>CM046661.1:178203892-178803892 GCA_025594165.1 Tamias sibiricus | reverse complement strand
CAGATGCTCGACTATGTGATTGGCTCTTTCTACCCTGAAATCCAAGCTGCCCACGCCTGCGACCGCGTGCAGAGGAACGCTGCCTTCTTCCAAGAGGTAGGCGGAGGTCATGCACCCACGGCCCCCACACCCACGAACTTGGAGCCTGTTCCAGTCAGCGTTTTTGCTGCTGTGACCAAAAGACCTGATGAGAACAATTTTACAGGAGGAAAAATTGGGGGGCTCATGGTTTCAGAGGTCTTAGTCCACAGTCAGCCAGCCCGAGGTGAGCAGAATGTCATGGCAGAACAGTGGCAGAAGGAAGCAGAAATTGTGAGCCCTGCTCACCAGGGACAAAATGTAAACCCCAAAAGCACACCCCAGGGCCCCCTCCTCCAGCCACACCCTGTGCCTTCAGTCACCACCAGTAACTGAATCCCTCTCAGGCGATTATGCACTGATTGTGTCAAGGCTCTCACAACCCAGCCGCTTCACTGCTCAGCCTTCCTGTACTGTCGCACACGTGGACTTTGGAGGAAGCCTCCCATCCAAACCACAGCAGGGCCCAGCCTGTTGTGAACACGGCTATTTCAGCCATGGACAAAGCTCTTGCCCAGGTGCCATCATCTCCTGCAGCCTTGTGGCTTGGGCGGCTGGCAGGCACACTGGTTAGGCTCTAGCACTGCTGGGGCCTCAGCCACCGTGATTCAGCTGCCTTGAGGGGCCTGTGTGCTGGGTGGCCTGCCAGAGCCAGCAAGGCCCTAGCCGGGGGAGAGCACTGGAGGGGAGGACTGGCCTGGTGCTGGTGCCTCCTACTTGAGTTGGCACCATTGGAGGCCCCAACCCAGCTCAGCCTGCAACAGCCAGCCTGGTGTGATGTAGGGGAGACACGGGCTGCCCACGTTGGGGTCTGGGCCCCTGCGCCAGACAGCACACTCGTCTGCTCAGTCTGATTGTCACCTGGTCTGGCCCATAGCCTGCAGCCTCAGTGGGCAGAGGTGAGAGAGGAAGGTCCAGGCCTGGTCAGGGGCACAGGGGTCGTCTCCAAGGGCCAGACCACCATGGAGCCACTGCAGCCAGGGCAGGTTTAGGCCCATCTGCCCAGTGGCTTGGGCTGGGGCACCACAGGTCAGCAGCAATGGCACTAAGTAGGTGTCTGTGGGCCCATTCTACAACAGGTCCCTCCTCTGGCTGGCTCAGCCACATGGCACAGATGTGGGTGGGTGGGTGGTCTGCTCAGCTTGCTCCATCCCTCTGAGCCTTGGAGCTGGAAGGACAGTGCTGCCCAATTCTCAGGACCACCTGTGCCCTAACATGAAGCAAGACACACGTGGGACCCTGCTTGGCAAGGGGCGTGGTGGCAGTGAGGGCCCTCGGGCAGCCTGCGTCCCGAGACTCCTGTTCTCCACCAGCACTAGTTGGGGGGCCACCATGAGGCTGGGTGCTGGGTGAGCAGCAGGGCTGATGGGCATGCCTCATCTTGTGGCACCCAGTGTGGACAGGCAGCAGCGTGCGGGGCATTGCAGCCTGGACCCGAGCACATTGTGCCAGGTGGCACGGTCCTTCCTTACCGGTACCCATGAGGCCTTTATAGTGGGCCCAAGTCTGGGTTGCCCAATTTTTCTGGTTTGGTTAAAAACCAAAACGTTGAGCGTATGAAGACAGGAAGGTGGTGTGCGTGGCAGCTGGGGCCACACACCAGCTCAGCCAGACACGCCTCCCCTGGAGCTCCGAGCGCTGCAGGGGCTGTAGGGCCTGGGCAGAGACCCACAGACGTCGCTGAGAGCAAGAAACACTGCTGGCTTTGGGGGCGGTTGGTGGGCGGTGAGGGCGGGTGGGGTGGGGCAGGACCGGGGAGGGAGCTGTCAGTACCTGTCCTCCCCCAGGTGATCCGACGCACAGCCCGGATGGTGGCCGAGTGGCAGTGTGTCGGCTTCTGCCACGGCGTGCTCAACACCGACAACATGAGCATCCTGGGGCTCACCATCGACTACGGGCCCTTCGGCTTCCTGGACAGGTGAGTCGCCCCTCGGGCTGCAAGTGGCAGTCACGGGGTGAGGGAAGGGCAGGGATCCAGCTGACCTGGGGGTGTGGGGACTGTGTGCACAAGCCTCTTTTCAGTGTTTGATTCTTATCAGTGCTTGACTGGCCGTTCCTGGGAGCAGGCATCTCCTGGAGGGTTCTGAGCAAAAGCAGCATGAGCTGTGGTCCTTGGCATTTCAGAAAGCTCCCTTCCCCTGAGGGGTTGGGCACAGGAGGTGGGCAGGAAGTGAGGGCTGTCTGGCCTCTGGTGGCCTGAGGAGCCCAGCTTCCCCTGCACTTGAGGTGGGGCCATCCAGGACAGGGCAGGACAGGGGAGTGGTAGCCACACAGGGGCCTGCCCTCTGGGTGTGTCCCTGAAAGCACTGCAGTCTCGCCTGTGTGGCAGGTACGACCCCAACCACGTGTGCAACGCTTCTGACGATGCTGGGCGCTACGCGTACGGCAGGCAGCCCGAGGTGTGCAGGTGGAACCTGCAGAAGCTGGCGGAGGCGCTGGAGCCCGAGCTGCCCCGGGAGCTGTCTGAGGCCGCCCTGCAGGAGTTCGACTCCGAGTTCCAGAGGCACTACCTGCAGAAGATGCGCAGGAAGCTCGGCCTCGTGCGCGTGGCACAGGAGGGGGACGGAGCACTGGTGGCCAGGCTCCTGGACACCATGCACCAGACTGGTAAGTGGGCACATGCTGCAGCCAGTTCTGGCATCATTACTGTGGGCAAAGTCACAACTTGCCCTTTTCACCTTTTGGGGGGGGCAGGTACTGGGACTAAACCCAGTGGTGCTTTACCACTGAGCTACATCCCCAGTCCTTTTTGAGACAGTGTCTTGCTAAGTTGCTGAGGCCATCCTTGAACTTGCAGTCCTCCTGCCTCAGCAGCTGGGCTTACAGCATGTGCCACCAGGCCTGGCCCCTTCCAGCACCCCTTTCAGAGGTGCACAGCTTAGTGGCTCTGAGCACTCTGTGCCGTGCAGCCACCACCACCATTCCTGAACCCAAACTGGACTCCTTGAAACGATGACCGTTAGTGCCCTCCCAGCCCTGGCACCCACCATTCCACTTTCCAAGTGTGACCATGACTGGCTCATGTGGCATGTGTCCAGATCTTATACTTTTTTTTTTTTTCCTTTCCTTTTCGGCACCAGGGATTGAACTCAGGGGTGCTAGGCACTGAGCCAACCCCAGCCCTATTTTGTATTTTATTTAGAAATGGGGCCTGAGTTGCCTAGTGCCTCGCTTTTGCTGAGGCTGGCTTTGAACTTGCAATCCTCCCAAGCTGCTGGGATTACAGGCACACTTGGCCAGATCTTATACCTTTTAAGGCCAAATAACATTCTGTCCCACGAGGGGTGTCTGGGTGCACACAGGGTGCTGATGCAGGCGAGGGTCATCTCCATCTTGGCTATCGTGTGCACAGTGCTACTCTGTAAATGAGCATGCAGACACCAGTCAGGTCCTGGCTTCCATTTCTTTTGTAGGTAGTAGGCAGGATTGCCAGCCCATGTTTAATTTACCACAGCTTCTGGTACCATGTTGAATAGAAATGGCTAAGATGGGCACCTGTACTTTATTCCTGGTCTTGGGGAAAACCCGCCCTCCTCCATCAAGCATACTGGCGGCTGTGGGCTTTTTGCATGCAGCTTCTGTCAATCAGCTTCTCTATTCCTGGTCCACTGTTCTTGCCATGAAAGGTTACTGGAGTTGACGAGAGCTTTTTCCTGCATTCATCAAGATGATCATTGGGTTGTGCCCCTCCAGCCAGATTTCTTTGCATTTGGGGATGGCTCCTGTTTGGTCGTGAGGTGCAGTCCTGTTAATACTTAGTTCCTCAGTTTGGTGTGCTAATCTCGTTGAGGATCTTGTCCGTGTTCCTGAGGGATGTTGACCTGTAGTGTCCTTGTGGTGCCTGGCATGGATATCCGGGCAGAAGCTGGCCTCTGAGCTACGGGTCACTTCCTTTCCTTTGTTTTATTCCCCAGAGGTTTCAGAGACAGTCTTTCTTGGTTTGGTTTTCTTTGTTTTGTTATTTTTTGGCACTGGGGATTGAACCTAGGGGTACATTACCACTGAGCTCATTCCCAGTTCTTTTCCTCTTTGAGACAAGGCCCCACAAAGCTGTCCAGCTGGGGGCTTTGAACTTGCGAGTAGTAGCGGGGGTTACAGGTGTGGCCGCTGTGCCTAGCATGACCTCCTGTCTGAAGGGAAGCCCTGCCTCTCCCTCTGCAGGCCCCACTCCATACTGAGCACTTCACAGATGGGAGTGGGCAGTGTCCTCCATGAGGTCCCCCTTCACTCTCCACCAGTGAACACACATTCAACATGTCCCCTCTTTTCTTGGGGGGGGTGGTGCCAGGGATTGAACTCAGGGGCACTAGACCACTGAGTCACATCCCCAGCCCTATTTTGTATTTCATTTAGAGTCAGGGCCTCACTGAGTCGCTTTAACGCCTCACCATTGCAGAGGCTGGCTTTAAACTTGTGATCCTCCTGTCTCAGCCTCCTGAGCTGCTTGCATTACAAACATGTGCCCAGCCGATTTCATTGATCTTTTGTAAGAACCAACTTCTACTTTCATTGTCTATTAATTTTCCCATTGTTCACTTCCCTCTGATTCTTATCCTCCTTCCCTTCTGCTACTTTTGGTCTTACTTTGCTCTTCTTTTTGGTTTTGTTTTGCTTTTATGTAGTTGAGTGACTTTTGATCGTTTAAAATGTACACATTTACTGCTGTACACTTCTGAGCACAGCTTTTGCTGCATGTTGCTCTCAAGTATTTTATAATTTTGCTTGTGATTTCTTTTTTAACCCACTGGCTGATGAAGAGTATGGTGTTTAAGCTGAATGTGGCAGTGCACACCCGTAATCTCAGCCACTGGGAGGCTGAGGCAGGAGGACAGCAAGTTCCAGGTCATCCTGGGCACCTTAGCAAGACCATCTCAGAATTTAAAATCATCCTAAAAGGACTGTGGCTGTAGCTCAGTGGGAGAGCACCCCTGGGTCAATCTCTGGTCAATTCTTATTCAAGAATAAGAATCCCTGGGGGCTGGGGTTGAGGCTTAGTGGTAGAGCACTTGCCTAGCATGTGTGAGGCCCTGGGTTCAATCCTCCACACCACATAAAAATAAATAAGATAGTGTGTTCATCTACAACTAAAAAATAGTAAAAAAAAAAAAAAAAAATACGAACCCCTACTTTTCCTTCCTGTTAATGAGACAAGCCGCAGGACGCAGAGCACTGCAGTGGTCCCCAGCCTCACCCCGCTGTGGCCTAGATGGTGCCCTGCAGAAGCCCCCGTGCACTTCAGAGCGGGGCTGCTCCTAGGCCCTGCCAAGCCGTGGCTGCGGGCCTGCCGCTTGGTCTGCCCTGCCCAGACACTCGCTCGTCGCTGAGCGCCACAGCACCTGTTGTGGAGCTGCCGTTTCTCCCCCGGCTCCGCTAGCTCCATGCTTGGTCATTCCACATCTTCCTGATGTGGTGCCTGTGCACGTCTCTGTCACAGTTTGGGCCTGGCCTGTTTTGTCTGACATCACAGTGGCCTCAGCCCCTTGGGTCACGTTGCGTGGGAGTCTCATCTCAGGCGAGTCCCTGTGGACAGCATGTGGTCACCTGTCTCGGTCCATGCTGCCGAGGCACTTGGGCTATTCTGCTCTATTTTCTGTATGTCTTGAAACTTTGTCCCTCATTTCTCCATTACTGCTCTTGGTGACGACACTCCCCACCCCCCATGCCCAAGACGGTGGTTTGGCCCCTTCTTGTTTCCTGTAGTCTCCTTAGGCCATGCCATGGTTCCTTGTGCCCAGGCCTTGACACACAGGCCGAGGGTGGCCCCCATCGCAGGCGGGGGAGCTGTGAAGGCCAGATGCCAGCTTTGATCCATCTGCTGCCTGTTTGGGGATGAGTCACAGAAAACGGTAGCGGATGGATGGCAGCTGAGGGGTCACGGGTTGGTCTGGAGGGAGTGAGGGGCTGGCCTCCGCCGGCCTCCGCCTGAGCAGCTCACGTGCAGGTGCCGACTTCACCAACACCTTCTCCTTGCTGAGCTCCTTCCCGCTCGAGCCACAGTCCCCAGGCCTGGCGGAGTTCCTGACCAACCTGACCTCGCAGTGCGCCTCCCTGGAGGAGCTGAGGCTTGCCTTCCGGCCCCAGATGGATCCCCGGTGGGTCTTGCTACCATGGGGGTTGCTTTCAGAAGGGGAGGGGCATTCAGAAACAAAGATCTTGGGGAGTGCTGGGGGCGGCTACTCCTGGGGGCCCACACAACCCTCCTCCTGGGAATGGGGGCATTAGGTCCCAACTCTGTGACTTGGGCCTGTTGGTCAGAGGAAAGCACAGGGATGCCGATGTGGGTGGGCACAGGCTGGCTGGGGATAGTGGGTGTCCAGGGCAGCGGTGCTTTACCTGGCAAGAGCCTGCGGGGCGCAGACCCCCGGCAGACCCCGCCTCCTGCCATTTCCCAGCAGGAGCAGCATGGCAGGTGCAAAGTGCTGCTCAGACTCCCTGAGACCCGGCAGTGCTGGTCACAGCTTCTGAATAAGAACACAGGCTGGTCACACAGAAAGGAGTTTAGTGGGGAGTGGCAAGGCGTCAAGCTCTGGGGGCTGGGGATCATCCAGGAGGAAGCGCTTCGAGCCGAGGACGGCGCCCCGCCGCAGGCTCACGCTGCCTCCCCGCAGGCAGCTCTCCATGATGCTCACGCTGGCGCAGTCGAACCCGCAGCTCTTCGCGCTCATCGGCACCCAGGCGAACCTGGCGAGGGAGCTGGACCGTGTGGAGCAGCAGTCGCGGCTGGAGCAGCTGAGCCCAGAGGAGCTGCAGAGCAGGAACCAGGCCCGCTGGGCCGACTGGCTGCAGGAGTACAGGTGAGCCCACGTGCAGGGGCGCAGGGCCTGCTCCTCTGGGCCACGGCCAGAGCACCCTTCCTGGGGCCCTGTGCTGCTCCTGCTGAGGAGAGCAGCTGGGCTGTGATTCCAGAGTCCGGCTGGAGGAGGACATGGAGGGGGCTGGCGACGTGGCCGCCTGGCGGGCAGAGCGAGTGCGCGTGATGCAGGCCACCAACCCCAAGTACGTCCTGAGGAACTACATCGCACAGAGCGCCATCGAGGCCGCCGAGAAGGGGGACTTCTCAGAGGCAAGCAAGCCCCACCCCGCCGCCCCTGGGAGGGCAGCTGGACAGCACCCTCACCCGCACTCTCCCTCCAGGTGCGGCGGGTGCTGAAGCTGCTGGAGTCTCCTTACCACAGCGATGGGGGAGCAGCCGGAGGCGCCGAGGCTGCAGGGGCAGCCCCCGGGGGACACTCCTATAGCAGCAAGCCCCCACTCTGGGCGGCAGAGCTGTGTGTGACATGATCCTCGTAGTGCCTCGGTGTCCCCGAGGCCCTCAGTGCTGCTGAGCTGCCGAGACGTGCCAGGCGGCCCCTGCGCTCTCTCCATGACGGCAGAGGCCTCCAGTCAGACCCTGACCAGCCTCTGTCAGAGGCCAGCCCAGCAGCACGGCCCCAGCCCAGCTCTCCGCCTCCCGGCTGCGGCGATGCAGAGGGAGCAGGCAGGCCCTGGGCAGCAGCGGCAGCCCCCCATCCACCTCATCCTCCAGGAAGGTCTGGGCCAGGTCCCCAAATAAAGAACGGCTTCCTCAGGCCTGTGGTTGGTCTGCCTCCTTCCCTGCCCAGCCCTGCCCAGGAGAGGCTGCTCAGGTGTCCTGGTAGTAGCTGTTGAAGTTGATGCGCAGCAGGAAGTCCTCCAGGTGGGGCTGGTAGCCGCGGTTCACCAGCTTGGTCACCACTGTGGGGCAGCGGGCTGCTCAGGCTTCTGCCCTGCCTGGTGCCTGGCTGCCCCGACCCTGCCTAGCCAGGGGAAGGCTCACCTTTGAAGAGGAAGTGGGAGTAGTACTTGAAGGTACTGTAGGACTGCTGCATGAGCGCAAAGTTGGGGTGCTCCGCGCCCTGGGGGCCAGTGGCCGGACCCCAGTTCTGGGAGATGAGCTGGCTGCGGAACTTGAGCACCAGGCTGAAGATGCTGTGGATGATGTTCATGACGGGCGCCGCCTTCTCCGTGAGCAGGCCCCTGCGGGAGGGCAGAGCTGCTGGTGGGCTGCTGGCCTTGCCGCGTCCCGCCGACGGGCGCCCTGGGCCTCACCTGAAGACAGCCTTGTGCAGGTACTCTGCGTGGGCACGCTGGATCTCCTCGAGGTCCCCCACTGTGGCCAGCCGGGCCCTGAACTCACACCAGCTGACGTGCAGGATCTGGTTGGCGATGTAGCCCTGGGTGACCTTCACAAAGTGCTGCATCTCATGCTTGAACAGCTGCAGCTGGCGGAACTGCACAGAGCCAGCTGTGTGGCTCACCAGGGCTGGCAGAGGACAGAGGGTGAGCACAGCCTGGAGCCCCACCCGGGGGCAGGTGGCTCCAGACAGACCTCACCTGTGCGCTTGAGGTGGAAGCAGATGTCCTTGAGCGTCCACATCATGAGCTTCAGCTGCAGCAGGAAGGAGAAGATGCCGCTGTACTTGCTCAGGCAGTTCTCTGTGATGACGATGTTGAGGGGCCAGTCGACCTGCTCGGGAAGCCCTGCTCAGTGCTGGCCCCACAGGACAGGCCTCCCTGCGACGCCTGCCCACGATGCGCTGCTGACCTTGTACCTGAGCTCCAGGCAGCTCAGCACGTCCGGGGCGTTGGGGGCAAACACCTCGGGCAGATACTTGAGGGCGAAGGAGAGGTTGGTGGCGTGGGGGGTGTCCCCGTGGAGGCTGTACTGCAGGGCCTTGCTCAGGATGCAGTTGAGGGCCAGCGGGTTGAGCAGCTCCCCAGGCGTCTGTCCAGCCCCGAGCTGAGGCAGGAAAGGGACAGAGGCCCCAGGAGTGCCCCGTATGAGCCGGGCCGCCTAGGTGGGGCTGTGGCACCTGCCTTGTCACCAGTGCCCTGGCAGTCCCAGTCAGGAAGCCAAGCTGCCAGGGCTGTGGTGTCTGGAGGACTGGCCAGGGTGGGCCCTGGGCCAGCACCAGCTGTCCCCTACCGTGGGGCTCCCCTCTGCCACAACTCCCCCAACTCCACATGCAGGGTCACCTTCTCAAAGAGCAAGTCACTCAGGGACTGGGCAAACTCCCCATCCTCCATCAGCAGGAAATGCCGCAAAGCCTCGAAGTGTGCCTCCAGGTGCAGCTCCGCGAAGAAGTAGTCCACCGCGGCCTTGTTCACCAGGGAGACGCTGGGGAGGGGCAGAGTCAGGTGACGGTGGGAGGCAGGGCCGGGCAGCCGGGGGCGGCCGGGCAGGCACACTCACTGGGCAGCCAGCGGGGCGGTGAGGGAGCGCTGCATGAGCACGGGCAGGGTCAGCAGCTCGCTCAGCTGCACTGCAGCCTCGTCCACGGGGAAGGCGAAGGCCCGGGGAAGCACGTGGTGTACCAGGTGGGCAGCCGGGGGCTCTGCTGCAGAGAACAAGACGGCGGCCATTGCAGCATGGAGGTGTGCTGGCCTGGGGCTCCGGCCCTGCCTCCAGGTGGACAGGGACTCACACATGGACTCGTAGCTGTCCGGGTACTGCTCCAGGCGGTACAGACTGGCCAGGCCTGCCACATAGGCCTGCTCCTCGCCCAGGCGCCGTGCCTCTACCTCAGCTGCCGCTTCAGCAGAGCCTGGGCTGCTTGGGGCAGCTGTGCCTTCCTGAGAAGCCAAACCCAAGGTGGGTGCCCCGCCCAGCCCTGCTCCCAGGCCCCTTTGGCTGGCGTTGGAAAAGGGCACGTGGGGCTCACGCGGACCCCTCCCTGCATGCTCCCCTCCCCAGGCTGCGTCCACCCTGACCTGAGGGTTTAGAGGCCAGCTTGGAGAGAGGTCCTTATTGTCACCACTCTTCCCTGGACCTGAGTGGACACAGATGGGTGGAAGGGGACATAAGCCCAGCACCTGCTGAGGGTGCACAGCATGGCTGGCCCAGGGAGCCCACACATGCACACAGCAGGAATCGGGTCCTGGCTAGCAGACAGTGCGCCCGTGGGCAGCTTCACACTCTGCTCCCTCCCTGGTTTGTGGGCCCCAGAGCCCCAGCCTGACCACCAACTGCTCCACTCTGACCTGGCTCCTCAGAGACACTGTCTCCCAAAGTGCTGGACTCGGACACAGCAGAGGGCAAGGTCAGCAGACTGCCCACACTGGGACAGCAGATGGAAGGCTCCGTGTCTGCAGGGAGCTGTGGCCCACGTTCCAGGCCAGGGTTCTGTACCTCCAGGCTTGAGCCTGCCTGGGACACGTGGCCAGCAGGGCTCTGGTGGGGCTGGGGTAGGCTGGGCTCAGCTTCTGGCACGTTCTCCCCCACCCTGATGCTGGCGTCCGACACGTGCCCGACACGTGCCCGTGGACGCTCCACCGTGGCCGGGAGGGGGCCACGTCGGGCACGTTCTCCCCCACCCTGATGCTGGCGTCCGACACGTGCCCGTGGACGCTCCACCGTGGCCGGGAGGGGGCCACGTCGGGCACGTTCTCCCCGACCCTGATGCTGGCGTCCGACGCGTGCCCGTGGACGCTCCACCGTGGCCGGAGGGGGCCACGTCGGGCACATTCTCCCCCACCCTGATGCTGGCGTCCGACACGTGCCCATGGACGTTCCACCGTGGCCGGGAGGGGGCCACGTCGGGCACGTTCTCCCCCACCCTGATGCTGGCGTCCGACGCGTGCCCGTGGACGTTCCACCGTGGCCGGGAGGGGGCCACGTCGGGCACGTTCTCCCCGACCCTGATGCTGGCGTCCGACGCGTGCCCGTGGACGTTCCACCGTGGCCGGGAGGGGGCCACGTCGGGCACGTTCTCCCCGACCCTGATGCTGGCGTCCGAGGCGTGCCCGTGGAGCTGCCCTGTGGGCTGGTTGCTTCCCTCCTGAGTGACACGCCTCAGTGGGAGGGGCAGAGCCATCTGTGTGCTGGGGACATGAGCAGCGAGCTTCTCACGCGCGCCCTCCAACAGCGGGTGCTCCTCAGAGCCCAAGCTGCCCTCAACGGGCGAGGTGGCCGCAGCTGGCCTCAGGATGGTGCTGAAGTCGTACTCCTGGGCAGGCTGTGCACTAGCTGTCGCGGGGCCCTCCCCAGGGGAACTGGGCGGCTCTGAGCTGATGGTCTGCAGCGCCTCCTCTAGAAGGGCCCTGCTGGCCTGCACAGGCGGCTCAGCCCTGGGACCCGTGGGCAGGAAGTCTGCGATGCTGAGGCCAGCAGAGAAAGGCTCAGCCCCCTCCACCAGCCTGGTCCCCGAGCCACCAGCCCCCACTGCGGGAGACTCGATGGCCTGTGTAGTGGGTACACTCGGCCTGCCGGGGCAGCCCCAGGCAGCCGAGCGCAGCTCCGTGGGTCCTGAAGCACAGGCGCGGCCTCTGTCTAGATGTTGGGGGCCTGGAGGCGCGACCTGCAACGGGGCGTTGACCAGCCTGGTCTCGGGCTCCCTCCAGCCAGCTAACCACTCCCCACATGCAGCTCCCCGCTGGGGCCCTCAGCCCTGCTCCGGCCTCACCTGGGAGCAGGCACCTGGGAGGTCGCCCAGCAGCACCTGGGGCTGGCCAGCCTCAGCCATGTTTTTCAGCATCTCCTGAAATGCAAGCCAGAGGGGCAGAGGCAGCAGCTCCGTGCACTGGCCAGTAGAGCGGGCACCCTTGCCCGCCACATGGAAGCCACAGCCCCGCTGCCCACACACGCTGGTGATGGCGTGCGTGCTGGATTAGCAGGGCATGGCCACCCCCTGAATCTGTGCAATGCCCTGGCACCCAGGGACAGCACAGCGCCCGTGGCAGGCCAAGGAGGGGTACGACCCCTGTGCCGTTTCAGGAGCTCAGACACATGGCACCCTGCAAAGGGCTGCCACCTAATGTCACTGCAATACCTGGACATGCTTCTGATCTTCTAGGAAAAAGCGAAGCCGAGCACTTTCCAGTCGGTGCCTCTGGACTCTCCACAGTGCCCTCTGCTCCCTGCGAGCTGCCTCCGCAGACAACTTGCTATAGTGGTCCACCAGTGCCTGCCTGAAGCCATGCCCAGAGAGGACACGGTCACTGTAGTCACTGCACGTCTGTGGACACCCCCAGACAGGGAAGAATGTCCCCATGGGCACGCTTCCCAGCCCCTGCCCTCTGTCTTCCCCAAAGAACCCTGGGGCTCACTGGGTGGGCCAGTCTGGCAGACCCCTCGCCGGCAGACAGCCAGTCAGAGCTGGACAAACGTCTCTGAACAATACCAGGAGGCCCTACACAGCCTGACGTAAGGGCTGAGCATGGAGCGGAGGCCCAGCCTGACGGGACACAGCCACACTCAGCTGCAGTGAGCACTCTCCTGCTCTGGAGCTCAAGCCCCACAGAACTAAAGACGGACACAAAAAAGCACACAGAGCAAGCCCAAGGCAAACCCAGTGATTCTGAGCCTCCCACAAGCAGGCAGCTGGATCCAAACCTGGACTGGCTAGCCCCAGTTTGACCGCCACCGGCTGGAGAAGGGGCCTCCACCTGGTTCCCTGTGTGGGTAAGCAGAAGGCTACTCACAGGAGAGCCACCCAGCACAAGCCCGGCACGTACAGCAGGCACATCCTCACCTAATCCATGACAGTGTCAGAAGCAGGCACAGGGGGCTGGGGTTGTGGCTCAGCGGTAGAGTGCTCTCCTACCATGCATGAGGCACTGGGTTCGTTCCTCAGCACCACATAAAAATAAAGATATTAAAAAAAAAAAAAAAAAAAAAAAAAAAGCAGGCAGGCACAGCAAGCGTCCCGTGACACCGCAGGGAACTGGCCACCTTCACAAAGTGGTGGGAGTCCTCCACTGGAAGACTCAACTCCCAGCTTATGGGAAAAACTAATGTACGGGAGGAGACAGGCTCTCAGGAGCTACCCCAGATGTGGTCTGTTCTCTGTTGGGCCAGTGACAGGTCCAAAATAAATAGGAGCTGTTTAAAAGCAAGACCGGGGTACAGCTCAGTGGTTGGGCACTTGCCTGGCATTTGTGAGGCCCTGGGTTCATTCCCAGAACCATGGAAAAAATTTAAAAAGGTAAAAATGTTTTGTTTTTTTGGTGGTGCTATGGATTGAACCCAGGGCCTTGTGCGTGTGAGGTAAGTACTCTACAACTGAGCTATATCCCCATCCCCAAAATAAATAATTTTAAAGTAAACAAATAGACGAAGAGCCTAGACACCAGGCATGTGACCTTGCTGGGCCTGGTCCATGCCAACCAGCACAAGCATGCCAGACAGCCAGGGCGCCCAGCGCTGTGGCAGGGCATGGCTCACGCACTAGCCTCCCCACCGTGCTGCGCGCCTGCGCTCCTTCAGATTAAATAACCATCACCAACGTTAAGCCTGCACGGTGCCTGGTGCCTGTGGCTGCCCCACCTGGCCTTCCTGTCCAGCTCTTCCTCCAGGGCTGTCAGTCGCTTCTCCCGGTCCCGGACCTCACGGGCATAGCTGAAGTCATCTTCCAGTTCTTCCTGTCTGGCCGCCAGGCGCCGCTACCCAACACACAGCCGTTTGCTAAATGGAACTTCAGGAGCCAGAACCCTGGCGGGGGGGCGGGGGGGTTGGGGGCTAGGCCCACCCACCCTCTGGTCCAGGACTTGCAGGCTGGGCACACCCACCTCCTGGTCCTTCACAAACTGCTCCTTTAGACGCTGAAAACTGCTCTCGCTTCCGGGCATCCAAGGCCATCTGCTCGGACATCTGCCGGTCTGTGGTGGGGGCAAGAGGCAGCCATGAGGAGCCCACAGGGCCCCGGGGCAGAGAGGAGGTCTGCAACCACACTTACCACCCAGCTCACTCAGGACCCTGGAGGCTGCTTCCCGAGCATGGACAATTAATTCTTGTTTTGCAATTTCCACACGTAGTTCCTAAAACAGGCAATAAACAAAGCACCCTCGTTTTTGGTCCCTTTCCTAGGATGGCCTGGGCGGGGGTGGCCCCTGGAGATGCCTTGCTCCTGCACAGATCTGGGGCCAGCAGGCATGCTGCTCCACCCGAGGGCCAGAGAAGGCCACCCAGCAAGGACAAGGACCTCTGATTTACAACAGTGACAAGGTGCTCCAGGCTTCTGTGTGAGTTGACATGCTCTCAGAGACACCTGGGGTCAACACCAGGCTGCATGCCCCTCAGAGGGGCTTCCCTGCTCAGCCTCCTGGGTCAGCTCTGCATGGGTCTCCCTGCTGCCCACCATGCTCCAGGCCAGGAGGGTCTCTGGGAAATGGCACTGGCCACCATCAGTCCCTCCCAGAGAACACTGGGAACTGGGCCCTGCCAGACACACGAGTCCCCCAAGCATGAGAGGCTGCAGATGCACCTGCGCGCAGACACACTCCCTGCTGCCTGGAGCCCACCAGGACCTCTATCCATAGCTGCTGGGCCCTGGGGAAGCCCCAGTGGTGCTGCCTATGTCAGCAAAGCCCAGTGAAGGCTGGGCTACCCAGACCCAAGAAAGAAGAGGCAGGGCCCTGCCTGGGCACCTGACTCCAGGACGTGTGTTCCCCTCTCCCTGGGCACGTGGTCAGGCCCTATGGCACCCCAGCCAGAACACCAGACGGGGCTGCACCACTGAGCATGTCCAGCACCCAGCACACCCCATCAGCCACCCTGGATGAGGGGCAAAGGAAGCCCCTGAGGCCCACGGGAAGCACCTTCTCCTCCTTGCTGATGGAGCTGTGGCGGGCAACCCTCTCCATGCGCCCGACGTAGACAGCACAGTCCTTCTCAATCTCCTTCAGCTCCTCCAGGGAGAAGATCACGGAGATGCGAGGAACAGGGACATCAGACCAACAGAGGTAGTGCTGCCAGAGGGGGTCTGCAGTGAGCACTGGCCCGTGGCAGGACAGGGCACGAGGACCCAGCTTTGCCTCTGGGTTTCCAGGGACATATGTGGACAGCCAGACGCTCTTGCCTCCAGGGCAGCGGCACCCTTGACGGCACCAGACAGCCCGTCTCCCCAGACGTGACGGCACATCCCAGACGGGCCTGCCCTCAGTCCCCGCTGCACGGGGCCTCTGTCCAGAGATGCCACACGCAGGGCCAAGGCTGGCCTGCAGCAGAAGTGACAGCAGAGTCCCACAGACACCCCCTACCCCAGTGTGAAGACATGTCACTGAACACGACACCCCTGGACAAACCTGGACCCCATGGCCTCCTCGCCGAGCACCCCACCCCACTCACCCGGGGACAGCAGAGCTTCAGCAGGTTGATGGTCTTCCCACAGACGTAGACGTCATGGGCAATGTGCTTCAAGAACACAGGCACGCAGTCCTCCACCTCTTTGGAGATGAGCACATAGCCATGGGTCCAGTAAAACTTGTCTAAACGTGGGACAGAATGCAGAGCGGCCTGCAGTCAGTGCTGGCCCCGTCCCAGACCCGCAGGTGTGGAGGCCCAGCCCAGCAACCTGTGGCCACCTACCTCTGAAGCCGAGGTACTCGTGGTTCACCTGGATCATGAACTCCCCATACACGTCTCTGAAGACCCCGCTGTACACCCAGTCGTGAATGAACCTGCCATGGGCATCGGGGGGCCAGGGCTTGAATGGACATGTTATAGCATGGACAGGCAAGGCCAGCAGTGGGTATGCGTGGGGCAAGTGTGGCCTCCTCCCTGGTGCGCCCACCACCTGAGTCCACTCACCCTCCCGCCCCACATGTGGCCAAGAGAGCGCCCAAACACCACCTGGTCATGGCACAGCCCGGCCCATCTGCCCCAGAAGCCCGGCCCCCTCCCACACGGGCCACCCACCGGGTATAGGGCTCACAGCTGGTCTTCAGCAGGGACAGCAGCACGGGGTAGTGCTCGTTGCTGCAGTTGTGCAGGGCTTCCTGGTAGAGGTAGGACAGCAGCTTCACCCCCTGCACGTGTGAGGAGAGGCAGGCTCAGCAGCAGTCCACAGAGCCTGCCTGGGTGGGCAGCACCAGGAGCCACTCACCAGCCCCACCCCCGGAGCAACCAGGCCACCACGGTCAGCAAGGGTGCACACTCACGGTGGGGAATGCAGCCCCAGGCTCTCCTCCGCTGGACCCCGGGAGCACAGTGCCAACACCACAGAGCTCAGCCAGGTACCTAGACCCAGGGGCTGGATCAGATCAGGTGGCAGGGCTCAGGTCCCCAGGCCAGGCTCAGACCAGGTGACAGTCTCAGGATCCCCAAGGCTAGTACCAAAGCAGGTGATGGGGCTGAGGTCCCCAAGGCCAGGATCAGACCAGGTGAGTGAAATTCCTGCCCATCTCAGGCTCCCCTAAATGACTGGGCTGCCCAGGCTTTAAAAACCACTCACACCCCAACACCCTGCATCTGAGCTTCCTGCAAGACCCGTCCAGGGCCCTATGCCTGTGTCCACCCACATCACCGACACGCCCGTGCCTGGCATGCAGCCACCGCCCTACTCCTTCCAGAGCCCAAGATTCCCTCAGCGCATGCCTGTGGCTGCCAAGACCCCCTCCTGCCTTCTCCTGGCCTGGCCCAGGTCACCACCCACTGGGGCCCAATGACAGGCCACAGGGGCCCCCACAGGCCCTTCACCCTCTCCACCCAACTGCTGTCTGCTCCACATGACGGCCCTTCCAGACCCAGGCTCCCACCCTCCCCTCGCGCCCACTGCTCCTTGCTACCTGGAGTGCGTCTCTGTGTGGCCTCCACCCCTCTTCTTCAGACAGCACTAGCCATCTTGCCTGGCTTTCTACTAACAGGCTTGTGAGTCCCAGAGGCCAAGTCCATGGACCCACGTACTATTTAGGTGGGAACCCCAGACCTAGGCAGGGCCTACTGTGGCGGGTGGACAGCAGCACCCAGCGACACCTAGCACCAGTGGGCAAGGGACACTCAGTCACCACTGGGATTGCTCTTTGGGCCTTGCTGGGGAGCTCACTGTGCTCCCCAGCACAGCCAGGACAGCTAGCTCAGCTAGCCCCCCAGCAAGCCCCACGGCACCCCCACACTCCAGCCACATGCAGAGCCTCACCTGAGCTGCCGGCCCAACTTCTTGAAGAGAAAGCCAATGGTGAGGAGGCTGAGGGTGGGCGGGGTGGCGAGGACGCAGGCCCGGTAGTACTGCAGGTACCGCCTCAAGCCGCTGGTGAAGGCCTGCGGGAGGCCAGGAGGAGGGTCTGCACACAGACTGGGCCACCACCCCGCTGGGAGAGCGCACGGCTCTGCTTCCAGGCCCAGCCTGTGTCCATCTCCCAGGCAGTGCCACGGGTGAGCTCACCCACTAGGAGCAGGGATGATGCCCGGGAGGACGGCCCACCAACGCCTGCCCCCAGCCAGGCTCCACCACAGTCGCCAGCTCTGAGGCCCCAGCAGTGTGGCCCTGAGTCATCCAGACGGGACGATCTAGAGGCACCACCCCAAGAGCCACCTGTCTTGTCCACACATGCCAGATGGTCAGGAACCATAGCTGTCCCTTCCTCCCCTCCTGCCCCTCAGAGGCCTGGGCATCCACTATGACCTATTCTCTGCACCCTGCAGCTCCTCAGGTCCCATGCTCACTACCCTCCTGCCTGGACAAACCCCCCGCCCAGCCTACAGTCTGAGAGCTGGCCTCAGTGTGCCACCTGTCCCTCGTCAGATCTGGAAGGGGCCACGTGGCCCAGTCCTCCCAGGCCAGGCCCCGCCCCACCCCTTCCTGACACCTGCCCCTCATTTCTCCTAGTAGCCAGCTCTTGTGTGCACCTGTGCTCATCAGCTGAGGCCACACCTGTGGTCCGGCGGGATTCTACCAGTACCTGAGCTGGATGCAGATCCTTCAGGAAAACAGCAATTCCCAGAAGCAGACCTGGCCCAGGACCCAAGCACCTTGAACGTCAACTCCTCAAAACAGGAGACGCACCTGCTGGTGCTGTACAACTGGGATCAGTGGCTCAGGCCCCACTTCCTTGCTGCTGGTACCTGTCTGGCTTGCCCCACAGCACCTGGTGCTGCCCCAGGACCCCAAACATTGGCCACACCTACCTCCCACTAGCCCTCAGCCCAAACTCGTCTGCCTCAGGGTTCCAGAGGAAAGATGGGCGAGTGATACCTCACCCACAGGCACCCACTCCTGGGGAGGTTGGGACTCGACGATCCTGGAGTAAGGCTGCGATTCTCTTTTCCAGAATGCAGTTTTGAGGCATGCATGGCATGCATGAGGCCCTGGGTTCCACCCCCAACATGAAAGCAATCCCCAGAATACCATGGCTCTCCTCAAGCCGTACCTGAAGCACAAGGCCCCTGCTGCAGGAGGAGCCCAGCGCAGGCTGCAGGGAGAAGCGGCTCAGCCGCGTGTAGCAGGTCCCATACTCAGCCACCTCTGACAGGATGCTGCTGATGCTCTCGGGAGAAGCCCCTGACACGTGGACACCCCGCTCCACCACGAAGGCCTGAGAGAACTTCAGGGTGAGAGGTGGAGTCACACAAGGAACCCAGACCCCCAGCGTGGGCACCCAGCCGCATACCACCCAGAGCCCCCAGGACCAAGACACCCAGCAGAAGTTCCACAAGTGAAAGGAAAATGGCCCAAACACACCCGCTCCTGTGTGTGTATGCACACCAGAACAGCACATGGTCTTTCACTCACCACACTTAAAATACATGTTCAAAGTTCCAACTGTGGAAAGGGGCACCGAAAACAACCCCTCCACACAGTGCAAGAAGCAGACGCGAGCCAAGCCCAGCGGCGCACACGGCTGCCCCAGCTGTCTGGGGGCCGAGGCAGGAAGACTGCTTATCTTTTATGTCTAGGCCAGCTTGGGCGACTTAGTGAGACCCCATCTCAAAAGGAAAAAAGAGTCAAGGGTTAATAAAAACAAAAATAAATAAATAAAATTCACTGCTATCATCTGAATGAGAAAAAAAGAAAAAGAAAAAAAAAGTAGTACATATGGACAACCTTCTGAGGCAGACCCAGCTCTGATGCTCCACTCAGCTCCCAGTGCAAAGAAAGTAACAAGATGTGTCACAGCACGTCCCCACAATGCTGCTGACAATGGCTCAGCACCACCAGAGCTTAAGGAGGCAGCTGTGCAGTGCTGAGAAGGAGCGAAAGCCACGGAGGCCTGCAGTGAGCCGCACACCCAGGGAGTCTGTCTAGACAGCAGGGGAGCTGGAACCAGCAGGACCAGAAATGACAAAGACAAAAGCAGAGATAGAACAGAGAATCAACTAAGCCAAAAGCTGATGGACCTTCACCTAGAATGAGTGAGAAAAAAAGGTGTTGGGGGGCAGGGAGACTAGGTGCAGTGGCCACACCTATAATCCCAGAGACTGGGGAGGCTGAAGCAGAAGGATGCAAGTTCAAGGCCAGCTTCAGCAACTTAGCAAGGCCCTGTCTCAAAATAAAACTTAAGAAAAAATAAAAATTTAAAAAAAGGACTAAGAATGTAACTCAATGGTAAATCACCCTTCAGTTTAACCCCAGTATAGAAGAAAAGGACAGCCTGGGCAACTTAGCAAGACCCTGTCTCAAAAATCATGAAGGGCTGATGGGCATGCAGCTCAGTGGTAGAGCTCCTGCTGTTAGGATACATGAGGACCTGGGTTCAATCCCCAACACTGCAAAAAAATTAAAAAATCAAAATAAAACAAAGTTAACTCCTTGTAGATGACAAAATATTATGTGCAGAAACCTCAAGAATCCACAAAGAAACAACCAAGGAAATAAAAACTTATAAACTGCAAACTCCAAAACTTTACTAAAACAAACTAATGGCCTAAATGGAAAGACATCCCAGGTGTTGCAGAAAGAGAAAAACCTATGCAAAAATTCATCTGCAATCTTGCCGGGTGCGGTGGCGCACCCCTGTAATCCCAGCCCTTGGGAGGCTGAGGCAGGAGGATCAGGAGTTCAAAGCCAGCCTCAGCAATGGTGAGGCACTGAGCAACTCAGTGAGACCCTGTCTCTAATAAAATACAAAAAAAGGGCTGGGGATGTGGCCCAGTGGTCAAGTGCCCCCAAGTTCAATCCCGGGTACCAAAAAAAAATCATCTGCAATCTTAAAGGACCCGAGTAGCCAGACGGTCTTGGAGATAACAAACTGGGGGCTGGGGATGCGGCTCCACAGCAGAGCACTCGAGAGGCCCTGGGCCCCTCCCTAGATCACAGATGCACAAAAGGCAAGCTGGAGGACTCACACTTGCCCAGTTCAGACCTCCCAGCCATAGCTGCGCTCCTTCACACAGCAGGCACGGTGCAGACCAGCGACAGATCACAGGAAACACACCACCACACACAAATGGAGTCCGGAGAGCCCACTGACTGACGAGGGGGTGCCGAGACCGTTCAACAGGGACGAGACAGACTTTCTGACAAGACGATGCTGGGCAACTGGAGGTCTAAGACAGAGAATGAGGCTGGACCTCCAGTCCCGGGAGCGGAGTGGACAGGGTGGAGCACTCCTTCTGTTTCACTGCGAGTCTGCAGAGCTGACTTCCCTGCCACGGCTGCACTGGCCTGCCCACCTGGACGTGCTCCACAGGTGCTGGTAGAGGGCAGGCTGCCAGCAAGCAGCGAGCGGGCCCAGGACTGCCAGGCCCTCTCACCTGGCAGAGGCAGAACGTGGTGGATGCCACCCCAAACACGACGTCTCACCTGGCAGAGGGAGAAGGTGGCGGACACCACCCCCAGCAGGACGTTCAGCGAGTCCTTCACCAGCTCATGCTCCTTCACCAGCGTGGGCCTGGGGGCCTGCAGGAGGCCCCCACTGAGCGCCTGCAGCTCATCGCGGCGGAGCCTGCAGAACCTGTCAAAGGCGTCCCTTCCCGCCTCCGTGAGGTAGGGCTCCTCTCGGTGGCCAGGGGGGCTGAAAGGGAGACAGAGGAAAGGATGGTGAACAGAGGAGCAGCAGGCACCTCTGCCCTCCCGCCCAGCAGGCACCTCAGTGCCCTCCCGCCCAGGAGCAGGTTCAGAGAGGGCAGTGCCTCGTCTGACAAACAGCCCGCGTGAAGGCCCACAACTCCCAGCCTGCCCTCGGCCTCCACTTGGCACTGGCTGCAACTGACTCCTTCAGCACAGGCCCTGAGCTCCACGGAGCGTCTCCCCAGCCCAGTCCTGGAACAACAGCCAGAGCCACTCAGAGACCTACGGTCCTCAGATGGCAACTCCCTATGATGCACTCTGGGTTTTTTAAACCAATCACAAGGCTTATGCATCCATGTCAACAGAGAATCATCCACGACAACCCAAAGGCAGAAGTCACTGCACCGTTCAACCAGGGCTAAGCGGAGAGACAAAGCACAGCAAAGCACAAAATGCAGTGCCACCCACCTGGCATGCCAGAGCACAGGGGGTGGGGCACACTGCTGAGGGAACACACTGGTCACAAAGAATCAAGTCCCGAGGACTCCACTGACAACCCCCCACAGCAGTCATGACCCTAGGGCCAGTGCGGTGGGGCACCAGGGCCTGGGAGCAGGAGTCAATGGGGAAAGAGTGTTTCAGTTTGCAAGATGGAAAGGCTCTACACAACTGTGCAGGGGTGAGTATGATTCAGCACCACAGAACTGCACTTAGAAAAGGCGAAGATAGTTCTATTAAGTATATTTTACAACCTCTCCAAAAAAGAAAAAAAAAAAAAAAAAAACCAAGCAGGATGGAAACAGTAACAATCCGCCTAGTTGCTGAAAGGAAAAGGCAGGTAGAAGCAGTGGGAAGAAGTACACAGCATCAGACACTGCAGCCAGGCGCAGGGGCACAGGCCTGGACAGCAGGAGGATCCGGAGTTCAAAGCCAGGCTCAGCAAATTAGAGAGGCACTAAGCAACTCAGCAGGACCCTGTCTTTAAATAAAATGTTAAAAAGGGCTGAGATGTGGCTCAGTGGTTAAGCACCACTGGATTCAATCCCTGGCACAGAAAAAAAAAGAAAAAACAAAAACAAAGCAAAACAACAAAAAACGTGTAAAGGGGCTGGGGTTGTAGCTCAGCAATAGAGCGCTTGCCTGGCACATGCACAGCCCGGGTTCCATCCTCAGCAGCACATAAAAATAAAGGCATTGTGTACAACTAAAGCAAATAAATAAATATTTATTATTAATGTAAAAAAAAGGTAATTGCTAGAAGTTTAAAACAAGATGCATCTTGTACTGTAGACCCTCACCTCACCTTCTCGCCCTCCCTGTGCTCACTGCACACACACTGCACTCCCTCCTGTGCTCACTGCACACACTGCACTCCCTCCTGTGCTCACTGCACACACTGCACTCCCTCCTGTGCTCACTGCACACACACTGCACTCCCTCCTGTGCTCACTGCACACACACTGCACTCCCTCCTGTGCTCACTGCACACACACTGCACTCCCTCCTGTGCTCACTGCACACACACTGCACTCCCTCCTGTGCTCACTGCACACACACTGCACTCCCTCCTGTGCTCACTGCACACACACTGCACTCCCTCCTGTGCTCACTGCACACACACTGCACTCCCTTTGTGCTCACTGCACACACACACTGCACTCCCTCCCTGTGCTCACTGCACACACACTGCACTCCCTCCCTGTGCTCACTGCACACACACTGCACTCCCTTTGTGCTCACTGCACACACACTGCACTCCCTCATGTGCTCACTGCTCACACACTGCACTCCCTCCTGTGTTCACTGCACACACACTGCACTCCCTCCTGTGTTCACTGCTCACACACTGCACTCCCTCCTGTGTTCACTGCACACACACTGCACTCCCTCCTGTGCTCACTGCACACACACTGCACTCCCTCCTGTGTTCACTGCACACACACTGCACTCCCTCCTGTGCTCACTGCACACACACTGCACTCCCTCCTGTGCTCACTGCACACACACTGCACTCCCTCCTGTGCTCACTGCACACACACTGCACTCCCTCCTGTGCTCACTGCACACACACACTGCACTCCCTCCTCTGCTCACTGCACACACACTGCACACCCTCCTTATACTCTCACCCTCACAGCACACCCTACACTCTCACTGGGCACCCTCACAGACTGCACACATTCACACCCTCTGCCTGTACTGCATACACCATTCCACTGCCTAAAAGTGATCAGGGACATGGTTCTGGGGAGGTGTTTGATGTAAAGCACTGCCCGGCAGGAGTGGGGCCTGGTTTCCAGCCCAGCTGTGTTTTATCTCTGTGTGCACGTGTATGTTTTTCCCTGAGGTGCTGGGATGAAACTTCCCAGGTGTGTGATACACAGAGAAACTGGCTATCCCAGACTCTGAAAAACCTCAGCCTCAAGGCTAGTCCTGCAGCCCAGCAGCAGGCACCAGGCTGTAGACCAGGCTGGCTCTCAGGGCAAGCAGAAGGGAGGGCCGCCCTTTGTGGGGTCCATGCTGAGGCTTGAACCCAGGGCCTTTTACCACTGAGTCACATTCCTTTTTTTTTTTTTTTTTTTTTTTTTTTTGTGGTACGGGGATTGAACTCAGGGGCACTCAACCACAGGGTCACATCCCCAGCCTTTTTTTTTTTTTTTCGTATTTTATTTAGAGACAGGATCTCGCCAAGTTGCAAGTGCCTCACCATTTCTGAGGCTGGCTTTGAACTCAGGATCCTCCTGCCTCAGCCTCCCAAAGTGCTGGGATTACAGGCGTGCGCCACCGCACCCGGCTTCCCAGTCCTTTTTATTTTTCATTTTGAGACAGGGTCTCACTAAATTGCTGAGGCTGGCCTCAAGTTTGCGATCCTGCCTCAGCCTCCTGAGTTGCTGGGATCACAGGCGTGTGCCACTGCGCCTGGCTCTAGTGGTCTTAAGGCAAGGCAGAGTGGTCTTGGTGGTGGAAGAGAGGCTCCCTCCGGCTCGGCAGCAGCTTCTTCATCCACCTGCTCAGAGTTCACAACAGGGATTAAAACCAACAAGAAGAGCTGGGGATATAGCTCAGTGGCAAAGCGCTTGCCTAGCAGCGAGAGGGCCCTGGGTTCCACCCCCAGCACCATAAAACAGTAATAAATAACCCTAAACAAGAAACATTTGCCACAAAGTTGGATCACAGACTGTCTCGCGGTCCCAACAGATGCCATGACGGTGGCTGTACACTGGGACGACGACCATGCCCTCACCTCCCTGGGGTCCCTGCAGAAGCTGCCCAGGCGACGCCAGCACTGTTAGGTATACCAGTGCTTCAAGCAGTGAACTTGAACAAGGCTATGCTGCCCCAGCGTCCACGTGAACGCAAGTCGACGTCCTCACAGCAGAAGCAGGCTCAGCCCGACGCCTTCCAGCTCCGCGCCTCCTCCCAGCTCTCCCGAGGCCCACTCGCCTCACTGGCCGCCCCTGGTGACCACCTCCCCATGGGACAGCTAGATGAGGCCTGCTTGGGCCGCCCACACCTGCCCCTCACACCTGCAAGGACTGTGGAGACCTGCTGCAGTGGCCGCCTCTTGCCTCCATGTGACTTTCTGGAACTCTGTGCTTGATCTGGACGCCCCAGTTAAAGCTGCCTGTGGGAAATCTGTTTGGCTCACACACTGTGCCCACAAAGGCATGGGCCGACGCCCCCAGCAGGTCCTGGACCTCCATGGATGGCCGCCAGGTAGGCTGCGTACCCGGGGGCCTGTGTGTGATGAGATCTTTATTCCATCTCGTGTCTCCTAAGCACTGAGGGGGCCTCTCCCATCGTAAGATCCTACAGTAAAACACCTCAGAAGCCGGGCGCGGTGGCGCACGCCTGTAATCCCAGCACTTTGGGAGGCTAAGGCAGGAGGATCACGAGTTCAAAGCCAGCCTCAGCAATGGCGAGGCACTTAGCAACTCAGTGAGACCCTGTCTCTAATAAAATACAAAAATGGTCTGGGGATGTGACCCAGTGGTCAAGTGCCCTGAGTTCAATCCCCGGTGCCACAAAAAAAAAAAAAAAAAAAAAAAAAAAAAATACACCTCAGAGCTGGGCGCGGTGGCGCACACCTGTAATCCCAGCACTTGGGAGGCTGAGGCAGGAGAATCGCGAGTTCAAAGCCATCCTCAGCAATGGCGAGGCACTTAGCAACTCAGTGAGACCCTGTCTCTAATAAAATACAAAAAAGGGCTGGGGACATGTCCCAGTGGTCGAGTGCCCCTGAGTTCAATCCCTGGTTTAAAAAAAAAAAAAAAGGGGCTGGGGATGTGGCTCAGTGGTAGAGCGCTTGCCTAGCACATGTGCGGCCTGGGTTCAATCCTCAGCACCACATAAAAATAAACGCATTGTGTACAACTAAAAGCAAATAAATAAATATTTTAAAAAAATACTCAGAAATTTGGGTGACATGGGCTGGGGGTGTGGCCTAGTGGTAAAGCACTTGCCTAGCATGTGTGAAGCACTAGGTTCGAGTCTCAGCACTGCATATGAATAAATGAATAAAATAAAGGTCCATCAACAATTCAAAAAATATTAAAAAAAAAAAAAAAAAAGAAAAAAAGAAACTGGGGTGACAGTATGTGCCTGTCATCCCAGCTACTTGGGAGGTTGAGGGAGAGAATCACAAGAGCCCAGGAGTTCCAGGCCAGCTAGGATAACAGCAAAACCGTGTTTTAAACACCACCAACAACAAAAACCACCTGAGGAACATCAGTTCTCCTCACTGGAAACAGCATGAGGGTGCTCCTCAGCACTGGAGTGCTGCAAGCACACAGACAAGACCAAGGGCATTCAGAACAGGATGACACACAAATCTCTAGGTGAGCAACCAGGAACACTCCAGACAAAGTGCCACCATTCGTAGGAGGAGGCAATAACCACAGAACCAACTTTTAAACATGCAAGGGATTGTCAGAGAGCAGGACCATTAGACTTGCTTTGCACACACAAGGAGACAGGACTGGCAGCCTAGAGAGAAGGGACGGGACAGAGAAGCCCCTAGAACAGCACTGTGCTGGGAGGCAAGGAGGAATCCTACTGGGGCAGATGACCACATCAGGAAAGTTCTCCCTCTGAGGCAGTGCCCCGGTTCTGAGCCAGTGCCCTGGCACAGGGGCACTGAATAACTGCCCCCAGTGACATGCTCCTCTCCAGGAGAACCTGCAGGGGCTCATGGCTCCTCCAGCCCAGGCTCTTCTGTTCAGTGCTCCCCAAACTGGTCTCCCAGACTCAACCACAGACAGGGTGTGAAGAGGGACCTGCAACAAACATTTGGGGAAAACACACCCTCTACGCCATCCTGGGGGTTTTCACAAGGTACCAGCAAAACCCTTGAGAGGACCTCACAGCAGAGGCTCTGTGCCCTGAGAATGCCAGGGCACAAGTGGCCACTTTGCCCAAGGAGCAAGCTGCCAGCGCCAGTCAGAACAACCAGCAGCACAGAGTGCCCCTCCCAAGGCTTCCAAATGTGTGGACGAGGTTCCTTGTCTGTACCCCTGCCCAGGAACCATCTCCTCCCAGCACTGATCACACAGCGTGCCAGGTGACCCCAGACACCTGACCAGCAGCCCCGGCAGTAAGGACATACTGACTAACTTGATTGGACACGTGGTCTGCAGAGGTCACTGGCACAGTGGGGACCTCCCTTTCCCTTTGCCTCTCTCTCACCTCCTAGGACTCGGAGGCGTGTGCATTAGCATTATGGAGACTTCCAGCCTCCTAATCCCAGCCCTCTGGGGTCACTGGGTAGGCAGGGACCACAGCTCGCAGGGCTGAGGTGGGGTGAGTGGTCATGAATTTAAAGGCAAAGAAAACCTCACTCACCATCCCACCCGCTCCCAGCACCTCCGCTTGCTGGCCTCGTAGGTGAGCGCAGCTTCCCACAGGTCCACATCTGGGGTCGTGCTTGGTTCAGACTGAGAATCTGGAGTCAGATTGGATGCTGACTGGAACCCTTCATCTTCCCACTGATCCACACTTCGAGGGACCTAGAGATCACAGGACAAAGCCAACCACCACCTATCCCTTTATGTCTGCATTCTCCAAGTATGACAGAATTCCAGGAACTTTACCTACATCTGCTTACACACTAGAAGGACAGATCATGCAAAAGGTTTCTTGTATATTTCTTTAGTATATTTGTATTACATAACAACCCTCCCATGAATCACCTAAAGAATCAAACAAAATAATCCATTAAAGCTACCAATATTGCTGGGTACAATGGAGCATGCCTGTAATCCCAGTGGCTGGGCGGGGCAGGGGGGGTGGTCTGAGGAGGATTACGAATTCAAAGCCAGTCTCAAACAATTTAGCAAGGCCCTGAGCAACTTAGTGAGACTCTGTCTCAAAAAAAAAAAAAAAAAAAAAAAAAAAAAAAAACCAGGCTAAGGATGAGGCTCAATGGTTAAGTGCCCCTGGGTTCTTCAATTCTTTTTTTTTTTTTTTTTTTGTACTTATTTGTTTTAGTTGTACACAATGCCGTTATTTTTACATGGTGCTGAGGATAGAACCCGGGCCATGCACATGCTAGGCGAGCGCTCTACTGCTGAGCCACAACCCCAGCCCTCAATTCTTTTTTTTTTTTTTTTTTTTTGAACCGGGGATTGAACTCAGGGGCACTCGACCACTGGGCCACATCCCCAGCCCTTTTTTGTATTTTATTAGAGACAGGGTCTCACTGAGTTGCTAAGTGCCTTGCCATTGCCGAGGCTGGCTTTGAACTCGCGATCCTCCTGCCTCAGCCTCCCAAAGTGCTGGGATTACAGGCGTGCACCACCGCGCCCGGCTGCCCTCAATTCTTGATACCAAAAAAAAGCTACCAATTTCCATTTTCACATAGCACATAGTGTCAATATAACTTTCTGACCTGGAGATTCCATTTTGGAGAAGCCAGTATTAAAAAAAAAAATGACAGTAGACAAAGTTACATACACTAAGGTGTTTGCTATAGCATTATTTATGTTTGGCAATAACCTAAACAATTTGTGGTAAGGGAATGACTGAAGATTTAACAGTGTATCCTTTACCCACACTTATCATAATGCAATAAAATGCAAAAGTAAATGACAATTTACTCAGTAACTGGGAAAAAAAGTCCCCACATTATAACACAAAAAGTATACCAAAAGGCTCAGCGGTAGGGCGCTCGCCTAGCACGTGCGTGGCCCGGGTTTGATCCTCAGCACCACGTACAAATAAACGCATTGTGTACAACTAAAGCAAATAAATAAATATTTAAAAAGAAAAAAAAAAGTATACCAAAAGCCAGGCGCGGTGGTGCACCCCTGTAATCCCAGCACTTGAGAGGCTGAGGCAGGAGGATCACAAGTTCAAAGCCCGCCTCAGCAATAGAAAGGCACTTACCAACTCAGTGAGACCCTGTCTCTAATAAAATACTAAAAAGGGCTGGGGATGTGGCCCAGTGGTCGAGTGCTCCTGAGTTCAATCCCTGGTACCAAGGGAAAAAAAAAATGTATATATATATATGGTTTGGGCAACTAAACAGAAATTCTCCTACTTCACTTTAATTAATTTGAATTTAAATAGCAGCTCTCGAGGGAGAAGAAACAACAACTTACTCTGTTAAGTAAAAGAAGAACAGTTTTTTTTTTTTTTTTTGGTACTGAGGATTGAACTCAGGGGCACCCGGCTAAAAGAAGAACAGAAGGGGGTTGGGGTTGTGGCTTAGCGGCAGAGCGCTCGCCTCGCACGTGCACGGCCTGGGTTCGATCCTCAGCACCACGTAAACATAAATGCATTGCATTGTGTACAACTAAAGTAAATAAATAAATATTTAAAAAAATATGTAGCAGAACTACATAAAAAAAAAAAAAAAAAAAAAAGAACAGAAGGTAGCCCAGGGCAGTGGGCACCAGCAAGCCCTCTCCAGCAGTTCTGCCTCATGACAGCTCAACCACCCCATAACCTAGATTTGAGCTATCCCACCTTCACATGACAAAAGAGGTCAGAAACATTTTCTTTCTTTTTCTTTTTTTGGCACAGGGGGTGAACCCAGGGGCACTTTACCACGGAGCCACATCCCAGCTCTTTTTATTTTGAGACAGGGTATTGCTAAATCGCTAAGACTGGCCTCCAACTTGTGATCCTCCTGCCTCAGCCTCCCCAGCTGCCAGTGGCAACCAGCACAAAGACATTTTCCAAGCCCTTGTAGAGGTTAAGGAGAGAAAACACACACTACCTTAATGGCCAGCCCAGAGAGGTCTGCACTATCTGGCACAGGGGGCAGGTCTAGTCGCACCTCCATGTCATAAGTACGGCTGTGCACAAGGGCACCAAAGAGCGAGCCGCGGGTATCTCTCTCAAACCTGTCACCACCAGGGTCACCGAATGAGAAGAGCCCTACGGTGGGCAGGCCAGTGCCTGGAGCAGCCTCCATCACTTGAAGTGTTTCCTGGATCATGTTGTGACAGGAAAACTCCTCACTGGCGATCAGGGACTGAACGTCCATCTCAAACACACTCAGGTCGTAGCAGTCGTAGCCTCCGTAGGGGACGTCTCGGCCCGCATGCCTGTTGTTGAAGAAGTAGTCCCGCTTTCTCCGCAGTGCTCGAGGCGGGCCGCTCCCCGCCAGCTGAACCAGGAGGTGCAGCACGGACCCCACCTCCAGCAGCGGGCAGCCAGGGTCCGCCTCCAGCCCCTCCACCAGCTCCTCCAGTCGGTCAGCCTCGGGGCCCAGGCCGCCCACTCTCAAGTCGAAGGACAACATGAGGACCCTGTTTCTCGCGGGGAGCTTCGCGAGGCAGGGCTGCAGCTGCTGAGCCTCCTCCTGGAAGAGGTTCGTGAAGAGGGCGTTGTAGGCCACTCTCCTGAGGGTCTGCTTGGCCCTCCTCCGGCTCAGGCTGCGCTGGCCCGGGCGCGCCGGGGCCGCCGGCAGGAGGGCCTCGCACAGGTCGTCGAACAGCTGGGTGATGCTGGCCATGCCCGCCGCCCAGCTCGGGCCCCGCGAGGGGAAACCTCGCCACCCGCGCGTCCACCTCGCGCCTGCGCGGAGCGGCCGAGGGCGGCGGGGCCGGCGGCCTGCTCACGGAGCCCCGGGCTCGCCCGCGTCCTCGGCGGGGCGCGGCCGGCGCGGCGTCGGCAGGTCGGGGCGGCCAGGCCTGGCCCGCTGCCCGCGGCTCCCGCTCGCGCTCCCGCCGCTGCGGCGTCACAACCACGCGCCGGCCGAGAGCGCGGGCGCGCCGGCATTGCGTCACGGGGCGTCCCCAGGCCCCGCCCCGAGCCCCGAGCCCCGAGCCCCGAGCCCCGAGCCCCGAGCCCCGAGCCCGGCTCCGCGGCGGGAGCCGCCCCGGGAGGGTGCAATAAAGGCGCGGAGCCGGGCTTCCTTTAACCATTTACTAAAGGAGAGGGAGGGCGCGGCGGGGCCGCACGGAGGCCTCGGGCCGGCGCGCGCGGGGGACGCCAGCCTCCGGCTCTCGGGGCCGGCGCGCGGTGCTTCCCGGGCGACTCCGGCCCGCCTCGGCCGAAGTCAAGCTACCCGGGAGGGCGGTCCAGACGGAGCGGCTGGGAAGGGGCGTGGAGTCGGCTGGCTCTGCGCAGCTGGTTCAGAGCCACCGCTGCCACGGGCCTCACCGGCCACCCGCAGCATCTTCCACCGGGGCTCCAGCTGCGCTCTCAGGAGCAGCAGGGCCTGGATATCCTCTGGAGAGGCCTTCAAGAAAGGGCCCAGGTTGGGAGGTGCCTCTCCGTGCAGCACGCGGGCCAGGGTACTTGCAAGCTGGGGTGTGGATTCCTGGACCGGGGCCAGATAAGGGGCAGTGAGCCACTGGTTTCTCTCCACCCACCTTCTTTTTTTTTTTTTTTTTTTAATATTTATTTATTTACTTTAGTTGTACACAATGCAATGCATTTATGTTTATGTGGTGCTGAGGATCGAACCCGGGCTGCGCACGTGCAAGGCCAGCGCTCTGCCACTGAGCCACAACCCCAGCCCTCTCCACCCACCTTCTACCACAGCGTTTCCACCAAGCCCAGCTTACCTCCCCAACGAGGGCCAGGACTCGGCCCCCTGCTGGCCCACGAAGCATTGCAGCCAGGAGAGCAGCATGGGGGTTCTGCAGGCCATGGGCAGGCCCCAGTGCTACCAGCACCAGGTCAGGCTGAAAGCCATAGGCCAAGGGCAGCACCAGACCCAAGATGCAGCTCAGGAACCCTCCAGTCGTCTGTGGGGACAGCAGCAGAACCCCAACCCCCATTCTAGGGGACACTCCTGCTGGCTTCTGCCGTATGAAGCCAAGAAGGGGTAGGGGCCTGTTGGCTCTCCTGACAGGGCTGGTGAGCACCTGCCCTCTACCACAGAACCACTCACCCTTGGCAGTGGCGTGGAGATGTGGAACATGGATGAAGCAGCCGCCTCCTTGCCCCTGATGTTCAGCCACAGAATCCTCCTTACAGGGAGAGAGCACCAGGGACAGGTGCATATGTGTGAGACCCTCCTCACCTCTCCTAAGCCCAGACAGCAGAGGGGTGCTCTGGGAGGAGTGGAGCAGGGGTGCTGTAACTGCCAACTCTCCTGGCCTATCATTGCCCCATGGGCTCCCTTCCCAAACTAACTGTGGAAGGCCCTATTCGTTTTTTCTTTTTTTGGTAAGAGGGATTGAACTCAGAAGCACTCAACCACTGAGTCACATCCCCAGCCCTTTTTGTATTTTATTTAGAGACAGGGTCTCACTGAGTTGCTTGGGGCCTCTCTAAGTTGCTGAGGCTAGCTTTGAACTCGTGATTCTGCTGCCTCAGCCTCCCAAGCTGCTGGGATCGCAGGCATGTGCCACCGTGCCCACTGGAAGGCCCCATTCTATACTACACAGTACCCCACCCACCAGTCGCCCCAGGGACCTAGTTGCACGCTTGCCACTTGGCCATCCATGTGTACAACTGGAGAGATGTGCCATCTGGACCGTACCCATCATCAGCAAGGTCTGGGGGCCAATCCAGCTGTCCCAGGGCCACACAGAACAACCTGAGGAAGAGTCCACCCGCACAGGCTGTGCACATTGCCCAGTCTACTCCCACAGCCCTCCCCACATGGCCCCCACCCTTGGGATATCAGCACAACCAAGTGAGGCTCACCTCTGGGCTCTATGGCACAGGCCTCGCCTAATCGCCACATCCAGGGCGGCCTCTGCAGCAGAGGCAGGGGTGGCTACGATGCCATTGCTCACCTGTGGGGAGAATGAATGAACAACAGTGGTGGGTGCAGCCCCAGCCACCTCCCAAACGAGGCCCCTCCTACACGGCTCTCATCAGTTCTCCTTCAGATCACATCTGTCTGTTTCCATAAACCAGGTGCTTGAAACTACACTTATAAGCCCAGTAGCTGCAATGCCTATACTTTTAGCTACTCAAGAAACTGAGGCAGGAGGATCAGCACAAGTTCAAGGTCAGCCTAGACAACTTAGCAAAACCCTATCTCAAAAATAAAAAGGAGCTGGGCGTGGTGGCGCACGCCTGTAATCCCAGCACTTTGGGAGGCTGAGGCAGGAGGATCGCGAGTTCAAAGCCAGCCTCAGCAATGGTGAGGCACTTAGCAACTCAGTGAGACCCTGTCTCTAATAAAAACAAAAAAGGGCTGGGGATGTGACCCAGTGGTTGAGTGCCGCTGAGTTCAATCCCCGGTACCAAAAAAAAAAATAAATAAAAAAATAAAATAAAATAAAAAGGAGGGCTGGGGATGTGGCTCAGTGGTAGAGCGCTCGCCTAGCGCGTGCGCAGCCCGGGTTCGATCCTCAGCACCACATTAAAAAAAAAAAATAAAAAACGCATTGTGTACAACTAAAAGCAAATAAATAAATATTCTTAAAAAATAAAATAAAAAGGACAGCCGTGCGCAGTGGGGCACACCTATAATCCCAGCACTTGGGAGGCTGAGGCAGGAGGATCACAAGTTCAAAGCCAGCCTCAGCAATGGCGAGGCACTTAGCAACTCAGTGAGACCCTGTCTCTAATAAAATACAAAAAAGGGTTGGGGATGTGGCCCAGTGGTCAAGTGCCACTGAGTTCAATCCCCGGTGCCAAAATAAATAAATAAATAAATAAAATAAAATAAAAAGTACAGAGCCAGGGCTGTGGCGCATGCCTGTAATCCCAGCAATTGGGAGGCTGAGGCAGGAGGATCACAAGTTCAAAGCCAGCCTCAGCAATGGTGAGGCACTTAGCAACTCAGTGAGACCCCGTCTCTAAATAAAATACAAAACAGGGCTGGGGATGTGGCCCAGTGGTCGAGTGCCCGAGTTCAATCCCAAGTGCCGCAAAAAAAAAAATAAAAAAAATAAAAAGTTATCCACTTCCCCTCTCTGCCAAAGAATATCTCCCCATCCCTGGGCTGATCTGATAACAGTCCCTACAAAGAGCAATGTGTCTGTGCTGCCTCTTGTGGACAGGCCATGCCTCAGACCCAGTCCCCAGATCCAGGTGCCCCAGCTTCTCAGCAACTCTACCTGCCCATCCAGGATGCCATCTAAAAGGTGCAGGAGCTTCCCAAGTGCAGCAAGGGCCTCGTCCTGGCCAAGGACTTGTGTAGTCTGTGATATGCCAGAGGAACCCATGGACATCAAGTGACAATACATCAGTCATATGCACATACATGGCTTCAGTCCCCTCCCTGGGCCCATCCTGCACACCTGGCCCAGGCTTCTGTCTCCTCCCTCGGTGCTGAGCCCTCCTGATGGAGCACACCAGGGGGCAGGGGCAAGGTGGCACCTGGTGCAGTCAGGGCAATGGCTGTGCGGACAGGGGGTGTGGGGCAGAGGAGCAGCTGGTCCAGGAAAGAGCTCAATGTGGTTGCTGCTGCCTCGCGTGGGGGCCCTCCAGGCAGCAGGGTTGCAGGTTCCCCTTCTGGGGAGCGGTTGCTGGGACTTGGCATGGTGGCCACATCTAGAGGAGGTTCAGAGTCACGGCCACTGCACAGGAGTGTGAGGTTAACCCACCAGCCCAGACCACACTGACCTTGCTGTTGGAGGCTCATCCAGTAGGGGGCCTGGGCCATCCGGACACTGTGGATGGACTCCAGCGCACTGTGGGGAGAAGCACAGCCATGGGCCTGGCTCACACCTAGCCTCTCCCACCCTCCAGGCCTTCATACCTCTGACATGGCACCATGGGCCCGGACAGGGGGGGCACAGGGTCACCCAGCAGTGCCTCTACCATCATGCACACTGACTTGGCCAGGGACTCCAGGTGGTAGCCACCCTGGGAGGGTGGAGACAGGATAGAGGAAGGGTGTCACTGGGGTGGGTAGCTCTCCCAGACAGGGTGCCCCACCAGACTGTGTCTTGACCTGGCTCCCATGCTCCTGGGTATTGAGGCACCCTCCAGATGCCCCCAGTTACCTCCAGCACGGCACAAACCCGGCCACTGGCCAGCACCTGCAGCAGCTGTGTGAGGTGGGCAAAGCACTCTGGTGTGGCCCGCATCTGCCCCTGGGACCAGAGCCACGTATGATGGGGGCCTGGGCCCAGGACCCCAAAGGCCCTCCTCAGCCAGACCAGGCCCTCACCTCAGGGTCCCCAATGGCTGAGTCGAATCCTGCTGAGACCAGCACCAGCTCCGGGTCAAACTGCAGGCAGAAGCAGGTGAGGAGAAGCAACAAAGAGGCTGGAGCTAGGGGAGCCCATGGGCTGCCCGGCTCACGGTTCAGGCCAGCCCTCCTCAAAGACCCTCCCTATCCTCCAGGAATCTGCTCATCTGCAGGTGAAGTGGTTCACAGTCCTCCTCCTCCATGGTGGCACTGTGAGCAAGCATGGGGTCACGTGCCCTAGAGACCCCCACCAGACAGTCACCTCGAAGGCCACTGGGAGCAATGTGTGCAGGAAGGCAGCCAGGTAGTCCGCGTTTCCCATGCCAACCTGCCTCGGGTACAAGGGACAGGCATCAGCGGGCCAGCTCTGCCAATGGGGACTTCAGGGTTTCACCCCCTGGATCCCAGGCTGTAGGGAGACTGGCAAGAAGGCCCAGAGCTGTGGGGCAGGGGAAAGGTGCAGACCGGCGAGGTGGGCTGGGAGCAAGTGCTGGGGGTCAAGGACAGGTACCTGGTTCCAGGGCAGGTTGACAGTGAAGCCTCGCCCCTGCCCCTTCCCTACTGCATCTACGTTGGACTCTTGCAGAAAGGGCCAGAAGTGCCCATGCTCATAGCGGTGCCAGGAGAAGTAAAGGACACTGCAGACAGTGGGCAGTGTCAGAAGTCAGGACCCTTGGCAGCTCCACAGCTCCTCAAAGAACACTGAACCCTGCACACATGGCCAAGTCCCCCCTTGGATTTTCCCAAGTCAGTCTGTGCACTCCCCCAAAAGTGGGGTTGCAGGGCTGGGGGTGTAGCTCAGCTGTAGAGTGCCTAGCATGTGCAAGGCCCTGGGTTCCATCCCCAGTATTTCAAAAATAAAATAAATGGGGCTGCAGGAAAGTGTCATGTCCCCACCTACAGCTCACCTGGGATCATCTTCAAAGATATACTGAATACCCTGGCCATGGTGGACATCCCAGTCAACAATGAGGATCCTGGATTCAGACAATGCTGGGGTCACTACAGGGCAGGGCCTACCACCCCCAGGCTAGAAACCCAGCCAGGGATGGGAAGGAAATGGGTAGGGACTTTCTGCCACCTGCCCCACCCTGCACAGCCTGGCACACACCTGTGCAGCCCATGTTTCTGCTTGGCATGTTCAGCTGCTATTGCCACATTGTTGAACACACAAAACCCATTGGCAGCTGCCCTCTGGCTATGGTGCCCAGGAGGCCTGGAGGGTGAGCATGGGGTCATTCTGTCCTCTCATGGAGCCAGCCGAAGGGAACAGCCAGGTGCAGGGAGCAGCTCTCACCTCACTAAGGCCAGCCCGTTGTGCGCGGCTCCTGTCAGCACAGCATCCACCAGCTGAAGCGCAGCGCCTGCAGCCAGCCGCGCACAGCAGCGAAAGGTACTCTGTGGGGGCAGGGGTACAGATCAACTCTGGCCTCTGCAGAGCATGCTGCTGAGCAAAGGGCCAGGCAGGCCCAGGGTGCCAGCAGAGAGCGGAACAAGGGGATGCTGGCAGGGGCAGCCACAGGCGCGAACACACACAGGCTGTGAATGTGCGTCTAGGTGGGTGTTGCACAGGGGGACGCACCGGGTGGAAGTAGACGGCATCGTACTGTCCGGATAGTACCTGGAGCTCCTCCTTGCTCAGGGCCTGGGTCCTCTGCACCAGGGCCACATACTCTGGGCTGCAGATGGCCAGTCAGGGAGGCAGGTCACCCACTAGCAGGGGCAGGGCGGGGGGCCGCAGGGGGTGCCCTCCCAAGCTCCCTCAAGCCTTTGAGCAGCACCTCCACCAGAAGGTGGAGCTGAGGCACATGGGGAACAGGCGCCCTCTGAGAGGCGCTGAGGGCTGGGGCTAGCCCAGGTCCCCAGGTGGGCCCTCCCTGACCTGTGCACCAGGCCCAGCTCCGCCTCCGAGGCCTCGCGGGCTACTAGGCGCAGGCACCTCTGTTCCAGGCCGTACTGCCGAAGGCCGTCCAAGCCCGCGGCCAAGCGCTCCGGACACTCGATCCTGCACTCGGGGCTGGAGTATACTGGGAGCTCAGTGCCCAGAGTCCCCCCCTCCCCGCCCCCCACCCCGGCCAGGTCACACTTACTCGTCCCAGAGCAGCCGGCTGGCCATCATATCCTCGTGGTACACGAGTGCGGTCCCCATGGCTTGACCGTAGTGACTTCAGACCACTCTGACGTGGCACGCCCTCCGCTGGCTAGTGACCGCACTGGAGGTCCCCAACTTGCAGACCGGGAACAGCCCAACGCCAGGGACCCGCCTGCGACTAAGCTCGGCAGCTGGCACCGAGTCTGTGCATGAACACACCGGCCAGGCAGGCACCGGGAACCCCGGCGGACCACGGACGAGGGAGCGAGGCCAGGGGCGACCGCGTAGACCCCAGGGCCTGACTTCCGGCTTCCGAGTCGCGGACCCGCCCCCGCGAGCCCCGCCCCGAGGGGGCGGCGCGGACTAGACTTCTCGGCCCCGCCCCGTGGTTCAGGGCCCCCCTCGGCTCCGGAGCCACCTCCTCCAACCGCCCCGAGCCTGGGGAGGGTCCCCGCCCCCGAGCCCTCTGGTGACGGGAGGGGTATAGGGCGAGGGGACGGAGAACAGTCCCCAGACCCTCCTGCGCACTGTCATTGAAGCCCCGCCCATCCGTCTGTCTTCTGCCTCAGTTGTCCCCGGAACCCCCTGAGCGCGCGGGACACAGGCCCAGACGTGTTAGCGGCCCACCGGTCCAGTGCCGCTCCCGGCGCCCGGCCAGGGCTCCGGGAAGAGTCGGGTGGCCACGGGTCCGCGGGCTCGAAGGCTGCACGCAGGTGGTTCAGCGCCGGCTCAGCCTCCTGGGCGGCATCGACGCGCAGCGCCACCGCCAGCTTCAAGAAGGAACTGTCCGAACCCGACCCAGGCTCCAGAAGACCCCGAGACCACGAGGGGACAGCTGGAGGGTCTGGGCTGAGGCCCAGACAGGACCGGACAGGGGCTGCGGCAGGGCGGGAGGCTACAGGCGGGGAAGCGGGACGGACAGCAGCGTCTGGGCGAGGACGGAAGGAGCCGCGGGCGCAGCCCCAGAGCAAATCGACCAAAAGGGGTGAGACTCAGAGCCACGCGCAAAATCCGAGGGCTCTGGGGAAGGGGTCTTGGGGCGGTCTGAGGTGCGCGGTGCCGGCGCCACCCTGCCACACCTGGAGAGCTCATCCGGGCCTTGGTCCGCCTAGCTGGCACCTCCCGCCTTCCCCAGGACCAGCGCTGCAGCCAGGGGTGAGCACCAACTGGCCACCTTGGGCCGCGTGTGGCCTGGGAACAGGTGCCTCCTGCAGGTGTCCGCAATGCAATAGGCACGGACCGTCCGGGTTTGAACCAAAGGCATGAGAAGGCCCTGGGGCAGAGTAGGTGGGTGACCATGGTGGCAACTCATCTGACCCTATCTGCCAGATCCAACTGTGCACCTGCCCACCCGAACACCAGCAGCGCCAGAGGGACGCCAGCCCTCCGCGGTCCCGCCCCCCCCCCACGCCCCTACACACCCAGGTTTGGATACATCTACAGGAGGGACAGTGCAGAGGAGCAAGGACAATCAAAGGAGCCCAACTGTGGCCTCTGATCTTGAGGCCTGTCCTAGGAGACCACGAATGGCCCACAGAGGGCAGCATGTGCTTGCGGATGCCTCCCAACATGTCTAGGGGAGGAGCAAGAGACTGTCAAAGGGAGTGGGCCCACCTCAGGATCAGAGGTACCTCAGTTGGCAGGTACATCCCCTTCCTCCCCAGGAGTCTCAGCCTTGGAGGGTGAAGGCGATTCAGCTGGGTCTGAGACCCTGGTGAGATGCTAATACCCCTCCCATCAGCCACTCCTGGGTTAGCCCTGACCCAACTGGCTCTGACTTTAAGCCTGAGTAAGGTCACCCCACAAGAATGGAGGGGGCTAAGCCCTAATGTAGGGCTTGGGGTTCACTGATACAGGGCTAGGAAGGTCGACACCAGCAGTGTAACCTGGTGGGGAGGCAGGGTGCTTGGACCCCCATAGACAGAAGGGTTGAGCTCAGGCTGCCACCTTTCTGTATGCAGGGCAGGAGTTCAGAAGTCTGAGGAGGGGCTCAGGCTTCGGGCCACACAGTCAGAATTGAAGGTCTAAAAAAGGGTTTATTTCCTTCTGGCAAGGTGGACACACCAAATGGCTGGTTTACACTCCAGGTTGGGTTTGCAGGAGAATCCATGCTGACCACCCCCAGGAGAGATGATGTCCCTGAGTCAATGCCCACTGCCCTTCCTCTCCTCTTCTTGAGAGCTGACCTCAGCACAGTCCAGAGCAGGCAGGGCTTAGAGGCCAGCACTCGACCCTGAGCCATAACAGCTCTGAGCTTTTTGCTGCACCCTGTTGGAAGGGACCACTGCTCCAGTGGTCCGAGGCCAGCAGGATAGGTAGGGGTCCTGTGCAGAAAGCTAAGGTGCTCCAAGGTCAGCTGGGAGCACCTAAGAGTGGGGTACAGGCTTGGGGAAAGAGGGAGTCCACTCATGGAGGGGGTCTACTCAGCCTCTCTCCAAGTAGCTGCCCTAGGATGTAAGCCCCAGGCAAGGCCATAGTGATAACCAGGATCCCTGCCAGGGAGGGGAGGCTAAGGCATGAGGCTCCCAGCCGGAGTTCTTAGGGGTGTTCCTATGCCAGCCAGGGGTCTTCACAGGGCCGTCTCCTTGGGAACTCTGGCACCCAGCTGCCTGGGAGGCTTGAAGCTGAGCACTTCCTTATAAGTGACACCTGCAGAGAGACAAGAGACAGACCAGTCAGCCTCTGCTCTCACTGGAGGACAGAGGCCAGTACCTCATGGGGCTTTCTTCTTATCCTAACTGGGCCAGCCCACCTAGGAAAAGTTTGCATAAAAACTGCTATAAAGCCAACTGTCCCAGGGAAACAGGAGGTGATGGGAGTTCGTGTTCCTTTCCAGGGGCTGGGCCACGTGTCCTCCTTGGCCTATTGTAAAAGCAAAAGCTCCCAGCCACAGTGTAAGTGGGCGGAAACCACAGAGAGGATCCTGTGGCCTATGGTTTTCATGTTATCTTGTTTATCACTAGAAACTTTTCATAAGCACATGGGAGCAGAAGGGTGTAGCCCCTGCTGTGGCACAGAGGAACACTGCGTCCCTAAGGACTGTGATTTGAAAACCCCAGCCTGTCCAGCCCCTCCACCCCAGGTTGCAGGACCAAAGCCCCAGGTCTGAGAGTGGCAGGATGAAGCGTGGCACTCGGTGGCACACCCTGGTGCTGACATCAGGCATCTCTGTCCCCCAGGCTGGATCTGCAGAACAGCCTGCCAGGGGCAGGCAGGGACTGGGGCAGCTTCCCTGAGGCCAGCCTGAGGTCAGCCCTCAAAGATGAAGGGCGCGGGCTGGGGCTGGGGCTCAGTGGTGGAGCACTTGCCTAGCACATGTGAGGCGCTGGGTTCAATTCTCAGCACCACATAAAATAAACAAATAAATAATAAAGCCTTGTTTCATCTACAGCTAAGAATATGTAAAAAAAAAAAAAAAAAAATGAAGGGTGGGCCCTGCGCGTCCAGGGCCGCCAGCACAGAGCGCAGGTGCGGAGCAGAGCCCTGGAGAGATCTGCGCTCCGGTGGAGCCGCAGGGCGCCAAGGAGAGGCTTGGCCTGGGGGCTGCCTGCTGGGGGCGGGCTTTCCCTGTGGGCAGCGCATGAAAAGTGCACAGCTGTCCAGGTGAGAGGGGTCCTGAAACGGGCAAGAAGAGGTGAGAGCCAATTCAAGAGGCGTGAGCGGAGGCCTGGGGACAGACAATGGGTGTGGCGGGCTCCGGTAGGCAGGATCTCGGGCCTAGACCACAATGGGGGAGGCTGGGCTGGCAGGCTGGGGGCTGGGTGAGGCCAGGGCACTGCCGCCCTGAACTCAGACCTGCTCCGCGCGGCTCCTGGGTGCACCCTGCGCCAGCCTTTGTGTGGAGCCCTGCCAGGATGCCTCCCACTGCCTTCCGCTCTAGCCGGAGGCCACCTGACCAAGACCTACAGCCCATGCTGCCCTCTGTCCTCCTGTCCTGTTCCTCCTTGACCTGCAACCCAGGAACGTGGGCACACAGGCTCCCAGCACGGGTCCCGCGGGGAACCCCACTCACGCTTCCACTCATCCAGGGTGCGGTCCACATCATCAAAGGAGTCGTCGTACTGCTGGGCCTGGGGTTCGTCCTCCGAGTCGTGCAGGGATTCAAAGTATGGATGGGCCAGTGCCTCGGCCGCTGTCACCCGCTGCTCTGCGTCCAGCACCAGCATCTTCTCCAGGAGGCTCACGGCTAGGGGAGGAGGCATCGGGCCAGCCAGGGTTGCTTTGTGCCCCAGCACCCAGGACCCCCACCCCACTCAGACCTACCCAGAGGGCTGGCATTGGTCAGGACAGAGGCAAAATCCTTCTTCTCCAGCTCAGGGAGGCCCTTCATGTAGTTCTTGGCCTATATGGGAAGAGAGGTGAGAGGCCAGCTCCCAGACCCAGGCCCAGCTGGCCTGCCTACTCGCCACGGACCTCGGCACTCTGCAGCTTCTGCACAAACTCAGCAGGAGGCGTCCCTGTCACCTTCATGATCTCCTTCAGCTGGTCCAGGTCTGCACGGAGGTCAGGAGCACAGCACAGGCCAGAGGGCAGGGCCCACACAACCCACACCTCCCCTCGCCCCACCGTGCCCACTAGGGAGGATACGGTCACTGCCCTTGAACAGTATCTTCCCTGTAATCATCTCGGCCATGATGCAGCCCACGGACCAGATGTCCACTGAGACAGAAGCTCCGTCAGTGCCCCGGGGGCATGAGGACGTGCAGACACAAGAGGGGCAGGGGTGGGGGGACACAGACACAGGGAGAGGTGGGGGGACACAGACATGGAGCAGGGGAGGGCATGTACACTCAGGCCGTGCAGGTCACCCGCCCAGACTCCTGGGGAGTAGCGGCCATGGGGCTCCCTCTCACCCGTCTGTGTGTAGCGCATCCAATTCAAGATGACCTCAGGTGCCCGGTACCACCGGGTCACCACATACCCTGTCATCTCACTGTCCGCCTGCCTGGCCAGGCCAAAGTCCAGGATCTGAGGAAGAACTGGAGTGGGGCTGAGGGAACCCCTAGAAGTGGACAGGCCGCGGCTGCCCAGAGACCCTAAGGGAGGAGGGCTCGAAGCCTCCGCCCCGGGACTCTGCCACTCAGCCTTGGCCCCAAGCTGCCTCCTGTGGCTAAGGCGTCAGCCTGGCCTACCTCAGGAGCAGGAGTCACCTGTTGACCGGTGGAGGGCCTTCACAGCCCGCCCTGGTCAGACACCAGACTGGGGACACCCGCCCCTCACCTAGGCAAGGATGAAGCATGCTCAGCGCCCACCCACCGAGTGCCTCCGGGCTTCCCCTGCCGGCCCCTGCCTGGCCTGAAGGCAGAAGGAGAAGGAGCCTGACCCTGCCCAGCAAACCTTCAGCTCACAGTCCTCGTTCACAGCCAGGTTGCCAGGCTTCAGGTCCTGGGCAGAGAAAAGGCGGCCACTGTGTCCTGCCCGCCAGAGCACGTGCAAGCCAGGGCCTGGGCCGCACCTCAACTAGCACCACCAGCCTAGGCCTGGCCCCTTGCCCCCAAAGCCCTTCAAGGAGGGGTAGAGGGACAGGGCCCCAGGGCAGACCTCTGACGGGGCTGTGCATGGGGTGTTGTGTGCACCCCCACATCAGACCACAGTGTACCCACCTTTCAGGTAAGAAAGGAGGCTGGGATAGAACCCCTCTCGTGCCCACACAACCAGGGAGGGTAGGAGGTGGCCTCCCACGCCTGCCAGGACTCACCCTGTGGATGACGCCAGCAGCGTGGATGTACTGTGGGAAGGAGGGACCAGCTCACAGGCCGCCAGAGCCCCAGAGCCCTGCTCCGCCCACCTCCCTGCAGCCGCCCCTGCAGGCCTCACCCTCAGACCCTTCAGCATCTGATACACCAGGAACTGGATTCGGTCCTCACTCAGGGTCTCATGCTTCATGAGCTTGCCCAGGTCAGTGCCCATGAACGGCATCACGAGGTAGCTGCAGAAGGGGTGTCCCGCGTAGTCAGCAGGGCAGGGCCAGCCTCAGGATCTGGGCTACTCCCTGGGCCCAGGCTCGAACCCTAGAAGACCCTGCCCCAGCAGGTGCTCCTCAAGGTTTCCCTGCAGCACCCAGTCCTCACTGGTCTCAGGGTCTGCTGCTCTGCCCAGCCCAGGCAATGCCCCTGCCTTACCAGGCCCCACTCATCATCAATTAGTGACCCCCACCAGTCAGTAAGCAATGGCCTCATCTTTCCAGCACATTCCCACCCTCCCTCCCACCTGCCCCACTCAGAATGTCTGATGGGGAAGGAATTGCTCCTTGGGGTTTTGGTTTTGTCGATGTTATTTTGTTATTCCTGGTACCAGGGTTAGACCTGCGGCCTCACCCTGCTAGACAAGAGCTCTGCCACGGAGCAGAAGCCCTGCGTTTTGGGTTTGTTCGTTTCTTTGGTACCAGGGATTGAACGCAGGGTGCTTAACCACTGAGCCACATCCCCAGCCTGTTTTACATTTTTATTTTGTGACAAGGACTCATTAAGTTGCTTAGGGGTCTTGCTAAATTGCTGAGATGGATTTTGAACTTGTGATCCTCCTGCCTCAGCCTCCTGAGTTGCTGGGATTACAGCATGCGCCACCATGACTGGCTGTTTTATTTTTTTGAGACAGGGTCTTGCTCTAATGCCAAGGCTGGTCTCGAACTTGTGATCCTCCTGCCTCAGCCTCTGGATAAGCTGAAATCACAGGCACATGCCACCGTACCCAGCTGTGACAGGGCTTTGGACTTCCAACTCAAGAGTGTTGCATAGACACAAATTTCGGGGGTGGAGCCTGGGGCAGAGGTGGGTCCACAGACATCTGGGCCAGAGCTGATCAGCACCCTCCAGAGAACGCTGAGCCAGTGTGGCCCTTGACCTCTGACGGGCACGGCAGCCTGCTGCCCGCTCCAGTCCTTCCAGGCTGCTGCAGCCTCTGCCCGCAGCAGTGCGAGGCTGGGTTGGCCAGCTGCAGGGCAAGCTCAGCAGGGCAGAGGCAGGGTAGGTACTTTCGCCGCCTCTGACCCATCTGCCAACAAAGGTCAGCAGCTCTGGTTTCAAGGCACATACCGGTGCCAGAGTCCGGAGCACGGGACCTGCCTGTTCACAGACACTGGTCCAGGGTTCACACCTCCGACACGGAGGGCCCAGAGACCAGGCTGGAGGGAGGAGGAAGCCCCAGCTCTGCCCAGGCATGCCAGTGTCCATGGGTCCCAGGAACACAAGAGGGTGTGCAGTAGACTGGTGAGAGCAGGGGACGGGCTACGTGCCCCTGGACCCCATGCATGCTGGGGAGAAGGCCCAATGCGACCTGGAACATGAAGCCGCACCCAGGAGCCGCCTGTGCCCCTCCCACCCCGGCCAGCCCAGGCCATGCTCACAAGTCTGTGAAGTCATCCAGGGTCTCATCAGGAGTGAACACATCCAGCAGCCCGATCACCTGCAGGGCAGAGGGCCAGGTGGTGCCGCGGACGTCAGAGGAGACAGGGCTCAGGACACACCCAGGTAGCACTGCACTCAGGCAGGAAGCCCCCGCAGCTGTCCTTGTCTCCTTGCACTGTGCCCACTGGCAGTGTAGCCAAGCCCTGGTACACTTGCCCACAGACACAGGCTATTTTTGGACGGTGACAGCCGGGATTCTCTGGGAGAGAGGCAGTCCTAAGTCTGGGCTGGCTCCAAGCAGTCCTAGGGCTCCAACTCCTGGCCCTCCGTCCCTGTTCCTCTCCCCAAGCAAGCAGACCCAGGACCAGGGTGGGGACATCTGGTAGCTCCTTCCTGGATTCCTGCCACTGCTGTGGAGGCCAGATGGCAGACCTGGTCCCTGCAGAGATCTAGTCGATGGAGATGGACAGCAGATAGGCCATGTGACAATGGCAGTTCTAGCACTTGGGGGTGACAGAGTCTTTAGGGGCCCAGGAAGCCCTCCTGAAGGAGGACTGCATATGCCAGCAGCCTAAGGGGCAGGTGGGTGTGCCAGCAGAGGCCAGGCACATGGTGGCCAAGACGGAGGAGAACACCTCTAGGGTTTGAGGAACAGAGAGGGAGGCCGGGTGGCTGAGGCCCAGGCCAGGCGAGAGTGGAGGAGAGGCCAGAGGAAGCCCAGCAGGACCTCACACACAGCCCAGAGGAAGGTGATCTGAAGAGCCACTTTAGAAGGGTTGAACCTAGGTGTGATGCTGAACGTGACCTCCTGGCTGCAGTGTAGGAACAGAGTGCGGTGCAGAAACAGTGGAACCAAGACGGAGGGCAGCTGAGTGAAAGCCAGAGCCGTGGGCAGGAACATGGATGGGGGAAGCCAAGGGCCTGGGGGCAGATGGAGCAGCAGACGTGACCTGAGAACTGGGGCCAGGGGCACCTGGAAGAGCTCTGAAAAGAAGAGGAACAGTGTCCATCTGACCTCTGTGGTGTTGGTCCAGAGCAGGGGCCAGGGTTTGAAAAGAGCAGGCCTGAAATGGCCAGCGGTGGGAACAAGGGCAGTGCTGGGGTCTGTGGCAGCTCCCTGTCCCACTGAGTGGAGCACCCAGCCTCTGAGCCTCATCTCCCCGTGGGAAGGTGGATCACAGCAGGCAGACCCCCAGCTTGTGTTCAGGCCATTCTGGGGCACTCGGGAGCAAGGCAGGGAAGGCAGGACTCCGGGCATGGCAGGGGTGGCTCAGAGGCGGGAGGTGACTGAGGAGGAGGCTCAGAGCCCTCGGCTAAGCAGGGGCCATGGACAGGCCCCTGGGTGGGGGCGGGTAGAAGTGGGAGGCTAGATGAAACCAAAGATGGAGGTGGCTATACTCATGGGATGAGGCCCAGGTGTGACTGGGAGACGGAAGGGCACCAGGGGTGGGCCACTCCCAGGGCTCGAGAGGATACAGGGAGCCAGAGAAAACAAAGAGCCCACCAGAGGGGTAAAGTGGCACTGGCCCGGAATCAAGGGGTCAGTTTGCTGGTGGACACAGGAACCTCATGTTCCCAGAGGGCTGGTGGCTCTGAAGACCCAGGAGGGGCCAGAACATCTGTCAGGAGTCAAGGTGTGGGCGTCCAGACTGGGGTGGAAGGGACAGAACTCACAGGCTATACTCTCATCCCTGTACCAAGAAAGAGCAATGGCCATGTGAGAGGCCCAGGGCGGCCATGTGTGGTGTCCCGTGGGCAGAATGGAGAAAGATGCCTTTCTCCACTGGGGACCCAGATATACCCCCCATAAAGCTGTAGTGCTCTCCAAACGTCAGCTCCCTAAGACCCTCATCCAGAGACTGCAGGGCTTGCCGGTGACAGCCACAGTGCCTGACCCCAGCACTCTGCCTTGCTCTGCATTCCCAGCCCCCCCCCCCATCCCCGCACCTGGACTGGAAGATTCCAAAGGCGGACAGGAGAAGAGCTAGGGCTGGAGAAGCCATGCTGTGGGGAAGCGAGGAAGTGCCCCTCCAGGAAAGCCCTCCTCCCACGCTCCTGGCTGGAGGTAGGCTTTGGAGTGAGACCGAGGAATCCCCAGGCTCGAGCAAGTCACCCTCCCCTGGCCAGGGCCTGAGCCAAGGAGCCAGATGTGACCCCTGGACGGATGAAGTGAAGGAGGGACTGGGCTTGAGGGAAGTAGTGACCACAGAAAGTGGCTGGGCGCTGTCCCCACTGTCCTGCTCCGACCGCCTGTCCTTGGTAGGAGGGTCTGGTCTTCCGGAGGAGCCGTGACGCTGGGGCAGGCCTTGCTGGGGAGGGGAGGCGGCGACCCCGCGCGGCGGCCGCGGCGGCACGGACTCACGTTCTCGTGGCGCATGTGCTTGAGGAGGCGCAGCTCTCGGTAGGCGCGCTTGGCGAAGAGCTCGGACTGGAAGGGCCGGTACAGCTTCTTGATGGCCACCTTGGTGCCCGTGCGACTGTCCACGGCCGAGCTGCGGGGCGGACGGCTTAGCGGGAGGCCGGCCACCCCCGCCGCCGCCGCCGCCCGCCCGCCCGGCGCGCGCTCACCACACGGCGCCGTAGGCCCCCGAGCCCACGGGCTGCAGGTCCTGGTACACGGCGCGCACCTCCCAGGCCGTCTTGGTCACCTCCTGGCGGTAGAAGCCCTTGCGGGCGGGCGGCGGCGAACTCATCGCGGGCCGGGCGCCGCCCCGCGCAGCCCCGCGGGACCCGGGCTCTGCGGACGCCCCCGCGGACGCCCGGAGCCACCGCGCGGCCCGGCCGGCTCCGCGCTGCCCGCCGCTGGGCTGCTCTGCGCGCGCCCTTCTCTCGGGGTCGTCGCCCTGGGCTCTCCCGAGGCGCCGACCCCCGCCCGACCCCAGCCCCGCCGGCAGCGCGCGGCCCCTCCCCCGCCCGCGGACCAACCGGACCCGGGGCCCCGCGCACGTGACGCCCCCGCCCGCTCTCCGGCCCCTCCGGAAACCCGAGGCGGCCGCCGGGGGAGGGCGGGAGGCTGGGGGAAGGGGGAGGGGAGGCGCCCCACGGCTGGGGCCGGACCTGACACCCTGTCCGGTCCGCCCCACGCTGGACTTCCCAGCCCTGGTGTCTTAGCAGGAGTCTCTCTGGGCTCCAGCCCTCACCGTCCTCTTCCCAGGGCACTAGGCCCATCCTAAGCAGCCTGAGCCCACCTGGCTCCTAACCCCAACCCCAGATCACTGTTCACCTGCCCATATCCACTCCCTCCCCACCCCTCCCCAGTCCCCCATCCCTGAGGACCCTGGACCCTGTGCCCCCAAGGATGCCCCACCCCCGAAGCTAATCCACCCAGCCCAGCACTTGTCCTGCAGGGTTGGTTCTGTCTCTGCATTTCTCAGGTTGCATCCTCAACTGCTGGCCATGGGCCCCCAGCTCCCCAATGCAGGAGCCAGAGGAGCTGGTCTTATAGGTCCTCCTTGGGCCTTTTTGCACCCCCAGCTCCTCCTCTCCCCCCACCTACCCTATTGGTTGCCTGCTCCAGGCATTTTCTAGGTCTATGCCTTGTCTGTCCCACCCCCTGCCTAGCTTGTGCTTCAAAGGCAGGCTGAGCCTCCGTCACTTGTAAGGGTGTGCCTGCATCCAGGGTGAAAAGGGAGCTGTTTGGGCCTTCAGCCTGCCCCTCCGTGCAGATGTCCTCCCGGGTCTGGCCCAGTGCTGCACCAGATGCTCCCGGAAGACAAAGCCCTTCCACAGCTCGGTGACCCAGGTCTGAGGAGGGCATGTGGGGTCCACCCCAGGAGCCCACTGGACTGGTGGGTAACAGGATGCCCAGGGCCCCCTCCTTGCCCTCTGTGCCCCGCCTGCCTGCCATGAATCAGCAGCTCAGCAAGGCCAGGCCAGAGCAGCTTTACACCTGGGCTGCGGCCGGTGATCTGGCACATTTGTGAGCTGGTGACAAGAGCAAGCAGGGGCAGCTTGGGCCATTCAGACCACAGCTGCCTATGTCCTGTGCCCTTCCTGCCCTGGGTACCCTGGACAGAACCCCACCCACTCCACGCAGCTTCCTTAGAAAGAAGTTGCCTTCCTTGCCCCCCCCACCCGGCGGTGGGGGGGGCCAGGGGCCAGGGCAGTCCAGGCTGTGGAGGGGGCTGTGTGCCCAGTTTTGCTCCACCCCCACACTGGATCTGGCACAGCGTGGCCTCTGAGGTCCTCCCCAGGACATCCCCCACACTGACCAGGCTTCCAAGACCTGGACTGTCTTCCAAGACATGTGAACTGCAGTAACAGCAGCTATGGTGTACACAGCCCCTGGGTTGAAGCAGCCTCTCTGCCCATAACCAGGAAGGAGAGGAAAGCCATGTCCTCTGCCCCTCAGCCCCTGGGGAGGGCAGGTCTGTGTTCCCAGGGACATCTAAATGACCCCTGGTGGTCTCCCTGACCACTGAGGGAGGGAGGGTCTGAGTGTGAGCCAGGAGCCAAACCTGCCTAAGGGATTCCCCCATAGAGCCGCAGGGGTCAGTGTGTGAGTGGCCATCACTCCCTGTTCCCCTTGGAGCTCCCTAGCCTCACCTTCCCTGGCCTCCTGGGTCTCAGACCCTCCAGGTAGCAGAGAGGGTGCCAGATGTCTGATGGTCTCACTGGGGGACCAAGGGGGCTGGCCAGTGCAGAATTCGGGGGGGGGGGGGGGGCGGCAAAGCCAGTTGGAGATGTGTGAAGCATGGAGATCCAGCCACCCCCTCTAGGCAAAGGGATAATAGGGGACATAAGGTTTGGGCCTGGACACAAACTGAGCAAGAGGAAACCCCTTTATTGTGCACCTCTGGGGGTGCAGGCACTTGACATCCAGAACTTCCTGGGTCCCTGGAAGCAAGAGGTCACTGCTTCTCCAGGGAGGAGCCACACCCCAGCAGATCTCCAAGCAGGATCCTGTCCTAGAGTTTACTTGGTCAGCTCCTTTTTGGGAGAAGGGAAGATGAGGACTAATCCACAGACCTGAGCACCCTGATCTGCTGTAGGGCTACAACAGTGGGCGGAGGTAGAAGCAGGCAAAGGCTTGTCAGCTTTGGGCCAGGGTCCAGGGACAGGAGTGTCCAAATCAGCATCCTCAAGGCTCGACCCCCTGCTCCATCACCTCCCAGCTGGCACTGTGCCTGCATTCCTCCAGGACTGCTGAAGCCTCCCTGACCAAGGAGAAAGCCCCAGCTTCTGCCCACAGGGGTTCCCTGGGCCTCCAGAGCCCTAACCTGGTATTACCAAGGTCTCAACACCCCTTGGGAATCTGTAACTGGGGGAGGACAGAAAGAATGTGACCACCCCAACTCCTACCTCCTGCCAGACATGGCTGCTGGGCCTTGGGTACCCACAGACTCACACACAGTCACACACTTGAACATGCCCCGACACGTGAACACAAGAGTGCATGCTCCTGCACACATGCCACCAGCAAGCACAGGGCTGCGAGCAGCCACTGACTGGACATCTAGTGGTGGTCTCCACCCTGCCACCCTCCAGGGAGACCCTGCCCAGCCTGGTGGGGCACTGGCCCTGCCTCAGCTCCCAGACCTGTGGATCTCAGCAATTCCTAGGGCAGTCCCCCACTTACAGGCTGGGCAGCTTAACCACTGAGACCCTCCCTTTGAGTCTCTAGGGGCCCTGGCCCATTCATCCTCACCCCACCCCAGACAGTCCTCTAGGTCTGATCTGGAGGGAGAGTAACACTCCTCAGGGGATCCCCATTGGCACCCAGATCCCACAGAGTGAGATCCTGAGGGAGAGCCTGATGGCTGGGAGAGGCTGAGAGGACTAAGGTAGGCCAGGGACACTTCTGCCCAGACTCTTTGGACACATGCAGACACAGGTGCCCACACTCCTGCACTCATGTATGTGTAGACTCCCCTTAAGGCAAAGGGTCCCAGGAGCGGGGTCAGGGCTGAGGAAGGGCCAGGCTCAGGACCACAGGTTGGAGCGTGGCTGCTGGCAGCGCCTCACTGCCCGATCTCTAGGCTGCCAGTCGGCTGTGGTGGCTCTGGGGCTTGAAGCTGAGGACTTCCTGGTAAGTGAGCTCTGGAGGAGGTGAAAGAAAAGGGTGAATTTGTCCTTCCCTCAGCTCAGCCCCACACCTGATGTCAACACCCACTACCTGGTCTATGCCCACCACCCTCTGAAAGCAGCTTCAACTCTGGCTGAAAACCGGAACCTGCCCTATGCTGCCCCACCTCTGCTGGACACACACACACACACACACACACACACACACACACGCCTCTCCACTTGCCTCACTCTGGGGAGAAACTAGAGAATTCACTGCAGGAAACAGGCAAAACCCTGCTCTGGGGAACACAGTCCTTAGCCCCCACTGCCCCTCCCATGCCCCTGCCCACCTTTCCACTCCTCCACTGTGCGCTCCTTGGCCTCAACGCTTTCATCATAGGGCTCAGCCTCGGGCTCATCATCTGGGTCGTGGTACTGGCTGAAGTATGCATGGGCCAGTGCCTCTGCTGCACTGACCCTCTGGTCACTGTCCAGCACCAGCATCCTTCCAAGAAGGTCCACAGCTGCAGGGGGGGCAATGGGGATGGGGGTGAGCTCCACCTCCAGGGTCAGATGTGGAGCCCAGTCTAGCCTCACCCAGGTCAGTCCTCACCCAGGGGGTTGGCTCCATGGAAGATGCTGCTGAGGTCCTTCTGGGGCATTGGGGGCAAGGACTGGATGTATGTCCGGGCCTGGGGGCGCATGAGAAGAGCCTGAGAGGACTGTTCATCTCCAGCTTCCATTACCCAGAGACCACAGACCTCTTCCCTGCTAGGATCTGATGGCTCCAGCACCTCACTGGTTTCTGGCACCTGCAGGAGCTAGGTCCCAAGGTTCCCTGCACCCCATTCCCCTCCACTGCCCATGGTCAGAACAATTTGTTGTATGCTCTGACTTTGTCCTCACTGAGTCTTGTGCCAGGAAATCCCTCCCCATTCACCCATTTGCCCCGGGAAGGGGGTAGGTGCCTAACCCGGGCTCTATGCCACCCTGCCCGTACCCTCCACACCACCCCTTGCCCCGAGGGCCTGCGGCTTGGTCCTCAGAGGAAGCTGGTGGCTGACTGGGCACTGACTCACATGCTCCGAGGATATCTTTGCCAGAACCTCAGGGCTGGGTGTGCCCACCACCTCCATGATGCGCTTCAGCTGGTCAATGTCTGCCTGGCTCAGGAAACACCAGACGGCCAGCTATGGCCCTTTACCAGCCCCTGGGCCCCAGAGCTTGAAGCCTGTTCTGCAGCGGAGGGCAGTGAGCCCAAGGTCATATGGCATAGGGCAGAGGGAGTGAGACTGCCAGAAAGGGCCAAAGCCCACCCCCACCTGCTCCCCAGCCTGGACTAAGGATACAGTCGTTCCCTGGGAAGAGGGCCACCCCCACCCTGCTCCCCAGCCTGGACTAAGGACACAGTCGCTCCCTGGGAAGAGGGCCACCCCCACCTGCTCCCCAGCCTGGACTAAGGATACAGTCGCTCCCTGGGAAGAGGGCCACCCCCACCCTGCTCCCCAGCCTGGACTAAGGACACAGTCGTTCCCTGGGGAAGAGGCCCACCCCCACCCTGCTCCCCAGCCTGGACTAAGGACACAGTCGCTCCCTGGGAAGAGGGCCACCCCCACCCTGCTCCCCAGCCTGGACTAAGGACACAGTCGTTCCCTGGGAAGAGGCCCACCCCCACCCTGCTCCCCAGCCTGGACTAAGGACACAGTCGTTCCCTGGGAAGAGGGCCACCCCCACCCTGCTCCCCAGCCTGGACTAAGGACACAGTCGTTCCCTGGGAAGAGGGCCACCCCCACCCTGCTCCCCAGCCTGGACTAAGGACACAGTCGTTCCCTGGGAAGAGGGCCACCCCCACCCTGCTCCCCAGCCTGGACTAAGGACACAGTCGCTCCCTGGGAAGAGGGCCACCCCCACCCTGCTCCCCAGCCTGGACTAAGGACACAGTCGTTCCCTGGGAAGAGGGCCACCCCCACCCTGCTCCCCAGCCTGGACTAAGGACACAGTCGTTCCCTGGGAAGAGGCCCACCCCCACCTGCTCCCCAGCCTGGACTAAGGACACAGTCGTTCCCTGGGAAGAGGCCCACCCCCACCTGCTCCCCAGCCTGGGGACTAAGGACACAGTCGTTCCCTGGGAAGAGGCCCACCCCCACCTGCTCCCCAGCCTGGACTAAGGACACAGTCGTTCCCTGGGAGAGGCTCACCCCCACCCTGCTCCCCAGCCTGGACTAAGGATACAGTCGTTCCCTGGGAAGAGGGCCACCCCCACCTGCTCCCCAGCCTGGACTAAGGATACAGTCACTCCCTGGGAAGAGGCCCACCCCCACCTGCTCCCCAGCCTGGACTAAGGATACAGTCGCTCCCTGGGAAGAGGCCCACCCCCACCCTGCTCCCCAGCCTGGACTAAGGACACAGTCGCTCCCTGGGAAGAGGGCCCACCCCCACCTGCTCCCCAGCCTGGACTAAGGACACAGTCGTTCCCTGGGAAGAGGCTCACCCCCACCCTGCTCCCCAGCCTGGACTAAGGACACAGTCGTTCCCTGGGAAGAGGGCCACCCCCACCCTGCTCCCCAGCCTGGACTAAGGACACAGTCGTTCCCTGGGAAGAGGCCCACCCCCACCTGCTCCCCAGCCTGGACTAAGGACACAGTCGTTCCCTGGGAAGAGGCCCACCCCCACCTGCTCCCCAGCCTGGACTAAGGATACAGTCGTTCCCTGGGAAGAGGCCCACCCCCACCTGCTCCCCAGCCTGGACTAAGGACACAGTCGTTCCCTGGGAAGAGGCCACCCCCATCCTGCTCCCCAGCCTGGACTAAGGACACAGTCGCTCCCTGGGAAGAGGGCCACCCCCACCTGCTCCCCAGCCTGGACTAAGGACACAGTCGCTCCCTGGGAAGAGGCCCACCCCCACCTGCTCCCCAGCCTGGACTAAGGACACAGTCGCTCCCTGGGAAGAGGCCCACCCCCACCTGCTCCCCAGCCTGGACTAAGGATACAGTCGCTCCCTGGGAAGAGGGCCTTTCCCTGGAGCAATTCGGCCATGATGCAACCCACAGACCAGATGTCCACTGTTGGGGGAGGAGGGAGGAGCCTGTCAGTATGCCCACCCGGAGTCCCCCCTCTGGAGGTGGGGAGGAGTCAGCCCAGTGACCCTCAGTCACGTGTAGGCCCAAAGGCTGGCAGAGTCCTTACTCCTCTATATCCTGCCCTGAGAAGGAAGAGAGATTGGTCCCATGGGCCAGAAGACACCCTCCACCATGGTCCAGGCTCCTCTGAAAGCAGGCCCCAGTCCTTGTCTGTCCCTCTTTGGCCCTATTCCCACCGCTCTGCCAGCCTCTCTGGGCAGGGGCTGTTAAGGGGAAGGGTCGGCAGCACCTGTCTGGTTGTAATGCATCCAGTTCAGCATGATTTCGGGCGCGCCGGTACCAGCGTGTGGCCACGTATCCGGTCATCTCCTCGTCCGCCTGGCGGGCCAGCCCAAAGTCCAGGATCTGGAGCCACCACAGACATTCTTGAGGCCCCTCCATGTGAACCCCCACTGCCCACCCGTCCCACGGCCCCTCACCCTGAGCTCGCAGTCCTCGTTCACCGCCACGTTGCTGGGCTTCAGGTCCTGCGGGGTGGGCGGGGCGTCAGCGGAGGCTGGACCCCTGCGGACCGCACCCTCAACCGCGCCGCACCTACCCGGTGGATGATCCCGGCCGAGTGTATGTACTGCAGGAGAGGAAAGGCCGAGGTGAGCCCAGCCTCCCTCCGGGCCTCGCACCCGGGCCTCGGTCAGGGTAAGAAGAGCCTGGCGCCCTACCTTCAGCCCACGCAGCAACTGGTAAACCAGGAACTGGACGTGCTCGTCGCTCAGCGCCTGGCACTTAACGATATTGTTCAGGTCGGCGCCCATTAGGGTGGTCACCAAGTACCTGCAGTGACATCAGGGTCAGGACAGAGCTCGCCGCCCATTCCCGGATGCCCGCCCAGCCACCACCGCGCCAGTCCGGCCGCTCACACTTCGCTGAAGTCCTCGATGGATGTGGCTGGCGTGAAGACATCCAGAAGCCCGATGACCTAGGCGGGGAGCGGAGGCAGGTCCAGGGTTCAGACGCTCGGCAGCGCCCGCAGGTCAGGACCGGCGGGGGTCCTCGGGTGGACCCTGCGGGGGCGTGCCGCCCATAGGCTCCGCCCACTCCCTGCCGGTCCGGCCCTGCCCTCGCGGACCCCAGGGAACCACTGGGCCATCCCGGCGGGTCCGCCCGCCCACAGCCCTGGGTCCGCCGGCTCACGTTCTCGTGCTTCAGGTGTTTGAGCAGCCGCAGCTCGCGGTACGTCCTCCGCGCGTGGATCAGCGACTGGAAGGGGCGCGACAGCTTCTTCACCGCCACCTTCTGGCGCAGCCGTGCGTCGTAGGCTGAACTGCAAGGCGGGCAAGTGAGGCGGCGCAGCCCAGGTCTGCGGGGCCTGTCCGCGCTGGGCGCTGGGCAGTGGGCCGCAGGCCGCGCTCCGCTCGGAGGCACGGTCCGCGCCGGCTCCCGGCTCACCCTCCGTTCTCACCCACGCCCCTCGCGCGTGCTCCAGGAAGGAGTCTTCAGGTCACCGCCAACCAGCGTTCTCCTGCGGGGCCTGGGTCTTCTCCTGTCCCACGACTCTCGCCCCCAACCCAGGCCCCATTCACAGCGAGGCCTGGGCATGGAAAAATCCGCCAGAAAAGCAGCCACTGGCGCTCTCGCCGTACATGGCCACTCGCCCGTGAAACCCGTGAACAGGGAGGTCCACTGAGGAATTTAGAGCCAACTCCAAAGCCCCGGAACCCCATGCCTTCGCTTATTTAAAATCCAAAGGGGAAGTGACCAGAGGTCTTCATTGCATCCTAATTTGTAAATGAGCAACTGGACTGTAGAGAATGTCTAGCTGAGGGGACTAGGGGCCCACAGAACATTCCCTTGTTCAGCCCCACTCCCCAAAGGTCTGATCCGCCACCTCTGCACCAGCCTTCTCAGCCATCCACCCCCTCGCTGGAGAGGCCAGAGTCATCATCATCATTCACAATCACAAATGGACAGAGTCCCCCACCCTTTGCTGGTTCCTCATGATAAGGGCTCAGCTATGAACCAGCTGCATGAGCCTGGCTGTCAGCAACACCTTTGCATAGCCTGTTCCCCTGGCTGATGCTTGTCCTTTATCTCTCTCCAGCCTCTACTTCTCTCAGGAATACCCGCCTCCAGAAATTGGAGACAGCACCCACTCCTGGCAGGCAGGGCATGCTGGGTCTGCGATGCGCATGGGCTTGCAGAGTGTGGAAGGAAAATCAGCTAGGCTCCTCTCAGGAGCAGGGGAAGGTCCGATTCACTCCTGGTGTCCAGGTGAGGGCAGTGGCCCCCATGTGGGGCCTCAGATCCTTTTGTCTGATTGCACCTGTGCAATCAAGTGGCAGGGAATTGGTAACCTGGTCTCTGCCTCAGTGGTGGAACTGAGCAAACACAGGCCAGGGAGGCAGCCTCCCTTGGAGAATCTGACATCTCCCAGGGGCTCCCAGATGCTGAATCCTAAGGTGAGTCCAGTGAGGCAAAGTCCCCCTGGAACCACTCTCACTTCTCCCCTACTCTCTTTCTGCCCTTGAGTTCTTAGAGATGAAGACAGAGCCCTGCCCTGGGACAGAAGGGACTTGCGGGATTGAGGCTTCTGATGGCAGGCAAGCAACAGCAGAAGACGTGAGCCTGCCTTGGGGCGGCCAGCCTGCCACAAGCTCCTGGGAACTGGCCAGAGGGGATGCGAGACATCCCACTTCTACCCTGCAAGAGCCTGACAGCCTCTGCCTTCCTGCCCCAACATGATCTGCAGTGGACAGCAGCCACTTGACCCGGGCCTCACAAGGACCCTCCAAGCACTCTCAATGTCCATGCCTTGGACATTGCCTCACTCTCAACCTTGCAGCAGCAACTAGGACTCTGTAAGCACCTTTCAGCAGGTGCCTACGGGACGGGCACCAGGCCACAGCTCCCACCAGGACCACCCTCTGGGCCTCAGACTCCAGCTGATGTAGACTCCCCTAAGGGTCGTAGGAGGAATGGTAGGCCAAGCCGGGTAAGAAGCTGAGACACCCACAAAGTGGGGGAGGGGCAGGACGCAGAGGGGAGCCTGAAGCCATTCTAAGGGACAGGTCTTGACCTCCTCCACTGGCCTCTCCCTTTTCAAATAATAGCGCCTATCCACGGCGCGGGAAATCTGCTGGACTCTAGGGGCGGCTGGCCTTTGCCCAAGAGATTCCCGGATGCCTGCCTGGACATTTAGGGCCACGGACGACCGGCCTCACCGTCAGCTGTGATGCCCCAGGATTCGGCCCCAGTGGGGGACACTCGAGTGGGGGCACGGAGGGTGACCCCGCCCTGCCGAGAGCGGCGTCTGGTAGGAAAGTTTCCTCCGCGCCCCTCCCCCCTTTCATTCCTCCCCGGCGCGCCGGCGGGGGCGGAGGCAGGGCGAGGCCCCTCCCCACGCCGGAACCGGCGCCGCGCGGGGAGGGGGCGCGCACTGGTCCCGCCCCGGCCCCCACCTGCCCTGCCCCGCCCCTACCAGACGGAGCCGTAGGCGCCGGAGCCCACCGGGCGCAGACCCTGCAGCCGCTGCGGCACCTCCCACACGGTCTTGTTCAGCTCCTGCCGGTAGAAACCGGCGCGCGGGCCCGACATGGCCGGAGCGGAGGCCGGCGCGGGCGCAACCCAGCGCCCAGCCCGCGCCCAGCCCGCGCCCAGCCCGCGCAGCGCCGAGCCGAGCGGAGCCGAGCGGGGGGCGGCGGCGGGGCGGGGCCACGGGCCGGGGCGGGGCCGGGCGGATTTCCCGGGCCGGGCGGCCGGGCGGCCGGGCGGGGGGTTCCCGGAGACCCACGCGCGGCTTCCTGGCCCTCGCGGACAGCCGCAAAGCGGAAACCTGCCTCCCGGGGTGGCGAGGAGCCCGCCTGCCCCTCCCGCGTCCCCCGCCCAGGCCGCGGACCTGCCCACGTTCGCACCGCAGCCTGGCCGCCGCCCCGCCCGCAGCCCGCGCAGCCTCCAGCCCAGCCTCTTCCTCGGAAATGAGGGGAACCGACAAAGGCGAGCCTGTGCGAGTCCTGGGAAATATTTTCACCAAGAAGAAAGCACCGGCCTGTAAAAACAAAACAACAACAAGACAAATAAATAAACGTGCGTCAAAAATCAGCCGCATACGCCTTTGGCCAGGGCCCTTCTGCGGGGCGGGGCGGGGCGGGGCGGGTCCTGGGCAGTGGAGGACGCCTGGGCCTTGGCGATTGTGGTTTGCCTCTTGGAACACCTGCCTTAGTCTGACCTGGGCCTCCTCCGGGAAGCCTCCCTTCAGGGCTCGCCCCTGAGCTTGGCCCAACCGCCTCCTGGGAGAGGTGAGTCCACCGGCCAGGCCAGTCAGGACCAGGGACAGCGGCGGCACCAGGGGTCCTTTGGGGTGTTGTGCCCACAAGGAGCGGTCCTCAAGTGGGTCCTCTTTGGTGCCGGGTACCTTGCCCCCTCCTGAAACGGCCCCCTGTCAGCTCTCCGGGAAGCCCGCACAGACTTTCCCGGGTCCTGGGGGCCGCCCCTAGGGCAGAGTGACCCACCGGGCGCACAGCAGAGGCAGGCGGGAGTCTACGCACGGCCAGAAGGCTGCTTTAGTGACCGGGTGGGATGCTCCCCACGTTCCAGCAGGCCTCGTGGGAGTGTGTAGCTCAGGACTTTTACTGCGACTAGAAAGTGACCGAGAATGGGAGGAGCATGGCCTTTAGAAGAAAGGGCTCCTGACCTCGCGCCGCGGGGGAGCGGCGGGGCATTCCAGCCAGCGGGGAAGGGAGCTTTGTGGCTGGGCCGCCCCTCCCAAGAAAGCGGGAAGTCTTACTTCAAGTTGCCCGAATTTATAGTTTGTTTTTTATTTTTTGCAATTAAAAAAATAGTTATCTATTTGCTTTATACAATGTGTTTTTAGTTTTAGGTGGTGCTGAGGATCGAACCCGGGCTGCGCACGCTCTAGGCGAGCGCTCTACCGCTGAGCCACAATCCCAGCCCCCGAATTTATAGTTTTAAAAACAAATTTTAATAAGGCTGGGGCTGTAGCTCAGTGGCAAAAAGCTTGCCTAGCATGCGTGAGGCACTGGGTTTGATCCTCAGCACCACATAAAAATAAACAAAATAAAGGTATTCTGTCCATCTACAATTACAAAAAAAAATGGGGAAAAACTTTAATAAAAATTAAAGTATGAGTTTTAGTGTGAAATCTGATTTTTAAATAAAAATTAGGGCTGGAGTGTAGCCAGTAGTAGAGCATTTGCCCAGCATGCGTGAGGCCCTGAATTCGATCCCCAGTACCGCAAAAAATAAAAATAATTTACCAAATAAAGAATTGGCGCCAGTCCCGATGGCTCACGCCTGTAATCCCAGGAGTTTGGGAGGATGAGACAGGAGGATGGCAAGTTAAACGCCAGCCTCATCAATTTAGCAAGGCCCTACGCAACTTAGTGAGACTTTTGTCTCGAGGTAAAAATAGAAAGCGGCGGGGATGTAGCTCAGCGTGTAAGCGCCTCTGGGTTCAAAATCCAGTACCAAAAATAAATCAACAAATAAATGGAACCAATGAAAACAAGTGCACCCAGTAACAAGCCAAGTCAGTCTATCTGCCTCAGATCCTCACTGCGGGCTTGCACAGCAGAAGGAAGCGGGTCTGAGCCTCAGCCCTTCTGGTGTGACCTTGGCCAGACCCGAGCCGCCCACCCAGGCCCTCGTTGGCAGTGGAAGAGCCGGTGTCAGTCCAGGAGCCGCGCGAGAGCCTGAGGGCGGGTCCTAGCCGCGCCTCTCCCTGGGGCGGGCCGGGGTCGGTGCCGAGTGCTGGAGCTTCGGCTGAAGACGAGGAGGCGGAGCCGAGCCGCGGGCAGTGGGGACCGCAGCGGCGGGGGAAGGGAGCCGCCTTTGTCTGGGCCTCGCGGAGGAGGGCTGGGGACGCACGCAGGCCGCAGGTGGGGCTCTCTCCGGGGCGGAGGGCTGAAGCGGTGGGGAGTTGACTGCACACCGAGGGAGCCCCCCGCTATCCTCCCTGACCCCGCCCCAAGTCCTGCAGGCCAGAACTGAGCGTGGAGCCACCTCCCTGAGGGCCAGCCGCCCCCACCTTCTCAATGGTCTGCAGCGGGGACCCCCACTGTGCCTGCCAGCCGTCCCGCAGTGCCTTCTGGGCTGGCATGGGCTCCACTGGAGGGAAATGACCACTCCCTTAAGGAGAGGAGCCTCAGATCCTGGCAGGGGTCAGGGAAGGCCCCTGGAGAGGTGACAACAGCAGCAGGCTGGGCCAAGCCCCCAGGCAGCCCTGAGGTGGGAACAGGACAGAGGTGACACTCCGTACATCCAGGAAAGGAGGCAGCGTCTGGAAGGTGGAGTCCTGAGGCAGGGAAGCAGCTCTCTTCCAGGGCAGAGGGCAGGTGTGGGGGTCTACAGCACAAAAGGCCCACCCAGGGCCCTCGTCCTGATTCTGTGTCACCCCAAACATCAACCCCTTCCTTTCCCTCCAGTCTGTTTCCCCTGCTGGTCCAGGATCTCCTTCACTGACAGCCGTGACAGCTTGATGGCCAGTTTGCCCTCTCAGCCCCTCCTGGCTGGGCTTCTGCCTGTGGTCAGAATGAACTTCCTAGAGACAAATATGGCATGAAGCTGATTTCAGGGACAACTTAGGAAGGTCATTAAGGTCACCCAGGACTTCTCCCTCATGCCCACCTCTCCCTCTTCCCACTACATTGAGGAAAATGGGAAAGGGACACCTCACCCCTGGGCCTGTTGGCATTCTGCCCACTCAAGTCTGGCCTGCTCACCCCAAGCCCCCAAACCAAGGTCCAGTGCCCACTCCTCTCTGGCCCCACACCTCTTCATACAACCTCCAAGCGGTGGGGATGAGTTTGGAAACCCTACCTGGGACCTGTTGGACCCCTGGAGCTTCAGTGTGGGGGAGTCTCACCATCCAGTAGCAAGGAGCAAGGGCAGCCTACAGGGGTCCAGTTCAGAGGCCAGGCCTCCAGGTTCTAGGGCCCCTCCCTGGGCACCCCAGACCACGCCTCATTCACCCCTGTTCTTAGCAGCATCTTGCTCTGATTCCCCTAACCAGCCAGATCTCTGGGGAGCAGGGAGCCCTGTGTTGGGTCCCTCCAGGGAGCCCAGCATCGGGATGTCGGTTCTTGGCCTTGTACCCTTCCTTGGGGGCTGACAGCTGCCCTTTCTCCATGTGGCTTGAATGGGGTCACCCGGATAAGGAGGGGTTTATGATCAGTGGTGGCCCTCCATCAAGACTGCCCAGCCATGAGGATGTGTTCCAGCTGGGGGACACAGGCCAGTGCTGCCCGAGGACAAACCAGCCGGTGCCGAGAGTCAGCTCAGACAGAACCCAAAGATCCAGCCAGAAGGAAGCTGACCCACTCGGCTCCCTGCAGGGGTGTTCTGGGAGCAGGAGGCAGCTCTCCCAGGGCAGACCTGTCCTCTTGCTGCTGGGTCCCAGCGTCCAGGCCTGGGCCAGGCAGAGTGGACCTCAGTAAGAACGTGTGGCAGGAACGCGCCAGGGCCTCACAGGTGCTGCGTGCACAACGCAACCAGCCCCCATCCCCACAACCAAGGTGCCACCCATTCTCAGGTTGTGGACCTCGAGTCCTCCTTGTGTTCCCCCCAGTCATCCTGGAGCAGCTGCTCCTGGGGGCTGAGAGGAAGCTGGCCTCAGTAGGACTGCATGTTGTAGGGGCTTACTAAACACATGCTGTGAGATCTTGCCTTTTGCCCCCACCTTAGAAACAGGTCCCAAACCACAGGTCAGAACAGGGCTCACGTCCCTCTGGCCTGCTCTCTGTGCAGTCCACTGCAGCCCAGTCCAAGATGAGGAAAGGCAGAGGCAGGCAGCAAGGCAGCCCCTGTCCCAGGTGGCCCACACAGGGACCCACTATAGGGCCACATGTACAGGGAGAGAAGCCGTGAGCAGTGTAGGCCCAGAGATGGGGCAGTGAGGAGGGAGAAGGGCAGTCCCAGGAGGAACCCAGCCGACCAGCAGAGTGAAAAAGACAATTGTATTGGATTTACAATTAACAAGATTTACAAAAAGGGGTGGGTGGTCCTGGTGGAGCTGTTCCCTGACCCTCCAGATATGAGTGGGCCTGCAGGGAGCCTGTCTGACAGGCCAAGACCAGGACCCCCAGTCTGCCGGGTCCCCTCTGGCCACCCGAGCCCTGACGTCTGACGTCCAGTTGACCTTTGAGGTGGGGCCCAGGGGCCCTCGAGTCCACCTGGAGTGCCTGTGCCCAGTGGAAAGGCCAGGCGAGGTCAGGGGGCATTGTACCGCTTTTTCTCCTCTTTCCATCTGGTTGACAGACAGACACACAGTCCAAGAACTTGCCCTGGGGACTGTAGGCACTCAGGTTCCCCCAGAGGCCAAACCCAGGGCATCTGAGAAGGCTGCTGGTGCGCTGGGAGGGAGGCTGGGGCCCCGCTGCCCCTGCGGCCCAGGCAGCTTGGTAAGGCACATTTGCGAACTGCTCCCCGTGGAGAGCACCGATGCTGGTGCGTGGAGGAGCTGGTGGCCGGCAGTATTGCTCAGGAGGTCGCTGCAGTACAGCAGGGGTGGGCCCGCCACACCCCCCGGTGCTGGGGTACATCCTCTGCTGGGGAAAGAGAAGGTCAGCCATGCCGACTGGGCCTCGTGCCAAGGGGCCACCCAGCACCAGGCGTGGGCACCTCGCACTGTGCCCCGGATGCACTGATGGTCTGAGGTCAGAGGTCGGTGACTTTGTTCTCAAGAGCGGCGGCGATTTGCTGCAGGCGGAAGGCCAGCTGCATTTTCTGGGCAGCAGGGTCCTCTTCCAAGGCATTGATGATCTGGGCAGGGAGGGCGAGGGGTGCTGCGTGAAGACCCCAGTCTGGGAAGGAGTGTCCCGGGAGCCCGCCCAGGGCCCAGCCCTACCTCGTCATAGTACTTGTGCGTGTACTGGTAGAGCTGGTGCAGTGCCACGAGCGTGTTGAGGGAGTCTGTGTGGGCCTGGGGACGACAGTGGCACTCAGTGAGCCCCAGGGCCAGCAGCCCACGTGGCACCCAGAGGGAGAAGGCCAGCCCACGGAGCGTCGGGCTGCGCTGTGGTGGCCACGTGGTGGTGTGCGCATGCGCGCGCGCACACACGCACACAGCAGCGTCTCTTGCTCCAGCGAGGAGGCAGCCAGTCAGTGAGGCAGGCGCGGGGCGGGACAGGCTTCCAAGTCTCGCTCTGCGTACACCAGCGGCAGTGCCCATGCCCAGGGCACCGTGCTCACCCCCTCCAGGCAGCCACACCAGGTCCAGCTGCCTGGCCAGCACACCCCTCCCAGCCCCACCCCCTGCTCTCCTCCTGCTGTAACCTCACCCCTGGCTCAGCCTGGGGCAGCGGGAGGGCAGGGCTCTGCTCTGCTAGGCCCGTGGCTGCTCACCCGGGAAATCTCCGCCAAGTGTGTGTTCATGTCCTGGTCGCTGACCTGCACCATCTGCCGAATCCCCTTGTAGTAACTGCAGGGAGGGGGCGGGAGCCTGAGGCTGGGCCTCGGGGCCTCCCAGGGACCCACGGCAAGCCCATGCCCTCCTCCCGGCCACAAGGGATCCAGGGCAAGGCAGCACTCACTCCTCCACCATCTTCTTATAGGTGGAGATCTCCTTGGCATACAGCAGCTTGTTGCTGGGTGAGTCCTGTGGGAAGAAGCCCTGTCACGCCAGCTCGGGTCCCCACCAAGAGGAGCAGTGTGAACCCTCCCCAGACTCCCAAAGCTTTCATTTAAAAAAAAATAATAATAATCATTTTTGTGGCACATGCCTGTAATCCCAGCTACTTGGGAGGCTGAAGCAAGATAATTGCAACTTCAAGGCCATCCGAGGTAATTTAGTGACACCCTGTCTTAAAATGAATCAAAAAGGGCCGGGTGTGCTGGGGTTGTGGCTCAGCGGCAGAGCGCTCGCCTAGCACATGCGAGGTGCTGGGTTCGATCCTCAGCACCCATAAAAAATAAATAAGTAAAATAAAGGTATTGTGTCCAACTACAACTAAAACAAAAAAAAAAAAAAAAAAAAAAAAAAAAAAAAGGGCCGGGTGTGATGCTGCACATCTGTAATCTCAGCGATGTGGGAGGGTGAAGCAGGAGGATCATAAGTTCAAAGCTAGTCTCAGCAACTTAGCAAGATCCTGTCTCAAAAAATATAAAAGGCTGGGGTGTGGCTCAGGGGTTAAGCACCCAAATCCCGTCCCCAATACCAAAAAAAAAAAAAAAAAAAGGTGTAGGTGGAAAGAGTGGGGACCCTAGAGAGAGGAGGCCCTTTAGGGAGAGGAGGGGGGAGTCCCAAGGAAGAGGAGAGAGGGGGTCCCTGGAAGAAGAGAGTAGGGGGTCCTAGGGATCTTTTCAGAGATAGCCCTATAGTTCTGGCCACCTTCCACCTGCCTTTGTCCTAAGCTTTGACCCCCAAATGTGCAAATCCACACTGGACTGCTTTTGGCACCTCGAACTCACTCCCATCTCAGTCACTGGACCATGGCTCCCCCAGGTCACCCTGCATGGGCCCCGTCCAGCAGGCCCTCCTTGGGGGCTGAGCCAGCTCCTCCCCAACACCACCCACCACAGAACTCACGCGGCTCAGCTTGTGCTCTGTGCGGGTGCAGGCGTCCATGAAGGTCTGCGCGATGACCGACAGCGAGGCGTCCACCACCTCGTGGACGTGCACGTCAAAGATGAAGTGCGGGTTCTTGAGGATGTTCACCCAGAACCGGAGCGGCAAACTGCGGCACCAAGACGGGGAGTGAGGGGCTGCGGAGGGCGGAGGGGGGGTGGGGCCGCTGGGGCGTCACCTGTTGGTCTTCCAGATGTGGATGGTGTCCTCGTCCTTGATGTCATGCTTCTCCGCCTGCTCGTCCAGGAAGTCAAAGAAGTACTTCACGGCCGGCGGCACCGCGTGCCCAGGCGCCAGCACGCTCTGGAAGAAGTTGTCCACGAACTGCTGCAGTGTTCCCTGTGGGGAGGGGCTCCGCGTGACCCTCGAGCTGCAGCTCCAGGGTGCGTGTGCACGTGCGCAACGGGCCTTCTCCCACCTTGACCGACAGCAGCCGCGTCAGGTAGATCTCGGTGATGGCCTTGGTTCGCTCTTTCTCCTTCATGCTGCCTCGCTTGGACTTGCCCTCATCCACCTCATCTGTTGGCCGCACCAGGTGCCACACCCGGTTCTCCTCCTCCAGGAGGGCATGGCCTGTAAGGAGTGGGGAGCTGAGGGCAGGCCAGTACGGAGGACATGGGACACGGGATGGGTAGGAGGCACAGACTCACGCTCCCCAGGTAGGTCTTGCTGGCTGTCCTCCGGCTGCTGGGAGACCCCCACCTTAGACAGGATGAGGGTCGCTCCATCCCGGACCTGAGGACAGAGTCCTGAGGGTGGGCCGCGTCCCCCCGGTGCTGGGGATCCCAGTCCACCCAGCTGCCCAGGCTTGCTGCCCAACTTACGTTGTAGTGCATCAGGGTGTTGATGCGCTTCCACCGGCCTTCCCGCTGGGAGGTCAGGTCCAGGTCGGACAGGATCTGGGCTGTGGACCCAGGGCGCCACTCTGGGGGGGACACGGTCCAGCTGATTGCCCATCCCCAACACAGCTGCAGAAGCCCCCAGCAAGATCCCTTCTTCCCGGGGCACAGAGCCAGCCCTGGGCTTGGTGCCTGGCCCCATGGCACTCACCCAGGACCACGCTGTCCGGCTTGGGCCAGCAGGAGCAGGGCTGTGTGCGGTACACCTGGTCGATGATCTTCTCCTTGACCTGAGAGATGGTGTCGCAGTTGAGGACCTTGACTGGGATAGCGTCGACCCCTTCGTCCTGCACGATCACGCTCACCGTCTACAGAGGGACGCAGGATAGAGGGAGGGCCGGGATGAGGCGCGCTCGCCACCCTCTGGCCGGGCGCTCGCCACCCTCTGGCCGGGCACCCAGGAGGACTCGGCCTTGCCCTTCCCCTGGTTCGGCAGGCGGGCTGGGGTCGCTCAGGGGCAGCCCACTCACACCTTGCCGCTCCCCTCACGGGAGTGCATGCACACACGTGCACACCACATGTCGCCGGGCACACGTCTCTCACACGCACCCACTTACCACCCCACGTGCCCGCTGTGGGCTGGGTGCTGAAGCACCTGGCCTAGGGTCGGGACGTGCTCCCACCACCAGCCACAGCCCTCCTAGGCATGAGGTGCACCGGCCGCCTGGCACATGCCCAGCACAGAGAGCGAGCCACATGGACGCAGACCCAGGCAAGGCTGTGGTCTTGGTGCTGGCCTAGGAAGCCCCCACCCCGGCCGTGGGCTCCCGTTTGCAGCAGGGTGGAGTCCACACCCCTCGGCTCAGCCCTCCAGCCCCGCGGCTCACCAGGGGCGCGTACTCGACGTCGTCCCCCAGCAGTCCCGTGTCATTGAGGGTGTACTTGGCCTTCTTCTGCACGGCGTCCACTGGTCCCTTTTCCACCTGATGTTTGATGGCCTTGAAGAGCTTGTACAGGGGCTCACCAGCACTGTCCTGGAGCAAGACAGGTGGCTGAGTGAGCAGGAGGGGCGTGGCTGGCCACAGCCGTGGGCACCCAGGGGCGTGGCACCGCTTCCCTGCACGTCCTCTCCTGGGGGACCCACCTTGAGGTACTGGTACAGGCAGATGGACATCCAGTTGGACAGCATCCTCTCCACCACTGTCTCAGACCTGGGGTGCAGAGAGTGCTTGCACCCCCACGGCCCAGCTGGCTCTTCCAAGCCCTGCCAACCCTCACGCCAGCCTGGCCTCCCCATCTAGGCCCTGGGTCCCCGACAGGACAGGCATGTGAGCACACAGGCAACCCAGCCACCATCCTCACTGCCCTGCGCTGGGCCGAGGCAGGAGCAGCTGCGTGAACACAGAGACCCCAGGACCGCGAGGGCGCGGCCAGCTTGGTGCCTGCCACGCGGGCCACCACTCGCCCCGGGCCCTCCTCCCCAGGCCACACACCTGCGCAGCATCAGCTTGGGGTTCTTGGCCACCACGTACTGCTCCATGAGCTCTAGGAAGAGCGTGCGCAGGATGTCCGTGTAGTACTCCAGCTTCCCGTGCAGCGCCACCGTCAGCAGGGACGCGAAGTAGACCTTGGCGCGGGCGGAGAACTCGCGCTGGCTCTCCAGGGTGTGGATGAACTGTGGGGCGGCCGTCAGAGCTCAGCTGGCACCTCTGCCTGGCACCGGCCCCACCCAGGCCCCTGCCCCGTCCCGCCTGCTCACGTTGATGAGGAAGGACTTGCTGTTGAGCAGGTTGGAGAACTGGTAGAGGGCCTGCTCTACCACAGGCCGCCGCGACTCGGGGATGTCCAGCTTGCCCGTGATCATGACGTCCTTGTCGCCATCCTTGGAGGGCAGGAAGAAGACCCGGTCGGTGTAGGTCTTGTAGTCCAGCGTGGGGATGCCCGCCTCGTGCACGTCATTCGTCTGGTCCTCCATCTCGATCATCAGGTCTGAGGGACGGGAGGCCAGGTGAGGCAGGCCTGGCCACCCCGCCCTGGCCCTGCACGCTGGCCGTGCCCCGTGAGGCGGGCACACCTGTGAACTCCTTCTTGCAGCGGTCCCGCACGCTCTCCTCCAGGCCCTCCAGCTGGGACTTGATCTTCTCGTACTCCCGCTCAGCCTGCTGGCTCTTCCTCCTGCGGGGCACACAGGCTCCTGGTCCTGGTGGCCTCGGCCACTTGGGAGGTGCAACCCTCTGGGGCGGGACGAGGAGGCGCCACAGCCTGCCTGGGGCTCACCAGTAGCAGTAGACGGACACAGCGATGACGATCACCATGGGCACAATGACCAGCGGCAGGATGAGGCTGAGCGGCACGTCACTCACTCACACGCGTGTCGTACTCCACGCGGCCCAGCACCCACTCACGGGAGCCGAACTTCACCTGTGTGGGGGGAGGGCTCAGCGGGCAGGCGAGGCCTCTGCTGCCCCTGGGGCCAGCCCGGGGAGGCCCCTCCCCGACCTCCCAGCCTCACGCACAATGAACTCGGGCAGGTTGTGTGGGGCGTCCCGCTTCTGCCGCCGCTTGGGCGGGGGCTGCACCTCCGGGGGCTCGCAGTAGAGGTCCGTCTCGGTGAGCGTCTTCATGACGCAGCGCTCAGCGCCCACGAAGGCCTCGGCCTCCTGCAGCGTCATCGCCTTGTTCAGATTGGTGCCCTGCGGGGGCAGCAGAGGTCAGCACGGCCAGGAGGGAGCGCGCAGCCCAGACCGCACCCCAGGCCCCCGCCCCCGCCCTGGGCCCAGAGCTGTGCCATCCTCACCCGGGCATGGATGAGCTTGTTGACCTGCTTCTTGACGCCACCCGTGAAGTTCTCAAAGGTGGGGTCTGCCACATACTCAAAGGCACCGGCCTCGGTCCTGAGCAGGGCACGGTGCCCATCCATCTGTATCAGTGCTGTGAGGTTGTAGGCCTCTGGCTCCTCGGGGACAGCCGGGGACAAGAAGACGACTCTGGTGTCGTTGTGGAACACATACTCCGTGCCTGTGACCTGTAGAACAGGGCCACGCCATCAGCCCACCGATGCAGACCTGCCCTGCCCAGGCACGTCCCCATTAGTCAACACTGGCAGTGAGCCCCTGGGCCACACCAGGACTGACCGTCGTGGGCTGTAGGGGTCCAGCCTCCCGCCGCCGCCGCCAGGACTGCAGGGGCTCAGCAATGACCACCATGGCAAACTTCTGGATGAGACTGAAGCCCTGACCAGTGACATTGATGCTCCGGCCACCACTGGGGATGGGAGTGGCACCTCAGCAGGAGACGCCTAGCAGCTGGGGTGGGTGCCCCCAGACTCTCCCACCAAGTCCCGTGTCCCCACCGCAGGTTGGCGTGGAAACAGAAGGGGGAAGGCATGCAGCCGTGTCACAGGCAGGGCAGGGGCACTTGGGGCCTGAGGGCACCCTGCCCCAGCGTGCCCATGTGGGTGCAGTGGGGTTTTCCAGGACTCCTGCTGCCCAGCCCCGCCCCGCCCTGCCCCGCCCCATTCCTTTGAGCTAGGTCAGCAGAGGGCACCAGGGAGGTGGCTGGAACCTGGGTGGGGTGAGAGGGGCACTGGCCAGTGTGGGGAGGGGCACCTGACGAAGCTCCGCAGCGGCTCGAAGGCCCGCAGCACCGGGTTCTCCCGGAAGGTGAAGGAGACGCCAGGGCTGTGCACGCGGGAGCCCCCGTAGGAGATCTCCAGGGCCACCTCTCCCAGAGTGGACTGGGGTCCTGTGACGCACTGCAGCTGCACCCCAAACTTGGTCCTGGGGTGGGAGGTGCCAGTCAGCATCAACCAGCCCTGGTCAGCACACTGGGCAGGTTCCACTACGCACTCCAGGGCAGACTCAGGGTCGTGGTGGGAATACCCCCATCCTGTCCCCAGGGCCAGGGCCAACCAGACTGGGCAGCTGTGGCGACACCCACACTTCACAAGGGACGTCACTGAGGGTCACCCGCACATCTTCCTTGGAGCCTGTGTCCAGATGGTTGCCACTGATGGTCAGTGTGGTCCCACCTGCTTGTGGCCCCTGCCTCGGCTCCACACTGAGGGGCTGGGGCTGCTGAAAGAGGGACAGGCATGCGGGGGTCAGCGCAGGGCTTGGGGACACAGTGCCCTGGCTTGGGCTCTGCTGCACAGTGGCTGTAGCTAGGAGACTACAGGACAGAACCCGCCTCCCTGGGTTCGGCTGCTGCCAGCCTTCCCAGCCGTAAGCGCAGCCAGCACCCAGAGGCCCAGACGCTTACTTGGTAGGTAAACTGGATGTTGGGTGGTGAATGGCCAAGCTTCCCATTGACATCCACCTCGATGCCACCCGTGGAGGGCATCTCTGCAGCCTCAGTCACACACACGATCCTGGCAGGACAGAACCACGGGCTCCTGTACGCCTGTGAGGGCATCTCGCCCGCTCGAGGCCCCTCCCTGTCCTCAGCTCCTCCGCCTGCCCCGCCGTGGGTCCTGGGACTCCAGTCTGAGGGCAGCCCACTTACCGGGTGGACACAGAGTACCGTTCCGGCTCAAAGGCACAGTTCTGTCCAGCCACAGTGATCCTCTTGACATCATCTGCTTTGATGCCCAAATTGGACCCAAGGATGGTGACGCGGATGCCCCCGCCAAGGGGACCTGTCTCAGGCTGGATCTGAAATTGGCAGAGCCCAGTGACCTGGGGGCTCGGGCAGGCTGGGGATGTATGGACAGGGCACAGGCCGGGCTGAAGCGCAACTCACCTTAGTGATGACTGGTGGTGGGCACTCAGACGTGGCATTGCTGCACAGAGCCCCGTACACACACCGGCTCTGCCCGCGGCACCACACGCACCCATAGGCAGGGTCAGCAGCCAGGCACAGGCTGCAGTCACTGCGGCCAAAGGAGCAGTTGTAGAGGGTCACTGTGGAGGAGAGAGCAGTGGTCAGCTGGACCACCTGGCTGCCCAACCCCACCCTTGCCTGGCCCCACTCACCTTGGAGCTTGCTGTCGATGTTCTTGCCATAGGACTTGACGAACAGGTGCAGGGACAGAGTCTCACTGGCATCATGGGATAGCTGGGGACACATGGGACATGCTGCACTTCCTGGCCCCATGGTCACCAGGGACCACACAGTAGCCACACAGTGTCCCACTGCCAGGCCAGAGTGGAGGACAGCCGCACAACATCACACGCGAGTGCACACACACGCGCACAGCACAACATGCACACGTGTGTGCACACACAGCACAACATGCACACACACAGCATGACATGCACACGTGTGTGCACACACAGCACAACATGCACACGCGAGTGCACACACACACAGCACACGACATGCACACGTGTGTGCACACACAGCACAACATGCACACACACAGCACGACATGCACACAGTGTACACACAGCACAACATGCACACGACGAGTGCACACGTGTGTGCACACACAGCACAACATGCACGCACACACAGCACGACATGCACACGTGTGTGCACACACAGCACAACATGCACACGCACAGTACGACATGCACACGTGTGTGTACACACAGCACAACATGCACACACACAGCACGACATGCACACGTGTGTGCACACACAGCACAACATGCACACGCGAGTGCACACACACACACACAGTACAACATGCACACGTGTGTGCACACACAGCACAACATGCACGCACACAGCACGACATGCACACGTGTGTGCACACACAGCACAACATGCACACACACAGCACAACATGCACACGTGTGTGCACACACAGCACAACATGCACACGCGAGTGCACACACACACACACAGCACGACATGCACACGTGTGTGCACACACAGCACAACATGCACACACACAGCACAACATGCACACGTGTGTGCACACACAGCACAACATGCACACGTGTGTGCACACACCGCACAACATGCACACGTGTGTGCACACACGGCACAACATGCACACACGCACAGCACGACATGCACACGTGTGTGCACACACAGCACAACATGCACACGCACAACATGCACACACACACACACGCGCGCGCGCGCGCACATACACACACACACACGCGCACACACAGTGTGCTGGTGTACCCAGGAGGGGAAAGGGACGTGTGCTGCGGGGTGGGACGGCAAGCCCCTGGCCAGGTTCAGGACCCTCCCTCGCCATCCTGGAAGCAGGGCCCCCCAGGGCCCCCCAGGTCAGGGAGCCTGGCCTACCTGTCCTAGAACCGTACCTTTGGGGTCCGAAAGAAGAAGGTCCCTGGCTCCTGCACAGTCACTGGCTCCTGGAACTTGATCAGGTCGCTGCCCACGTACAGGGAGGACCCCTACGACAAGTCTCGTCAGGATGCAAGCCAGCCCACCTGCCTGGCACTCCTCCCCACAAGCCTCGGTGCTCCTGGGTTGGCGCCCGGTCCTCTCCCAACATGACCTACTGAGCCCCCAGAACTACTTGAGCCCTACCGTGTGGGCAGAAGCCTCTGAACACCCCTGTGTGGGTGTCCTGGGGGCAGTCCCACCACCTGGTCAGCACCTGAGCCCTCCATTCAGCTGACCTGGCTGCCCAGCCCCCATAGCCTACACTGGCTCGTCCTCTCCTGTGTCTGCATTGAGTCCCCTCCGAAGGCCACGTCCTTCCAACAGCCCCAGGCCTCCCTCCCTCTGCCCCCAGCATATCCTGACTGCTCTCTCCATGTGCTGGCCAGGAGCTCCAACTCCAGGGCGGGTGCAAACCCCACTGACCCTCCACCGCCTCCCTGCCTGGGCCCCAGGGCCTGCCCACCTTGACCGTATCCAGGTTCTTGCCCTGGAAGGTAACGTCTGTCTCGTGGTTCATGGGGATGACCAGAGGGCTGGGGTTCAGGAACTGGGGGCAGTTGTCCTCCTAGGAGAGAGTGACGCTAGTCAGGTGCTGCCCAGCCACGGCCAAGCAGCCAGGCCCCCCACAGCGCCAGGGCCCTCACCATGTGGGCGCGAATTATGCCCTCCTCTGGGTTGGGCGAGGCCTCCCGACACTCGTGGTACCGCAGGTCCCACTGGCAGGTCCAGCGGTTGCTGGCACAGGAAATGCACCTGGGAAGGGGGCAGGAAGGCCGTGAGAGGCGTCAGGTCTGGGGAGCACTCTAGGGGCAGGAAGGCCGTGAGGGGCGTCAGGTCTGGGGAGCACTCTAGGGGCAGCAGAAGGCCGTGAGGGGCGTCAGGTCTGGGGAGCACTCTAGGGGCAGCAGAAGGCCTTGAGGGGCGTCAGGTCTGGGGAGCGCTCTAGGGGCAGGAAGGCCATGAGGGGCGTCAGGTCTGGGGAGCACTCTAGGGGCAGGAAGGCCGTGAGGGGCGTCAGGTCTGGGGAGCACTCTAGGGGCAGCAGAAGGCCGTGAGGGGCGTCAGGTCTGGGGAGCACTCTAGGGGCAGGAAGGCCGTGAGGGGCGTCAGGTCTGGGGAGCACTCTAGGGGCAGGAAGGCCGTGAGGGGCGTCAGGTCTGGGGAGCACTCTAGGGGCAGCAGAAGGCCTTGAGGGGCGTCAGGTCTGGGGAGCACTCTAGGGGCAGCAGAAGGCCGTGAGGGGCGTCAGGTCTGGGGAGCACTCTAGGGGCAGCAGAAGGCCGTGAGGGGCGTCAGGTCTGGGGAGCGCTCTAGGGGCAGCAGAAGGCCGTGAGGGGCGTCAGGTCTGGGGAGCACTCTAGGGGCAGGAAGGCCGTGAGAGGCGTCAGGTCTGGGGAGCACTCTAGGGGCAGGAAGGCCGTGAGGGGCGTCAGGTCTGGGGAGCACTCTAGGGGCAGCAGAAGGCCGTGAGGGGCGTCAGGTCTGGGGAGCACTCTAGGGGCAGCAGAAGGCCGTGAGGGGCGTCAGGTCTGGGGAGCACTCTAGGGGCAGCAGAAGGCCTTGAGGGGCGTCAGGTCTGGGGAGCACTCTAGGGGCAGGAAGGCCATGAGGGGCGTCAGGTCTGGGGAGCACTCTAGGGGCAGCAGAAGGCCGTGAGGGGCGTCATGTCTGGGGAGCACTCTAGGGGCAGGAAGGCCGTGAGGGGCGTCAGGTCTGGGGAGCACTCTAGGGGCAGCAGAAGGCCTTGAGGGGTGTCAGGTCTGGGGAGCGCTCTAGGGGCAGGAAGGCCGTGAGGGGCGTCAGGTCTGGGGAGCGCTCTAGGGGCAGGAAGGCCGTGAGAGGCGTCAGGTCTGGGGAGCGCTCTAGGGGCAGGAAGGCCGTGATGGGCGTCAGGTCTGGGGAGCGCTCTAGGGGCAGCAGAAGGCCGTGATGGGCGTCAGGTCTGGGGAGCGCTCTAGGGGCAGGAAGGCCGTGAGGGGCGTCAGGTCTGGGGAGCGCTCTAGGGGCAGGAAGGCCGTGAGGGGCGTCAGGTCTGGGGAGCATTCTAGGGGCAGGAAGGCCGTGAGGGGCGTCACGTCTGGGGAGCACTCTAGGGGCAGGAAGGCCGTGAGGGGCGTCAGGTCTGGGGAGCACTCTAGGGGCAGCAGAAGGCCTTGAGGGGCGTCAGGTCTGGGGAGCGCTCTAGGGGCAGGAAGGCCGTGAGGGGCGTCAGGTCTGGGGAGCGCTCTAGGGGCAGGAAGGCCGTGAGAGGCGTCAGGTCTGGGGAGCGCTCTAGGGGCAGGAAGGCCGTGAGGGGCGTCAGGTCTGGGGAGCGCTCTAGGGGCAGGAAGGCCGTGAGGGGCGTCAGGTCTGGGGAGCGCTCTAGGGGCAGGAAGGCCGTGAGGGGCGTCAGGTCTGGGGAGCGCTCTAGGGGCAGGAAGGCCGTGAGGGGCGTCAGGTCTGGGGAGCGCTCTAGGGGCAGGAAGGCCGTGAGGGGCGTCAGGTCTGGGGAGCGCTCTAGGGGCAGGAAGGCCGTGAGGGGCGTCAGGTCTGGGGAGCGCTCTAGGGGCAGGAAGGCCGTGAGGGGTGTCAGGTCTGGGGAGCGCTCTAGGGGCAGGAAGGCCGTGAGGGGCGTCAGGTCTGGGGAGCGCTCTAGGGGCAGGAAGGCCGTGAGGGGCGTCAGGTCTGGGGAGCGCTCTAGGGGCAGCAGAAGGCCGTGAGGGGCGTCAGGTCTGGGGAGCGCTCTAGGGGCAGCAGAAGGCCGTGAGGGGCGTCAGGTCTGGGGAGCGCTCTAGGGGCAGCAGAAGGCCTTGAGGGGCGTCAGGTCTGGGGAGCGCTCTAGGGGCAGGAAGGCCGTGATGGGGCGTCAGGTCTGGGGAGCGCTCTAGGGGCAGCAGAAGGCCGTGAGGGGCGTCAGGTCTGGGGAGCACTCTAGGGGCAGCAGAAGGCCTTGAGGGGCGTCAGGTCTGGGGAGCGCTCTAGGGGCAGGAAGGCCGTGAGGGGCGTCAGGTCTGGGGAGCACTCTAGGGGCAGGAAGGCCGTGAGGGGCGTCAGGTCTGGGGAGCACTCTAGGGGCAGCAGAAGGCCTTGAGGGGCGTCAGGTCTGGGGAGCGCTCTAGGGGCAGCAGAAGGCCGTGAGGGGCGTCAGGTCTGGGGAGCGCTCTAGGGGCAGCAGAAGGCCGTGAGAGGCGTCAGGTCTGGGGAGCGCTCTAGTGGGGGGGCAGGAAGGCCGTGAGGGGCGTCAGGTCTGGGGAGCGCTCTAGGGGCAGCAGAAGGCCGTGAGGGGCGTCAGGTCTGGGGAGCACTCTAGGGGCAGGAAGGCTGTGAGGGGCGTCAGGTCTGGGGAGCACTCTAGGGGCAGCAGAAGGCCGTGAGGGGCGTCAGGTCTGGGGAGCACTCTAGGGGCAGCAGAAGGCCGTGAGGGGCGTCAGGTCTGGGGAGCGCTCTAGGGGCAGGAAGGCCGTGAGGGGCGTCAGGTCTGGGAGCACTCTAGGGGCAGGAAGGCCGTGAGGGGCGTCAGGTCTGGGGAGCACTCTAGGGGCAGCAGAAGGCCTTGAGGGGCGTCAGGGGCAGCAGAAGACCGTGAGGGGCCTCAGGTCTGGGGAGTGCTCTAGGGGCAGCAGACTCACGGCAGGTTCTCCACCAGGCTCATGGCCTCTCGGCAGTCGTAGAAGGGGTACTGGTGGGAGGTGAGGAAGACGTCATCTCGTCTGAAGAGGAGCTGGATGCTCACAGCCACGTGGTCTGCAGACAGCGGTGGGGACTGTCAGGCGGAGGCCACACTGGGCCTGCTGCCTGCCATCAGACCTCGGTCAGGTCAGCTCCCAGGCCGGAGCTCGCATTCCTCCCCAGGGACCTGGCTGCCCTCTTTCTGCTGAGGGCAGCGGCTCCTTGGAGTCCAAGTGGGAGGGTCTGCCAGGACTCTGCCCGCGTCACTGCATGGCCTCACTGTCCCCAAAACTCAAAGGACAGGGGCACAGTGCCTGCCCTAGCCCACAGTTGGGTACCCCTGCCTCTGGGGACAGTATTGCCTGTCCCAGGCTGTACAGGGCAGGGAGGGGACAGGGCCATCTGCAGAGACCTGGGTGCCTGGAACCTGGCCCAGGTGCTACTGGTAAGAGAGCCTTCCTGGCTCCTCCTGCTCTGGGGAGGAACAAGGCTGGTGTGCTCCTGCTTAGGGTGGGGCCTACTGCAGACAGCACAGGGTACTCAGGGCCACCTGCTCAGGGGCTGTCCTGCCACCCCCCACCCCGCAGGGCCATCTGCGCCCCACCTCCCAGCACCATCCTATCCCAGGCTCTGGATCTGCGCCCCAGAGGCCTGGCCAGCTCCAGCTCCTGTGACTCAACAGGCGGATGCTTGAGTGGATAGAGCACAGGGTGGGCGTGGCTCCGTGGCTGCAGGCGGGGCCTCACCCTGACCAGGCGGCGTGCTGGGGATGCTGCTTGGGGAGTTGCAGATGACGGCCTCGCCCTCCACTCGGGCAGGGTGTGGCGGCGAGTCACCAAAGACACATAGCACCTCATCCTCCTTGGTCAGGGCTGGGAGAGGGCTGACGGTCAGCTGCACCTGGAAGGGACGGCCGCTCACGCAGGAGCCCCGCCCCCAGCACTGCGCTCTGCCTGCCCATTCCCGGGCAGCCCCCAGGTGGGCCCTGGGTCTGCCCTGGTACACAGGAGCTCATCCCACCCAGCCAGGCCCCAGAGGGTCTCCTGCCTGCCCAGCAGCTCTAGGGCCTGCCTCTGCCCTGCACTGACCACCAGCGGCGGCCCACCCTCTGCCACGCACCTCCCCCTGAGCCCGGCGGCTCATGTTCTGAGGCTGGGCATCCGTGATGGTAACACAGGACTTGTTCCGGCTCCACAGCCAGTGGCTGGTCTCCTCGGCCCGCGGGCATTCAGCCCTTCTGGTGCATCTATGAGGACAAGGGGCGGCCTCAGCCCTAGTGCCCTCTGGCCCCTATGCGGGTCTTGTCCTTGCCAGGACAGGGCTATCCCCCGCTCACAGGCCTCCAGGGCAGGGCCAAGGTGCTCACCGTCCCTCGACGACACACCAGCCACAGTAGGGGTCCTGGGAGTCACGGCACTGTGCGCAGGTTGGGTAGCTCAGACACTCCTGCACTGGGAGCCGGAACACCTAGAGGTGGCAGGGCCATGGGGACACGGCTGCAGACACAGGGCCTCCCTCAGGCCCTGGTCCTCTGGGACTACCAGCTTGTCCCCACCTTCACCTCTGGGCCTTGAAAACCCAGCTCCCACTCAGGCTGTGGGTGTTAGGAGCAGTGCAGACCAGGCTCCAGACGACCATGGCTGGGTGGTCATGTGGTCCAGGATCCAGATGGGACAGGGGTCTCCCTGAGGGTCTTGGCTGTAGTGCTTCCCCAAGCTCAGGCCCTCTGAACCCACTTCCTCTGGGGGGCACCTGAGCATGTTGGGAACTCCTAGGGCTGGCTTAAGGGGCTCCTTGCCTCCCTGCCTACCCTCAGACACTGAGCCAGGTCCCTTCTATTAGGACGGGGTGGGGAAGGAACAGAGAGGAGTTGCAGTTGAGGCACAGGACAGACAGATGGCCATAGTGACAGGGATGGAGTTAACACGCCTTGGGCTGGAGCACTGTCTGGGACCCAGCCTGGCTGCCCTGTGTCCAAGAACCCAAGCAGAGGCCCTCCAGGCCTGTCACAGTGGCCTGGGCCCCATGGCCTCCTGGGGCTGCACCTAGGCTGACCTTGTCCTGGGTCATGGCATACAGACTGGACAGATCTCCAGACAGCACCAGGTCCTGCTTGACTCTCTTGTTGATCTCCACGAGGACGGAGCTGTACTCCTCTGAGGTGCCATCAGGGGCCAGGTACACCTGGGTGTGGGGCAGGCGTGCGGGTCAGGCCCTTGCCCAGGACAGCGAGCCAGAACCTCCCTTGTCGGGCCCAGGGCCTCCTCACCTTCAGGATCCGGCCGTCAGAGGTGCCCAGGAAAGCAACAGTGTGGCCATTCTCAGCGGTCACTGTCACAGCCGTCAGGTTTAGGCCTCCACGCTGCAGCACAGCCGTGGCCGTGAGTCCATCACGGCTGCCCAGCGGGTAGGGCAGGTGCTCCGAGCCACACGGGAAGCTCTCGCTGGCGCCCTGCAGACACAGCGCCCTCAGCAGTCGCCGGCCTTCCTGCCCCTAAGGACCTTCTCCACTGGGGAGCCAAGCTGGGGGCCAGGCCTAACCCCACCTGTGTCCCTGCGCTCACCCCACATGCGCACCAGAGCGCTGAACGGACACACGGAGACGCGGCACCCACCCGCACCAGCGCCAAGCTGACCCGAGCCCCGGCCACCACGCACTCACACCCCTCCGAGCAGGAGGGGTGTGGAAATCCCTGCAGACACCAAAGAGACGCACCTGCAGGTGGCCCCCGCACTGGATGTCACCGTGGAAGGGCTTGTAGAAGGTGTCCCGGCCTGCCTCCCGGCTGCTCTTGTAGCAGGCCTTGCGGTTGTCCTCCATTTTGGCGTGGACCTCCTCCAGCGGGAACAGGCAGAGGCCCGCCCCCGGCCCCCCGCTGCTCCGGCCATCCCTGCTGAAGACCGCGTAGAGGACCCTGCTGGCGGTGCCCGCTGTGGCCACAGAGGCTGCCAGGCAGGCGCCGAAGGCGGGGCCCTGGGGGTCGCCGGGGTCCCTACACTGCAGGTCCATCTCCACGTAGGAGTAGTACGAGGAGTCGTCTCTGCACATGCGAGCCAGGAGCGTGCGGTTTCGGGCCGGGTGCTTGTCCTGCTGGTTGAAGACAAAGAAGACGTACCGGCCATCCTCGAAGGCAGCCACAAACTGCTGCGTGTTGGTGGACAGGTAGCCAGCCTTGAAGGTGGTGTGGTCCGAGTAGGCTTCGAAGGCTTCCCGGCCCTCTGCCCGGTCCAGCAGGCGGGTGCTCACGATGATGCCATTGTCGTGAGGGCCGTTGCCTTTGCCCACGAACAGCACACGCTCCCCACCAGGGCCTGTGGAGCTGACCAGCCCCACGGTGGCCACGCTCTCGTCATTGCTGGCCACAAAGGACTTCTCGCCGCTGCCATCCTCGTAGAAGAGGCGCACGGAGATGTTGCTCAGGGCACGCAGGGCACAGATGCCCTTGAAGAGGCTGCCACACTCCACCAGGCGCTTCCCGGGAAGGTCGAGCAGCAGCAGCTGGTTGGCGTTGTCGGTGGGCACCGCCTCATGGCACTGGCTGGCCTCGATGGGCGGCGTGCACTTCTTGTTGTCCAGGGCGGGGCCCGTGATGGCCTGCTGCTGGAGGTGCAGGTCCTCACTGAGCTGGAAGAGCATGTTCACCGCCCCCACGTACACCACGCCTGAGGTCCCGTCCACGGCCAGGTGGCTCAGCTCCACCTCACTGCAGAAGACGTCGAGCTTGCGGGGCCGCAGGCCCACACCCAGGCCCAGTAGCCCCAGCAGGGTCAGGGCCCACAGTGGCAGTGCCATCTCCCAGGGTCCCTGTGGGGGGCAGAGAAGGGTCAGGGGAGCCTCTGCTCTTCCCCATCCATTCTGCGCCGAATGACCAGGACAGAGGCCAGAGGGGTTGGGGACCTGAATGAGTGGGGGAACACTCCAGGACCCCCCCCCCCCCCACACACACACACCCTTTCCCTCGCAGAAGCTGAAGGGAACATTTCCCAGCCTTCTCAGGAAACTCAACCTACAACTGGGGCTAAGGCCTGGCCACTGCATGCAGGAGTCGGGCCTGGCCTCCGCCTCTCAGTGCTCAGGCTCCTGCAGGCCAGTCCCCAAGACAATGGCCCCAAAACGTCCACACACATGCCTCTACCCCAAGAAACTACAGATGGCCACGGGCACAGCCCCAGGCTGACTGACAGACCCTGACAAGTGACCAGGTGGCCCACACCCTGGTCTCCACATGGTGCAGCTAAAAGCCAGCTGGGCTGCTGTGCCTCGTTCAGCAGCCCCATGCCCCAAGCTGCTTGTACCCGCCCACCAGAGGTCTTCGGACCCAGCCTACCTCCCTGAGCCGCCCAGGGAGGTCACGGATCTGCCTCTGACCACTGCGCACCCCTCTTAGCCACCCCAGCTGCGCCCATCTCCTCCAGGAGAGCAGGAAGGTGTCTGCTCTGGTCACAGCCCAGAGGCCTTGTTCTCATGGACCCTTCCTCTCTTCCATCAAACCTTTGCTCAGGTCTCCAGGGACCCCTAATCAGGACGTGACCATTCTGTTTCCATTCTGCATCCCTCTGTTCCGAGAGGCCATAGCCTTCTCAAACCCCCTGAGAAATGTAACAGAATGAGGAAGAAGCACCCCCGCTGACAAAGCCCTCCCCACCCTAGGATCACCGGGTAGTTGGGGAGAGAGCTGGCCTTGGCCAGCCTCCCTACTCCCAGAAGACGTCTCCTGGCCAGGCAGGTCCTGTTTCTGCACAGAACCCTGACCCCGCACCTGGGATCCCCAAACATCTATGTAAGCCCAGAGGCCTCGGGAAGGGAGGTCACCAGCAGGCTACTTAAGATCCCCTGGAAGGCATCCAAGAGGTGGGCATGCCAGGCTGTTTGGAGATGGTAGGGAGGCTAAATAGTGCTAGGGGACAGGTGAAGGTGACCACAGCAGCTGTGGAGTGGGGGGGCGTGGGCGGCGACCAGGCCTCACCAAGATGGGAGTGGTCAGGGGTGGAGAAGGTGTGGCTTTCGTCAGGACCCCGGGGCAGGAGAAGAGTCCCAACCTAGGCAGTGCCTGGGTCTGTGGGCCTCTCTGGCCCGGCTGCCAGTCCAGGAAGAGGAGGGAAAAGCAGGGGTCGGGCCTTCCACACAACTCCAGGCCTCCATGGCCAGCCGCACCTCCCTGGGTCAGGAAGGGCGCAGGGCACTGCAGGCAGTACTCCTCAACCCCAGAGGCTGGCCAGCCCTCCTCGTGTCAGGAAAGGTGAGAGGCACTGTGGGTAGTACTCCTGCGACAACCCCAGAGGCCAGAAGCCACACACTCAAGTGCTGGCTGCTCCTGCTCCAAGCTGGGGCCAGGCCACAGCCAGCCCAGCCAGGAATGAATGGAATGTTGGGGGGGGGCACAGCCAGCCACCCCACAGGGGTGCAGCCTGGACCCTGCCTGGAGCTGACTCGGTGGCCGCCAAAGGGTCGGGAGAGCTCTTGCCCTGGCCCCACTCTGCTAGCACTTGTCCCTGGTGGAGGGTCCCTCCCTGGAAGGCTGACTCACAAGAGCCCAAGGCAACAGAGATGGCTCATGCCCTCTGGTTAACACTGACCTGGGCTGGCACACGGTGGGGTGGGGCTGGGGGGGCAACGAAGCCCAGTAGGTCCTGATGTAGTAGCCCTGGCCCAGACACCCTGTGGCAGGAGGCCAGGGGGCCAGCGTCTGCCCCAGCACCCCTTGAGGCAGTGGGTGGAGAACAGCTCAAATCTCAGGCCTTCTAGGGCGGTAGGAGGGGCTGGGATCACACTCCACAGCTCTTCTACTTCCTGGACAAACAAGGCCTCAGGCGACCTGCCCGGCAGGCCCAGGAGCAAAGGGCGCCCACCTGACCACTGCAGCGCTGGGGCCACAGTCGGCGCCAGGCACAGCCGGCTGGCTTCCTGCTGCTGGTTCCTGGAATGAGCGGGGCGGCAGCGGGCGCTTCCTGTTTTGAACTCAGTCTGGGACCCCCACTTAGAGGGCTCGTGGGGATTTCCCCAGGGGCACCAGCCATCTTCCCAGCTGAAGTTCAGAGGTGTACTTCCAAGAAGCCACTTAAGGCTACTGCAGGCTGGGAAAGTATCTGGGCGGGCGCCCTTGCCCAGCCCAAAACTTCCGGTCCTAAGCTCCCAGAACCCAGTGCCCAGTCCCCCTGAGCAAGACATGAGCAAGGCCTGGGGACCTCAGGGAAGCACTCCCTCCCAGGATCACCTGAGCCTACACACTGCACCCCTGCCCCTTGAACTCCTGTCCATCCAGGTCAGGCTGTGGGAAGGGATAGAGGGATGTGCATGGACACAACCTGCCCAGACAGCATCAGGGCACCAGGAGAGTTGGGTCCCAGCACTCTAGCCAATCTGCACAATCCCAGCCACCCACTCACCGAGGCTCAAGGGCTCCAGATCAGTCTCCACTCCAGGCAGGCATTGAGACTCTAGGAGGAAAGGAGAGAGTCACATTGGGAGGCTGGCTCACCCCCACCCATCTCCTCTGTTCCACATGGTGGGGGAGGGAGAACAGGACCTCTTCCTGTCACCACTCCTCCCTCAGACACCTCCAGGGCTCCAGACCAGCTCTGGAGCAAGCACATTCATTTGGTCTTTCCAGAACATGGCTTGGCATGGGCCTTCTTCTCTGCTCACAGGCAGGGACAGTGTTTTAGCCTTTTAGAACTAGGTGTATGTTATTACTTTGATGAGAACATCTGCTTTCTGAAAAACATGCATTTCCATGAACCCACAATTCTACTTACTAGCTGTGTGATCTTGGGCAAGTTACTTCTCTGCGCCTCATTTCCCCATCTGTGAAATGGAGACCGTAACAGTGAGCTACCCCCAGGAGTTTGTAAGGGATAAATGAATTCATTCATGAAAAGTCCCTGAGATGTTACACTGTAGCTCTTGGCAACACCTGCTATTGTTTCCTCTCAGTTTGGATGTACAGCTACTTACTGTCCATGGAGACATAGCCCAATGATAGCTCTCAGTATGGCTGGCTTGCTATAGGGAAAAACCAGTAACTAACTACAGTATCCCACCAGAGACCAGAGACACCCTCGAAAACTGCATGGCAAATGCAGGTGGGTGCTCTGTGCTGACCCAGCAGAGCCCAGACCTGTCCTGGAGGGAAGGCTGTAGTACAGAGTCTCACCCTCCTGTCTCCCACCAGTGGTAATTGCTGGAAAGATCTTGCCCAGCTTGAAAGCTATGGTAAATCTTGGGGTAAGGGAGAAGGGGGCTGGGACAGCAAGTAACTTTGCCATTTTCTTGGAAAAAAAAAAATAAAGACCATATTTGAATATTACTTGTCTAAATAAAAAAGATATACCTGATAATCACCCAAGGTTGATCTCTCAAGCTCTCTACAGGGGTCTGCTACAGATAAGGTCAAGGGAGGCTGGCCTCTCCTATGGGAATACCCTCATCCCTCTAGGTCACTAAGCTCCTGAGGGGCCTGGACAGCCAGACTCAGGCTTGCAACTCCCCCCTGCCATCCTGCCCCAAGTACCAGGCTGCACCTTCTCTCAGGGTGTCCTTCCCACAGCCCAGATGACCACTTTCCTAGGTGCTCCCAGGCCAGGCCAGGAGACCAGACCCCCCGCTCAAGGTCCTCACCCAGGAGGCTGTGGTCCCACCTCAGTGCTGCTGCCCACCAGGACCTGCCTCAAGGGCCCAACTCTGCAGCCAAAACCTGGGGCTCAAGCCGCAGCCCTGGCGTTTTCTAGCTGGATTATGTGGCCCACTTACAAAGCTGCCCTATCCTTAGTGTCCCCATGTGTTTGCTGGGGATAATAAGGGCTTCCACCTCAGAGGGCTGCAAGACTTGTACCCATCCTTCAGAGCCTGAGATACCCTCCCAGATGGGCCTGCAGGACCATCACTCATCCTCTATGGTCTTCGTTGAGGGGCTCCATGGGTGGGCGTATAGCAAAGGGGACTGAGAGCACTTGGACCCTGACTCCAGCCCCCAGAGCACCCTGGCCTCTCTGCAGCTCTTGCTGGGTGGGACCAGCTAGTGCCCATCACCACCTACCTGGGTACCCCATGGCTTCTTTCCTCAGGCCCATCATACAGGCTAGCTCTACCCACCCCCAACCCCAGGGAAAGGAAAGCAAGAGGGACCTGAAGAAGGAACGACTCCTTCAGATGGGTCCCAGGGCTGAGGTGATCTGTCCCCCTCCCCAGTCCTGCTGGGCAGTGCTGATTTGAGTACCCCCAGGTTCCAGGTCTCATCCTACCCACAGGGCTCTAGAGTGGGGTAGAGTGGGGGGTCTTTCCATGTCAGCATCTTTTTTTTTTTTTTCTTTTCTGGTTGTAGATGGGCACAATGCCTTTATTTTGTTTATTTTTATGTGATGCTGAGGATCAATCCGGGTGCCTCACACTTGCTGGTCCATCACTCTGCCACTGAGCTACACAGGCCCAGCCCTGATGTCAGCATCTTCAAACAAACTCAGATTGAGCAATTTTTCCCCCAAGGGTACCGGGATTTAAACTAGCTCTACCCCTGAGCTGTACCTCCAGCCCTTGTCTTGCAGAGTTGCTGGGGCTGGAAGTTGTGCTCTTTCTGTCTGCGCTTCCCCGATAGTCCGGATTACAGCACCGCACTACAGTACCCCTATCAGACTGAGCATTTTCTTAACACTAAAATAAAATCAGTGCGAAGCTGTCAAGTCCAGCGGGAGGAGGGCCCCTCTTGGCCAAACAGCAGGCTGTGGGGTTCAAGAAGGGAAGCCAGGCAGGGACAGAGACCAACACGAGGCCCAGACACAGGCAGAGGTGTATAAAGGGCGCGCTCCTCCAGCGGCCCAGGCTCAGACCCAGGTAGGGACAGGTACAGCCCGCCAACTGCGGCAGTGCTGGGGCGGGCCCTAAGTCCTGGTGGTCCAGGGGTCGGTGGACCAGGGAACTCAGGCCATGCTGGGCGGGAAGGGGGCGGCTAACAGGCAGGCAGGGCCGCGCCGCCCCCACCCCCGCCCCGCCAGCAGCTGCGGGAGGCGCGCCTCGGCTTCCGCGACGACCGTGCAAATCTGCAATTAGCCGGGAGCGCTAAACAAATCAGAAGAAACAAAACAGGCCGCGGAGCCGGCAAATCCGAGCCTCCGCTGTTTTCAAAACAAGCTCGAGGGAGGGGCCGGCGGCGGGGATCCGCGAGGAGCCGGGCAGCTCGTCCCGGAGGACCAGCCGGGAAGCAGCGGGGGGCCCTCGGACTGGCCCCAGGGAGCGCAGGGCACCCCGCGAGGACGGGGCCTGTGACCGCGCGCCCGGCCCCATCCACCTGGCGACCCGGTCCGAGTGCAGCCCGGGAGGCGGGGTCAGCCCCTCACGCCGGCCGCCCGCCTTAGGCCCAGGACCCCCACCAGCCCGGGAGCCGCCCCGTCCCCGTTCTTCCCACACAGCCCCGGGTGGCAGGGCCCTGCCCCGGCGCCGCGGCGCCGCCAGACTCCCAGGGAAACGCAGCACGGTTACCTGGGAACCACACCAGGGAGACCCGCGGGGCCGGGACGCGCGCCGGCGGCTCCTCCGGCGCTCCTAGGCGCCGCCCGCCGAATCCCGCGCGCCAGAGCCCAGGGGCCACCCGCCTGCGCCCTGCGGGTGACTCCCGACGCCCCGCGCCCCAGGCACACCTGGGGACACACGTGGACGTCTGCTCTCGGCGTGAGCTTCGTCAGGCCCGGGCACCCCACGGAGCAACAGACACGACGGCGATGGGAACGGTCGCCATGGGGCGACCATGGGGCGCTAGCCTGGTGTCAGGCACAGCGGGAGCGCAGAGCCGGCCAGTACCTACCCAAGTCCGCCCGGCGCAGAAGGGGCCGTAGAGGACGGCCCCGCCCCGACTGCTGGTGGCTCCGCCCCTGCCCGGGGTCGAACCCTGGGCTCTTTCCCCAACTCCGCTGTCAGCCAACAGGTACGACTGCCAGCAGCCAGGCTCCTGCAGGACCTCGAACCTGGGGTCGGGGCTGTGCGACAGTCTCCGCGGGGGGAACACCGAGCTCTTCCGGGCAACCTGACCTAGGAGCGGGGTGGGGCTCCAGGGACAGACTGACGTCCTAGCCTGAGTCTTGCGTCAGCGACCAGAGCCTCCCTCAGGACCAGGGCAAGGTCCCCTCTCGGGTGGAGGGTGCCTACCCCTCTCCACCAGACCAGGTTCCTGGCTCCTGCTTCCACCTCTGGGTCCACCTGCCTCCACCAGTGGGCTACATGTCCAGATTGAAGTTACCCCTGGCTCCCCAAAAGGCTCTCCTTCCAGGTGAGACAGCCCGTTCCAGCTTGTCCACGTTACGTGCTCCCTCCCTGGGATGCATCCAGGCCACCTCAGTCTCTGTCTGAGGCCTAAGGTCACCTGCGGTGATCAGGGTTTTTCATCATGCCCCTGCTCCTTGGTGCCCATGGTTCACCTGGCAAAGCCCCAAGATGCCTGCCCTAGACCCTCCCCCCTTGCCAAACTGCAGCCTCTGTACACTGTGGGGGTCCTTAGCCACGGTCCTCAAGCTACCAGCCATGGAGCTCCCCCACCACCACTTCTGAAACAACTGTGTGGCCTCCTCTGCCTCCCTCCCCACCCCAGGCCACAGCCCACCTGGTACACCAGAAGCTAGGTCCTCTCAGGCCCTGGGAGCAAAAGGTGGCCTCCTGCCCCCACACACCAGGCCTGCAGAACCACTTCCTCCCCCTAAGTGCCCCTTTCGTGCTCCAGCTACCACACCTGCCTCCCCCCTTCTGTCCCTACCACAACGCAGACCTTCACACTTGGCTCCCCACAGCATATCACCCTCATCAACGTGTCATGCTCCCAGAGGACCCCAAACACAGCCAGCTGAGGACACAGTGGGCTCTGTTGCTCAGGCCAGGGGAAAGCTGGCTGGCCAGCTCAGCAGGTCGAGAGTGCAGAGAGGAGCCTGGCCACAGAAGGGCTCTTCGGGACGCGGAGGACCCTGAGCTGCTGGCTGTTTGCCTTCCTACCCCTCCCGTGTGCCCCCACCTCATCTCCCCTTTCCCAGGCTCACCCCCAGTGGTGGGTGGTCAGAGACTAGGTCCTGGCTGGATAAGCTCATGGAGGATGTAGCTGGCCCAGAACCAGCTCTGCCCAGAGCCCCCCTTCAGGGCCATGGTGAGCAGGAGGTAGGGAAAGTATGGGGGCGGACCGGTGAGGGCCCCAGTGAGCAGGAGGAGCCAGCAAGGCCTGTAATCTCCCCGTCAGCCTGTCAGCACAGCGCTTCATCGGTCACCCCAGCCCCGCCTCCCCCATCACAGCAGAACCCTACAATTAGCTTGGGGCACCTCGCCAAGCCTGGGTACCAGCCACCAATCACATGTGACCACACATGTGCAGGCACACATGTCTGTGACCGATGGAAGCACGCTGCCAACAGGGGTCTTGCCTCAGCACCCAGATGTGTCCCCAGCACAAGAAGCTGGAGGGAGACACCCACACCCAGTACTTGAGGTCTCCCCAGGCCCCAGTACAGTCAGCCCAGGGCTGTGAGACTCTCAGGTGGGCAGGAAGGAGCTGGCCTCCAGGGAGGAGCTGTGTGGCAGAGGTGGGCAGGCCAGGTCAGCCAGGGAATGGACTGCCTGGTGAGTCTCCTGTCCAGGCTGGGCCAGGGGGCTGGCAGGCACACAGTGCTACCAGGAGTGCTGGGCAGTTGGAATCCAGCCTGGGGTGAGCCGGTGAGAACAGGACTGGGAGTTCCCAGGAGAGACACCCAGCTCCGAGTGGGAGCCTGGCCTCCCCGCCACACGCCCAGGAAGGAGCCCCTGCTCAGTTCAGCAAGCGGCTTGGCCACACGATGGTCTGGCTAGGGACCAGGGGCCTCAGGTATAGATGCTAAACCCAGGGGAGGCAAGGAGTGGTGCTCCAGGGGACACTACTGGACAAGGGGGTCACCTGGGTCTACCTACATTTTCTCCCATCCTGGCATCCTCTTCTGGGTCCGAAGGATACTAAGGGTGGTCCTCCAACTCAGGCCTGTCTCCAAGTGGAGATAGGGAGGTAAGGCCACACTGGAGCCCCCCTCCTACCACTGGCCCTTTACCTCTGCCAGCTTGCCCAGCTCAACTTAAAATAGCTTCTCCACTTGCTTGATTGACAGAAGACACAGCCCCAGTGTCGAGTGGGTGAGGTCACTGGGCAGGAGGCAGGCCCAACCAGGGTTCCTCTTCTCTCCTTGCCCCAGGGCAGTTGCTATCTTCCAGGCAGAGGGCACACAGCTGGGCTCAGAGTGTCCTGGACCCCACTCTGCTCCACAGCAGGCCCTAGCTCTGAAAACACCAGGGAGGCAGCCAGGATGACAGCGCCCCCACCGCCTATGGGTTCTTGGACCTCCTTCCAGGGCCAGGCCCCTGCAAGGCTCAGGTCATTCCCAAGCCCCACCTTCCTGTCAAGCTGTGCCCTCTGAAACACACACACTGCACTCCCTGTTCCCCCAAGACAGTCACACTGGTATGATGGCATGGTCCTCAGACCCTGGCAACCGGCTTGGGCCCAGGAAGGGTCCAGGAGAGCGTGTGCAGACAGCCCTCTTACCTGCTGCCTTAGCGTCAGCCCCTGCTGGGCTGAGACGCCTTGGCAGTTGGCTGTCCCCCAGTCCCCCAGCTATGTCTCCACAACCAGCACCAATGAGACAGGCAGGCCAATACAGCCCCACACAGGTGGCATGCTGGCTCGGGAGCCAGAGGCAGAGCAGAAAGCTACCTGGGAAGAGAGACCCCACCCTTCACAGGGCCAGCTGGCTGGGGCCATTACAGCCAGGGAGCAGATGCCCCCGAAAGGCAGACAAGGCTTTTTCCTCCTCCTTCCTCTTGCTGAGGAGGACGCCCAGCTGGGGCAGCCTCAGGCACAGAGATCTGAGTGGGTCTCACATGGGAACTGCTGGTCAGCTGTACCGAGGGGCCCAGCACTTGGGGCCCAGATGCAACGGGAGAGCTTGGGTTAGAACCACGGATACACCACAGGCCTGCTTTCCTCTCCTCAGGGCCCTGAGCCAGGCCTCAGCTGGCACTAGAATGGGGAACTGCCAGGGTTTCAGAACCCCAGGGATCTCAGAGGCTGAGGAGAGAGGATGTGGGCACTCAGCCCAGTCCAGCCCCCAGGAGCCCTGATCCCAGTCCAGGGTGAGCCCCTCCTGCGCCTAGCCCACGGGACCCCCCAGGGAGGCCACCAGCCATGGGAGTGTGTGTGTGTGTAGGGGCTGGGCAGCAGAGGCAGGACCAGAGTGACAAAGGACAGGAAACAGACCCCCAGCACCAGGTCTGGACCAGTGTGGGCCCTCCCCAGTGACACATCTTCACCGTGGATACCGCAGGTCTGCAGTACCCCTGAGCAGCCTGCTACACCATTCTTGGCCACACAGACTCCACCCTGGACCTGAATCCTGCCACAGGGCAGAGTCACAAAGACCTCCCAGAGTGGGTGACAGTGTTGGGGGTAGGACAGCAGGGCCTAGGCTGGCCCTTCAAATGCTCTCACCCAGAGAAAGCAGAAGGGCTAGCCCGGCTTCTGTGCTGGGGACTGGCCTGGGCCCCAACTGTCGCTTGGGGAACCCAGGTCAATGTAGGGTTCTTTGCGGGGGGCCCAGAGAGGCTGTGGGCCCCACCCCACCCCAGGGCGCAGGAAGTAGAAGCCTGTGTCACAGAATGTAAAATCCCAAAGGGGAAGAAGGCAGAGGAACTATATGTGACCTGGAAAGGTGAAGCAAGCTAGGGGCTGCTGCTCCCCCACTGCCCACCCACCTGTGACTCCCCCCACTCAATTACAGGCACTGCCCTGCCCTTCCCAGCCTATAATTAGTCAGAGGTCCAGCCCTACCCCACTGGCGGCCCCACCCTTAACATAAACAGCCATTACTCTCTGAGAGCCTCCACCCCATCCAATCACCCACTCGGAGAACATGCATCCACCTCAAGGAAGGGAAGTTGAGGCTGGGGGGTCACTGTGGCCCCTCCACGGGTGGACCGAGCCCTGGCTGACCAGGCCTGGTTTTGTGTCTGATCAGTTCATCCCTGTAGGCAGACTGGGCACAGGAGACCTTCAGCAGGGAGACTATTCCCCACGCTTGCCTGGCCAGGCAGGAGGCAGGCTGCAGCAGGAGGGACTGGGGAGTGGCCTAAGCAAGCACTGCCTGCTCACAGGAAGCCAGCCCCCCAGGCCAGGGGCCTGGCATCCCACGTGGTCTTGCCCATCTCAGAGGAGGGATGATGGCAAGGGAGCGTGCTGGAAGCTCTCTCCTCCTGTGTCCCCCGTCCATGCCCAGCATTCACAGGGCCATGGGCACTAACCCCAGTTTGTGGGTACCAGGCAGAGGAGGAGACGTGGTAATGTTCCCAGAATGGCTGAGTCCTGGTGGCAATGGGGTGTGTGCCATATGGACCCCTCCCCAGGCTGCCAGCCCACCCAGCGCCTTCCAATTCAGTCTCTTCTGCTCCACTTGCCTGGGCCAAGGCCAAGCCTCTGGGCTGCCTGCTCTGTCCCCCCAGCGTGGCTGCTGGACACACAGCCTCCTAGGGAGCACAGCAGCCTCCTGTCCCAGGCAGCCACCCCAGCAGCATCCCAGATGGCTCCTCAGGGGCATCTCTGGCCTCAGTCTCCCATTCGTGAGATGTCCTGAGGAGCACCACATTCTCATGGGGGTGCTGGGTGAGGGCTGGGCTGCCCTCCGTGAAGGTGGGAGGGTGTGAGGTTCGCTGGTGGAAGACCCCAGGATGTGCCTACCAGCCTGACCCACACCCCTGCTGGGGATGTGTGACCTGCCCAAGAGGTGTGCCTGAATTTGGATCTGCAGGGTGGCCTCCCAGGCCCTGGTGTGTGGGTTATGGGGTGGAGGAGGTCCCGGGGCTGTGCCCAGAATGCCTCCTCCCCCATGGCCTCCCTCAGAGGGGCCTGAGCCCATTGCAGGCTCAGTAGGGCTGGCTAGGGCCGACCTTGGGGCCGTCTCCAACTCAAAGGTGACACATCTCCTCCCACCCCACCCCCGACCGGTCTGAGCAGCCTCTGCAGGAGGTGGTGGAGCTGCCGGACTTGCCAGTCCCTCCCTCTTGGGGCTCTCAACCCACGGCCCGGAAGTGGATCCCTCTCCCAGGGCAGCCTCCCCCTTCGAGTGGCTGGACACGGCTGGATAATCCAAAATAATTCCTTCTTGGCAGGCGGCCGGCGGGGGAGGGGGGGCTCACATTCCAAACCCTTGTTTTTCTCAGTAACTTCCCTCTGCTCTTGGGGCTAGGAGCCCCTGGCCCGACATCAGGCCTCCCTGACCTTGTGGTGGGGGTATGAGAGGTGGGGGGTGGCTCAGAACTGCCCAGCCCACCTGCTTGTTCCTCAGTAATTTCTGTACAACTCGCTAGAGTTGGCACACCACAAAAAGTAGCCAGCATGCTGACCCCTCTGGGCCAGGGAAGGAGGGCTCCTCCCACCACAGTCTGCCTTTCCACTTGGTTCTCCCTTGGTGCCAGGGTACTATCTGGGGATGCGGTCAGCTGAGAGCCCCCACCTCTGGGCAGACCCAATCTTCCACTCCTACAGTAGGTTGTGTGTGTATGTGTGTGGGGGGGAATTCCTGAAGAGGCTCAGCTTTAAAGCCCTCAGCACACCAGCTGGGCTGAAGTCGGAAATGAAAAGAGACCTCCCCAGGGCACGTTGAGGGCCCAGAGAATCCTCCTGACCCCATAGATTCCACCAGTTTTGGGGCCTAGCCTTATCCCCAGTCCCTACTCCTGCCACTACCATGGTGGCCACAGACAGAACCCTTCCTTCCTTCTCCCAGGAGCTGGGAAGAGAAGCCAAGTGACGTGGCAGGAAGCTCCAGGGCTCTTGAGCTCAGAGACCCCAGAGAAGGGACACAGGACCCCCCCCCCCCCAAATCTGCCCAACAGCCTGCCCACGGAGGAGGGAGGGAGGGAGGGCCCATCCATAAGGGTCTCCTGCAGGATAAGGGCCAACAGTGGGGCAGGGCCTAAGTGCTGAACACCCTCCCCAAGTTCTAAGACTTCCTGGGTCCCAGGTGTCCACCCAAACACCACACCAGGAGCTGCGGAGGAGACCTGCTGGGAGGCATGGGGCCTCACGGAGTGCTGCATGTCGGTTCCTCCGCCCCGGGCCCCCTCCACCCTGGAACCCTGCCCCAGGGGGCCGGGGGCCTTGCAGAGGCCTGACCGCGGGTCCAGCCCCTGAGGAAAGCCCGGCAGAGCCAGGTGTGTGCGCAGGTTCAGGGGGGCCGGGGCCGCGGAGATCTCGCACAACAGGCGCGATCTGCCTGCCCCCGGTGCTCGGGTCTCGGCGACGGAGTGGGGCATGGGCGGAGAGGGAGGGTCGGAAACCAGACCCGGTCAGGCTCGGCTCAAGAGGTCGCCGTGCCCCCGCCCGGCCAGGCCAGTCCCCCAACGCCGGTCGCCGCAGGCCTCGCCCGCCACCCGAGGCGCGTGGGGCGGGGCAGCCGGCCCCGGCCCGACCGGCCGCGGCGCAGGCCCGCGGCGCCCTCCTCTGAGCGGCACTGCCTCGGATCCCCGAGCCGGGCGCGGCAGGCCACAGCAGGGCGGCGCTCACGCGAAGCCCCGGGCCCAGCGCTACTCCCCACGCAGGCCCTGTCCCCAAGCGCAGTACCTGCACGTCCGCCGGCGAGGCTCGATGGCGCCCGGGCCGCGCTCTGCGCTGCGCTCCGGACCGCGCGGCTGCCATGGAGACGGGCCTTTGTGTGGCCGAGGAGGGGCCGGAGCGCGCGGGAGCCGCGGGCCCCGCCCCCGCCGGGGAGAAGAGAGGGAGGACCGGGAGGGGGGAGGGGTGGGAGGGGGAGGGAGGAGGGACCGGGAGGCTGGTGGCAGGGCGGGGCGGGGCGGGGCCGGCCGGCTCTCCCCGCGCGCCCCCCCGTGCGCCCCCTGCCTCCGGGCACAGCGGCTACTCGCGCAGGCCGGGTCAGCGCAGGGTAGGAGCCCGGCAGCAACCTGCCTGCCCTGCCGCTGTCCCGCGCGGGACAGCTGGCTCCCGCGGAGTCTCCTGGGCCAGGGCAACTTCCCTGGAGCGCCCAGGTCCTCCGGAGGTGAGCCTCTGTCTTAGCACTAGGGGGGCACCCCGGCCATGCCAGAGGTCCCCAAGCGTACTGAGATGAGCAGGCGGCAACAGCCCCATCCCCTGACAGGAACAGGCAGCTCCGTACTGCCGTTTTGGGTGGGGGCCGCTGGACCTTGACCTTGTTCCAGGAACCACAGCCGCCCAACCTCCTAGGGAAAGAGGGCACCTGGGGAAGTCTCGCAACTCACCCGGGGCCTTCATCTGCCTCTTTTCCATGACAGTGAGAGGGACAGAAACTCTCCCCGAGGGTCCCATTTTGGGGATTGAGCCGGCCCCAATTCCAGCCTCTTGAGCCCGGCCATGCCCTAGTCCTGACGCTCCTGCGATTCTCTAGATTTAGGGTCCTCCGGTTGCAGATGGGGTTTGGGGCCCAACCCTACTCTTGCTCCACCCTGGGACATCCCCCTCTGGGGACTTGCTCAACCTTGCAGATGGTCTACTTCCTCTTCTCCCTTCCTCAGGCATCTCCTCTTCCTGTGTTCCCCCACCCTGGCACCTGCCCCAATACTCAGCCGCCCCCCCCAGCTAGATAAAGCCATTATAGATCTGATTGGGAACTCGTCAATCATTACTTCTTTCAGCATGTCTGTCTTCCCTCAGTCCCAAGCAGCCAGGTCCTGGCCCTGTCCAGCACACTCCTTCTCTAACTGGGTCCTAAACAATGACAGCTGTCACAACAGCCAACCACCCCCCACCAGAGTACCCCCAAATTATCAGGGTCTAATAGAACTGCAAATTTTGAATTTAAAAACAAAAAAGAGAGAGACAAGCACTATCACAAAAGGGCATTTTAATGCCGAAGATGTGGGAAGGCCACTATCCCAGACTGAGCGAGTCTCGAAATAGAATACAGGAAGCTGGAGGGTAAAAAGCCATCCTTCCTGTTTGTCCCTGGAGCAGCCCTGCAGCATAACTTCCCTAAGCCCTCCTCACTGACCCCCACAGGCCTGCTCAGAGCCCTCTCCAACTTTTTGGGCTGGAATCCCTACCCCTCCATAGACCTTCCTCCACTGCCAGGGCCTTGTCCTGGTTTGGAGGCAGGGCAGGTCCAGGACACTGCCTGGGACAAAGGTTGAGCCATTCAGAGCTCAGCCATCCTGGGAGAGCAGGAGGCAGCAAAACAGGACGAAGCTGGCAGAAGGACCCAGTTGCTCAGATCCACCACTGGGCCATCTTGAACTGGACACACTGAAGCCAGGTTTTTAGTTTGTGTGTGTGTGTGTGTGTGTGTGTGTGTGTGTGTGTGAGATACTGGGGATGAAGCCAGGCCATCACCTACTAGGAAAGTGCTCTAACACCGAGTTACATCCTAAGGTGTCTTTTTTTTTTATTTATTTTTTTAATTTTATTTTGAGACAGGGTCTCAGTAAGTTGCTGGGACTTGCCTCCAACTTGTGATCCTCCTGCCTCAGCCTCCTGAGTAGCCAGGATGAAAGGCATGCGCCTGGATTTGCAGTGGGCCCCACAGCAGAACCTTTCCGTCTGCTCAGCCCTGTCTCGTGGAGGTCAGCAATCCAGCTGGCCTCATAGGAAGGCACCAGCACCTCGGAAAACCCCTAGAGACCAGGTCCTTAGTAGGGAGCTGGCATCCCCATGCCAGATAGTTAGGGGTGCTGCCTGGGACTGCACTGGGGGCTGATGTCACCACTTCCTCACTCTGGGGCCTCCACCTCCACCCACCCAAACTCTGTTGCCTACGTTCATATCCTCTCACCCTGCACTGGAGTGACCTAGCTCATCTGCCCACCACCATCCCTCCTGTGTCTCAGTTTTCTCATCTGTAAAATGGGCACAGTGGCTGTGGTCAGGGTGGACATCTATGCAAACACTGCTGGCATTCATGAACATTGGACCAGCACCTTGTCATGTGGGAACTAGGCTAAGCCCAGCACAGAAAGTCAGGCAGCGCTCAATCTACCCTCGCCTCATAGGAGAATATGATCCAGGAGGTACCAAAGAACCTGGGATTCATTACAGTTGAGTTGCCTGGGGCTTCAGAAGGGAAGCAAAATCCCTCCCCCCCAACCCTACACCTGCCTGTTCCACCAGTGCCCCTTTCAGGCCTCACAGGGCCCACAGCCCAGTCTCTGTGGACAGGGCTTCCCAGCAGCTGCCCTGTGAGGCCTCTGTGTGGTCTAGTTTCTCAGATGAGGACACTGAAGTTCCGAGTGGTCAGGAGACGCACCCACAGGCTCCCAGTAGGTGACGCTCAACTGGGACGTGGCTGCAGCTCCGGGTCCACACCTCAGTGCGTGTCCTCCCCTGGCCCTGATGGTGCTGCTGCCCTGTGCTGGGCAGTGAGACACTGTTCCTCACTGGACCCAGGTCAGGTGGTGGTGCATGAAGGGAGCACCAACACCCAGAGGTGGCACCTCAGAAATGGCACCTTGGAGGTACCCTCGCTCCTGCCACAGAGATCAGCTGCACCCCAAGGCCATGGGAGCTGGGGAGGCAAGGTCAGGTTGGAGCCCAAAGCCCCTCAGGCTCCATGGTAGGAGGGGACACAAGGGGACAGCAGGGAACTGGTACTCACTAGGGTGGGTTTTGTTTCTTGTCTTTGAGGTGCTGGGGACAGAACCTAGGGCCTCACACGTGCCAGGCAGGTGCTCTCCTACTGAACTGCAGCCCAGCCCCAGTGGGGCGCTTCAGGAGAGGGAGCCAGAGCCATGCCAGGGACTCCCACGGCCAGGGGAGCCCCCTCTCCAGCAGCCCTGCGGAGCCCCCACACTTCCTTCGATTCCCCCACCCCAATAAACCACAGCCCCAGGCAGGCAGGGGGCAGGTCTTTTCACAGCAAAGCGACCTGTGTCCTCAAGGGCCCGACTGTGGACAAGGTGCCCTTCTTGTCCCCAGACAAGGCAGGGGTGGGCAGGTGGTGAGGGGAAAGGCCCACCCCCATCCTAGGCTGGGCTGCCTGATGAGGTTAAAGGACACCTCAAACGTGGAGTGTGGGCAGATGGGCGCTGGGAGGGGTGGGCAGTGGGTGCATCCAAAGCTCAACGCCTCTCCCCTCCCTCTGGCCGCAGCCTGTGGAGGGCAGGTGGGGCCCAGGAGGGGGCAAGGCTTTGCCAGCACATAATCCCCCAACAGTCAGGGACCAGGCTGTGGTTCCAAATGTCGCATTTACTGCTGGGACAAAGGTAGTGCAAGTAGGGGGCCGCAGCCTGGGAAGGGGGCCAAGGCCAGGAGCTCAGGCTTGGCTGAGGGCCACCCAGGGTGGAGGAGGCCTGGCAGACAGGTCCCAGGGGCTGCACACCTCGCCCCGTCCTAGGTCCTAGGGAGGGCACAGGACAGCCTGCAGTCCCTTGGGCAGGGAGCCGATGACCGTCTCAATGTACAGTTGTGCTCGCTGCAACGTCACCTCCTTCACAGGCAGCTGGTGGCTCTGTGCCCGCACCTGCAGGGCAATGGTTGTCAGGGGCAGATGTCACCTCCTGTTGGATAGGTGGTGGCTGGGTGGCACAGGGAGATGTCTCACCAGCTTCTCCCGAAGTTTCAGGACCAGGTCCACCACTTCCACCTCCGACTTGTCCTGCATCCAGGTCTCAATGTTCTGATGGGGCATTTCGGGTTCTCCGTCACTCAGGCCCCTCCCTGTCCGGGACGGCCCCCTCCCATTCCAGTCCTCCCTCACCGCCTCACAAATCGCCTCCAGGTGCAGCGCTTCCAGTCTCTGGGCCATCTCTTTGTGTCGCTGCCGGTACCAGCCGTCAAAATGGGGTGACTTGAAAAACCGCCTGTGGGTGGCGAGTGGCAGAAGCTGTGGGGCTGTTCCAGTATGCCAAGGGTGGCCATAGGCAGCCTGTGTCCACCATCTACCCACCTGTAGAGGCCCAGCCAGTCGCCCTTGAGGATACAGGTGAGCTGAGGTCCTGCATGCTCCAGGCTCCGCAAGAAGTCCTCCTGATGGAAGGGGCGGATCTGGGGAGGGGTCTGAGACAGGGGCCAGGTGATCTAGGTGCTTGGGGAGCACAGCCCCACAGGTCCTGCACGTTGGGGGCTGGGACCCTCCTCACAGGACTTGTCACGTCCCTGGATGGCCCTTCCCAGGCAGAAGCCCCCTCCAGGGGTTTTCAGACCCCCTCCCCGAGGCCTCCCCATTTCTCTTCCCTGTGAGGGACCCTGGTGACTTGTGCACCACCTCCTCCCCACCTGTGCTCCATGTGGCCGCCTATCCCACCCTTCACTTCTCTGGGATGGAGACACAATCCACCTGCCCCAGAACCCCTGGACCCACCTTCCAGGGCGTGATGCTTTTCTGCAGCGGCATGAGGCTGGCCAGGTAGTGCTCCTGTGGGTGGGAGGGGGTGAGCCTGGGCTCACACGCCCCTGCTGCCCTCCCTCCTGCCCAGGCCTCACCAGGGGGATGATGAAGCTCTGTGTGAGCTCCAGGAGGTGCCGTCTCAGCAGGGCGCTCTGCATGTCCCATGGCCGCTTCTTCTGCACACCCTGCAGGAGGGAGGCCCGGGCTGAGCCAGTGCAGCCAGAGCCCACGTGGCCCCCCAGCATACCAGCGTCCCCCCGGAGCCTCCCAGCGGCCGAACCTTGAGCAGCCGTCTGAGCAGCGCCTTGTCCCGGTGCAGGTGGGCTGTGTACGCAGTGTAGAGGCCTGCAGGGGGACGGAGCTGCGACTGTCCTTCTGTCCTGCAGGGCCTTCCCCACACTCCTGCAGCCCCTGCACACCTCACCCCACCCCACTCCAGACTCTACAAGGTCACAGAGGAGTCAGGAGGCCTGGATGTCCCACCAGGGAACCCCCCAAGTGCAAAACAGGACTCTGTGCGGCAGAGACCCCGCTGGGCACAGACCTGGCTTAGTGTCAACAGTCTTCAGTCTGGAGGGCTTTTTCAGCTTGACCTGCTTAGGAAGGTCCCCTGCGAGACACGTGCAGTGGCCAGGCCTCAGTGCCCAGAGCTCTGGCTGTCCACAGGCCCAGAGGTCACAGGGTTCAGACCCCTGCAAGTCCCAACCTGGGTGAGGCTTCTGAGTTCCCTACCAGGACCTCCCCAGGACCCCTCACCTGACATCTTGGGCTCCCCAATTCGGAGAACATGGGGCCAGTGCTGGAGTGTTTTGATAAAGAAAGGGTTTGTGACTCCCAGGACCACGTTTGGTCTAGAGAGAGGGAGAGAGAAGAGGCAGAGAAAGGTCCAGGGAAGGCGGCGGGGGTGGGGGGGGGGACACGCACTTACGGGGCCTGGGTGCGTGTGGTGAGCTCCTTGAACTCGCTGTCGTGGATGGTGAAGTAGGGGCGGAAGTCACAGCAGAACTTGAGGGGCTGCAGGCAGCTACAGGACAGGGACAGTAGGAACCAAGTGAGGGGGCAGCCTGGCCCAGCCGGGACGGTCCAGTGCGTGAGGCTCCTACCTGGTCAGGGCCAGCACCATCTCTGAGGACACATCAGGTGAAGGTGCCAGGACCACCAGGGGCTCCCCAAGAAGCATGAGCTCCCACAGCGTCTGCACGTGGGTCAGCACGGGCTGGAAGCACCTGTGCCAGGCAGCAACAGTCGGGGAGGTCAGGCAGGGACCGAGGTTCCCTGACCCCTGCTCCCCTGCCATCTCCCCCGCAGGCTGGGTAGCTTCCTGTTGCACACAGTGGGCTGAGCTCAAGCTCTGGTGAACACAGGGCACTACCCCAGTGGCAAGGTGGTGGGTAGGGACGTGTGAAGATATAAGAATGTGTCTTGGGTTACCATGGCCACCCTCTGCTCTGACATACCAAGGTAGGTCTGGCTCTAGGAATGGGAAACTCAACCGAGACTCTGTCTGAGGGGCTGGCAATCCTGTAGCAGCCCTGAAACCCACGTAGGGGCTACCCACCCAGATTCCTACTGCCTGGCACTGGGTATTCCCCACTTCAGACCTGCAGCCCTGATTCCTGCTGGGCCAACCATGGGGCAGGACAACCTCAAAGCCCAGGTCTACATTTGCCTGGAGAGGCAGCAAATGTCTCCCAAAAGCCTCTCTGGGGACCTGCCTTCTAGAACCTTCCTGTCTACTGAGCCTATTTCCTATGGGCAGACACTTGGGCACAGGTTTCCTCTTCTGCGCCAGTCTCCCTTGCAGAACTGTCCAAGGGGTCACTCAAGATGGGCAGTCCCCACCTCAGGCAGCAGTGCACGGCACCCCGCAGGGCTTACCTGAACAGGTCTAATTCATGGACACTGGAAAGGACCACCGGGGCTGGCAGAAGGTTCTGAGAAGTGGAGGGGAGGGTGGGTCAGGGCTGAGGTTGAACCTTGCACTGGAGGAGAGCTCTCAGCCCCTGCTCCGTGACCATGGCCTCTGCTGGCACACGAACAGAAGCATCCACTCCACCCTTTGCCTGGTTTGGCCACCCACAGGGTGGGCTGGGAGGCTGCAATACCACCTGGCCTGGGAGCAGGGTTCAACAAAGCCCAGGTCCCCCGGCCCCAGCACCCACCTCTTGGTCACACGGCTTTGGAGGCTTGGACTCCAGCTTGTCCACCCTGGACGGGATGCGCACCTGGGGGGAAGGGAGAGGCTGCCAGAGGGCGCAGGCGTCTCCATGCACCGTGCGCTCACTCTTCAGCTGGCCCTCACCTGGATGACGACTCCCATGACAGGTAGGTTCAGGGTCTGCCCAGGCACTGGGGCTGGCCACTGGTCAATCTCATTACAAACTGTGGACACAGGTGACCAATGTCAGGAGCCCTCCCCAAGGAGCAGCTGTATGCTGAGGCCCACCAGGGGCTGCAGTTGGGATAAGACTGTGCTGGCCATGGCTGACGGTCACTCACCTGCTTCCAGGCAGGGTGCCAGTTTATCAAAGTATTCAGGGGCAATTAGGCTCAGCAGTGACTGGAACAGCCGGACAAAAGGCAGGCGGGACACCAGCACCAAAGACTGTAGTGACAGAGGGTATCAGAGGACACTCCACTCCAGACACCATCCCTGCTACTCAGGGCCCTGTGGGACCCTAAAGCCAGGCTTACCCAGAGCTGGCTCAGGGTAGCACATGCCAATTCATAGGACAGCTGCCTTGGAACAGCCAGATTCAGACCCCAGGATTATTAGGGGAAAACTTAATGCCTCCCAAATAGGTTGGAGAAACCCCCAGATGACAGCTGGGTGTGGCGTGAGTCCAGCCCTTCAGAGGGAAATGAGAGGTGACCAAGAGTTCCGGAATGATCTCCCCAGGGGCCAAGCAGCTTTTGCCTCAGTGACTGAATTCAGGACTGAAGCTGTCTTGACCCTGAGAGTATGATGGGGCCAGGAGGCAGGAGGACAGGGGTGTCCTGGGCCTGGAGACAGAGGGCAAGGAGGGGCTGCAGAGGAGGGAGCCCCCAGAGGACTGGGACTCCTAGTCTCTGCCACAGCCTCTTCTGCGGCCTGCGTCTCCCCTCTCCATGGCACCACCCAGAGCGGCAGGCAGCTCACCTTCTGGAAGTAGCCCCTCCGCACAGAGCTGTCCTTCACCTGCCTGAAGTACACGTAGCCAAGGTAGTGTGCTGGCTCCCTCTGGAAGGAGCATGGTGTGAGCCAGGCCCCACCCAGGCCAGCTGTCTAGGCCAGGGACAAGGATGGCAAGAAACAGGGCAGGAGGCAGGGAGGAAGGAGCTTGAGGATCCAGGGACTCCTGGAGGGGCTGTCCCCGCACTCTGGGGCCAGTCCCCTGGCTACCAAAGTGGAAGCCTTCCAGGGCCAAGGCTGTGGTCCTGAGCTTCGAAGTAGGCAACACCATTCCAGGGGCACATCAGCTGACAGAGGCTCAGGGGCCCGCACACCTCTGCTCAGTGAGTCATGCGCTGTTCAACCCCAGGCCCCACCTAGCGCCCCCCATCCCGGCTCCAGGCAGGATGCAAATAAAGTACTCCAGGGACTCCCCTAAGTCCCCAGAAGAGCTGGCCCACCCCCAGTGGAGGCTGGGACCTGGGCCTACAGGATAAGCAGAGCTTGTAGCAGTTAGTGACCCCACAGAAGGGCCTGCTTGGGTCAGCCAGGGTCCCGTGGGGGAGGGAGGGAGGGAGGGAGGAGCAGGCCAGAGGCAGCCCCTGCTCACCTGGAGTGCCACTGGGGCGCCACCATTGTAGGGCCTGTCGTCTGCATGCCAGGGGCTCTTCTGCCCTCCACACTGGCGCATCCGGAAGCTGAACTGAGTGTCCCCAAGGCAGCCTGCGGAGGGGCAGCGCCGCCCACGCAGGTCAGGGTTGGAGCCTCTCATGCTATCTCATAGGGGTGGGGACCAGGGACCAGAACCCTGTAGGGCTGGCCTCTGCTGGCATAAATGCCCTGGAGGGGAGCCCAGCTTGAGGGCTGTTTCAGTGGACCCCTGTCCTGATTCCTGCACACCTCTCACGTAAGGGTCTTGCACAAACCTGGTACAGAGAAGAACCTACAGTTTCCCCGTGGGAGGCTAGTTCAGCCCGCCTGCAACATACCAGGCACCAGAGGGCCTCAGGTGGAGACCAAACTGCTGGTGCCCTTGCCCAGACACATCTTTCTCCGTGAATCTGAAGAAGCTGGCTGCCTGGCTCAGCCTGGGCTCTGGGTGTCTCCACTGGGTGGGGAGCAGGGGCATGACCCATCCCTGCAGCGCCCCACCTTCTGCTGGCAGCAGTGATGCCTCTGGCCTGGGCCCCCTCAGCCCCCTTCCTGCCCATCTCCTCCCCTTTCCAGAGCCAGGGTCCAACCCAAGAAGGGTGGGGCCACCTACCTGAGTGGGAGTCAGGAAATGACAGGTAGCAGATGCTGCTTTTCTGAAACACAGAGCCTAGTGAGAGAGAGTTGGCTCATTCCTGGGGGCTGTCCACTCCCAAGAGGGCCAGCACCTACCTCCTTGTCTGTGAGCTGGAAGTCACTGGGGTACACCAGCTGCAGGGGAAGACAGAGCACTGTGTGTCACCACTGACATCAGCTGAGGTGATGTGTCCAGCTACTGTGGCCAGCTCTTCTCCTGGACCTCTTCTGCCTTCCAGCACCCCTCTCCCTCTCCGTGCACTGCCTTCTCTGACCCAGACCCTCCCAGCTCCTTGCCGACCCTCATCCTTTCCCTGACTTCCAGCTCCAGCTTCTCACTGTCTACTTCCTGGGCCCCTTAGCACAAGGCCAGAACAACTGGATCAGCTTTCTTACTCCTTTACACGTGGCCATCTGGCCAAGCCTCACCACCTCCTGTTCAAACCGTGGTGGGGCCTCCCTGCCTCTCCCAGTCTGGACGGCTGGCTTCCCCAGCATCAGGAGGCAGTCTCGGAGCTCACTTCCTGGAGCTTACCTGCTAGTCTTCCATCTCCCTCACCACTGTCCCAGGCCAGTCTCAGGCCTCAGGCCCTACTACCTCTTCTTGGGTTTGCTCGGAAGTCACCTCACCCAGCAGCAACCCACCCCATGGTGGCAGCTTCCTGCTAGGCCCTCTCTACCCACCCACTGTCTTCACCAGCTCTCCCTAACCCGGGCCTGTGCCCCACCTACGGGGTGATCATCTGGACAAGCCCCACCCTCAGAGAATGGATGGACTGAATAAGCTTTGCATGTTCTAGAGGCAGGCTGCGCAGGTGTGGTCACGAGCTGGGCCCAGCAGCTCAGGCACTGGGCAAGGGTCAGAGCAAGTTTCCCTGTAGGATGCTTGAAAGGCAGGGCCCTAACTGGGTGCAGTGGTACATCCCTGTAATCCCAGCTTCTCAGGAGGCTGATAGGAGGATCAGAGGCCTGGCTGGGCAACTTAGCAGCACTTTGCCTTAAAAAATAAAAAGGGGCGGGGCTGGGATTGTGGCTCTCAGCGGTAGAGCGCTCGCCTAGCATGCGCACGGCCCGGGTTCGATCCTCAGCACCACGTAAAAATAAAAAATGCAAACGCATTGTGTCCAACTAAAGCAAATAAATATTAAAAAAATATATAAAAATAAAAAAAAATAAAAAGGGGGCTGGAGTTGTGATAGAGCTCTTGCAGTGATAGAGCTCTTGCCTAGCATGTGTGAGGCACTGGGTCTGATTCTCAGCACCCATATAAATAAATAAAATAAAGGTCCATCATATATATATATATATATATATATATATATATATATATATATATATACACTTTCTTTTTTTTAAGGGTTGGAAATGAAGCTCAGTGGTAGAGTGGCCCTGGGTTTCATCCTTAGTACCAAGGGAAATGAGTAAAAAAAAAAAAGTCAAGAGCCTTTGTGGTGTCTCCTGGGCTGCCTCTCCCAGAAAGCAGCGGGGCCTGGAGCCTGCTGGGGTCTCTGTCCATGGGCTCCCTTCTCACCGATGGGCCCACGTCTGTCCACATGAGTCATTCAGGCTGGACAGGGCTGCTCTATACCGGGGTGTGCGGGGCTTGCTGAACTCAGGAGAGTCGCTGTGCCCACACCGAGGGTCTGGTCTGGGCTTGCTGCCATGTCCATTTTGTGTCTTCAGCTGTGTGCTAAGTCTCTTGAAGGCAAGGACTCTGTCCCTGATGCTTCTGCTTTCCTTGTCTGTCAGGGAATAGACCCTCCACAACTATGATGTTTGTGGCATGTGTGAAAACACATGGGTAAAGCCAAGATAGGCAGGTGTGATTAGACTGCATTAAGGAAAACATAAAAACTTGGTAAAGCATACGTGTGTGTGTGTGTGTGTGTGTGTGTGTGCGCGTGCAAGGGTGTCTCCAGAGGAGTGGACTAATTGGGAAGGTCTGCCCTCAATGTAGGCAGGCACATCAGTCAGGTGGAGGCAAGGCACTTTCCTGACTCTCTTGGAGCCAGATGCTCTTTTTCTCCTGGCTTTGGATTAGGACTCCAAGTTCTCCAGCCTCTAGAATCCAGTCAGACCTGCTCCAACCTTTGGCCTGGGGCTGAGAGGTACACCACCAGCTTTCCTGGTTCTGAGGCCTTCAGACTTGTACTCAGCCATGCTACCAGTCCCAGGGTCTCCAGATTGTAGACAGCCTACTGTGGGACTGCTCAGCCTCAATGATCACAGGAGTCAGTCCCCTAATTACCCCATCCATCTATCCATCATGTTGTTTCTCTCTCTGAAGCACCCTGATAACACTTGGAAACCTTGATCTTGAAAGGCAGCATGGCCAAGGAGGCGCTAGCCAAACTTGCTCCAAGGGATGGTCATGAAGAAGAAGGGAGCCAGCAGGGGAGAGAAGGCAGGGCTGGACCTACAGGATGCCTCAGGAGACCTCCATGAGAGTCGGGGTCCACACGACTGCACAGGCTGACCTGTGTCTGCACTGAGGAGGGCTGAGGACAGGCAGGCACCTGGTAGCTGAGGCAGGGCCCCAAAGGGCCTTTCCTCAAGGTCAGGGTCTGTACCTAGTCTGATGGTCATAGGAGTCTTGCAGAATCTGAGAAGGTCACCTTGGCCTCTGAGCTCTGTGTCCATATCCAGGGGCCCTTCTAGAACAACTGACCAGGAAACTCATGTTCATGGCTCACCTGATTCAGGTAAGCCTAGAACTGAGTGCTGAGGTAGAGTCATGCCAAAGTGAGGGGACAAAGGGAACGAATCCTCAGAGAAAGGAGGATCTGCAGGCCAAGTGTGTCCTGCCCAGGGATCACTGCAGCGTCCTGTCCTTTTCATCTGAGCTTGTCTGCGCAGGCCACACCACTCCTGGTCACTGAGAACTCTGCTTGGAGAAGGGAACTCTCGGCAGTGGTTCTCAGAGCATGCTATGCAGCCCCTAGGGGTCCACAGGCCAACGCTGTTGCCTGTTGCTGCAAGTCAGCACGGTCTTTATGCTCCTCTACTCACACAGTTCCCAGCGGCCATGAGGTATGCTGTCCTGGGAGACTCCCGGAAAGACCTGACATGAAAATACAGCTGTCCTCTCTTCAGTCAGATGCTAAAAGTTTGTGAAAATGTCAAAGGAAGCCAGGCACGGTGGCACATGCCTGTAATCCCAGTGGCTTGGGAGGCTGAGGCAGGAGGATCCCAAGTTCAAGAGTAGCCTCAGCAACAGCAACTTGGTGAGACCCTGTCTCTAAATAAAATATAAAAAGGGCTGGGGATATGGATCAGTGGTTAAGGGCCCCTGGGTTCAATCCCCAGTACAAAAAAAAAGTCAAATGATACTTCTGTTTTTCACTCAATTGTTTTTGTTTTGGAAAAACATGGTTGTTGCCATAAACATATTACATCCACACATAGGATGTTTTGGTGTTTGTGTATTTTTGTTGTTGTTGTTTTGTTTTGTACTAGGGATTGAACTCAGGGCCTTGCACAGCTTTACACCCAGTTCTTATTTTTGAGAAAATCTTGCTAAATTGCCCGGGCTGGCCTCAAACTTGTAATCCTCCTGTTTCAGCCTCCAGAGTAGCTGAGATTAGAGGTGTGTGACACTGTGCCTGGTAGTGCTTGTTTTTTCTTAAGTTAATCACTATTTTAAATTTTTCTCAGTTTTAGTTTCTAGCATAATAAGCATTGATAGATATAACCCAGGCCAACAAAAGACTCTCTGGGAGCCTCAATAATTTTTAAGACTGTAAAGGGGTCCTGAGACTATGCAATAGGGACTGATGCCCAAGCAGGTATGGCCAACACAGTGGAAGGGCTCCTTGGGCACTCTGGTCACAAGGCACCCCAGAAGGCTCTCCAGTGATCTGGGATACCGAGGTGAGTTTTCAAGGGCTGCAGTGGCAGAGCCAAGGACCTTTCTTCACCTGACCTGCACTTTCTGGTCACCCCTATGACTCTATTTACTCTTTTCTCAAGCTAGCCCTAACCCTTGCACGCAGGCTCCAGTGAACCCATCTGCATGGGACTCCCATCTACAGGTGCTAGGGAGGTCCTGTGAGCACTACAGGTCCAGAACCACTTGCTCTCTGTCTCTAGCAGAGGGTGAACCCCGATAGGGCAGAAGCCCATCTTCTTGTTTATTTCCATGTCCCACATGCTGAGCTCTGGCACTGCAGGTCCTGGTCAGTGGCTGAGGCAGGGGTCTGCACCAGGTCTGATGGTCATAGGATCTTGCAGCACCTGAGGAGACCATTTCATGCAGCTGTTTGATACTTGATTCACTTAATGACTGAATCAATGGATAGCCCTTGCCTTTGCTGCTTATGTTAAGCTTTCTAAGAAAGGGGTTACCTGAAACAGGTCCCCTTCTCTGTCTGGCTGCCTTTCTCTGATCCTCCAAGAATAAGCTGAGCCTGTTTCAGTTTCCTGGAGGTGACCAGTGTCCTTCTTCGGCATCCCTGCACCAAGCACAGTGCTGAAGTTTCACAACAGTCAGCCAGGCTGAGCTGGAGTACAGACATGTGCTCCCTAGCTCTCAGCAGGATTCATTCTTCCAGATTTCCAGGGAGGGATGACAGGCAAGAGGCACACCTCATCAAGGAGTCATGAGGCCCAGTCACCCCGTCACCCCCATGGACTCACTGCCAGAGTTCTGCAGGTTCTACTACCTCCAGGGCCCAGGTGACTGCCATGGAACATTTCGGAGGTGGGCTTAGGTCTCCAACACCCACCCCTCAGCTATGCCACAGCAAATGCTTGGGAGCCCAAGCACACACGGCCTTTATCAGTACTTGCTCAGAATTAGCTTTCTGAGCGGCTACATCTTAGGAAACTAGATGTGAGAATGCTTTTTTTTTTTTTTTTTTTTTGGTACCAGGGATTGAACTCAGGGGCACTCGACCACTGGGCCACATCCCCAGCCTTTTTTTTTTTTTTGTATTTTATTAGAGACAGGGTCTCACTGAGTTGCTAAGTGCCTCGCCATTGCTGAGGCTGGCTTTGAACCTGCGATCCTCCTGCCTCAGCCTCCCAAGTGCTGGGATTACAGGCGTGCGCCACAGCGCCCGGCTGAGAATGCTTTAAAAAAAGTCCTCACTTGGCAAACAATTTGGGCAACAGAAGGTGGGCTCTGCAGCACAGGGCAAATCACTTCATCTCTCTGTACTCTGGGCTCTTTCCCCAAGTGGTGCCATTAGGGGAGGGAAGAAGGGGAGATGTGAGGGTGTAACCACTCTGGGTTTGCAAAGTCAGGTTCTACCTCCCACTTACCTTCCCTTTCCTGGGGAGCCCTCCTGGAGCCCTAAGGGACTCCCGTTCAGGAGGAGGTTAACAGGCTTAGGGGAAGAGAAAGAGGGGTTGGGAGAAGCAGGAAGATGCTATATTCTTTGGAGAGAGCAGGAGAAAAGTCAGCCTAAGTAAAATGTGCGCGAAGTGTAGCTTAAGACCTGCCTGAGGGGGCGGGGCTCGGGGGAGTGAGGGGCTCGGACCCAGAGGATGGAGGGGCGTGGCGTGGGCGTGAGGGCGTGGCACAGAGGAGCGTGGTCGGGGGGAGAGGGCGGAGTCGGGGGAGAGGCGCGGGTGGGGGGAAGGACGGAGGGGGACGGGGGGAAGGACGGAGGGGGACGGAGGGGGGGACGGAGGGGGACGGAGGGGGGGAGGGCGGGGGAGAGGGCGGGGTGGGGGAGGAAGGGGCGGAGCGGGAAGGAGGGGACGCGGCGGGGTGGGGGAGGAGAAGGAAGGGGGGAGGGGAAGGGACGCAGGGTGCGGAGATGCGGGACGCAGCGGGGCGAGGACGAGGAGGGAGGGGTGGTGTCCGCCCGCGTCCGCTCACCTCCAGCGCCTGGCCCAGCTCCAGGTCGAAGGTGACCACGCACACGCACTCCAGCCAGGCGGAGAAGCGCTCCCAGGGCGCCGCCGGGGTCCTCGTCGCGCGGTTCGCGGACGTAGGCCCGGCCTCACCGAGCACGCCGCCAGCCCGCCGAGGCCCGGCACCTGCCCGCGCCTCCATGGTGGCGGGTCTCCCGGCCGCGCGTTACGGGGGAACGCGGGCGCTCCCCCGGCCCGCCTCGGAGCAGTCGAGCAGCCTTCGCGGGCCAGAGCGGCCCGTCGCGGCCGCGTGCGCCCCCTGGCGCTTGAGCCGCGCCCCAGCGAGAAGGGCCCGCGCGGGCCTGAGCGGCTGGAGCCGCAGGCCGACTTCCGCGACCTTCCACGCCTCCTCGGCCGACGCGCGCAGCCTCCGGGAGCCGGCGCGAGGGGGCCCGGCACTCGGCAGCGCAGGCCAGGCTGCAGCCGCAGCCCCACGTCTGTAATGGGCACCGCGGGAACGTCCGGTGGCGTTCAGTCTCCGGCTGTGTCCCCGGAACGCGTGCCAACGGAAAAGAAATTAATGGCCCACGCTTTTCTTTTTTCTTTTTTTCGGTCCTCTGGCTTTTACTTGCTTTGATCTACAAGTGATGCACGTACAGCTCATCAGGCAAAATTAGCCACATGGCCTCAACTAGGGAAATGTAGGCACATGGCCATTTGGTCATAGGCAAATTGTCCCTTATTATCACTCTATTTCATCTAACTCAGGATGCCATTATTTTACAAATAACTAAGAAAACTGCTAGCAGGTGCGTGACCATTGTTAACGAACCACACCCATTTGCCCACCTACAGTATACCAGTCGCTCAAGGGGCAGGTTTTGCAAGTTCATTCAGAAGGTCGCCAAGTGTGGAGATGGGAGAGCAAGCCTCGGGATCCGCCTCCTCCAGGACAGAGTCCGGTGGCGGTGGGGGGCTCGTGGGCTGCGACGGTGGAGAAAAGAGGTTGGAGATTACGAAATAATCATTAATTTGTGTGTATGAGATCAAACTTGGTCAATCATTACCATCTACCACATGTCAGAGGTGTTATTAGTACCTCTAAAATTGGTGATTTGTTTTCCTTTTTTGGCAGTATTGGAGATTAAACTCAGGGCCTTGCACATGCTAGGCGAGCACTAACCACTAAGCGGCGTCCCCAACCCTTTTTTATTTTTATTTTTTATTTTTTTGTAGTTGTAGATGGACAGCGTGCCTTTGTTTATTTACATTTATGTGGTGCTTAGGATAGAACCCAGTGCTTCACACGTGCAAGGCAAGCACTCCGCCACTGAGATACAGCCCCAGCCCATCTTCAACCCTTTTTGAGACAAGGTCTCACTGAGTTGCCTAGGTTGGCCCGGAATTTGGGACGATCCTGCCCCCAGCCTTCTGAGTAGCGGGGATTACAGACATGAGCCACCACACTCCCATCTTTAAATTGGTGATTTTTGTAGTTGCCTAAAAGCAAATAACTTGGAACTAAGAAGGTGAAGGGGCTTAGGGCTTAGCTCAGTAGAAGATGACTCGTCTAGCATTTGTGTACACCTATGTTCATCCCCAGCACTGGAAAAAAGAAAAGAAAATGAAGTGGGTTAAATCTAGAGAGTTATTCAGGTTTCCCCTTGGCATCATAGCAAACTATCAAACGTTTTCAAACGTTCTTACAGAAAAGATGACCATGAATGTTCAGTGACCATCAATTTACTGCATAAAATATACATCTGTAATCAATGTTATATCCTTATTATCCTGTACATTTATCCATGCCTCTGTCCATCAGTCCATCTTGTTTTCAGATGACTTTCTTTTTTTTCTCAACCCCTTTTTGAGACAAGGTCTCACTGAGTTGCCTAGGTTGGCCCGGAATTTGGGACGATCCTGCCCCCAGCCTTCTGAGTAGCGGGGGATTACAGACATGAGCCACCACACTCCCATCTTTAAATTGGTGATTTTTGTAGTTGCCTAAAAGCAAATAACTTGGAAACTAAGAAGGTGAAGGGGCTTAGGGCTAAGTCTTAGCTCAGTAGAAGATGACTCGATCTAGCATTTGTGTACACCTATGTTCATCCCCAGCACTGGAAAAAAGAAAAGAAAATGAAGTGGGTTAAATCTAGAGAGTTATTCAGGTTTCCCCTTGGCATCATATAGGCAAACTATCAAACGTTTTCAAACGTTCTTACAGAAAAGATGACCATGAATGTTCAGTGACCATCAATTTACTGCATAAAATATACATCTGTAATCAATGTTATATCCTTATTATCCTGTACATTTATCCATGCCTCTGTCCATCAGTCCATCTTGTTTTCAGATGACTTTCTTTTTTTCTTTTATTTCTAAGTTGTTTATATATGACAGCAGAATGCATTACAATTCATATTACACATATACAGCACATTTCTACCTGTCTCTGGTTGTATACAAAGTATATTCATACCGTTGGTGTCTTCATACATGCACTTAGGGTAATGATATCCATCTCATTCTACCATTTATTTTGTTTTGCCCTTTTTGTCCCCTCTCTTCCCCTCCCTCCCCATTGGCCTTTCTCAGATGACTTTCAATCAAGACAGACATTTATACATGCACGTCTAAGTGCTTCAGTATGTGTGTTTATCACTAGTATTTTTTTTTCTTCTAGGTAAAATGCATGATGGGAGGGGTACTGGGGATTGAATCCAAGGGTTCCTTACCACTGAGCTTCATCTGTACTCCTTTTATTTTTGAGACAAGTTCTGACTAAGTTGTTCAACATTTCAATCCCCCTGCCTCAGCCTCCTGAGTCACTGGAATTATATGCATGGGCCACCATACCCGACAGAATGCATGAATCTTAAATAGACCATTCATTGAGGTTTTTGTTGTTGTTGTTGTTTTGTTTTTAATTTTTTTTTAGTTGTAGATGGACACAAAATATTAGTTATCTTTATGTGGTGCTGAGGATCGAACCCAGGGCCCCACACATGTGAGGCAAGCGCTCTACCACTGAGCCACAACCCCAGCCCCTTTATTGAGTTCTGACAAATGAACACATGTGTAAACCCAAAGTTCTAGCAAGATACAGAACACCGTGCAGGGTATGGCGCACATGGCTGTAATCCCAGTGACTAGGGAGGCAGAGGCTGGAAGATCACAAGTTCAAGGCTATCCTCAGCAATTTATCGAGGTACCCAGCAAGTTAGTGAGACACTGTCTCAAAAAAAAAAAAAAAAAAAAAAAAAGACACAGAACATTACCATCACTCCAGAAAGTTCCCTGGTGCCTCTTTCTAGTTTCTATACCCAGACCCCATCATTCTGATTTTTTGCACTATAGATTATTATTATTATTATTATTATTATTATTTTTTTTTTTTTTTTTGGTACTGGGGATTGAACTCAGGGGCACTCGACCACTGGGCCACATCCCCAGCCCTTTTTTTTTTTTTTTTTGTATTTTGTTTAGAGACAGGGTCTCACTGAGTTGCTAAGTGCCTCGCCATTGCATGAGGCTGGCTTTGAACTCGCGATCCTCCTGTCTCAGCCTCCCAAAGTGCTGGGATTACAGGCGTGCACCACCACGCCCGGCTATAGATTATTATTTTACCATCTACTAGAACTTTAAAAGAGGAACAATACAAACTGAAATCAAATCCCATGCATGTATGAGTTTGTCCGAATGAACCCAACTAGTATATATAACTATAAAGCTCTGATTTTAATAAATGGACCCTTATAGCACGTAATCTTTGATGTCTAGCTTCTTTTACTCAGCATCTTTTCAGATTTGTCCCTTTGTGGTGCATTTCACTTTTTTTGGGGGGGATACCATGGATTAAACTCAGGGTCACTCAACCACTGAGCCACATCCCCAGTCCTATTTTGTATTTTATATAGAGACAGGGTCTAAGTTGCTTCAGGGCTTCACTAAGTTGCTAAGGGTGGCCGAGAACTTGTGATCCTCCTGCCTCAGCCTCCTGAGTCACTGGGATTAAAGGCATGTGCCACTGTGCCTGGCTCTAAACCAATTTTGAATTCCTGAAATAAACCCCATAAGTCTTGGTAGTAATCCTTATTATATATTGCTGAATTTTGTTCTGGAGCTCTTTGGTTGTTCTTGTGGATTTGAGTGAAATCTGGTGTCATTTCCTTTTAGTTTGAAGAACTTTCTTTAGAATTTCTAGTAGGGTGGCTTTGCTATAGTATTTGCTATATTTGGGAATGTCTTTTTTCTTTGTATTGGGGATTGAACTCAGGGGCACTTGACCACTGGGCCACATCCCAGCCCTTTTTTGTATTTTATTAGAGACAGGGTCTTGCTGAGTTGCTAAGTGCCTCGCCATTGCTGAGGCTGGCTTTGAACTCGAGATCCTCTTGCCTCAGCCTCCCAAGTGCTGGGATTACAGGCATGCGCCACCGCAGATCTGTACTGGCTGGGAATGTCTTTATCTTACCTCCATTTTTTTCACTTTCAATTTTTGATGGACAATTTTGCTGGGTATAAAATTTGTTCATTTCCAGGTCTATTTATTTATTGGTTATTGGGGATCTAATCCAGGGGCACTTTACCACTAAGCTACATACCCAGTCCCTTTTTTTTTTTAAACAATTATTTATTTATTTTAAAATATATTTTTTAGATGTTGATGGACCTTTATTTTATTCATTTATTTATGTGTGGTGCTGAGAATTGAACCCAGGCCTCACACATGCTAGGTATGTGCTCTTACCACTGAGCCACACTCCAGCCCCCCAGTCTTTTTTTTTTTTTTTTTTACTTTCTTTTGAGACAGGATCTCACTAAGTTGCTGAGGCTGGCCTCAACTTGTGATCCTCCTGTGTCAGCCTCCCAAGTTGCTGGGATTATAAGTATGTGCCACCATGCCAGCTTGCCAGGGCCCTTTTTTTTTTTTTTTTTTAAGAATAAATTTTTGGGCTGGGATTGTGGCTCAGCGGCAGAGCGCTTGCCTCGCACTGAGAGTGCGCGGCCCGGGATCGATCCTCAGCACCACGTAAACATAAATGCATTGCATTGTGTACAACTAAAGTAAATAAATAAATGTTAAAAAAAGAATAAATTTTATTTGTTTGTTGTGGTGCTGGGAATTGAACCCAGGGCCTTGTGCATGTGATCGGCAAGCACTCTACCAACTAAGCCATATCCCCAGCCCTTGCCAGGGCTTTTAAATTAATTAATTATATTTAATGTAGGGCACTGGGAAAATCACCAGCTGCCCAACTGCCAAAAAATCACCTTGTAAAATCTGTTGATGTCAATTCACAATGAGAGTAATCAAGTCGCTCTATGTGTGCTACTCACTACAAAAGCCCTTTTTGTTTTCTTTACCCTTTTTGTTCTGGGTACTGAACCAGGGCCTCATCCTCGTTGACGGGTTTTATTTTTCCTTTGGCATTCTGAACAATATTTTACTTCCCTTATGGCCTCCATTGTCTCTTATGAGAATTCAGTGGTTAATTGTACTGTCGTCCCCTTTTATGTGATGAGTCATTTCTTTCTTGCTACTTTCATATTCTTTGACATGTGGCAATTTGATTGTGGTGTATATAGGTGTGACTCTCCCTGTGTTCATCCTATGTGGGGTTTTTGGTGCCTGGGCCTGCGTCTAGTTGTACTGTGTGGCTCTTGAGGAAGGACAAAGACAGACCACAGCTAGTCCTGTTCTGATGGTGCTCCAGAGGCAGCATGAATTTTACATCACAGCTTTGCTTTTTTCCATTTATTGGTGAATAATTTGGTATTTGATATTCTTTGTGATAGAGTTCCTTTCTTTGATCCTTCTGTGTCAGAAATATTTGGCTTTGTTTCTAGCCATTCTGTGTATGCTATTAGGTGGTTAAAGAACCACACATACCTACTATGTCTGGTGACCAATTAGAGAGACAAGGAATGTATTAATTTTTGCATATTTTCCCAATCCTTGTTATATTATGTATGTTTTGCACATACTAATCACTTTTTCTCCTTTTCATTTAGAAAAATATAATGTGTCACTAGAGGTTAACTTCACTATTTAAGTGTTAACATAAGAGACTTTTCAGTGGAACAGCAACATCATTTTAGGAGTAATCAAAACAGCCAGTGATAGATATACTGCCTATTTTGAGTCTTTTTTTTTTTTTTTTTTACTTTCTTTTGAGACAGGATCTCACTAAGTTGCTGAGGCTGGCCTCAACTTGTGATCCTCCTGTGTCAGCCTCCCAAGTTGCTGGGATTATAAGTATGTGCCACCATGCCAGCTTGCCAGGGCCCTTTTTTTTTTTTTTTTTAAGAATAAATTTTTGGGCTGGGATTGTGGCTCAGCGGCAGAGCGCTTGCCTCGCACGTGCGCGGCCCGGGATCGATCCTCAGCACCACGTAAACATAAATGCATTGCATTGTGTACAACTAAAGTAAATAAATAAATGTTAAAAAAAAGAATAAATTTTATTTGTTTGTTGTGGTGCTGGGAATTGAACCCAGGGCCTTGTGCATGTGAGGCAAGCACTCTACCAACTAAGCCATATCCCCAGCCCTTGCCAGGGCTTTTAAATTAATTAATTATATTTAATGTAGGGCACTGGGAAAATCACCAGCTGCCCAACTGCCAAAAAATCAACCTTGTAAAATCTGTTGATGTCAATTCACATGAAGAGTAATCAAGTCGCTCTATGTGTGCTACTCACTACAAAAGCCCTTTTTGTTTTCTTTACCCTTTTTGTTCTGGGTACTGAACCCAGGGCCTCATCCTCGTTGACGGGTTTTATTTTTCCTTTGGCATTCTGAACAATATTTTACTTCCCTTATGGCCTCCATTGTCTCTTATGAGAATTCAGTGGTTAATTGTACTGTCGTCCCCTTTATGTGATGAGTCATTTCTTTCTTGCTACTTTCATATTCTTTGACATGTGGCAATTTGATTGTGGTGTATATAGGTGTGACTCTCCCTGTGTTCATCCTATGTGGGGTTTTTGGTGCCTGGGCCTGCGTCTAGTTGTACTGTGTGGCTCTTGAGGAAGGACAAGACAGACCACAGCTAGTCCTGTTCTGATGGTGCTCCAGAGGCAGCATGAATTTTACATCACAGCTTTGCTTTTTTCCATTTATTGGTGAATAATTTGGTATTTGATATTCTTAGTGATAGAGTTCCTTTTCTTTGATCCTTCTGTGTCAGAAATATTTGGCTTTGTTCTAGCCATTCTGTGTATGCTATTAGGTGGTTAAAGAACCACACATACCTACTATGTCTGGTGACCAATTAGAGAGACAAGGAATGTATTAATTTTGCATATTTTCCCAATCCTTGTTATATTATGTATTTGCACATACTAATCACTTTTTCTCCTTTTCATTTAGAAAAATATATGTGTCACTAGAGGTTAACTTCACTATTTAAGTGTTAACATAAGAGACTTTTCAGTGGAACAGCAACATCATTTTAGGAGTAATCAAAACAGCCAGTGATAGATATACTGCCTATTTTGAGTGTACATGTCCTCATATTAGGGGAAGAATGAGGATTTTCTTCACTTACAATAAAGATAGAAGTATCTTGTCAGATGAAAATATAGAGTTGTTTTGTTGCCGCATGGAAGTACAAACATGTATGAAAGGATGCGTATGGAGCTGATTAACCAGCTTTCCATCTGATGGACTCACCTCCATGATGTGAATTTTTGTCAGTAGAGGTCTGGAGAGTCCCTTCAGGAGGAACAGACTTCTTGGTTCCCATGTGCATTCTTTCTCTTCTTGATCCTACTATGTGACCGCCAGTGGCATATGGGCACATGCACTTGCACTTACCTGCATCAAGTCTTGGTGCCGCTCTGTGGATAGCTTCCCACAGATCTTCAGTGGCACCCTGAGTGGATTCCCAAGGAGTCCAAGGCTGGTAGGTTGTCCAGCCTTGGCCCACTGTGCCTTGGAGGCATCTCAAGGCTGGTAGGTTGTCCAGCCTTGGCCCACTGTGCCTTGGAGGCATCTCAAGGCTGGTATGTTGTCCAGCCTTGGCCCACTGTGCCTTGGAGGCATCTCAAGGCTGGTAGGTTGTCCAGCCTTGGCCCACTGTGCCTTGGAGGGTGTGTTCCTGCCCACCAAGCTCTGCTCTGCATAGAGCTCGACCCAGGGCAACCCAGGGGATGTCAGCTGGGCTGCAGCCACACTTCTCTAACAAGGAATGAGCTCCCATTTAGGGAGAGATCCTCGTCCAAGTGTTCTCCTTTCTTGAATATAGTTATCTTTATTCACTCATAGTTAATCTCCTTATTCTTTTTTTTTTTTTTTTTTTTTTTTTTTTTTTTTTTTTTTTTGGTACCGGGGATTGAACTCAGCGGCACTAGACCACTGGGCCACATCCCCAGCCCTTTTTTGTATTTTTATTAGAGACAGGGTCTCACTGAGTTGCTAAGTGCCTCGCCTTTGCTGAGGCTGGCTTTGAACTCGTGATCCTCCTGACTCAGCCTCCCAAAGTGCTGGGATTACAGGCGTGCGCCACCGCGCCCGGCTTCCTTATTTCTTAAAAAAATATTTTTTAGTTGTAGTTGGACACAATACCTTTATTTTATTTATTTTTACATGGTGCTGAGGGTCGAACCCAGGGCTGCGCGCGTGCTAGGCGAGCACTCTACCGCTGAGCCACACCCCAGCCCTAATCTCATTATTGATAATAATATTTATATCAAGCTTTCTCTGTTGAAATCATTGTGTGGTTTCTGTCCCCTTATGGATTCTGATACTGATGCCATTGCAGAGGAGGAAAGAACAAGCAGAAAAGGGGGATTTGAAGAGTGTGTGTGGTGTAGGCTTGAGGTTTGAAATAGGATGGCCAGGGAAGTGAGGGACGATGGAGGCAAGTCAGCAAGCACAGCAATAACTAGGGGACGAGCATGCAAAGATACAGGGACAGTGAGAGCAAATGGCCTGTGAAGGAGGTTATCATGATGAGCCAAACGAAAAGGGGAAGAGTAGGGGAGATCAGATCACACAAGGGCAACAGTGAGGGCTCCGACTTTCACCTGGTGTGAGGCAGAAGCCCTTGGGGGACAGAGGTGTGAACTGACCTATTTTAACTGGATCCCTTTGGGTGTCATGCTGTGCTGACTTGACCTACTGCAGGTGCTCCAGGATAGAAGTAGGGAGTCTGTGGGAAGGCTGTTGTGAGTCAGGTGAGGGAAATTGGTCTTGTACCAGCACGTTGTTAGTAGAGAGCTGGCTACATATTGTAGCGGAGGGAACAGGTTTGCTGATTAATCGAGTGTGGGTGTGAATGGAGGAGGACTCCTGCCCACCCAGGGACGCTGAACACAGGAAGAGTATCAAAGGCAGGGAGAGGGTTGCATATGTTTATGGCTGCGGGACATCTACATCTGTTGCCCCTGCCCCAAGACCCCATTCGGCAGGCAGCTCGACCCAGCAGCACCTCCAACGTACGCAGGGAGGGGCGGTGAGCAAGGGCAACTCACAGCAAGACAGCGCCAGACAACCTGGGCGTCCTCTTCCTGGTCCACAGGCCGACACGTTTTAATCTCCATTTCTTGGAAACTAACTCCAGGGAACTCCGCTGCTCGCTCCGGGACAGGCTGTGTCCGACCTCGCATCCAAGAAGTTGCAGCCAAAGCGCCCCAGCGTGAGTGGCCACGAGAAGAGTCCCCAGGCCACTTGTGGGTTGTAGTGCTGCTCCTGTTGCATTAGAAAGTGCAGTATCCCAAGCAAAAGTTAGTTAAGCTTGGATAAAAACACAGCCAACACCTTACAGAGAAACGTAAAGGAAGAAAGACGCACCTCGCCCCCGCAGACACCCGTGACGCAGGAGCTCCTAGCCCAGCTCGCCCGCGCCTTGCCTGCAGCCAGCTATCACATCCCGTCCCCACCCGCCGCCAGGAGCCCCGCCCCCGTCAGTCTTAACCACGCCCACTCCCGCCCACCTAGGCCCCGCCCCGTGAGGCTCCGCCCAGCAGCGCGCTCCCGAGCGAGGCCCCGCCCCGGAGCGCGCTCGTCGCCGCCATTTTGGAGCCACCGGAGCGGCGCCCGCGGCCCCGAGCCGGTCCAGAGCTGCTGCGGCCGCGGCAGTGTCCGAAGGCGCCGCTCTCCGGGCCGGGCTCATGTGCGTGCGGCCCGCCTCAGGCCGCCCGGGCTTCGCCTCAGCCCGCGCCCCGCCCGGGCCTCCGAGGAGCCGCCGCCACCCCCGGCCCGCGGGGCAGGTGAGTGTGCGGCAGCGCGCGCTGAGGCCCGGCGCGGAGGGTCCCCGCCGGCGGCGCCCGTGCTTGCAGTTGCCCCCTCGGGTCAGCCCGCGGGCCCGCTGCCGGCAGTACCCCGTCAGCCAGCCCGCCGGTAGTGTCGTCCCCTCTCGGCCGGTCAGCGCCCCGCTTGTCAGTGACCATCCCTCCACCCGGCGAGGCCCCAAAGCCTCTGCCGCTTCCCCGCGTTGCCCCCTCCGCGCCATGCCCCCCCAGCAGGCGCGGCTGTCGGTGACCCCAGCTGTCAGCAGGGCCGCACCTGTCACGACAGGTGACACCGTGCCGTCGGTGGCCTCTGCCTCTGTGCCTTTCGCAGCCTGTCAGTGGCCTCCTCGTCGGCAGCCCCCAGAGTGTCTCCCCTTCCTGCTGTCCAGTCCAGGTCCTTCAGCGCCTGTGACGGACTCCTCCCCACCTGCCTGTCAAGGTGGGTGGGCCCCTGATGGCAGCGCTCCCTCACTCCTGTCTTTTACACTCTTCCCACCAGTTCCCTGCCTGCTGCTCGTGACCCACCCGCCAGTGCCCCCACTGCTCCTCTCCTGCCTATTTCCATCATCACTCCTCTTTCCCAGCATGCCCCATATTAAGGCTCCAGATATCACAGGTCGCTTCTGTTCTGTCATCTTCTCTGGCCTGTCTCCCTACCCCTAACTGCCCCATTCCTTCTTCCATCACTCTCTTCCTTAATACCTGTCACCCTTCCTCTATGCCTCTTACTGGGCTCCCCCTGCTTTTTTTAAGGTACTCAGGATTGGACGCAGGTGTGCTCTACCACTGAATTACATCCCAGTCCTTTTTATTTTGAGACAGGGTCTTGCTAAGTTGCTGAGGCTGATCTAGAACTTGCAGTCTCCCTGCCTCACCCTTCCGGTTGCTGGGATTTACAGGCCTCGACCATTGGGCCCAGAGCTGAGCTCCCTTTGTGTACCCAGCCCCACACCTGCTATTTTGTGTCTTTGCAGCCTACCATTCACTTGTTACTGACTGCACCCAGCTGCTACTGATCCCTTGCCCTGTCACTACCAGCTTTCCAAGTCCATCACTTCCACTTGGTCCCTGCCTCTCGTTGCACACTCCCCCCCCCCTTCTGTCCCTGTACCCTGCTCCTTTCTTGGACTTGCTCCCCATCACCATCCCCTGTAGCTTCTTGACGTGGCCTTTCAGTGTATTCCCCATTGCTAACACTCAGTCATCACCTTTCTTGATACCCTTTCCTTTCTGTCTTCCCTTTTGACTTCCCCAGTTCTCATGTCAGCCAAGCCCTGGAGATGAGAAGAATCTAGCAATGAGAACAGTGGGGGGATAGAGCCTTCCAGGATGAGAGGGCAGCAGATGTAAAAACTGTGAGACAGGAAAGGGTTGAATCTCCTCCAGGAATCTGGATGAGACTGATGTAGGTAGGGGTAAGACAGGTGCCTGGGTTGAAGAGTTGGTCTTCCACTCAAGCTATTTCTTTCAGCCATTACTGAGGAGCTAGACTGAGTCCAAGTTATGGGGAAACCGAGGTTGTAGATTGAGTTAAGGAGTGCCGCAATTATATGGATGTGGCACATGAATAGGAGGAGAGTGTAGTTGTGGTGTGGTGGTGATTTTAGACCTCGGTAGTTATCTTAGGGAGATATTTTGGAAATTGAGCTGTTGGAACTTGATAGATTAGAAAAGAGGTGTAAGGCCAAATACTGTGGCTTATATCTATATTGCAGGGCACAGTGGTGCACACTTGTAATCCCAATGATTCCAGAGGCTGTGATGGGATAATCATAAGTTCAAGGCCAGCCTTATTTCAAACCATGTCTTGAAATAAAGAATAAAATGGTAAATAAAGAATAAAATGGGGGCTGGAGTTGTGGCTCAGTGGTAAGAGCATTTGCCTAGCATGTGTGAGGCCCTGAGTTCAATTCTCAGCACCACATGTAAATAAATGAATAAAATAAAAGTCCATCAACATCTTTTTATATATATATATATATATATATATATATAAAGAATAAAATGATCTGGAGGGTATAGCTCAGTGGTACATTGTCTCTTGTTCAATCCTTAGTACAGAAAGGAAAAAAGAAAGAAAAGAGGTGTGAGGGAATGAGAGGACTCAGCATGATTTCTAGGGTTCCTAATGGAACAAATGGAGAGATAGTGCCACTATTTACTAAAATGAGGAAGTTAGATTGGGGTAGTGATAGGCATGGGGGAGCTATTATATATTGGAGTACTGAGAGAAGTCTGAGAAGTCCAAGGGCCATTAGGGAGAAAGCATCTTGCAGAAGAATCTGGAACCCAAAGGAAAGGCCAGGCTGCAAGAATACAACCTTAAGCAGGAGGCTAATGTTTAAAGCCTTGGAAATAACTAGTTACTTAAAATCACACACACACACACACACACACAGGGAAGAATTATTGAGCATTTGTTATGTGCCATTGCATTAAATACTATATGTGAATTATTTCATTTAATCCTCACAGTAACCCTAGAACACAGTGTAATTTTCCTGTTTCGTAAATGAAGAGACTGAAATATACAATAAGTGATAGAGCCAGTATTTGTACCCCAGGCCAGTTTGACTGTGAATCTCCCTTGCTTTTTAATTTTTTTTCTTTTCTTTTTTTTTTTTTTTTTTTTTTTTAGGTTAAAGAAAAGGTTAACTTTTAGAATATTTTGTTTTTAAGATGTTTGAGGGCTGGGGCTGTGGCTCAGTGGTGGAGCGCTTGCCTAGCACGTGTGAGACACTGGGTTAGATTCTCAGCACCACATAAAAATAAATAGAGTAGCCGGGCACGGTGGCGCACGCCTGTAATCCCAGCACTTTGGGAGGCTGAGGCAGGAGGATCGCGAGTTCAAAGCCAGCCTCAGCAATGGCGAGGCACTTAGCAACTCAGTGAGACCCTGTCTCTAAATAAAATACAAAAAAGGTCTGGGGATGTGACCCAGTGGTCGAGTGCCCCTGAGTTCAATCCCCGGTACCACAAAAAAAAAAAAAAAAATAAATAAATAAATAAATAAATAAAGTAAGTTTTTGCCGGGCATGGTGGCGCACACCTGTAATCCCAGCACTTGGGAGGCTAAGGCAGGAGGATCGCAAGTTCAAAGCCAGCCTCAGTGATGGCGAGGCACTTATCAACTCACTGAGACCCTGTCTCTAATAAAAATACAAAAAAAGGGGCTGGGGATGTGGCCCAGTAGTCAAGTGCCCCGAGTTCAATCCCTGGTACCAAAAGAAAAAAGGTGTTTGAATAAAAATAACAATGGCTGATTATGTACCAGGCACTCTGTGAATTTGTGTGTGAATATGGATATATGCTCTAGTAAATATTTGTGAAAACAGGCCCAGGCACATTTTAAAGTACATTATCCATAACATCTCATGTACTCTAAAACAATTTAGCAAAATAGTTAATTTTGATATTCCTATTAATATTCATATAAGATTGCTGAGGCACAAATAAAATAAGTAACATATCTGAGGTCAAAATAAACCAGAGAGCCAGGACTCAACTCAGGTGGTCAGACTCCCTAGCCTGAGCCCTTTCACTGTTGCCTCCTGTAGATAGCTCATGTACATGGTCATCTGAACTCAGAATTTAAAAGGTACACATGAAAGTGGGTCTCTCACCTGGCACCTCAGCTACCCTCTTCCCTTTTCCCAGGCATCTGATGTTACTGTTTTCCTTTATATACTTCTAGAGATAGTTCATCAATAGGCAGGCTTGTGCATGTGTGTGTGAGAAAGAGGTGCACGTTTTATAGGAATGAGTAGCATGTGTCTTTCACCCACTACAGACATGCCACTGTCTTCTGAGTGGCCAGGGTCTTGGCTCCTCTTGCTCTCTCCTGCCTGAGGGTCCCCCTTCCCACATACACTGACATCTACTCATGCTCCTGGTCTGGACTGGATGCCACGTGAAGCTCCACTTGACCCCCAGGGCACAGGGTGTTTTATTTCTTCCATTGCCCTTGCTTAGCTCTCCCTTGTAGGCTCAGTGAATTGTGTCTATTTCTGTGTCCCATGATGCATTGTATGCCCATGAGAATTAGGTGTTATGCCCCGAATATATAAGACCAAGTATTTTATACAATAATCTATATTCACTTTATGTATGATACTTCTTACCCACTTTTGTGTATGTGCTGTGTGACAGTTGCATGGATCTGTGATTCCCAGTCTGAGGCCAACAAATCTCAGTTTGATGTATAGGTTAAACAAAGATTTAAATTATTTTTACACACATTATAAGGGTTTAACCAGGTCATTGCATGCTCACTGGAAGCCCCAGTTGGCAGCTTTATATATTTTTTAAATTAAAATCCTAAATAAGTATGGTCAGTCTTTCAATAATAAAAATTGTTTTTGGTGAAAAGATTAAAAACTGTTCTATTTGGTGCTTAGTGAAAAATATTTTGAATTAGTGTATGTACAAGTTATTGTCATTTATATTAATCAAATAACAATTTTCAATATTGTCAAAAAATGAGTAGTATATTCCATACATTCTTCAGTATCTCACTTTTTTAAAAAAATGTTTATTTATTTTAGTTGTACACAATGCAAGCAATGCATTTATGTTTACGTGGTGCTGAGGATCGAACCTGGGCCGCGCTCGTGCAAGGCGAGTGCTCTGCCGCTGAGCCCCAGCCCCAGCCCCAGTATCTCACTTTTTTTGTATTTTTTCTGCATTATTAACAATCATAAATCTTGACTATTATGGATGCTTTGAATTTTTATAAGGCAGAGTATTTTAAAATGGAAGTCACAATTATCATTTCAACATTGCATCAGATAACAATATCTTACATTTTGTGTATATGGTTCTGAAGATAAATTTGGGACAAATGCTCTACCACTAAGCTATATTCCCAGTCCAGTCTTTTACTTTTTAAAAATTATGTCATATCTGCATATAGCAAGCAGCCCTCATTTGTTTGTTTGTTTTTGCAGTACTGAGAATTGAACCTAGGACTTGCCTTGCACATGCTAGGCAAGTATTCTACTGCTGAGCTACTTGTATTCTACTGCTGAGCTACTTTCCCTGCCCAACTCTCATCTTTTTTCCTTTTTTTTTTTGGTACTGGGGATTGAACTCAGAAGCCCTGGACCACTGGGCCACATCCCCAGCCCTTTTTTGTATTTTTATTAGAGACAGGGTCTCACTGAGTTGCTAAGTGACTGGCCATTGCTGAGGCTGGCTTTGAACTTGGGATCCTCCTGCCTCAGCCTCCCAAGTGCTGGGATTACAGGCATGCGCCACCGCGCCCGGCTCCTATTTTGTATTTTTATTTAGAGACAGGGTCTCACTGAGTTGCTTAGTGTCTTGCTAAATTGCTGAGGCTGGCTTTGAACTCGCAATCCTGCTGCCTCAGCCTCCCAAGTGCTGGGATTACAGGTGTGCACCACCACTCCCAGCTCATAGGATCTCTTTTGCAGGGATTGAACCCAAGGGTGCTTTACCACTGAGCTACCTATCCAGTCCTTTTTATACTTTTTATTTAGAGACAGGGTCTCACTATGTTGCTTAGAGCCTTGCTCTAAATTGCTGAAACTGTTTGTGAATTTATGATCCTCCTGTCGCAGCATCTTGAGCCGCTGGGTGTATAATATTTTATTTTGTTTAAAATATTGCATTTAAACCGGGCGCGGTGGCACATGCCTGTAATCCCAGCACTTGGGAGGCTGAGGCAGGAGGATTGCGAGTTCAAAGCCAGCCTCAGCAATGGTGAGACACTTAGCAACTGTGTGAGACCTATCTCTAATAAAATACAAAAAAGGGCTGGGGATGTGGCCCAGTGGTTGAGTGCCCCTGAGTTCAATCCCTGGTACCAAAAAAAAAAAAAAAAAAAAAAAAAAAAAAAATTGCATTTAGGGGCTGGGTTTGTAGCTCAGTGGTAGAGTGTTTGCCTAACATATGTGAGGTACTGGGTTCAATCCTCAGCACTGTATATAAATAAATAAATAAAATAAAGTTCCATCAACAGTTTTTAAAAAATTTCAAATGTTGCATTTAAAAATTAGCAGGGCTGGGGTTGTGGCTCAGCGGTAGAGCGCTCGCCTAGCACGTGTGCGGCCCAGGTTCGATCCTCAGCACCACATACAAATAAACGCATCGTGTACAACTAAAGCAAATAAATAAATATTTTTAAAAATTTAGCAAAGAGGATTGGGATTGTAGCTCAGTGTTAGAGTGCTTGCCTTGCACATGTGAGGCATTGGGTTCGAACCTCAGCAACACATAAAAAAAAAAAGATATTGTGTCCATCTACAACTAAAAAAATATTTTAACAAATTATCGAAGAATATTAGGCAGCAAAAGAGCTGTTTTTTTTTTTTTTGTTGTTGTTGTTTGTTTGTTTGGTACCAGGGATTGAACTCAGGGCACTTGACCACTGGGTCACATCCCCAGCCCTTTTTTGTATTTTTATTTAGAGATAGGGTCTCACTGAGTTGCTAAGTGCCTCGCCATTGCTGAGGCTGGCTTTGAACTCGAGATCCTCTGTCTCAGCCTCCCAAGTGCTGGGATTACGGGCATGCGCCACTGCGCCCAGCTCTTTTCTTTTTCAAGGTAGGAAAACTGAATAGGTGGTAATCCGATGGATTTTAACTTCATATTCACAGGGATCTAGATTTTTTTTTTTTAACATTCTCTCTCCATTTGATGTAAGTTTCATAACTTATGACTTTGTCTCTCAAGAAGTTGGTGTGAAAATAAACTTTGACCTAGGGTGGGTTGGCCATCCTTGTTTCATTAAGTCCTGGGGATGTCTGCAAGGTAATGATTTGTGCTTTCAGATTTTAGGTTGGTTCTCTGATTTGTCTTACTAGTATATGGTGTTTACTTGGACAGTAAAGCCTTTCATTCTATCTACCCTGTGAAGGAGTTCATTTTCCTTATTGGGCTTCTAGTTGGAGGAATAGGAAAATAGCTTTTCCATGGCATGTTACCCCACAGATTTATATATTAAACAGAATAGGAGATGTTTAAGGAAAACAAAACCAAAATCTAGTGGCACTGAGTGGTAGCACCCAGGACAGATTTTTTGGGAAACATCACTTGTTTTTTCTAGAGCTCATGTTGTATATCTTGGTCCTTTTTGGTTTATCACAGACTTAAGGTAGGTACTTTAAATCATTCTTATTTTAACTCTTGTGTGGTCTTATCGAAATCTCTTTTAAAACTAATTTGTGGAAATCTTTAATGGGGGGAGGGAATGAAGTGGGGGAGTGAAGGAATTTTTAAAACCTTCATAATTAAAATGTTATGTTTTTAGAACTTATCTAGTGCAATGTTAAAGCATTACATTTGTGTACAGCTGCTGGATTTGGCAGGTGGGATCTGATAGACAACATAGACACTCCACGCAAGGTAGTGGGTTTTTTTTTTTTTTTTTTTTTTTTTTGGTACTGGGAATTGAACTCAGGGGCACTCAACCACTGAGCCACATTCCCAGCCCTCTTTTGTATTTTATTTAGAGACAGGGTCCCACTGAGTTGCTTAGTACTTCGCTAAATTGTTGAGGCTGGCTTTGAACTCACAATCCTCCTGTCTCAGCCTCCCTAGCCGCTGGGATTACAGGCATGTGTCACCATGCTGGGATTCTCGTAGGATCTTTTTCTTTTTTGGTAACAGGGATTGAACTCAGGGGCAATGGGCCACATCCTCAGCCCCCCCCCCCCCTTTTAAATATTTATTTATTTGCTTTTAGTTGTACACAATGCGTTTTTATGTGGTGCTGAGGTTCGAACCTGGGCCGCGCATGTGCTAGGGGAGCGCTCTACCGCTGAGCCACAACCCTAGCCCCTCCCAGCCCTTTTTTGTATTTTACTAGAGACAGGGTCTCACTGAGTTCCTAAGTGCCATTACTGAGGCTGGCTTTGAACTCATGATCCTCCTGCCTCAGCCGCCCAAGTGCTGGGATTATAGGTGTGTGCCACCGCGTCCGGCAGTGTTTGTTTTAGTAATAAGACGAAAGCAAGAGCAAAACCAAATGTGAAAAGAGAGAGAAAAAGAAGAGAAAATACATCACCAGACAGGGGAAACACCAGCACCTGAAGTCATGTAGCTGGGGTGTCCCAAGGCAGCTTTTCAGGGTCCCAAGTGGGAAGTCCTAGGCAGAGGACTGGTTACATGACTTTGGGTATTGGCATTTCCCCTATCTGATTATGTATTATCTTCTCTTTTTTTCTCTCACATTTGCTTTTGCTCTTGCTTTCATTTCATTACTAAAGTAAACACTATCTTGTGTGGAGTGTCTTTGTTGTCTGTGGGATTCCACCTGCCAAATCCAGCAGCTGTACACGAATGTAACACTCAACCTACATCGAGGGGAACTGATGGGACAGACTGGAAAGGTCCGAAGTTGGCCCAAAGTACATATGGAAGACAGAATTTCAGAATAGTGGAGGAAAGGTGAACTTTCAGTTAGTGGTGTTAAGTCAACTGGAGAGCTCTACAGTAGGTGATCACACTGTGTGTCAGGATAAATTCCTCCTTAATCATGTCACTGTGAAGATCATGAAGTACTAAAAGAAAACAAGGGCAGATTTCTTTATAACTAAGAATAGAGAAAACTTTTCTAACTATCACTCAGAATTTAGAAGCAGTGAGAAAAAACTGAGAAAATTGATTGCAAAATAATAAAACAATAACTACAATAAAACTGCATTATGAAAATTACTACAGGCAAAGTCAAAAGACCATGGCGAACTAAGAAAAATATGTGGAACTAATAGTAAAAGGGCCTTTATCTTTAATATATGGATGATATGAATGAGATAGTGCCTTAAAAAGTAGCTTTTTTTTTTTTTTTTTTTTTTTGGTGGTGCTGGGGATTGAACCCAGGGCCTTGTGCATGCAAGGGAAGCACTGTACCAACAAAGCTATATCCCCATCCCTTTTATTTTTTCTTTTTTGATACCAGGGATTGACTCAGAGACATTTAAGCACTGAGCCACACCCCCAGCCCCCCCCCCCCCCCCCCCCCGTCCCGTTTTTTAAAAATATTTTATTTAGAGACAGGGTCTTGATGAGTTGCTAAGTGCCTTGCCAATTCGTTGAGGCTGGCTTTGAACTCAGGATCCTCCTGTCTCAGCCTCTTGAGCTGCTGGGATGACAGGAGCCCCCCCCACCCCCACCCTTCACCATATGCTGGGGCAAAGTAGCTCTTTTTCAAGATAGAAACAAAATAACCTGATTGTGGGGGGGGAGGCAAAAGAAAGGAGTTGTTTATGGAAAAAATGGAAATGGCTCTTAGATAATTGAAAAGATGCTTGCATTTCTTATAATAAAAGAAACACTAGTTAAAACCATATTGAAATACTGTTTTTTACTTACAAGGCTGATAGGGTGACCAACTTCCCTGATTTGCCCAGGATTTTCTTAATTTAAGCACTGAAGTTATTGTGTCCCAGGAAACCCCTCAGTGTTTAGCAAACTGGGATGGTTACATGTTGGCCAAAATCCAAAAGTTTAACCATATTCTGTGTTCATAAGGCTGTGAGGAAAGAGTAGCTGTCTTCTTGCCAGCAGGAATGCAAAATGGTGCCATTCCTGTGGGGGAGGATTTGTTTATGTCTTGTAAATTTATATGTGCACCTGTCCTTTGCCTCAGAACCCTATATCTAGGTATCTCAAAGATAAGAAATAGCTTTTGTAAAAGGCTATTCACTGCAGAATTATTTATCAGCAAAATACTAGTAAAAACCCATGCTATATGTCTTCACTAAGGAAGTGGTAAATAAAACCATGGTGAAAGCACACATGGGTAATAGCAGTGCGAAGGTAACGTGAGCCTTTTTTTTTTTTTTTTTTTTTTTTTTTTTTGGTACCGGGGATTGAACTCAGCGGCACTAGACCACTGGGCCACATCCCCAGCCCTTTTTTGTATTTTATTAGAGACAGGGTCTCACTGAGTTGCTAAGTGCCTCGCCATTGCTGAGGCTGGCTTTGAACTCGCGATCCTCCTGACTCAGCCTCCCAAAGTGCTGGGATTACAGGCGTGCGCCACCGCGCCCGGCTTAACGTGAGCCTTTTTGATAGGGGGCAGGAAATTGCTATCACCTTTAGGGAGTATGAGAGGCACTTCTGGGTGATGGTGAAATTCTGTTCCTAAACTGGATGGCAGTTTCATGGATGAGTTATTTTCTGGGTACTTTCCTTTAGTATATTTAAAATCAGTGAAAATGTTACTTCAAGAAGGAAACAGTTACTTTAAGAAGGGAAAAGGAGGATGTCTGAAAAAAGCAAGGTACATAATAGTTTGCGGTATGCTATCTTTTGTGAAACAAAGGTTGGAAACAATATGAAAATGCATATTTACTTTTATTTTTAGAAAGACTCCAGGTGCTGTGGGGCATGCCTGTGATCCCAGCTACTCAGGATACGGGAGGATCACAAGTATTAGGCCAGCCTTAGCACTTTAGCAAGACCCTCTCTCAAATAAAAAACAAAAAAGGCTGGGGATGTAGCTCAGTGGTAAAGCACCCCCTGAGTTCAATCACTAGTATGACCGGAAAAATACATAGTTACAGGTAGGCTCTGAAATATGAAACTCTGTGTGTGTGTTTGTGTGTGTGTGTGTGTGTACATGTGCAAAACTGTTGTATTTACAAAAATGGCTCGAAAGTCAACTCAGCAGTCAATGCACATGCATTCCTCACTCACATCTTCAATAATGAAAGATTGAAGTACTACAGAACTAAGTAAGACTACTAGCTTCAACAGCCACTGTTCAGCACTGAGGTCACCCAAGTTATACCAAAATGGGCAAATGTTGCTCAAGTAAAATCCTGTTGTCAAAGCTGAAACAAGGCCATTCAAGTTCAAGAGCAGTTATACAAGTTTTTTAGAGCTCCATCTATTTGTGTTTGAATTATGTGACCTTTCTTCCAGCTTATGATCTCAAACTTCTGGTTTACAAAATCCAAAAGGAAAAGACAGAATAAATCAGTATAACAGAGGTTTCATTAAATAAGAGTAATAACAATTAAGATGAAGTAAGGAAAGCCAAAACATTAAAGTTGTAAAATTGGCTTGTTATCTGTTGGAACCAGTCCCATACCAGGAGTTACAAATATATGTACAAATATTTTCAAATAGACTCCTTGCTCTGACTCCTTTTCATTAGTGCACTGTTAAACCATTAACAGAACCTCTGTAGTGTTCCTTCCTTCCTTCCTTCCTTCCTTCCTTCCTTTTTTTTTTAATGGTGCTGGGGAATTGAACCCAGGACCGTGTGCATGCCAGGTAAGCACTCTACCAACTGAGCTATATTCCCAGCCCAGAACCCCTATGTAGGTATATTTCTTTACATTAGTTGTACACACTGTTACTCCCTGCAAAGCCGTCAGTCTCAAATGACTTAGTGAATGAAAGAAAACAAAAAGTGGATAAGTGACATTAAGAAGAAATAATAGAATTAGAACATTCATGCTGGTCAGCTTGTTAGCAACAAGGGATGGTTTCCTGTTGAGAAAGTTCCTGTGAAGTGAGAATGTGGTCTCCAGTAACCTCTGTCTTACCTGGGGCTGTAGTAGGAAGTTGCTTGTTCTTCATCTTTGCTATAACCCCCCAAATCAAAATAATTTTGCCCTTTATGTAATAATTTCCTTTAAAAATCTGAACATTCAGACTTTTTTGTCCCACTCAGGATACCTTGCTTTTAATTTTTCCTCTTCAGCTTCTCTGGACTGGTCACTTTATCTTCCATTTCTTCTTTCTCCTTTCCCTTGGGGACTTCTGCAGACCTATATAGCGTTTCCTCTAACAGCACTTCTCCGGCTCTTAGACCCTGAAACTTTTGTGAGTGGGGACACGATGCTCAAAAAGTTTAAGAATTGGCGCATTTTGGATTACAGTTTTCATATTAGGGGTGTTTAACCAGTAAAGTCTATGTAAATGTTACAAAATCTAAAGAATTCTGAAATCTGAAACAATTCTGGTCCCAAGCCTATTTTGGATAAAGGGTACTTACTCTGAATCTGTGCTGAGAGGAAGGGAGCAGGGTCTACTGAGAGGGGTAACATGAGATTTCTGTGGTCAAGTTTTTTTTATAAAATGTGACTGTGGTCTCTTCATGCTGTGATCTGTGTTCTCTCTTGTCATCCTGGTATTTTAGTCATAGGTTTGGAAACTACTTCATGTCCCACAGCCACTGAGGCTTTGTTTATTTATTTATTTTTTAAACTGGGGCTTGAACCCTGGGACCCTTCACCACTGAGCAACATCCCCATCTCTTTTTCTTTTTCATTTTGAGACAGGGTCTCACTAAGTTGCTGAGTCTGGCCTTGAACTTGTGATACCCCTGCCTCAGCCTTCCAAGTGGCTGGGATTGCAGGTGTGTATCACCATGCCTGGCTCTTCTCAGTTTTTAAAAGCCTCTGCCATTTAGCTATACTCCCAGCCCTTTTTATTTATATATATATATATATATTTTTTTTTTTTTTTAAGTTTTTGGTTTTTTTTTTTTTTTTTTTTAATAGTTATTTATTTGCTTTAGTTGTACACAATGGGTTTATTTGTACGTGGTGCTGAGGATCGAACCCGGGCCGCGCACGTGCTAGGCGAGCGCTCTACCGCTGAGCCACAATCCCAGCCCCCTTTTTATTTATATTTTTTAATATTTATTTATTTACTTTAGTTGTACACATTTATGTTTACGTGGAGCTGAGGATCGAACACGGGCTGCGCACATGCGAGGCGAGCGCTCTGCTGCTGAGCCACAACCCCAGCCCCTGTTTTTTTTTTTTTTTTTTTTTTTGGTACCGGGGATTGAACTCAGCGGCACTAGACCACTGGGCCACATCCCCAGCCCTTTTTTGTATTTTATTAGAGACAGGGTCTCACTGAGTTGCTAAGTGCCTCGCCATTGCTGAGGCTGGCTTTGAACTCGCGATCCTCCTGACTCAGCCTCCCAAAGTGCTGGGATTACAGGCGTGCGCCACCGCGCCCGGCTTGTTTTTTGATCTTGTTTTTTATTTTGAAACAGGATCTTGCTAAGTTGCCCAGGCTGATCTTGAACTTTCCGCTTCTCTGCCTCAGCCTCCCCCACAGCTGGAATCACAGGTGTGCAGCACTGCTCCCAGCAGTGTCTGGATCTTTGTCTTGAGTTTCATTCTGGTCAGCAAATCATTGGAAGATCTTTTTGGTCCTTTCAGGCTTGGTTTTATTCCTTGTTAGGGTGAATCTGTGTTGGTTTTGGACGGAGCCATAGGACATGGCTTTGTTCTTTTTTTTTTTTTTTTTTTAATATATTTTAGTTGTGGTTGGACACAATATTTTATTTATTTTCATGTGGTGCTGAGGATGGAACTCAGGGCCTCGCATGTGCTGGGCAAGTGCTCTACCACTGAGCCACAACCCCAGCCCTATGCCTTTGTTCTTGGTAGTTGTAGCAACCATGCTGTCTTAACAGATCAAACATGTATGTGTTTTTCTACAATGTCAGAATTTATTGAATAACAATTCACAGGCTATACCAGTTTTATCAGTGGCAGTTCACTGAGTACTTGTGGATCACCGGGCAATCACAACTTCTTTTATTCCGCCAGGTGCGGTGGCGCACACCTGTAATCCCAGCACTTGGGAGACTGAGGCAGGAGGATCGCGAGTTCAAAGCTAGTCTCATCAATGGCGAGGCACTTAGTAACTCAGTGAGACCCTGTCTCTAATAAAATACAAAAAAGGGCTGGGGATATGGGCCAGTGGTCGAGTGAACCCCGAGTTCAATCCCTGGTACCAAAAAAAAAAAAAAAAAAAAAAACCCACACACAAACAAGTTCTTTTATTCCAATGTTAATTTCTAGTATCAACAACACTCAAGTCACATATCACCCTTAACACAATTATATACACAGGTTACAGAAAGTCTAGGGAACTGTTTAAGTAGCCACAGGGGTTCGGAAGGCTGAACTGAGAGCAAGGGCAGAGAGAGAGATGGGCCAACAAGTTACCATAGGTGGTCAGATAAGATTAAGAACCAGCCAAAGAACTTGCTCTGGGTGCAGAGCTGTCAGAGTGCACGAACTTACTGTAGGCCAGGGTCCAGAAGACGGCGGCTTTAGTGTCAGCTTGGAGAGGGCCATTTGTGGTCACATGTGGTCTCATGGTCAGGAGGAACTGCACTCTGCTAAAACCTGAGGACAGAGATTCAGAAGTTCATCCTTGCGATGATTTTCTTGACCAAGGCTTGTGATGAGTGACCAGGTGGTGGGGTCAGAGTGCCACCATGTCTATTCTCCTTTTATGAGTCTTAGTGAAGGGGATGCATTATTTGGTGGTCTGCTGTATTCAATGAGCTCGTGGGCCAGGTTTTCCTATATTAGTTTGATATGCCTATGCATCCATGTGCTTCTGATTAATTCAGTAAGTTTATAGGTAATTTTTCTCATTAGTATGATTAACTTATCACTTTGTACCTTATGGTTGTGCCTGGCAGATGGTGGTGGTTTACTTGTACCAACAAGGCATGGAGTCACTCCACCTCAGCACTTAAACTCACAGTGGAGCAACTTATGGAAGACTACTGCTTTACACAGTTGGGTGACAGGACTGCTGTCCTGTACGTCATGGAGAGACTCTGAGCTGAGCATGGCCCTGGGGCCTCAACTAAATGCCTGAGAGTGTTCAGTTAGGTTAGAACCCTAACATCTCCCAGAACTGTAGGCTCTCTAGCATCTTTGTTCCACCTGTAGCCCCAACACTCCATACAGGGAAGAGTCTGCGGTGCTGGGATACCTCTTTTGTAATTTTGACTTTGGAACCATGTAAATATTTTACATAAGTAAGAACGAAAAAAAGCCAGGCACAGTGGTATGTGCTACTGGGGAGGCTGAGGCAGGAGCTACTGGGGTGGAGCTACTCCCCCAGCTACTGGGGAGGCTGAGGCAGGAGCATCACAAATTCAAGGCCAGTTTGGGCAACGTATCAAGACCCTGTCTCAGAACAAATTTTTTTTTTTTTGGTACCAGGGATTGAACTCAGGGGCACTTGACCACTGGGCCATATCCCCAGCCCTTTTTTGTGTTTTTATTAGAGACAGGGTCTCACTGAGTTGCTAATGCCTTGCCATTGCTGAGGCTGGCTTTGAACTCGAGATCCTCTTGCCTCAGCCTCCCAAGTGCTGGGATTACAGGCATGCACCACTGCACCAGGCTCAAAATAAATTTTAAAAGGGCCGAGGAGCTTGGCAAAGTGTCTTGTGCCTATAATCCCAGCAACTCAGGAGGATGACAAGTTCAAGTCCAGTCTCAGCCACTTAGCAAGACTTTGTCTCAAAATAAAAAATTAAAAGGGCTGCAACATGGCTTGGTGGTACAGCATCCCTGGGCTCAATCCCTAGTAACCACCTCGCCCCCACCAAAAAAAAAAAAAAAAAAAAAAAGATATATATTGGTGTTCCTGAAAGCAATAGGATGGGAAGAAAAACTGTGGGAGATATAGTATTTAAAATGATTAATGGTTGAGGATTTATAAAAATATGAAATTCAATGACCAAACAAATTCTGAGGAAGATAAATAAGCCTACAACATAAATACAGGAAAAAGCAACTGACTAATTATATCCTGACCAAGTGGGTGTCTCTAAGTAAAGCAGGGGTGGCTTAGCATTGGCAAATCTGTTAATTTTATTCACTACAATTAGATTAAAGGAGGAAAGAGCCTAATTATCTCAATAGATAAAAGTGGGGCTGTGGTTGTGGCTCGGCAGTAGAGTGTTCGCCTAGCATGTGTGAGGCCCTGGGTTTGATCCTCAGTACCACATAAAATAAATAAAATAAAGGTAGCCGGGCGTGGTGGCGCACGCCTGTAATCTTAGCACTTGGGAGGCCTCACGAGGATCACAAGTTCAAAGCCAGCCTCAGCAATGGCAAGGCACTTAGCAACTCAGTGAGACCCTGTCTCTAATAAAATACAAAAAAGGGCTGGGGATGTGACCCAGTGGTTGAGTGCCCCTGAGTTCAATCCCCGGTACAAAAAAAAATAAAAATAAAAAAATAAATAAAGGTATTGTGCCCAATTGCAACTCAAAAATAATTTTTTAAAAAAATATTTATTTTGGGGCTGGGGATGTGGCTCAGCGGTAGAGCGTTCGCCTAGCACGTGTGCGGCCCGGGTTCGATCCTCAGCACCACATAAACATAAATGATTGCATTGTGTACAACTAAAGCAAATAAATAAATATTTTTTTAATATATTTTTAATATTTATTTATTTGCTTTAGTTGTACACAATGCCTTTACTTTTACATGGCTCTGAGGATCGAACCCCGGCTGCACATGTGCTAGGCGAGCACTCTACCGCTGAGCCACAACCCCAGCCCCATAAAAAATAAATATTAAAAAAAAAAGTTACTCAGTAAATTTTAACACTAAGATATGTCAAAATATACTTTACTGTCATGTATATCTAAAAGAAAAAAGAAAAAAAAAAAAATTTCAGTACTCAGTATAGAACTCTTATAAAACTAGTAGTTACAATTTCCTTAACATTATGATTGTAATGTTTAGTGGTGAAAAAACAATTTTCCCCCAGGAATTAGGGATTGAATCCTGGGCCTTGTGCACACCAGGCAGGTGCCCTAACACTGAGCTGCATCCCCAGCTCTTAGTGGTGCTATCTGAGATGTATTTCCTTTAAAAATAAACTGAATGAGCCGGGCGCGGTGGCGCACGCCTATAATCCCAGTACTTGGGAGGCTGAGGCAGGAGAATCGCGGGTTCAAAGCCAGCCTCAGCAATGGCAAGGCACTTAGCAACTCAGTGAGACCCTGTCTCTAATAAAAAGGACTGGGGATGTGGGCCAGTGGTCGAGTGCCCCTGAGTTCAATCCCCAGTACCCAAAAAATAAATAAATAAATAAATAAACTGAATGTCTACTGTTACTGCTTCTGTTCGGTTTTACAGTAGTGGTTGGCCACATAAGTTAAAAGAAAAAGAAGCAAGATTTATACAAAGCTGCCCGCCCCCCCATTGCCACCTAGAAAACCTGGAAGGCTTTACACTAATGAGAGTTTAGCAAAGTTGCTGACTTAACAAAAATGTGATTTAAAAAAAAAAAAAAAGATCTAGATTGTGCTGGGCACAGTGACACATGCCTATAATCTTAGCTACTCCCAGCCACCCTGGAGGCTAGCAGGAGGATTGCAAATTCAAGGCCATCCTGGGCAGTTTAGTCAAACTGTGTCTCAAAATAAAAATAAATAGGTCTGAGGATGTAGTTTACTGGTAAAGGGCCCTGGGTTCAGTCCCCAGTACTGTCAGAGGAGGGGAGCAGAGGAGAGCCAGTCTATAACAGGAACATGTGGAACAAAGACAAGTGCAAGAGCTTTATGGAGAAGGTTACAAAAAGACAAAGCAACACTTGAGCGAAGGTAGGAGACTTACTGCGGTGATACTTCTAGTTCCCCAAGTTGAATCTCTAAATTCACTACATGATCCTAACAGGTTCTTCCATGAAATTTGTGGGGCTGAACCTAAAATTCACTTGTAAGAGTAAACTATGGAGAACAACCAGGATAGTGTGAAAAGGAAAACAAGAATGGGAGGGCTGCCATAACAGCCGCTTAGAGCTTGTTGTAAGGCCAACTGAGTAGGTAGCTAAGAATAGGACCCTGTGCAGATGGGAACTCCACGTGTGACAAACGTGTAGTGTATATCAGTGAGGAGCAGAGTGGACTGGGTGTTCACCTTCCTTTGGGCAAAAAAAGTCATATCTTTATCTCATGAATTTAAGATGGAAATATGATGGAAATGGAGAATTATTATGCTAAGTGAAATAAGCCAAACTCAGAACTGGTCAAATGTTTTCTCGCATGTGGAAGCTAGAATAAAATAAAGGAAAAGGGGAGGGAGGATAGAATAACATAAAGAACCAATCAAATACAAATTCATAGCCCAGCAAAAAGAAGTCTAGTAAAGTAGAGGAAGGAGAGGGGGAAAAGGGAGGGAAAAAGGGACCAGGAACTGAAATGGATTTCCATGCGTGTGTGTGTTTGCAGGATGAACCCAACTACTATGTATAAATATAAAGCTCTAAAAAAAAGGAAAAAATATAAATATGAAAATTAAATTTTAGATAGAAGTACAGAATATCTTTGTCATCTCAAAATAGAAGGAAGAATTTTTATAAAAATATGGCAAACTATAAAGGAAAAAGAAATTGTAAGTTTACTACGATAAACACTTTTCTACATCAAAAGATGGATTAAAAGACAAGCCATAGCTGGAGTGTAATTTAGCAGGCTCTGGGTTCATTCCACCCTTCTTCCCACCGCCCCCACCCCCCCAAAGAAAAACCACCATTAGGCTGGGGCTATGGGTCAGTGGTAGGAGTACATGTTTAGCATGCCCAAGGCACTGGATTCATCTCCAGCACACACACACATAAACAAAAAACCACGAGCCACAGTGTGGGAGAAGAAAATTACCATGCCTATAATACACAGAGAACTGATAACTAGGCTATATAAAATCTCTTAGGCAGGAAGAGTTTGCCCAGTAGCAAAAAAAAAAAAAAAAAAAAAGGCAAAGATATGAGGAATAATTCACAGAAGAAGCCAAAATGACCAGTAAAATCCTGGAAAATACTCAGCCTCAGTGATAACACAAATGCAAATTAAGACAAGAATTCCACTTCACACTCATCAAAGAACAAGAACAAAAAAGCCTGACAGCACCAAGGGTAGGCAGGCTGTAGGAAGGCGAACACTTTATAAAACAGATGGGAGCATAGGTTGATTTTGTAAAGCACTTGGAGAATAATTGAGTCTATAGATTGAGCATCCTGAGTATGAAAACCTGAAATATAAGATGCCCCAAATTCCAGAACTGTATTTTTTTTTTTTTTTTTTTTTTTTTTTTTTTTTTTTTTGTGGTACCAGGGATTGAACTCAGGGGCACTTGACCACTGGGTCACATCCCCAGCCCTTTTTTGTATTTTATTTAGAGACAGGGTCTCACTGAGTTGCTAAGTGCCTCGCCATTGCTGAGGCTGGCTTTGAACTCGCGATCCTCCTGCCTCAGCCTCCCAAAGTGCTGGGATTACAGGCGTGCGCCACCACGCCCGGCAAGAACTGTATTTTTTGAGATGCAGTCTCATACTTCATCCCCAGCTCTGCAAAATGAATAAATGAAAAATAAATGAGGGTCTAGGGTGGGTCGTGGCTCAGCGGTAGAATGCTTGCCTAGCATGTGTGCGGCCCTGGGTTCGATCCTCAGCACCACGTAAAAATAAGTAAATAAAATAAAGGTATTGTGTCCAACTACGACTAAAAAATATTTTAAAATATAAATGAAGTTGAGCTTTAAAAAATTGGAAAGTAGCCGGGCGCGGTAGTGCACGCCTGTAATCCCAGCACTTTGGGAGGCTGAGGCAGGAGGATCGCGAGTTCAAAGCCAGCCTCAGCAATGGCGAGGCACTTAGCAACTCAGTGAGACCTGTCTCTAATAAAAACACAAAAAAGGGCTGGGGATGTGGCCCAGTGGTCAAGTGCCCCTGAGTTCAATCCCCGGTACCACAAAAAAAAAAAAAAAAAAAAAAAAAAAATTGGAAAGTGCATGTATTATAAAAAGCTCTTGAATATATATATATTTTAAAATATTTTTCTTGATAGATCTTTATTTTTATTTATTATATGTGGTGCTGAGAATCGAACCCAGTGCCTCACACATCCAGGCAAGTGCACTGGCCCCAGCCCCTTGAATATATATTTAGAACAATGTTATCATTTGTGGATACATAAGTAGTAAAAAAATAAAATTATGGAGGTTGCAGATAAGTAATTATCTCTGAGGAAGAAGAAGATCAAATGAGTTGCTGGGTTCCTCAGTGTTAGAAATGTTTCATTTTTAAGTAGGATACATATCACCAAATGTTAATACTAAACCTCAGTACGTGGATTTTTGTTTTGTTTTTGTCTTTGTTTTTGTTTTGATACATGGGTACTTGTGCTTTTCTCAGTAACTTTACATGTTTTAAGCTTTCACAAATAAAATAAAAATATGAAAACTAGATTATTGCAATGTGGTAATTCTCTGAAAGAAGTATAAACAGAATTTCAAGAGAGCTCTGAGGAAAGACTAGCCACCATGACAGCTGTTGAAATCCCTGTCTACTCATTCATCTGTGTCAGCGCTGAGTTGTTCTGACTTTCTCCTCACTATGCTTTGTGTTTTCCTGCTCCTGTGTACACCTGGTAGATTTTGATTGGATGCCCAGACATTATGAATTTTGTCTTGGATGTTGGGCATTTTTGTATTCCTGTAGATATTCTTGACCTTTGTTTTGAGATGAAGTTAGATTACTTGAAACAGTTTCATTCTGGTAGGTCTTACTTTTAAGCTTTGTTCAGTGGAGCAAAAGCAATGTCTTATCTAGGGCCAGTTTTGGCCGACCACCAAGGCAAAGGTCTTCTGAGAACTATGTCCAATGTCCTGTGAGTTAGGAGACTGGCAGGAAGAGGAACTGTCCTTGGCCTATTTGGGCTTTGAAGACTGCTCCCTACAAGTTCTTGGTGGTGCTTTCCTGGCTAGGAACCCTCTTTACCATGTGCTCTGCTCAGTTCTCAGTGAAAGCTTGGAAGGTCTCCAGAGCGCCAGCTTCTCTGCAGCTCTGCCCCTCCAGTGCTCTGTCACCTTGGGCTTCCTCTGTCCAGCTCTGTTTTTCAACTAAGGGGACACTGGGCTTCATCTGTTCTCCTGTCGTGGCTGAGCCTCTCTTTTCCAGCAGAGAGCTGGGCAATAACAGGGCTCTTCTTAATTATTTACCTTCTTTGAGGGATCACTATCCTTCATTGTCTGATGTCCAATGTCTTAAAAACCATTTCTTCATGCACTGTATCCTTTTTCTGTTTTTCAGTTGTTGCAGATGGGAAGATAAATCTGTTTCCTGTTATTCCATCTTGGCCAGAAGCAAATGTATCAAAACCAGAGGTCTTGAATGAAGGTACAAGGTGTCTAGAAATATCCACTAGTGGTGGGGGGAAGCTGAGAGTATAGCTCAGTGATACGAGTCCTTGCCTATCAGGCACAGGTTCCTGGGTTCCCCTCCTAGCACTGTAAAACAAAAAATAAAGAGGGGCTGGGGTTGTGGCTCAGGGGTAGAGCACTCGCCTAGCATGTGCGCAGCCTGGTTCGATCCTCAGCACCACGTAAAAATAAAGGCAATGTGTACAACTAAAACAAATAAATAAATATTAAAAAAATAAGAAAGAAAAAGAAAAGGAAATATCCTTGGGACCTAGGAAAGTGCTGACCCCCTTTCTGGTTGCGATGCCTGGGTGGGAGAGCAGAGGTGACTCTGTCCTGAGTGGGCATCAAAGAAATAGTCATGTTGAGGAAGGAGAGAGGCATAGGGCTTGGGAGAAAAGCTCCCTAGAATAATTGAGGGCTGCAGAATTAGATCTGGAGGTCGTGACCAGAAGAAAGGAATGGAAGAGCTCCTGGTGAGGACAGTCTGGGCTGGGAGGAGGCTGCAGTGGGTGGCTGGAGTGGGAGGCTAGAGAGGGCCGGCTGCCATGGCAGTCACCAGCTAAGGAGGAGCCTTGCTCTTTTCCAGGGCCGCTCATCTCAAACTGTGCTATTCAGAGACATGGGTACCATTCTTTCTCCAACTTACATTGAGCAGAATTCGTGAAGATGCAAATTATGTTCCTAGATGTTAAGGAAATAAAAAGGATCCAAAAATTATATATATATTTGATATTTGAACCATTGGTTCAAAATCAGAAGAAACAGGCCTGAAGTCAACATTATAGAAACATTTTCTTATTTTAAGAACTAGCCGGGCGCAGAGGCGCACGCCTGTAATCCCAGCACTTTGGGAGGCTGAGGCCGGAGGATCACGAGTTCAAAGCCAGCCTCAGCAATGGCGAAGGCACTTAGCAACTCAGTGAGACCCTGTCTCTAATAAAATACAAAAAAGGGCTGGGGATGTGGCCCAGTGGTCGAGTGCCCCTGAGTTCAATCCCCAGTACCCCCCCACAAAAAAAAAAAAAAAAAAAACTATATAGCTCAGTTGGTAGAGTGAGTGCCTCACATTCACAGGGCCCTGAGTTCAATCCCCAGCACTACTGAGAAAAACAAAACAAAATAAAAAAATGTGTATAGTGCTGAAAAGTTAATTCTGAGTTATTTAGCTTAGTAATTTCAATTATGAAATGTCAGGTATAAAAACAATTACCTGTTTCAGAAGATGGTAATACTAATATAAATGGGTTATTGGCAGAACTTTGAGTATCTCTTTTGTTTGATTTTTATATGAAATCTAAAAATACATAAAAATAGAGAAACATAATTAGTATCCATGTATTCTTCTTCCAGTTTTAACAGTGATATATTTTTCTTTCTATCTTCCCTCATTCATATATTTTTAGTTCTTGTTTTCTAGTGAAGTATTCTAAAAACAAATCTCAGAAATAATGTTGTTTTGTCATGAATACTTCTCCCTAGCAGATAAGGACGATTTTTATCTTTGAAAATAAAACTACCATGTTATTATTGCAAATTAGAGAACATAATAATTCCTTAATTTCTTCTAGTATCTGTCCATATTTTCCCAGTAGCACATAATTTTTTTCCAGATTACTTGTTCTAATTGGATCCAAACAAGATCTGCTTTTTTTCCCTCAAATATTTATTTAGTTGTAGTTGGACACAATACCTTTATTTTATTTTTATTTTTTATTTATTTATTTGCTTTAGTTGTATCAATGCATTTTTTTTTTTTTTTTTTTTTTTTTTTTTTTTGTGTGGTACTGGGGATTGAACTCAGGGGCACTCGACCACTGGGTCACATCCCCAGACCTTTTTTGTATTTTATTTAGAGACAGGGTCTCACTGAGTTGCTAAGTGCCTTGCCATTGCTGATGGCTGGCTTTGAACTCGCGATCCTCCTGCCTCAGCCTCCCAAAGTGCTGGGATTACAGGCGTGCGCCACCGCGCCCGGCTCCAATGCGTTTATTTGTATGTGGTCCTGAGGATCGAACCTGGGCCGCACAGGTGCTAGGCAAGTGCTCTACTGCTGAGCCACAATCCCAGCCCGAATACCTTTTTTTTTTTTTTTTTTTTTTTTGTGGTACCGGGGATTGAACTCAGGGGCACTCGACCACTGGGTCACATCCCCAGCCCTTTTTTGTATTTTATTAGAGACAGGGTCTCACTGAGTTGCTAAGTGCCTCGCCATTGCTGAGGCTGGCTTTGAACTCGCGATCCTCCTGCCTCAGCCTCCCAAAGTGCTGGGATTACAGGCGTGCGCCACCGCGCCTGGCCCGAATACCTTTATTTTTATTTATTTATTTTTACATGGTGCTGAGGATCAAACCCATGGCCTTGCACGTGCTAGGCGGGCACTCTAACCCTGAGGCACAACCCCAGCCCAAGATCTGCTTTTTCTGTACCAGGGATTGATCCCAATGACACTCAACCACTGATCCACATCCCCCGCCCTTTTCAAATTTTATTTAGAGACAGGATCTCTCTTAAGTTGCTTGGTGTAGATCCTCAGAATTTCTACAGATTAAATTTAAGCAAACTTGAGCTTACATTCAGAACACACACGCACACGCACACATTCTGTCTCTCTCTCACTTCATTATGAAGAAGAGAGCATAATTAGATGTCCCACAGCCTACAGATATTGAATGATCAGATGCAGTATAAATAATAATCATGTTTGAAATGTTTGAAGAAACGCAAACTAGAATAAAAATCAGTAACAAAAAGCAAAGTATTAAAATGACCCAATCAGAACTTACAGAAAAGTAGAAATTAAAGACAAGAATGTAAATTAGACACATTAAACACAGATGAATACTGAATTAGTAAACAGAACATATACTGAAAAAATTATTCAGAGTGCAGCACTGAGAGATGGGAGGTGAAAAGTGATATTGAGAGGAAATAGAAATTAGAATAAAAAGATGTAGCTGGCACACACCTGTAAATCCCAGCGACTCAGGAGGCTGAGGCAGGAGGATCGCAAGTTCAAGGCCAGTCTCAGCAACTTACCAAGGCCCTCAGCAACTTAGACCCTGTCTCAAAATAAAAAATAATAAGGGCTGGTAATGTAGCTCAATAGTTAAGTGCCCCTGGGTTCAATCCCCAGTACAAAAAAAAAAAGAGAAAGATGTTGTCAAATGAAGTTGGAATTCCAGAATAAAAACACATGGAAAGGGGCTGGGGATATATCTCAGTTGGTAGAATGCTTGCCTCACATACACAAGACCCTGGGTTCAATCCACAGCACCACACAAAAAAAAATTTAAAAAAAAAATAAAAAGAAAGGAAAATGGAGGAGAGGCATTATTTAAATGTTCATAACTTCAAACTTTAAAAATAACTAATAAGGGCTGGGATTATGGCTCAGCGGTAGAGCACTCGCCTAGCACGTGGGCGACCTGGGTTCGATCCTCAGCACCATGTACAAATAAAACGCATTGTGTACAACTAAAAGCAAATAAATAAAAATATTTAAAAATAAATAAATAAATAACTAATAAGCCGGGTGCAGTTGCACACACCTGTAATCCCCGCACTTGGGAGGCTGAGGCAGGAGGATTGTGAGTTCAAAGCCAGCCTCAGCAATGGTGAGGCACTTAGCAACTCAGTGAGACCCTGTCTCTAATAAAATACAAAAAAGGGCTGGGGATGTGGCCCAGTGGTTGAGTGCCCCTGAGTTCAATCCCTGGTACAAAAAAAAAAAGACAAATCCATAGATTTAGGAAGCATAATATGTCCCAAGTTAAAAAACAACAAAAAAACAAAAAACCAACAACCTCATACCCATACATTGAAATTATGTAACACCAAAGACAAAAAGAAGATATTAAACTAGAGGTAAAAGTTAGATTATCTAAAAGGGAATACCAACTAAGCTGACAACAGATACCAGTATGAATAGAAGCTACTAGAGAGTAGTATAATTCCTGAAATTGATGAGAGAATATCAATTTTTTTCTTCAGCCTATGGAAAACAATTTAAATTGTTGGATTAAAAAACAATCTAAGAGGGCTGGGGTTGTGGCTCAGTGGTAGAATGCTTGCCTAATGCAGGTGAGGCACTGGGTTCGATCCTCAGCACCACATAAAAATAAATAAACAAAAATAAAGGCATTGTGTCCCCCTACAATTTTTAAAAAAATATTTATTTACTTAGTTGTACACAATGCCTTCATTTTTATGTGGTGCTGAGGATCGAACTCGGGCCGCGCACATGCTAGGCGAGTGCTCTACCACTGAGCCACAACCCCAGCCCCCGTGTCCCTCTACAATTTAAAAAACAAAAACAGGAAACAATCTAAGAACTGAAAATAGTGCAAGAAACTTCCAAATCAAAATGTAGGAACTGAGAAAGATCATTATTTTAATAAAGATTATTCAAAATGTCTATCAGAATAGAATGTAAAAACTGAGAAAGATATAAGCACCACAGGATGGAATCTGCCTATGCTCTGAGGGCTCATCTGGATGAAGTGGAGCTTTTGATTTTTAGAGGTTGTACAGGGCAGGAAGAGTAGTCAGGCCCTGTGGCCTCTCAAGGTAGAGAGCCTCCAGCAGACCTCCCCACACTTGCTGGAACTCTGGAGGGCCATATCCTCAGGGTTAGGGTACACTGAGGCCTGTGCCCTTACTCTAGTCCCTGTCCCCAGTTGGCTATCTTTTCTTGCACTTAAAAGGAAAAACAGGGGCTAGGGTTGTGGCTCAGCGGCAGAGCGCTCGCCTCGCACGTGTGCGGCCGGGTTCGATCCTCAGCACCACGTAAACATAAATGCATTGCATTGTGTACAACTAAAGTAAATAAATAATTTAAAAAAAAAAAGGAAAAACAAAGAAAAGGGTAAATCTGTCTGTTATGGCTGTGGATTGGCTTTTTTTAGGATTTGAGCCTAGATTTATACTTTGTGGTGGTTTGGGAAAATCAAGCATGAATTTGTGGTGTTTTGGCTTAGAAATGCCTTCAGGCATCCTGCAGGAGATGGAAAAAGTTCTCTTCATCCTAAAAAACGAAAAAAAAACCTACTCATAATTTTTTTCAGGACAATAATTAGTAGTACACAGACAAAAATGACAAGGCACACCAGGAAATAAGGCACAATGGCTAGAACCAGCAGAAACAGCCCTTCTGGGCTTCAGGTGTCAGAAGAGCTGGGCACGGCAGTGGCAGACTAAGGCAGGAGGATTCTTTCAGCCCAGGAGTTTGAAGCCAGCCTGGACAGTGTAGCAAAAGCCCATGTCAAAAAAAGAATTCAATGTGTAGAGTTAACAACAAATTACATGCGGTGAAGAGAAAAACAGTGAACCAGAAAACAGGTCAAAGGAATTGCACTGAATGAAGCAGAGAACGCAGCAAAAAATACAGAAGAGAGGGGCTGGTGGCGTGGCTCAGGGGTGGAGCACTTGCCTAGTATGTGTGGGGCACTGGGTTCCATCCTCAGCACTGCATAAAAATAAATAAACAAGGACTGGGGTTGTGGCTCAGTGGTAGAGCGCTTGCCTAGCACGTGCACGGCCCGGGTTCGATCCTCAGCACCATGTAAAAATAAAAAGGCATTGTGTATAACTAAAACAAATAAATAAATATTTAAATAAATAAATAAACAAACAAAATAAAGGTGGTATTGTGTCCATCTACAACTAAAAAATTTTTTTTAAATATAGAATAGAGGTGCTGAGGCTGTGGCTCAGTAGTAGAGTGCTTGCCTAGCTAGCATGTGTGAGGCACTGGGTTTGATCCTCAGCACCACATAAAAATAAGTAAATAAAATAAAGGTATTGTTTCCATCTACAACTAAAAATATTTTTAAAATACATAATAGAGGTTCGGTAGCATGGAGCACGGAAGGAGAATATCTAGTCCACTTTTTTTTTTGGTGTTCTATAAGGAGAAGAGAGAATAATAAGTTTTATTATTTGAGAAGATAAAAGCTAAAGATTTTCTACAATTGGTGAAAAGAACAAGTCTACAGATTCAAGAAAACAAATGAACCATGAATCATAAAGAGAATGAATAAAAAAAATTTTAAGCTAGTCAAAAGAGAATACAACAGCAAAGCACCAAAGACAGAAGGGGATCTTAAGCCAGAGGGAGAAGACAGATTGACTTCATTTGAGCAACAGTCAGCCTGACTATGTCAGTTCCCATTGCTTGTGACGTGATATCTGAGATACACAGAGGAGGAAAGGCTATTTTGGCTCATGGTTTCTGAGGTTCCACTTCCAGGACTGTTGTGGAGCCTGTGGGGAGACAGAATATCACGCCAGGGAGCATGTGGTGGCTGAATGCAAGGAGAGAGAGAGGAAGGGGCTGGGGTCCTAGTGTCCCCTCCAAGGGCACTGTAGCCGCCTGAGTGCTTGGAGCAACGGAGCCGCGGGAAGAACCTCAGAAGCAAACTGGAGACAAACAGCTTTTTATTCTGATAACTTTTCTCTCTGGTTCTAACAACGACTAACACACGCCAAACACACCCTAAGATGGCGCTGACCCGATCAGCAATTTCGGCCAAGTCACTCGAGATCCCGCAACAATCCCGTGAGACTACGGGAAGCAACAAAGCCCAAATCTCCACGGCTCATAGTCAACCGCAATTCAAGTCAATCCCCAAACAGGGCTCCTGCAGGGTACCACTTCAGTGACCTAACTTCCTTCCATTGAGTATCACCAGCTGAAGGTCGCCACCTTCCGGTAGTGCCATAGGCTGGTGACAGAGCCTTTCACACATGAGCCTTTGGGGAGCACTTCAGACCACACTGGGGCATGGTGAGTACAGCAGTGGGAAAGCCAGGGGACAAGACCTGCATCCTGCTGAGAGCAGCAGTCGCTGGCTTCTCACGTCTACCAGGCATACGGGTCTTTCAAGAATAAGGGTGAGTCTCATGACATGATTCCATTGGCTCCTGCTGACCCTCCCCTATGGCCTCAAGTAGCAGAAAAGTGAAGAGGACAATGACAGAGACCAAGGCAAAGAAAAGAAGAAGAATGAGGATGAAATAAAGATGTTTTAAGGAAAACGAAAACTGAGTTTGTTGCTAACAGCCAGCTGTGGTTAAGTGTGTGTCCCTCCAAAATCAGGTCGGAACTTAATCCCTGGTGCAGTTGTGTTAAGAGGTGGGTCCTGTAGGAAGGGGTTGATTCACAAGGGCTTTACTCTGGTGGATGGGAGCGGCAGCCTGACCTGAGGACTTGAGGGCGTCCGCCCTTCCATTCTATCCTTCTGCTCCGGGAGAGCACTGAGGAGGCACCTCTGTGAGGAAGCAGCCTTACCAGATACCCCGTCCAGTGACATCTGGATCTTAGACTTCCCGGTCTCCAGAATGAAGGGAAATACATGTGTTGCGTATAAATTTCCCAGTCTAGCCAGGCGCAGTGGCACACACCTGTAATCCCAGCACTTGGGAGGCTGAGGCAGGAGGATCGCGGGTTCAAAGCCAGCCTCATTAGTGGTGAGGCACTTAGCAACTCAGTGAGACCCTGTCTCTAATAAAATACAAAAAAGGGCTGGGGATGTGGCCCAGTGGTCGAGTGCCCCTGAGTTCAATCCCCAGTACAAAAAAAAAAAAAAAAAATTCCCAGTCTATGATACTTAGCAGGAATGGGCTAAAACACAATCCTTTACTAAATATAATTCCAAAGAATGGATTTTAGGCAGAAAATTGACGCCGCTGATGAGAATCAGGGCCAAGTTCTATTTTCCCAGATGTTGAAGGTTGAACACCCAAGAAATGCTGAGGCAAGCATAGAAAGCAGATTTTATTTAAAGGGTAGAACAGAGATAGACTTCTCTGAAGAGAAGGGGCCCCAGAGCTGGGTGTCTGAGGAAGTGGGGGTGTCCTACTCCTTTTATATGTTTTAGATTCCTTTTTGTAGGAGCCCTGATTTGGGAGATGGCTAAGATTGCGGTTGGCTGCGGGCCATGGAGATGTTTGGGCATTGCCGCCTTCCGTGGTCTCACGGGACTTGGCCTGAGATCTCGTGGAACTTGGCCCAAGATCTCACGAGACTTGAGCTGAGATCGGAGCAGGTCGGCGCCATTGGGTTGTTGGTTGTTTGGTGGTGTGTGTGGTGCGTGTTAGAGTTGTTGTCAGAGCCGGAGAGAAAAGTTAGCAAAATAAAAAGCCTGTTTTTGTTTCCAGTCTGCCTCTAAACTTGTTCCTGCAGCGTTGTTGCTCCAAGAGGCAATCGCTTCAGGCGGCAACACCTTTTGTTCTCACAACCTCCTTCTCCCCTTGTCTAAATGACTAGTGACCAAAAGGTGGGAAAGAAGCCTTCCAGGCGTGCCTCTCCACATCTGCCAAATGGGCAGGAAAGGAGCCACCCCGGAGGTGCTTCATTGACAACTCCCAAAGTCCCTGCAGGGAGGAACACTTCCCTGGAGCAGGTAGCCTTGACAACAGGTGCAGGAGGAGGGGGAAGGGCTTTGGAGATATTAGCATTTTATTTTCTTTCCTGTTGAATAAGCTCCCATTTCTGTGTCTTTTTTTTTTTTTTTTTTTTGGTACCTGGGATTGAACTCAGGGGCACTCGACCACTGGACCACATCCCCAGCCCTTTTTTGTATTTTTATTAGAGACAGGGTCTCACTGAGTAGCTAAGTGCCTCGCCACTGCTGAGGCTGGCTTTGAACCCGCGATCCTCCTGCCTCAGTCTCCCAAGTGTTGGGATTACAGGCGTGCACCACCACGCCTGGCTAGCCCCCATATTTCTGATTGGACCCAAGTATTTATTATCTACACTGACTGTCCTTTTGCCACATGGCCCCAAAAGAATGACCCAGGTGAAGAACTGAGATTCAAGGAGGAATTAACAACAAATATGTTAGTAAATAAAAACGAACATTAGGGTTGGGGATGTCACTCAGTTGAAGAGTGCTTGCCTGCATTTACTACAGAAGGCCCGTGTTTGAGCCCCAGTGCTGGGAAGGAAAGGCATCTTGATATTGGTAGGGTTTGCTCTGTGTCCTGGTTTTTCCCTGTGGTTCTGGTTTCATAATGAATAGCATGCCCTTTCATTATGAGTCCCTTTGGAAATCTCATTCTGTCTGGGAAAAGGATTGACTAAAGGATTGACCACGGATTGAACTCAGGGGCACTTGACCATTGAGCCACATCCCCAGCTCTATGTTGTGTTTTATTTAGGGACAGGGTCTCACTGAATTGCTAATCACCTCGCCATTGCTGAGGCTGGCTTTGAACTCATAATCCTCCTGCCTCAGCTTCCCGAGTCTCTGGGATTACAGGCGTGTGCCACTACACCTTGCTAATTTCACTTTTTAAAAAATTTCATTTAATCAGTTAATTTTATGAATTGCCTACATTTCCCAAACATACACTGAAGACCAGAGTCTCATCCAGCCTTAGGAGAGGAGATTGCTTCTCTTGGTGCTCAGGAAGGACTGCCTGGCAGCCCAGCCCAGCTCTCCAGATGTGCTTTGTTTCCTGTTTTTTTGTTCTGCGTTCCTTGAGCCTCCCTCCTTGTGAAGGAGAATAAATAGCACACAGCCTTCTTAGCTTCATCTTTAGTACAAAAGCACCGAGCTGGGTGCAGACTTCAGGGAGCAGCAGAGCCTTCACTGAAGAAGTCACACCCCTGGGCTGGGGTTGTGGTTCAGCGGTAGAGCGCTCACCTAGCACGTGCGCGGCCCAGGTTCGATCCTCAGCACCATGTAAGAATAAAGGCACTGTGTACAACTAAAACAAATAAATATATATTAAAAAAAAAAAAAAAAAGGAAGTCACACCCCTGATGGACCCACACTCCTGGTGGAAGATGAGCCCTGGCCAAAGAGGGAGTCTGTGTTCATATGGTCAGTGTTCAGTATTTATTTCTTTCCCTCCAGGGTCCCATTGTACTGTCACTGGGAAAGGATTTATTTTATGTGTGTGTGTGTGTGTGTGTGTGTGTGTGTGTGTGTGTGTGTATTTAGTTGTAGATGGACACATACCTTTATTTCATTTATTTATTTTTATGTGGTGCTGAGGATTGAACCCAGCGCCTCACACATGCTAGGCGAGCACTCTACCACTGAGCCACAGTCCCAGCCCACAAAAGGATTAATTTTGAGAAGGATCAATGTTTTGGCTTTCTCTCAGAGACTGCAAGTATAGGCTTGATTGATAGCCCCTCCCCGGAGATAGTCTTGCCACTGGGTGATGTTTGCTTCCTTTCTAGGCATTATCTTAGTGCTGGGAAAGGATTGATGTTATTATCAGTGTGTTGCCTTCATCGTCACTCCCTCTTCCCAGGCCACACTATTTTGGGGTCTGTCATTTTTCATATCTCATCATCCTTGCTGTGCTTAAGATAAGCAGCCATACAGGGCTCTTGTTTCTCTGTCACTGGGAAATGAGGGGTGAGTATTAATTTTAAAAGTGGAGGGAATGAACACTGTTGAGCTTGCAGTAGGTGTTGGTGACATCACATCCCTCCTTCCTTCGTTCAGTAAATTGAGCTATAGTCAGCTTGTTTTGGGACATGGATATATTCTGATAAATGCATTACCTGGTGATTTCATTGTGTGCTAACAGTGTAGAATGCCTTTACGCAATTAAGGTGGTGCAACATCACTAGGTCATGCGTGCTGTCACTGGCTGAGATGCCATTATGTGGTACCTTGTTGTATTTGTTGAGCACCTATTATATGCCAGGCATGTTGCATAACTTTTAGAGCTTTTTGAAAAAATATCACTTCACAGGTGAAAAAGTTAGGAAGATTGTTCAGACTATATTAAGGTACAGACTGAGCTGCTGTAAAAAGAGATGCCTTGAGTGAGGCCTTCTTTCTCATAAAGGCTGGTCTGGTAATCGCCCTTCCTCAACCTGTGGGTCCAGAGTAGCTGCTCTACCTCTTGGTCTCCCGGAGGCAGAAGGGTCACAAGAACCACAAGGAACTCACATGCCAAGTGAGAACTTGGGTTCTAGTCACTTCTCTCACATGTCATTGACTAGAGTTTGGTCCCATAACTACAGCTGGCTGCAGGAAGTGTGGAAAAGGTAGGTTTAAGGCAGATGTTGCTGTTGAAGAGAAGGAGAGTAGATGCTGGGGACAGTGGAGTTCTCCACCCTGCCTGGAAGCAACCTTGGCAGAGAGTGGGCGCACTGTTTGTCTGGCTTGCTCTTCCACTTCAGTCTTCAAGGAAAAGTTGATTTGTTTGCTGGTTCAGCAAATCCATAAAGGATGCTAACAATGTGTCAGGCCTGGAGTTTTGGCCTAGAGAAGACTGTGTCCTAAAGGCGCCGTCTGTTCTAGGGACAGGCACACACACTCCTTCCCCAGGCAGACCCCTCTGAGCCATGCAGCCTGAGGCAGGAGAGGCAGGAGCCAAAGGAGCTGTGTGTGTGCAGGGATCAGGTGGGTTCACCTTCCACAACCACAGATGGCTCAGGATTTCTTTGAAAGCATTAACGTAGACCTAGGTAAGTTATGCTTTCATAATTATTTTAATTTACCTTTATATTTGTGGCTATTCTTTTTACCTCTGACTTTGGGTTTTTGTTCACTTGTTTACCCCCTTTTTAAAATAAGCGTTTTGTTTTTTTGGAGGGTGTCTTTCCCCAGTAGTCTGTGCCCAGAGTAGATGCGTTGTGTTTGCCCTCTGAGCACATGTCGCCGCCTGAAGCGCTTGGAGCAACGGAGCCGCGGGAAGAACTTCAGAGGCAAACTGGAGACAAACAGCTTTTTTATTCTGATAACTTTTCTCTCTGGTTCTAACAACAACTAACACACGCCAAACACACCACTAAAATGGCGCTGACCCGATCAGCAATTTCGGCCAAGTCACTCGAGATCCCGCAACAAATCCCGTGAGACTACGGGTGGCGACAATGGCCAAATCTCCACGGCTCATAGTCAACTGCAATTCAAGTCAATCCCCAAACAGGGCTCCTGCATTTCCCCTTTTTGTTTTTAAAAGAGGTAATGCTCTAGGACATCTATGTGCAACCAACATTCTTACCGTCATCGGATAATCAAGGCTGTGCCCTTGACTCCTGTCTTAGGTTGATATGTCGGCCACATGAGACTGTCCCGTGCGACTGTGCCTGTCTTAGGTTGTCCCCCTCTGGGGATCTTACCCGTCATTGGCTAACCAGCCATCCAATGGAGCCCTTTAGGATCGACTATATATGATGACTAACAGCCGTCCAATTGTGAGGAGATGTTGCGGCTTTAAGGCGACAAGCCTTTTGGTGATGAGCCAAATTGCATAGCATATCAAATTGTTTAAACAAATCAGCTGCCCTAAGTTCCATCAAGTAACACACTGAATTCTCTAGACAAATACCCGCAAGGCATTGTCCCGTAAAGTCCCAAACAATGAAAGATCAAAATGTCCATTTGTTGTAACATGTTGATGTAGGAGGCCCCATGCATGTAGAGCAGAGGCCACACTGTTGGTGAGGTTGTTTGATGTTTGAGCAGCAGGGATGCTTGCGGCGGCCGCGATCCCTGCAGCTGTAGCAGCAGACGTCTTTTTTATGTTTAGACAATGCCACCGGCAAATCTTCAGGGCCGCTACCTAGAAACTCAAGCATCAATTATTAAGGAAAGGCAGTGCTATTGCAGCACTGAGTCAAGAGGTGAGTTGTCAAACTACAAAATAGAATAATTAGATTAGAAAATTAAAGTTGATTTTTGTTCACATTCATCGCTGGTTGAGCTTCTACAAACATAAGTTGGAAAAAATATCATATTTAGAACAAAACAAAGAAAGACTGAGGGTAATTACTGCATTAAAGATAGATTAAAGAAAAGGTAAAGGCACTTGAGAGAAATAATTTGTTAGCTGGAACCCTTGAGTCTCTGTATACAGAGCAATTTTTTACCTGTTGAGATAATTGAAATTAATGAGCTATTAAACAAATAAAGTTAATAACAAATAAACAATCTTAAGTCAAAACACCAAAATATCAGGTTATATAGCACTAGTCATATTGTTTGCTAAAGAGAAGTCCCAGGGACACCTATAAATCAAAATTGAAAGTACCTTCATTTATAAAATTATTTACCTAAATTGAATACTCTTAACCTAAAATGAATTAAAGTTATTTGGATCCATATATATATATATATATTTTCTTTTTCATAAGCGCTTTGTTCTTTGTGACGTCACACTTGACAGACGAACAAAACATACAAACATATATTTGTGACGTCACATTAACATGAAATATAGACAAATGTACAGACATAAAGACATGTATAAAAAGAAAAGAAAAAAAAAAATACAATTGTGTGCACACTAAAGAGAGATCTCCTTGTCCCGGCCGGGAGGAATGACACTTAAGTTGTGAAATATTTTGAAGGACTCTTTTGAGGGAATCATTCTATACCTTCATCTTGGTCTCTTGATTTTGTACTTTTTTTATTAATCTTGATTCTTCAATAACTTCATCTTGATCATTTTGATGTGGTACCTGTTTTATTAATCTAGATGGTATCCATATTGGAGAGGATTCGTCTTTTGGAAAAACACAAACAGATCCTCTTCCCCAAATTAATACTGGATCTGGACCCTTCCATGTACCTGAAAGAACATCCTTCCAGTAAACTAAAGGTTTATGTTGTTGGTGTGGATTCCAATGTCTGTCTCCAGCAGAATAACCATTAGAGTCTAAAATTAAAAAATTTAAGGTAAACAGGGCAACTGCCAATCTGTCCTTAGGACTTTTCCAATTTCCTTCTTTTTGTTTTAATAACATAATTTTCAGTGTTCGGTTTGCTCTTTCAATAATGCCCTGACCCTGAGGATTGTATGGGATGCCTGTTTTATGGGATATATTGAATTTTGCGCAAAACTGTTTGAAAGATGAGGACGTATATGCGGGGCCATTATCTGTTTTTAAGCATTTTGGGGATGCCCAATGCAGCAAAAGCTTGCAAACAATGAGATGTAACATCTTTAACTTTTTCTCCAGAATGTAAGGAAGCAAAAATCATGCCTGAGCATGTATCTATGGTCACATGAATAAATCGCAATTTTCCAAAACTTGGCTCATGAGTAACATCCATCTGCCACAAATGATTGGGCATTAATCCTCTAGGGTTAACTCCGAAATGAGGATTGGGCAAATGTGTCATACAAGATTTACAATTTTTTACAATTGTTCTGGCTTGCTCCTTTGTGATTTTAAACCTACGTTGCAAGGTGGTGCTGTTGACATGAAACTGGGAATGAGATAAAGTAGCTTGTTGTAGCGCTGAAAGTATAAATACTGTTTTTGTAAGTTCATCAGCCTTTTGATTACCTTCATGGAGGGGACCAGGCAAATTAGTATGTGCTCTAATATGGCCTACGAATAGAGGTTTTTTTTCTTGCCCACAAAAGTTTTTGTATTTGATAAAACAATTTAAAGGCTGGAGTATGAGGTGCTATTGGTCCTGCTAACTCTAATTTTGGGATGGCTTGTACAATATAGTGGCTATCTGAAAAAATGTTTACGGGCTGGTCCCTAAAATTTTCCAGAGCTCTTACCACAGCTTCCAGTTCCACTAGTTGAGCTGATTTGTGTGCAGTTATGTAAGTCATATTTTCTTTTTTAGTGACTACTGTAGCAGTACCATTTGAGGACCCATCTGTAAATACATTAAATGCCTTAGGAATAGGTTGATTTTTTATTACCTGTGGAAATATAATAGGATGATTAATACAAAAAGATAATATAGGGGACTTAGGAAGATGATTATCAAAATTTGCAGAAGTAGAGCATTTAACTATAGCCCAATCATTATCATTGAAGCATAAGTATTCAATCTGTGATGATGAATAGGGAGTAATAATAGTAGCAGGGTGAATGCCAAATATTTTAGTAGAAGTCTTAAGTCCTTGAAGAATAAGTTTAGCCACCATGGAGGTATAAGATTCAATTATACTTTTAGGAGAGACGGGCAAATGTATCCATAATAAAGGCCCTTGTTGCCAAAATACTCCTGTGGGTGTATATTGTGAAGAAATAATAATCAACATCAGCGGTTGAGTTAAATCAAATCTATCACAATGAGCTCCTTCGATGGCTTTTTCTACTAACTTTAAAGCTTTCCTAGCATCAGGAGTCAATGTTCGTGGTGAAGATGGATCAGGATCTCCACGAAGGATGTCAAATAAAGGTTTTAGTTGGCCAGTAGTGAGATTTAGTGTAGGGCGAAGCCAATTAATGTCTCCCAGTAGTTTTTGGAAATCATTGAGGGTGGTCAAATGTTCTTTATTTATTAAAATTTTTTGGGGTCTAACAAAAGTATCCATGATTTTAAATCCTAAATATAATATGGGAGATCTGGTTTGAACTTTTTCTTCTGCTATATATAATCCATATTTTTTTAAATTTTCTACCACATCACTGAATATATTAAATAAGATTTTTTGATTAGGGTGGGCCAATAAAATATCATCCATGTAATGTAGACACATGAGGTTTGGATATTTATTTTTAATGGGTTGGATAGCCTTGTCCACATATATTTGGCATATGGTGGGGCTATTAGCCATTCCCTGTGGTAAAACCTTCCATTGATATCTCTGATCAGGGCCATTATTGTTCATAGAAGGAACGGAAAAAGCAAACCTGGGGGCATCCAGAGGATGTAGGGGAATAGAAAAGAAGCAATCCTTTATATCAAGAGTAATAAGATGGAAATTTTTTGGAATAGCTACGGGACTAGGAAGTCCAGGTTGAGTAGGCCCATAACTTGCATGGTTTTATTGATTTGTCTAAGATCATGTAACAATCGCCATTTTCCTGACTTTTTCTTGATCACAAATATGGGGGAATTCCAGGGAGAGGTGGAAGGTTCTATATGACCTGCTTCTAATTGTTCCTGAACTAATTGGTGGGCCGCTTGTAATTTCTCTTTAGATAGGGGCCACTGAGGGACCCACACTGGCTTATCAGAAAGCCATGGTATTTTCAAAATTATTTTCTCAGTGGCCCCCAAAAAAATATCTTTTTCCTTTATGACAATTATTACTTTTAGGGTTAAGATTACTCTGTACTTTTTGATAATGAGTTCTTTTATGGTTAAGATTACCCTGTAGGTTTTCACATTTAACATCTGCAGGCTTGGTTGCAAGGCGTACTCCCATTTGTTGCAAAATATCTCTTCCCCATAAAGTAACCGGTAGATTAGGTAAAACATAAGGCTGAAATGTTCCTTTATGGCCTTCATCATCCTCCCATTTTAAAATTACTGCACTTTTATCTGGGAGGTTATTATATCCCAAGCCTCTTAAACTAGTTGAAGCTTTTTGCAGAGGCCAGTGCTTGGGCCATTGGCGTAAGTTAATAATGGAAGAGTCAGCTCCAGTATCTATTAATCCCTCCATTTCTATTCCTTGGATTTTTATTTTACACATAGGCCTCCTTGAACAGTCTCGAACCCAGCAAGCCATGGGACTTGAGTCAGTGGAACAAAATCCTCTATTGTTCCCTTCTTGAGGCATACCCATTTTAAATGAATTATGTAAATTGGGAAGGAGAAGCAACTGAGCAATTCTATCTCCTTGATTAACAGAAGTTATACTTTGGGGTGAGCTAAGCATTATTTTTATTTCCCCTTTGTAGTCTGAGTTTATTACACCTGGGGTCACTTGCAAACCTAATAAGCTTTTAGGACTACGCCCGATAATAAGTCCTACAGTCCCTGAGGGAAGAGGTCCCCTGACTCCTGTGGGAATCAGTTGAACCCCCATTTCAGGTGTTAACACTATTCGGGCGGTGGAACAGAGGTCTAATCCTGCATTTCCTCTTGTTCCTCTGGCGAGGGAGTGGATGGGTAGTAGGGATTGTGTCGGGGAAGCATCTGAGTGGATGCTTGAGGATACTCCTTCTGCAATGCCCCGTACATTTGTGGGCCCCGGGGTATTGGGCCCCGTTTGCCCCGTTTTTTGAATTCCTGAACAAAGGATTTCCATGGATGTCAAATTTTGAATGGCATTTATTGGCCCAATGATTTCCCTTTTTACACCTGGGGCAGCGGCCTGGGGCACGATATGAGCTTGGTCTTATTTCTCTTTTGGGATTTTGCCTAGAATTGCCTGATTGATTATAATATCTACGTTTAGCCTTTGTGAAATTTCGAGAGGAAGCACCTCTCATTGAGGCTGCAATCACATTTCCTGTGACAAAGGCGTCATTTATATCTTTACATAGTTGTATATATACGGAAAGATCCTTTTTAGTTCTCCATGGCCTGATGGCTGCTTGGCACCATTTATTTGCATTTTCATAAGCTAATTGAACAACTAATGGCATAGCTTGGTCAACATCTGCAAACACACTACCTGCAGTTCTCAAAAGTCGATCAGCAAAGTCGGCATACGGCTCATTAGGTCCTTGAATCACTTTTGACAAGCTACCTTGTAGATCCCCAGGTCCTTGTACAGTTTTCCATGCCTCTAAGGCAGCTGCATTTATCTGAGCATATATATCTGGGTCATAATCTGTTTGAGCCTGTAAGTCTGCGAATTGCCCTTCTCCTGTGAGCATGTCTATATTATAGTTTTCAAACCCTGCAGCCGCGTTTCTTTTAGCCGTTTCTATATAAAGTTCTTGGAATTGCGATCGCCAAACCAAGAATTGCCCCCCGCTTAATGTTGCTTTACATAGACTTTTCCAGTCTGAGGGGGGGGGTTAAGCTAAAGGTGTTAAGGGACTCCAGCATACTCAACGTGAAAGGAGCTTGGGGCCCATAAGTCATTACTGCCTCTTTGAGATTTTTTATTGTTTTGAAATCTACTGACTGATGGACACTCTGTCCATTTTTCTTTTCAAATGCTGGCGGTTCCCAATGTATCTGTGAGTTGTCCTCGAGAGCGCATAAGCGATCAGAAAGACTTTTTATTTCTGTTTCTAGGGTATGCAAATGCCTAGTAATACCCTTCATATTTTCTGTAATGGATTCCACCCATGGGGGAGTAGAGGACAAAAGTGACTCCTCTGCCTGACGGACCTTTTTCTCGGTCTTTTTAAATTTCTTTTTCCTCATTTTCTCAGGATCACTTTTACTAGATTCCTCACCACTGCTAATTTCACTGACAGCAATATCCTGAGGCCCAGGTTCCAGTGAGAGCAAGTATCCTTCAGCTTTCGCCAATAACTCCCGAATAGCTTTAATAGCTTGGATTTTTGTCATTTTTGGGGTCTCTTCTAATACTCTCTTTACTGGTCTCAGTTGGCCCAGTGGAATCTACACTTTTTTGATCACTTTCACTTTTGTCTATATACTCCTCACTGAGAACAGAGTCAGGTATATCAAGGAGTCTTTGCATAGCCTCTATCACTTGGGATTCAGTTATATTCGAACCCATCTTTAGAGACCTTTCAGTTCTTACCTGTCCGCTCCGAAGTTCCCCGTACGGGCCGCACCTGTCGCCACCTGAAGCGCTTGGAGCAACAAAGCCGCGGGAAGAACTTCAGAAGCAAACTGGAGACAAACAGCTTTTTATTCTGATAACTTTTCTCTCTGGTTCTAACAACAACTAACACACGCCAAACACACCACTAAAATGGCGCTGACCCGATCAGCAATTTCGGCCAAGTCACTTGAGATCCCGCAACAAATCTCGTGAGACTACGGGTGGCGACAATGGCCAAATCTCCACGGCTCATAGTCAACTGCAATTCAAGTCAATCCCCAAACAGGGCTCCTGCATTTCCCCCTTTTTGTTTTAAAAGAGGTAATGCTCTAGGACATCTATGTGCAACCAACATTCTTACCCGTCATCGGATAATCAAGGCTGTGCCCTTGACTCCTGTCTTAGGTTGATATGTCGGCCACATGAGACTGTCCCGTGCGACTGTGCCTGTCTTAGGTTGTCCCCCTCTGGGGATCTTACCCGTCATTGGCTAACCAGCCATCCAATGGAGCCCTTTAGGATCGACTATATATGATGACTAACAGCCGTCCAATTGTGAGGAGATGTTGCGGCTTTAAGGCGACAAGCCTTTTGGTGATGAGCCAAATTGCATAGCATATCAAATTGTTTAAACAAATCAGCTGCCCTAAGTTCCATCAAGTAACACACTGAATTCTCTAGACAAATACCCGCAAGGCATTGTCCCGTAAAGTCCCAAACAATGAAAGATCAAAATGTCCATTTGTTGTAACATGTTGATGTAGGAGGCCCCATGCATGTAGAGCAGAGGCCACACTGTTGGTGAGGTTGTTTGATGTTTGAGCAGCAGGGATGCTTGCGGCGGCCGCGATCCCTGCAGCTGTAGCAGCAGACGTCTTTTTTATGTTTAGACAATGCCACCGGCAAATCTTCAGGGCCCGCTACCTAGAAACTCAAGCATCAATTATTAAAGGAAAGGCAGTGCTATTGCAGCACTGAGTCAAGAGGTGAGTTGTCAAACTACAAAATAGAATAATTAGATTAGAAAATTAAAGTTGATTTTTGTTCACATTCATCGCTGGTTGAGCTTCTACAAAACATAAGTTGGAAAAATATCATATTTAGAACAAAACAAAGAAAGACTGAGGGTAATTACTGCATTAAAGATAGATTAAAGAAAAGGTAAAGGCACTTGAGAGAAATAATTTGTTAGCTGGAACCCTTGAGTCTCTGTATACAGAGCAATTTTTTACCTGTTGAGATAATTGAAATTAATGAGCTATTAAACAAATAAAGTTAATAACAAATAAACAATCTTAAGTCAAAACACCAAAATATCAGGTTATATAGCACTAGTCATATTGTTTGCTAAAGAGAAGTCCCAGGGACACCTATAAATCAAAATTGAAAGTACCTTCATTTATAAAATTATTTACCTAAATTGAATACTCTTAACCTAAAATGAATTAAAGTTATTTGGATCCATATATATATATATATATTTTCTTTTTCATAAGCGCTTTGTTCTTTGTGACGTCACACTTGACAGACGAACAAACATACAAACATATATTTGTGACGTCACATTAACATGAAATATAGACAAATGTACAGACATAAAGACATGTATAAAAAGAAAAGAAAAAAAAAATACAATTGTGTGCACACTAAAGAGAGATCTCCTTGTCCCGGCCGGGAGGAATGACACTTAAGTTGTGAAATATTTTGAAGGACTCTTTTGAGGGAATCATTCTATACCTTCATCTTGGTCCTCTTGATTTTGTACTTTTTTTTTATTAATCTTGATTCTTCAATAACTTCATCTTGATCATTTTGATGTGGTACCTGTTTTATTAATCTAGATGGTATCCATATTGGAGAGGATTCGTCTTTTGGAAAAACACAAACAGATCCTCTTCCCCAAATTAATACTGGATCTGGACCCTTCCATGTACCTGAAAGAACATCCTTCCAGTAAACTAAAGGTTTATGTTGTTGGTGTGGATTCCAATGTCTGTCTCCAGCAGAATAACCATTAGAGTCTAAAATTAAAAAATTTAAGGTAAACAGGGCAACTGCCAATCTGTCCTTAGGACTTTTCCAATTTCCTTCTTTTTGTTTTAATAACATAATTTTCAGTGTTCGGTTTGCTCTTTCAATAATGCCCTGACCCTGAGGATTGTATGGGATGCCTGTTTTATGGGATATATTGAATTTTGCGCAAAACTGTTTGAAAGATGAGGACGTATATGCGGGGCCATTATCTGTTTTAAGCATTTTGGGGATGCCCAATGCAGCAAAAGCTTGCAAACAATGAGATGTAACATCTTTAACTTTTTCTCCAGAATGTAAGGAAGCAAAAATCATGCCTGAGCATGTATCTATGGTCACATGAATAAATCGCAATTTTCCAAAACTTGGCTCATGAGTAACATCCATCTGCCACAAATGATTGGGCATTAATCCTCTAGGGTTAACTCCGAAATGAGGATTGGGCAAATGTGTCATACAAGATTTACAATTTTTTACAATTGTTCTGGCTTGCTCCTTTGTGATTTTAAACCTACGTTGCAAGGTGGTGCTGTTGACATGAAACTGGGAATGAGATAAAGTAGCTTGTTGTAGCGCTGAAAGTATAAATACTGTTTTTGTAAGTTCATCAGCCTTTTGATTACCTTCATGGAGGGGACCAGGCAAATTAGTATGTGCTCTAATATGGCCTACGAATAGAGGTTCTTTTCTTGCCCACAAAAGTTTTTGTATTTGATAAAACAATTTAAAGGCTGGAGTATGAGGTGCTATTGGTCCTGCTAACTCTAATTTTGGGATGGCTTGTACAATATAGTGGCTATCTGAAAAAATGTTTACGGGCTGGTCCCTAAAATTTTCCAGAGCTCTTACCACAGCTTCCAGTTCCACTAGTTGAGCTGATTTGTGTGCAGTTATGTAAGTCATATTTTCTTTTTTAGTGACTACTGTAGCAGTACCATTTGAGGACCCATCTGTAAATACATTAAATGCCTTAGGAATAGGTTGATTTTTTTATTACCTGTGGAAATATAATAGGATGATTAATACAAAAAGATAATATAGGGGACTTAGGAAGATGATTATCAAAATTTGCAGAAGTAGAGCATTTAACTATAGCCCAATCATTATCATTGAAGCATAAGTATTCAATCTGTGATGATGAATAGGGAGTAATAATAGTAGCAGGGTGAATGCCAAATATTTTAGTAGAAGTCTTAAGTCCTTGAAGAATAAGTTTAGCCACCATGGAGGTATAAGATTCAATTATACTTTTAGGAGAGACGGGCAAATGTATCCATAATAAAGGCCCTTGTTGCCAAAATACTCCTGTGGGTGTATATTGTGAAGAAATAATAATCAACATCAGCGGTTGAGTTAAATCAAATCTATCACAATGAGCTCCTTCGATGGCTTTTTCTACTAACTTTAAAGCTTTCCTAGCATCAGGAGTCAATGTTCGTGGTGAAGATGGATCAGGATCTCCACGAAGGATGTCAAATAAAGGTTTTAGTTGGCCAGTAGTGAGATTTAGTGTAGGGCGAAGCCAATTAATGTCTCCCAGTAGTTTTTGGAAATCATTGAGGGTGGTCAAATGTTCTTTATTTATTAAAATTTTTTGGGGTCTAACAAAAGTATCCATGATTTTAAATCCTAAATATAATATGGGAGATCTGGTTTGAACTTTTTCTTCTGCTATATATAATCCATATTTTTTTAAATTTTCTACCACATCACTGAATATATTAAATAAGATTTTTTGATTAGGGTGGGCCAATAAAATATCATCCATGTAATGTAGACACATGAGGTTTGGATATTTATTTTTAATGGGTTGGATAGCCTTGTCCACATATATTTGGCATATGGTGGGGCTATTAGCCATTCCCTGTGGTAAAACCTTCCATTGATATCTCTGATCAGGGCCATTATTGTTCATAGAAGGAACGGAAAAAGCAAACCTGGGGGCATCCAGAGGATGTAGGGGAATAGAAAAGAAGCAATCCTTTATATCAAGAGTAATAAGATGGAAATTTTTTGGAATAGCTACGGGACTAGGAAGTCCAGGTTGAGTAGGCCCCATAACTTGCATGGTTTTATTGATTTGTCTAAGATCATGTAACAATCGCCCATTTTCCTGACTTTTTCTTGATCACAAATATGGGGGAATTCCAGGGAGAGGTGGAAGGTTCTATATGACCTGCTTCTAATTGTTCCTGAACTAATTGGTGGGCCGCTTGTAATTTCTCTTTAGATAGGGGCCACTGAGGGACCCACACTGGCTTATCAGAAAGCCATGGTATTTTCAAAATTATTTTCTCAGTGGCCCCCCAAAAAATATCTTTTTCCTTTATGACAATTATTACTTTTAGGGTTAAGATTACTCTGTACTTTTTGATAATGAGTTCTTTTATGGTTAAGATTACCCTGTAGGTTTTCACATTTAACATCTGCAGGCTTGGTTGCAAGGCGTACTCCCATTTGTTGCAAAATATCTCTTCCCCATAAAGTAACCGGTAGATTAGGTAAAACATAAGGCTGAAATGTTCCTTTATGGCCTTCATCATCCTCCCATTTTAAAATTACTGCACTTTTATCTGGGAGGTTATTATATCCCAAGCCTCTTAAACTAGTTGAAGCTTTTTGCAGAGGCCAGTGCTTGGGCCATTGGCGTAAGTTAATAATGGAAGAGTCAGCTCCAGTATCTATTAATCCCTCCATTTCTATTCCTTGGATTTTTATTTTACACATAGGCCTCCTTGAACAGTCTCGAACCCAGCAAGCCATGGGACTTGAGTCAGTGGAACAAAATCCTCTATTGTTCCCTTCTTGAGGCATACCCATTTTAAATGAATTATGTAAATTGGGAAGGAGAAGCAACTGAGCAATTCTATCTCCTTGATTAACAGAAGTTATACTTTGGGGTGAGCTAAGCATTATTTTTATTTCCCCTTTGTAGTCTGAGTTTATTACACCTGGGGTCACTTGCAAACCTAATAAGCTTTTAGGACTACGCCCGATAATAAGTCCTACAGTCCCTGAGGGAAGAGGTCCCCTGACTCCTGTGGGAATCAGTTGAACCCCCATTTCAGGTGTTAACACTATTCGGGCGGTGGAACAGAGGTCTAATCCTGCATTTCCTCTTGTTCCTCTGGCGAGGGAGTGGATGGGTAGTAGGGATTGTGTCGGGGAAGCATCTGAGTGGATGCTTGAGGATACTCCTTCTGCAATGCCCCGTACATTTGTGGGCCCCGGGGTATTGGGCCCCGTGCCCCGTTTTTTGAATTCCTGAACAAAGGATTTCCATGGATGTCAAATTTTGAATGGCATTTATTGGCCCAATGATTTCCCTTTTTACACCTGGGGCAGCGGCCTGGGGCACGATATGAGCTTGGTCTTATTTCTCTTTTGGGATTTTGCCTAGAATTGCCTGATTGATTATAATATCTACGTTTAGCCTTTGTGAAATTTCGAGAGGAAGCACCTCTCATTGAGGCTGCAATCACATTTCCTGTGACAAAGGCGTCATTTATATCTTTACATAGTTGTATATATACGGAAAGATCCTTTTTAGTTCTCCATGGCCTGATGGCTGCTTGGCACCATTTATTTGCATTTTCATAAGCTAATTGAACAACTAATGGCATAGCTTGGTCAACATCTGCAAACACACTACCTGCAGTTCTCAAAAGTCGATCAGCAAAGTCGGCATACGGCTCATTAGGTCCTTGAATCACTTTTGACAAGCTACCTTGTAGATCCCCAGGTCCTTGTACAGTTTTCCATGCCTCTAAGGCAGCTGCATTTATCTGAGCATATATATCTGGGTCATAATCTGTTTGAGCCTGTAAGTCTGCGAATTGCCCTTCTCCTGTGAGCATGTCTATATTATAGTTTTCAAACCCTGCAGCCGCGTTTCTTTTAGCCGTTTCTATATAAAGTTCTTGGAATTGCGATCGCCAAACCAAGAATTGCCCCCCGCTTAATGTTGCTTTACATAGACTTTTCCAGTCTGAGGGGGTTAAGCTAAAGGTGTTAAGGGACTCCAGCATACTCAACGTGAAAGGAGCTTGGGGCCCATAAGTCATTACTGCCTCTTTGAGATTTTTTATTGTTTTGAAATCTACTGACTGATGGACACTCTGTCCATTTTTCTTTTCAAATGCTGGCGGTTCCCAATGTATCTGTGAGTTGTCCTCGAGAGCGCATAAGCGATCAGAAAGACTTTTTATTTCTGTTTCTAGGGTATGCAAATGCCTAGTAATACCCTTCATATTTTCTGTAATGGATTCCACCCATGGGGGAGTAGAGGACAAAAGTGACTCCTCTGCCTGACGGACCTTTTTCTCGGTCTTTTTAAATTTCTTTTTCCTCATTTTCTCAGGATCACTTTTACTAGATTCCTCACCACTGCTAATTTCACTGACAGCAATATCCTGAGGCCCAGGTTCCAGTGAGAGCAAGTATCCTTCAGCTTTCGCCAATAACTCCCGAATAGCTTTAATAGCTTGGATTTTTGTCATTTTTGGGGTCTCTTCTAATACTCTCTTTACTGGTCTCAGTTGGCCCAGTGGAATCTACACTTTTTTGATCACTTTCACTTTTGTCTATATACTCCTCACTGAGAACAGAGTCAGGTATATCAAGGAGTCTTTGCATAGCCTCTATCACTTGGGATTCAGTTATATTCGAACCCATCTTTAGAGACCTTTCAGTTCTTACCTGTCCGCTCCGAAGTTCCCCGTACGGGCCGCCACCTGTCGCCACCTGAAGCGCTTGGAGCAACAAAGCCGCGGGAAGAACTTCAGAAGCAAACTGGAGACAAACAGCTTTTTATTCTGATAACTTTTCTCTCTGGTTCTAACAACAACTAAACACACGCCAAACACACCACTAAAATGGCGCTGACCCGATCAGCAATTTCGGCCAAGTCACTTGAGATCCCGCAACAAATCTCGTGAGACTACGGGTGGCGACAATGGCCAAATCTCCACGGCTCATAGTCAACTGCAATTCAAGTCAATCCCCAAACAGGGCTCCTGCAAGCACAGATACTTGTTTTGCTCTCCAACCAGGTGGAATCCCCACATTTGACCTAGCAGGGTGTCACCTAGCTGGCTCTCTGGGGCGGAAAGCAGATCTCGGGTTCTGTGGTGTTGGGGATCTGGGGCAGCTGACAACAGCTGCCAGCCAGATGCTCTGTGGGTGGGGCTGGGAGGAGAGGTGAGCAGTCAGCACTGCTGTGGTGCCCATGCCCGACCTCAGTGTCTACAGGGGCCCCTTCGCCCTCACTTCTTTGTGCTGAGGGTCATTGAGAGTGGAGTGTGCAGGGAGTGGTTGCAGCCTTTGGTGTGGAGTTCTGTTCAGTCAGACCTCACCACAGCTCTGTGGTGGAGATTCTGAGAGAACAGGCAGGAGGGGTGGTACAGCTGGTCTTAGGTCACATACACAGCTAGAACTTTACTATCAGTCTTTAAAGGAAAAAAAGAATAAGAGTCAGTTTGTGGCCTGACAGGTCATAGGGTACAGTTTAGATTCTAACATTCTCTTAGCAACATGTCTCCACTATGGAATGTTCTGTTTTGAGGGGCTCTTTCATGGAAGATAGGGTCACATGGGCAACATTTCTGTTTGAAGTCTACCTTCTGGGGGCTGGGATGTGGCTCAGCGGTAGGGCGCTCGCCTAGCACTTGCGCGACCCGGGTTTGATCCTCGGCACCACGTAAAATTAGTACATGCATTATGTACAATTAAAGCAAATAAATATTTTAAAAAATAAAAAGAAAAAAGAAATCTACCTTCTGTCTGATGGTGCTGCTACCTGACAAAGTAAATAAAGAAGTGGAACCTGGAGTTCCTTTCACTTGGCTTGAGTAAGAGTGCAAAAGGTGCTGGCAGTCCCCAGGGACTGTTGGAGGGGAGGGATCCTCCTAGACCAGCCTCAGCAGGAGGTAGCTCTTGTTCCAAGAATGTGTCAGTGGCCTCTGGGTCATCCAGGGAAGGAAGAGGATAGCCTTCCCTCTTGTGTCTCTGGGTGTGAGGACATTTGGTGAAGTGGTACTTGAAGGGCAAAAATCACACCGGAGAAAACTGTGCAGCCAAGAGATTGATTCACCAGCCTCCATGGCTGGTCGGAGGTAGAAGAAGTACAGGGAGAGAGGAGTCAGAGAGAGGGAAGTGTGCAAGCTCTGGTGGGGGAGAGGAGTCAGGGAGAGGGGAGTGTGCGAGCTCTGGATGGAGGGTTGGTGCCTGGTCGTGCTGGCTGTGGTCTCTGGAGCTGTCTGCTGGGCAGCTGCCATCGGGCTGGAGATGGTGGGTCTAGAGCTGTTGGCTGCTGCAGCTGTTGTCGGGCTGGAGATGGTGAGTCTGGAGCTGTTGCAGCTGCTACTTCCTCTCAGCAGGGATGAGCTGTTGTGTCTGAGCTCCTGGAAGGCAGGAGCTTTAAATAGGGATTTCTGGTGGGGGCTGTACCAGAACGACCTTTAACACTATTGGCTCTTTTCCCAGGGAATAGGGCGACCTTTAAGCCGATTGGCTCCTGCCCTGGGAACAGAGCGACCTTTAAGCCAATTGGCTCCTGCCTCGGGAACAGAGCGACCTTTAAGGTGATTGGCTCCTGCCTGGGGAAAATGAAACGAGGTTGCTCCTCATGGAAATTCCCATGGGGGAGGTGGCCCATCGGCCCAAGCCTATCTATCAGTACTATCTGAGAGAATGCTCTGGAATCCGTTTACCAGTTCCTCTGACCATGAAGTCAGCTGTAGCTGAGCTGAACCCGTGCTGTTGCAGGGAACTCTGAAAGGTGCCCCTGGTGCTTTCATTGTTGAGCATTGTTTCTTAAAGTGCATGGATGACTGATAGAAGTGCAATATGTTTTTTATTTAATGTGTAGCTGTTTTAGTCAGCTTTTTCACTGCATGATTAAATGACCCAACCAGCAGAACTATAAAGGAGGAAAAGTTTATTTGAGGGTTCATGGTTTCAGGGGTCCTAGACTATCGAAGGCCAACTCCATTCCTCGGGGCTCTAAGTGAGGCTGAACACAATGGTGGAAGAGTGTGGTGGAGGGAGGCAGCTCACATGATGATCAGGAAGCAGAGAAAGAGACTCCACTTGCTGGATACAAATATATACCCTAAAACCACACTCCAGTGCCCACCTCCTCCAGCCACACCCTATCACTTCAGTTACCACTCAGTTAATCCCTCTTGGGATTAATTCACTGACTGGGTTAAGACTCTCACAACTCAATTTTTTCTCCTCTGAACCTTCTTGCATTGTCTCACATGTGAGCTTCTGGGGGATACCTTACATCCAAACCATAACAGTAGCCAAAGGGTACTGATAAAGCTCGTGAAGCAAATGGCCAATCTAGAGTAACCTAATTTTATTTCAGGTATCAGCGGTAATGTAAATAGAGTTCTCAAGTCCTGGTCTGTAAAATTGGTGAGATGAGCAAATGTGTATAATAAGGGTAGTTTTTCTTAAAATCATATTTTTTCAAAGTAGAACATTATCCTCAATCCCAAGATTATGGCCTGCCTGTTTTGTTAAATTTGTTTTTAGTTGTAGTTGGACACAATACCCTTATTTTTTTAAATTTATTTTTATGTGGTACTGAGGATCGAACCCACTGCCTTGCATGTGCTAGGTGAGCACTCTAAAAAGTCCTTCTTTTCTGAAATCAAGATAACTGTATACAGTGGTTTATCTTGTTTCTTTCCTTTTCTCCTTGTGTCTCCTTCCCCTCCCACCCTTTCCTTCTTTTGCTTGGTAAAGTTAAAAGGTTGGTAGTCCCGTTAGGTCTCTGAGTTAAAAGAAGAAAGCTGTGAACCTGCACATCTGCAGATCCCCAGGTCTTACACCACTGAGCTCAGCTGACCCTGGACAGGCCCTGGCCATGGTGAGGGACAGAGGGGCAGTTCTTCTTGTCAGGAGACCTGGCTTGTCTTGTTCTTGTTTGGAGGTGACGTCCTTACTGAACTCTCTGGTAATTCAGGTGCACACGTGACATCGGCTTCCTTGTTGTCTCACATTTCAGAAGTTGTGATTAAGTGAGCAACAGGAAGACTCTGTTTGCCTGCGGTTCTGGGGACTGACCAAGACCTCACACAGGCTAGGCATGCGCGCCACTTCTGACCTGTACCTCTAGCACCTGGGGTTAATTTTGGTCTTCTTTGTTGTATAAAATTTGTTCTGGCCCGTCGCGGTGGCACACGCCTGTAATCCCAGCACTTGGGAGGCTGAAGCAGGAGGATTGCGAGTTCAAAGCCAGCCTCAGCAATGGCGAGGCACTTAGCAACTCAGTGAGACCCTGTCTCTAAATGAAAATTAAAAAAAAAAAAAAAATGGGCTGGGGATGTGGCCCAGTGGTTGAGTGCCCCTGAGTTCAATCTCCAGTACCCAAAAAAAAAAAAAAAAAAAAAAAAAAGATTTGTTCTGTCCAGGTGTAGTGGCACACGCCTATAATCTGAGCTGTTTGCAAGGCCAAAGCAGGAGAATCTCACATTTGAGGCCAACCTGGGCAACTTAGGGAGACCTTTCCTTAAAATAAAACTTTTAAAAGGGCTGGGGATGAAGCTCAGTGATAGAGTGCCCCTATGTTAAATCCCCAGTTCCTCAAAAAAAAAAAAAATTTGTTCTGTATTTAAGTCCCCAGGAATCTTTGATTGAATATATAAAGTGTATGACCTAAGCCTAACTGAAGGGAATTTCTGATCCAGAGATGGCATGTGTGTCCCAGGGCCTGTGTGTGGAGTGTCAGTATTTCACAGTGCCTAGTGCTTGTCCTCAGTGGAGCAGCATGAAGGTGGACTCTCAGTGAGTCTGCAGGTGGCAACGCCAGCGAGACAGCCCCCCACCAGTGGGAAAAGCAAGCCAGCCACTCACGAGGCCCAGCCTGACAGGTGCTGGGACAGACTCTTGCACCAGTTCATGGTACTGGATGAAAGACTTCAAGATAAGTGTGGGTTAAGGGATGGGCTGGTGCCTGGGGTTGACTCCCAAATGGCCCAGCAGGACACAGTCTGAGCAACACTGGGTGGCCAGGCCTGACTGCTGTGAGGTGAGTGGGCACACAGGGTTCATCACACTTATACTGTTCTTGCTAGTTCACATATATGTGAAATTCCCAAAATAAGTTAAAAATGAAAGAATATGTAAAAATCCAAAGAAAACCCCAGATCACCTAAGAACAGTGCTAAGGTGGAAATTCCAGCTTGACCCATTGGTTCCTCTCCAGGACTGTGCTCGGCAGCCAGCTGGTCCCTGCCACAGCAGCGGAGAGGGAAGTCCTCCAGCTGCACCCTTGTCCTGTCAGTGGGTTGGTCTGCGGGGGGCGCGGAGGCTCGACAGGTTGGGTCCAGCTGCGGACCCAGCACCGCTGCTCTCCCACCATCCTCCCCTGTACCTCCGGGGCAGGGCAGGGCAGGGCAGTCCTGCTCACAGGTGAGTCAGGGCAGTTTCTCTCCCTCCTGGGGGTCCTGGAGTCTGCATTCCTCCCAGCAGTCGCTGTGGTGTGTGTTCCTGTGAAGGCGCATGCTGTTTGGTGTGTGTGTTTTAAATCACACTGATGTACAGTGCTGTGGGCCTGATTCTGTTTTCCTGTGCTTTTTTGTGAGAGTCGTCCATGCTGTGTAATCTCTAGTGTGTGTGGTTTTTACATGTGTGCTGCATACTCACATTTGCCTGTGGTCATCCAACAGGCAAGAGGGGCCTGCTGGGCCAGGCAGGGACATGGTCCTGTGGCCAGAGCCAGCCCTCTGCTGCCTGGAGTGTGAGGACCTCTTGCAGTCACCTGCCGGCTTTCTTATCATCTGCCAACCCAGCAGGTGTGGAGTGAGAATATATCATCATTTTCCCAAAGAATGAGATTTTCATTTATTTTATCTTACTTTTTGAAGTTTCATACTGATTCAGGTTATTATGTTTATTCTTTTTATTTTTTTTCCTCTCTGGTGGTGGTTTCTAACTTAACTGAATTGCTTAGTTTGTTTAGTTTAAACCTTATTTCCTGATAAATGTATTTGAAACATGAAAACATTGTTTTATAAAGTGCTACTTATAGCTATGTCTCACAAAATTTTTTCCATAAATTTTAACATGTAATATTTTTTTTATCAATTGTAAATATTTCCTAATTAACTTTTTTCCTATTTATTATTATTATTTTTTTTTAAATATTTATTTATTTGCTTTTAGTTGTACACGATGCGTTTATTTGTACATGGTGCTGAGGATCGAACCCGGGCCGCGCACGTTCTAGGCGAGCGCTCTACCACTGAGCCACAACCCCAGCCCCTATTTATTATTATTATTATTATTATTATTATTATTATTTTGTGGCACTGGGGATTGAATCCAGGTGCACTGTTATCACTGAGCTGTATCCCAGCTCTTTGTAAATATTTTATTTTATTTATTTTTTAAATATTTATTCATTTGCTTGCTTTACACAATGGGTTTATTTGTACGTGGTGCTGAGGATCGAACCCGGGCCGCGCACGTGCCAGGCGAGTGCTCTACCACTGAGCCACAACCCCAGCCCTAAATATTTTTTTTTTTTTTTTTTTTTTTTTTTTGTGGTACCAGGGATTGAACTCAGGGGCACTCGACCACTGGGCCACATCCCCAGCCCTTTTTTTTGTATTTTATTAGAGACAGGGTCTCACTGAGTTGCTAAGTGCCTCGCCATTGCTGAGGCTGGCTTTGAACTCGCGATCCTCCTGCCTCAGCCTCCCAAAGTGCTGGGATTACAGGCGTGCGCCACCGCGCCCGGCCCTAAATATTTTATTTTGAAACAGGGTTTCCCTAAGTTGCCCAGACTGGCCTCAAACTTATCTTCCTACCTCAACATACCAAGTAGCTGGGATTATAAGTGTGCACCATCATACTCATTGGTTTGTCTTTCATGATTTTTGCTTTCTGAGGTTTCAGCTACCATGGTCAACTCTACTCTAAAAAAACTCAATGGAAAATTCTAGAAATAAACAATTCATAAGTTTTAAATTGCTTGCCATTCTAAGTAGCATGGTAAAGTCTCACACAGTTCAGCGCCATCCTTTCCAGGACATGACTTTCCCCCTTAGTCCAGTGTATCCACACTGTGCGTATTACCTGCCCATTTGTTACTTAGAGCTATCCCAGTTATCAGATTGACTGTCGTGGTATCACAGCGCTTGTGTTCAAGTAACCCTTATTGTACTTACTAATGGCTCCAAAGTGTAATAGCAGTGATGCTGGTAATTTGCATATTCCAAAGACAGCTATAAAATGCTTCCTATGGGGCTGGGGCTATTGCTCAGCGGTAGAACGATCGTCTGGCATGTGTGAGGCCCTGGGTTCAATCCTCAGTACCACATAAATAACATGAAGGTATTGTGTCCACCTACAACTAATAAAATATTTTTAAAAATAAAATAAATAAAATAAAAGTTCAAGCTGTGCTTTGTTCATGTTTAAAAAAATAGATAAAATGTTTCCTTTAAGTATCATCTCACATCACAAGAAGCAGCAGCATAAATACAGTAAAGATATGTGTAAGTAAATACAATAAGATATTTGGAGAGAGACCACATTCACATAACTTTTATAGCATACTATTATAGTTGTTCTATTTCATTATTATTATTCATCTTTTACTGTGTCTAATTTATAAACAAAGCTTTATCAAAAAGTATATGTGGGCTGGGATTGTGGCTCAGTGGCAGAGCGCTTGCCTCATATGTATGAGGCACTGGGTTCGAACCTCAGCACCACATAAAAATAAATAAAGGTACATTAAAAAAAAAAGTATGTGTATAGCCGGGCGCAGTGGCACACACTTATAAGCCCAGTGGCTGGGGAGGCTGAGACAGGAAGATCAAGAGTTCAAAGGCAGCCTCAGCAAAAGCAAGGTGCTAAGCAATTCACTGAAGACCCTGTCTGGGAGTGTGACTCAGTGGTTGAGTGCGCTTGAGTTCAATCCCTAGTACACACACACAAAAAAAGTGTTGATATAGAAAAGAACATAGTACATATAGTGCTTTGTACATTTGCTGGGGATCTTAGGCCATATCCTCCACAAATAAGGGGCCACTACTGTCTTTAGTTTCAGGCACATGGAAATTTTTAAAAAGTCTTAATCATACAAAATTCACACTGTAATATTCATTCATATTAAGTATACATGAATGGGCATGGTGGCATGTGCCTGTGGTCCCAGCACTTGGGAGCCTGAGGCAGGAGGATCATTTGAGTCCAGGAGTTTGAGTTCAGCCTGGGCAACATAGCAAGAAACTGTCTTCTAAAAATAAGAATAGAGGGCTGGGGTTGTGGCTCAGTGGTGGAGCACTTGCCTAGCATGTGTGAGGCACTGGGTTTGATCTTTAGCACCACATAAAAATAAATAAAATGAAGGCATTCTGTGCATCTACAACTACAAAAAAAAAAATAGAATAGAATTCAGTGGATTTTATCCTATTCACAAAATTGTCCAACCATCACCACAGTTGATTTTAGAACATTTTCATTATCTCCAAAGAAGCCTCTTTCCCTTGTCAGTGATTTCCATTTCTCCCCAGTTTTTTTCCCTTGCTGCTGGACCACCATTAATCTGCCTGTTTGTCACTACAAGTGTGTCTCTTCTAGACCTTTTGTGTAAATAGCATCATACCATATATGGTCTCATGTCTGACATCTTAGTGTCATGCTTTCTGGCCCATCCATCTTGGGTATATACCTGAATTTCCTTTCTTTTTGTTACTAACTAATGCCCCATTGAATGGATATCCCACATTTTATTTAGCCTCTCATTCCTTAATGGACTTTTGGTTTGATTCTACTCTGGCTTTTATGAATAGTGCTACTGTGAACACTTGTGTATGAATCTCTGTATGGACATGTGTTTTTGTTTTTCTTGAGGACATAGTGGATCTGCAGGGTCCTGTGCTAACTTAGGGTTAATCATCTGAGGAACTGCCATACTTTTCCACAGTAGTTGCCCGTTTTGCATTCCTACCAGCGGTGTGTACAGGACTTCCAATTTCTCCATGTCTTCCCCAACACTTGTTACTATCTCTCTATTTTAACCTTTAAATTCAGGTCTTTGATATGCTTTGAATAAATTTTCATTTGAGGTATAAAGTAATTTTCCACCTCTTTCTTCTGCTTATGGACATCACATTTTTCCAGCACCACTTGTTGAAGGACTGCCAGTCCTAGCACCACCTGTAAGCAGTCAGTTGACCATCTGTGAATGGTCCTCTTTCTTGACTCTCAGTTCTATGCCTGTGGTCCGAGTGACTGTCCTTAGATTGGTGACACGCTGTCTGATGACTGCGGCTCTGTATAGGTCTTGGATGGGGAGGGGAGAGTCCTCCAGCTCTGCCTTCACCTTTAAGCTGTCCTGTCTGTTCTGGGTCCCTTGCATCTCCATGTGGATTTTAGAAACAGCTTGTCTGTTCATACATAGGATTTTTAAAAAATATTTTATTTATTTGCTTTAGTTGTACACAATGCATTTATTTTTACATGGTGCTGAGGATCCAACCTGGGCCGCGCACATGCTAGGTGAGCGCTCTACCGCTGAGCCACAACCCTAGCCCCTCACACATATGATTTTAAAATATATTAATTTGTGTATTTTATTATGTTTGGAGAAAATAGTCTGTAGGATAATGGACTTTTTGAGTGTTTGAGGCATCCTTTATTGAAGTGGTTTGTGTTTATAACTGTTACATGGGTTATTAAAGATTTGTATCCTAGCCAGGAACAGTGGCACATGCCTGTAATCCCAGAGGCTCAGGAGGCTGAGGCAACAGGATCATGAGTTTAAAGCCAGCATCAGTAAAAGCGAGGTGCTAAGCAACTCACTGAGACCCTGTCTCTAAATAAAATACAAAATAGAGCTGGGGATGTGGCTCAGTGGTTGAATGTGCCTGAGTTTAATACCCATACCCCCCCCCGAAAAAAATTCATATTCTGTTTTGAGGTGTACTTTGTATCTCCTAAGTAGCTTGAACTCACTAATAATATGTACATTTTTAATTCTGCAACTGTAAGAAAGAACACAGAGATCCCTTGTACCCTTTGTACTGGGGGAAGCACAGGGGAAACATTTTGCAGAATTAGAGTAGAATATTCCAACCAGAAATTAACCCTCATACAGTCCACTGACTTCATCCAGACTTCCCCAGTTTTATCTGTGTGCTTGTATGTATGGTTTGTGCATGTGTGTGATATGTGTGTACCTGTATGTATGGTGCCTGTGTGGTGTGTGTGTGTGATGTATGTGTATATGTGCATGTGGTGTGTATGGGTATGTGGTGCGTGCATGTGTGGTGTGTGTTCATGTGTGGGCTCAGTGCTACGTGGTCTGTCAGCTCTGTGGGCCCAGACCTCTGCCATCGTGGTCAGGACAGACACAGGATCTCTCATGACACCTTTTAGAACCACATGAACCTCCCTTTATATATATATATATTTTTAGGTGTTGATAGACCTTTATTTTATTCATTTATTTATATGGGTGCTGAAAATTGAACCCACCGCCTAACACATGCTAGGCAAGTTCTCTACCACTGAGCCCCAGCCCCAGCCCATGAGTCTCCCTCTTGTCACCCAGCCTCCTTCTTCCACAGTCACTTGCAACCAATAATCTGTTCTCTGTTTCTGAATTTTTATTATTTCAAAATGTTATGAATGGGCTGGGCATGGTGATACATGCCTATAGTCCCAGGAACTCAGGAGGCTAAGGTAGAAGGCTCACTCGAACCCAGGAGTTTGAGACCCACTGTGGCAACATAGTGAGAAAAAAAAAGGATGATGCATGCAGCCACACAGTGGGGGACCTTTGGGGTTGGCTCACGCTTCTCGATGGTGACCCCCAGAACCTTACCCAGCTCGGGGCATGTGCTAGTCATTCTTTTTTTTTTTTTTTTAGTATTTATTTATTTACTTTAGTTGTACACAGTGCAATGCATTTATGTTTACGTGGTGCTGAGGATCGAACCCGGGCCGCACACGTGCAAGGCGAGCGCTCTGCCGCTGAGCCACAACCCCAGCCCTGCTAGTCACTCTTACTTATTGCTGAGTGTTTTCCCATGGTGTGTGTGTATAGTTTTTTTGTCAGCGCCTGTGTGTTGAAGGGTTTCTATACTGACTCCAGCATTTTTTAAAATATATGTTTATAGTGGTAGATGGACACAATACCTTTATTTTATTTTTATGTGGTGTCGGGGATCGAACCCAGTGCATTACTCATGCTAGGCAAGCGCTCTACCACTGAGCTACAGCCCCAGCCCCTGACTCCAGCTTTTGACTATTACAGATAAAGATTGTGAATGTTCCTGTGCAGGATTTGTGTGTGTGTGTGTGTGTGTGTGTGTGTGTGTGTGTGTGAGAGAGAGAGAGAGAGAGAGAGAGAAAGAGAACTTAAGCTTTTGTTTCCCTAGGTCCAATGCCCAGGGCCAAGAAAGCTCTTATGTATGGATTTCTGTCAGTTGCTGCTTCATAGCGGTTGAAGAATACTGTAAGGTATGTATGCGTTTATGATGGTCATATCTTGTCTTCTGTCCTTCTGACTGGATGTAATGTTCATCATTGCCTCTCGTGTTTTGCTGTAAATTGTGTTTGTCAGGTATTAAGATTATCCTTCAACTTTCTTTTGGTTCATATTTTACAGGTATATTTTTCCAATTGTTGTTTCTGCTAACTCCCAGTTTTTTAAAGTGTATCTTTTGGCTAGAATAATTAGGCAAGAGAAGGACATAAAAGAAGAATAGGAAAAGAAGAAGTAAAATTAGTACTGTTAGCAGATGATATGATCCTATACTTAGAAGATCAGAAAAGCTCCACCAGAAGACTGTTAGAGCTAATAAACAAATTCAGTTAATAGCAAGACACAAAATCAACACACAGAAATCACTTGTTTTCCCGGAGTGATAGCACACCCTATGATTCCAGCAACTCTTGAGATGGAGGCAGGAAGATTGCAAGTTCAAGGCCACCCTCAGCAATAAAGTGAGACCCTGCCTCAAAATAAAAAATGGAGAATGGAGGGAGGGCTGACTGTAAAACTCAGCTATAGAATGCCCCTGTTTTCAATCCCCAGTACAAAAAAAAGAAAAAAGAAAAAGTTCTAATTTAAGTGAATAATTTTAAAATAAAATCATGCAGAAAAAAAAAAAAAAAAAAGCCAGGCATGCTGGCATGTACCTGTAATCTCAGCAACTCAGGAGGCTGAGGCAGGAGGGTAGAGAGTTCAAAGCCAGTCTCAGAAACTTAGTGAGGTCCTAAGCAACTTAGTAAACTGACTCTGTTTTCAAAAAGTAAAAAGGGCTGATTCCAATCCCTAGTGCCAATAAATAAATAAATAAATAAATAAATAAATAAATAATTGGTAGTTTCCCTGTACACCAATTATGAATTTGCTGAAAAAAGAAATCAGGAAAGCAATCTCGTTTCTAAAAAAATAAGATAAAATACCTAGGAATAAACCTAACTAAAGTGGCAAAAGATCCTTACAATGAAAACTATGGAACACTGAAGAAAAGAACTGAAGACTACACTAGAAGGTGGAAAGACCTTTTATGTTCATGTATAGGCAGAATTAATATTGTTAAAATGGTCACACTACCAAAAGTGATGTACAAATTCAATGCAGTCCCCATCAAAATACCTGGGCTGGGCCTGGGGCTCAGTGGTAGACCACTTGCCTACCATGTGTGAGGCACTGGGTTCAATTTTCAGCATGGCATATAAATAAATAAGTAAAATAAAGGTCTATCAACAACTAACAAAGAAAAATACCAGTTCTTTTTTTTGGGGGGGGTGGGCGGGCTGGGGATTGAACCCAGGGTCAGTTTGCCACTGAGCCATATCACCAGCACTTTTTTTTTTTTTTTTTTTTTTTGGTACTGGGGATTGAACTCAGCGGCACTAGACCACTGGGCCATATCCCCAGCCCTTTTTTGTATTTTATTAGAGACAGAGTCTCACTGAGTTGCTAAGTGCCTCGCCATTGCTGAGGCTGGCTTTGAACTCGCGATCCTCCTGACTCAGCCTCCCAAAGTGCTGGGATTACAGGCATGCGCCACCGCGCCCGGCTTCACCAGCACTTTTTATATTTTATTTTGAGATGTTCTTAATAAGTTGATTAGGGTCTCACTAAGTTGAGGAGGCTAGCCTCAAACTTGGGATCCTCTTCCCTCAACCTCCCAAGTTGCTGGGATTATAAGGCATGTACCACCATGCCCCGCACCAATGACATTCTTTACAGAAATAGAAAACACAGTCCTAAAATTAATTTAAAAGAATAAAAGACCCATGGGGGGTGCTGGGGTTGTGGCTCAGCGGTAGAGTACTCGCCTTGCACGTGAGCGACCCAGGTTCAATCCTCTGCACCACGTAAAAATAAAAGCATTGTGTACAACTAAAACAAATGAAATATTAAAAAAAAAAAAAAAAAAGATCCATGGGGCTGGGGACACAGCTCAGTTGGTAGAGTGCTTGCCTCACATGCACAAGGCCCTGAGTTCAATCCCCAGTACCATAAATAAATAAATAACCCAGAACAGCCAAAGCAATTGTAAGCAAAATAAATAAATAAATAGAAGAAGAAAAAAAAATAAGCAATACTGGAAGCATTGTAATGCCTGACTTCAAATTATACTACAGAGCTAGGACTGGGGCTTTGGTTCAGTGGTAGAGCACTTGCGTAACATGTGTGAGGCACTGGTTTTGATCCTCAGCACCACATAAAAGACACACTTATTTACTTTTTTTTTTTTTTTTTTTTTTGGTACCAGGGGTTGAACTCAGGGGCATTCAACCACTGGGCCACATCCTCAGCCCTTTTTTGTATTTTATTAGACAGGGTCTCACTGAGTTAAGTGCCTCGCCATTGCTGAGGCTGTTTTTTTTTTTTAATATTTTTATTTATTTGCTTTAGTTGTACACAATGCATTTTATTCAATGCGTTTTATTTGTACGTGGTGCTGAAGATTGAACCCGGGACGCCCACGCGCTAGGCGAGCGCTCTACCGCTGAGCCACAATCCCAGCCCCTGAGGCTGGCTTTGAACTCGCAATCCTCCTGCCTTAGCCTCCCAAGTGCTGGGATTACAGGCATGCACCACGGCCCCTGGCCTTATTTACTATGTACAACTAAAAAAAAAAAAAAAAAAAAAAAAAAAAAAAAAAAAAAAAAAAAAAAAAAAAAAAAAAAAACTGACACAGACCAATGGAGCAGAATAGAAGATCGAGACCAACTCACATAGCAACAGACATCTGGTCCTTGACAAAGGCACCAAAAACATGTCGGGGATAAGAGCCTTTTTTTTTTTTTTAATATATTTTTTAAATTTTATTTTTATAATTTTTAATATGTACAACTCATAGTGCATATATTTAGTATCTTTTTACATACAACTGTTTGTATACAAAGTATATTCGTACAATTCAGGTCTTCAATCATGCATTAAGGAAAATGATATCCGGGGGATAAGAGCCTTTTTAAACAAATGGTGCTGGGGGCTGGGGTTGTGGCTCAGTGGCAGAGTGCTTGTCTTGCACATGTGAGGCACTGGGTTTGATCCTCAGTACCACATAAAAATAAATAAACAAAGATGTTGTGTCCATGTATAACTTCAAAATATATTTTAAAAATGGTGCTGGGAAAACTGGTCACCCACATGTAGAAGAATGAGACTAGATTCCTCTCTCTCTGCACAAAGATCAACTCAAAGTGAATCGAAGACCTTGGAATTTGACTAAAAACGATGTAAGTTCTAGAAGAAAATGTAGGGTCAACACTCTAACATATAGGCACAGGCAGTGACTTCCCCAATAAAATTCCTGACACTCAAGAAATAATACCAAGAATTAATAAATGGATTGGCATCAAATTAAAAAGCTTCTGCACAACAAAGAAAGCGAGAGTGTGAAGAGAGAACCTAGAGAATAAGAAGATCTTTGCCAGCTGCTCTTCTGACAGGATTAATATCCAGAATATATAAAGAACTCAAAAACCTTAACACAAAAAAATCAAGTAACATAATCAATAAATGGGCAAATGAACTAACCAGATACTTCTCAAAAGAAGAAATGTACATGACCAACAAATGTATGAAAAAATATTTAACATCTTTAGCAATTGGAGAAATGCAGATAAAAAATGCATTGTTTTGCAGGGTACAGTGACACATGCCTGTAATCCCAGTGACTCAGGAGCCTGAGGTGGTAGGTTTGCAAGTTCAAGGCCAAAGTCAGCAACTAAGCAAGGCCCTAAGCAACTTAGTAAGACCCTGTCTCAAAGTAAGAAATAAAAAGAGCTGGGGATGTGGCTCAGTGATAAAGCAACCCTGGGTTCAATCCCCAGTACCAAAAATGAAAGCGGGGGCTGGGGATTAGCGGTATAGTGCTCGCTTAGCATGTGTGAGGCACTGGGTTTGATCCTCAGCACCACATAAAAAATAAATAAATAAAAGTATTGTGTCTGGGGCTGGGGTTGTGGCTCAGCAGTAGAGTGCTCGCCTAGCACGTGTGCGGCCCGGGTTTGATCCTCAGCACCACGTAAAAGTAAAACTCATTGTGTACAACTAAAGCAAATAAATAAATTTTTTTTTTTTAAAAGTATTGTGTCAGCCGGGCGCGGTGGCGCACGCCTGTAATCCCAGCACTTTGGGAGGCTGAGGCAGGAGGATCACGAGTTCAAAGCTAGCCTCAGCAATGGCGAGGCACTTAGCAACTCAGTGAGACCCTGTCTCTAATAAAATCCCAAAAAAGGGCTGGGGATGTGGCCCAGTGGTCAAGTGCCCCTGAGTTCAATCCCTGGTACCAAAAAAAAAAAAAAAAGTATTGTGTCCATTTACAATTAAAATATTAAAGGGGCTGGGGTTGTGGCTCAGCGGTAGAGCGCTCGCCTAGCACGTACATGGCCTGGGTTCAATCCTCAGCACCACGTATAAATAAACACATTGTGTACAACTAAAACAAATAAATAAATATTTTTTTAATATTTTTAAGAAAACTACACTGTTTCATCTCAACTTAGCTAGAATGACAGCCACGGGGAATATAAACAATAATAAATGCAGGAGAGGATGTGGGGAAGAGGAACACTTTCACACTGTTCATGCAGTTGTAAATTAGTATTGAACTACTATGGAAATCAGCACAGAGGCTCCCCAAAAGACCCAGCTCTACAGCTCCTTGGTACTTATCCTAAAGAATTAAAGTCAGGGGGCTGGGGTTGTGGCTCAGCGGTAGAGTGCTTGCCTAGCATGTGCGCGGCCGGGGTTCGATCCTCAGCACCACATGCAAATAAACACATTGTGTACAACTAAAGCAAATAAATATTTTTTTAAAAAAGAATTAAAGTCAGCATGCTTCAGTGATAGGTGCACACCCTGTTTATAGCAGCACAATTCACAACAGCCAAACTATGGAACCAGCCCAGGTGTCCCTCAACAAATAGACAAAGATAATATGGCATGTACACAGTGGGGTTTTATTCAGCCTTAAAGGAAAATGAAAATTTGTCATTTGCAGAAAAATGGATGGAATTATGCTAAGCGATAAGTGTCAAACTCAAAAGTCAGGAGTCGTATGTTTTCTATCATGTGGAAGTAAGAAAAAAGGTGGGGTGAGGACTTCATGAAAATAGGAGTGAGACTAGCAGAGGAAAAGGTCTGAGGGGAAGGAGGGGGAGTGCAGGAGAACACTGTTGACAAATGCCGTGGCTGTGCTGCGTACACGGACCAGTGTGTAACTATGATTATAATGCACCAGAGAAAATATGGAGAAACCTATAAGATAGGATCAAAAAATAAAGTGATTTTTTGTACTAAACCTTTTTGGAACTTCTTCCTTTGGGGGACAGGAGGTATGGGGGGATTGGACCCAGAGGCACTTTGCCACTGAGCCACATCCCAGCCTTTTTTCTATTTTTCATTTGAAGACAGGGTCTTGCTAAGTTGCTGAGTGTGGCTTTGAACTTGTGATCCTCCTGCTTCAGCCTCCCACGCTGCTGGAATTACAGGTGTGCATCACCATGCCCTGCCATGGTTGGATTTTCTTATCCAATCTGAGAAAATTTTCTCGTTGACTCTCCTCTAGCAGTTTTGATACTATTAGTACTAATTTCTACCATTTTGTTTTATATCTTCCATTTACTAGTGCTTTACTTTTGTTTTTATATCTTTTCCTATTTTGCAGTGGTTAGGTTGGGGTAGATTTCTTGTCCTTGTTTTGTTGCTTTTGTTTGACAAGGTGGGTTCCCCTCTTTCTCTGATTCTTTGTCACCCAGGCATTTGAGTTATCCTGTTGGGCATTAAGAGAAAGGGTCAGCTCACTCTCTCTGCTTCCTGGCTGCCAATGAGCTGGCAGCTTCCTCCACCATACCCTCTGCCATCGTGCTCCACCTCACCTCAGGTCCAGGGCGAGGGGCCTGCCCACCATGGACCAAACCTCTGAAATTGCAAAACCTCCAAATCCATCCAGGAATTGTTTGAAACAGCCTTTCAGAAGTGGACCTGCTCAGAAGAAGCCAGCTCATCCTTTGATTGATGACCTTTTGATGTCACAAGCTCAAAATCCCCCATGCAGAAGATGACAACTTGTAAGGAAAAGAAGCACCCAGCTTGTGAATAGGTGTGGGGGCTCTCTGCACCTGTGCAAAGGAACCCTGAAATCTTCTTGCCTTCCAGTTGACAGGCAGTTCTCTGCTCTCCCTTCCTGTGGTTTTTCCTGCTACCAACCACACTTGGAAGGCAGATTTGAGCTTTTGCTCCTGTTCTCTTTGCCAGGGACCTAGCAGTAAAGTGTCTCCATTTTGGAAAAATAAAGGGGGGCAGGGCATTCAGCCCCTGTGTAGATAATGCCATCTTCCCTGGGGTGGTTTCGGTGGTCCTCCAGAGTTTGTTGCATCCACATTCCTCATAGAGGAATAAGAGAGGTCTTGGGACCCAGAAGGAAATTTAATGCCTTGTCTTATGGGGTTCCTTATCCTGCAAGTCCAAGCAGTTCCACTTTGGACTCTTTTTTTTGGTACCAGGGGCGCTGTACCGCTAAGCCACATCTCTAGCCCTTAAAGACAGGGTCTTATTAAATGGCTTAGGGCCTTGCTAAGTTGCTGAGGCTGGCTTTGAACTTGCGAGCCTCAGCCTCAGCCTCAGCCTCAGCCTCCTAAACTGCGGGGATTACAGGGGTGCACCATGGTGCCTGGCTCCACTTTGGACTCCTGATGTCTGAAGTAGCACCCACCAATGCAGGAGCCCTGTTTGGGGAGATGGCTTAAATTGCGGTTGACTATGGGCCATGGAGATTTGGGCATTGTCGCCTTCCGTAGTCTCACGGGACTTGGCCCGGGATCTCTAGTGACTTGGCCGAGATTGTTGATCGGGTCAGCGCCATTTTGGTGGTGTGTGTGGCGCGTGTTAGTCGTTGTTAGAGCCAGAGAGAAAAGTTATCCGAATAAAAAGCTGTTTGTTTCCAGTTTGCCTCTGAACTTCTTCCCGCGGCTTCGTTGCTCCAAGCGGCCATCGCTTCAGGCGACAACACACCTCAGCAGCATGCGTGGGCTGAGGGCCAAACCCGAAGTGTAGTCTGCATGAGAGGGAAGGTGCTGTTCCAGCAGACCTGGGGAGTGCCTGAGGGCCAGGAGCAATTGGTGTGTGGTGGCCACAGGGGTCAGTGCTGGCTTTGAAGCTGATATGAGAGGACTTGAAGGCATTGGTAACAGAGGCTGTTAGGGCAAAGCTGGATGCAGAGGCTCCTGTGGTGAGGCTCCTGGGATCACACAGGCTTTGCACACTAACAGGTGTGCATATCCTGCAGTCCCTCTTTTATTTTCTAATAAATAAATCCTGTTTGATATTACCATAACGTTGTAAATAACTTGTAACTTTGAAAAGATTCATAATTTCAAAATAAACTTTTAACTTTGTTAACAGATGCAGGCTTCTGTTTTCTTTTTGGATCAGAACAGTGAAAGCTGTCTTGCTAACCCAAAGCAGGCCACAGACTGACAGTGAGACCCGCTGGGGCAGGCAGGATGACGAGAGCCAGGAGAGGTGTCGGCAGGCAGAGGAGTTCTGTGTCGCGGTGATCCTCAGGCCACCGTGGCAAGGTCCCATGCCACCCCATGCCCAGTTGCTGTGCATGTGAGGCATGTGGCAGCTTCACCGGTAACCCTGGGTATTATTCAGGAAGATGGGAAGCCAGGTGCCGTGGTGCATGCCTGTAATCCCAACTTCTTGGGAGACTAAGGCAGGAGGATCTCGAGTTCAAAGCCAGCCTTAGGCGAGGCGCTAAGCAACTCGGTGAGACCCTGTCTCCAAATATAATATGAAATAGGGCTAGGGATGTGGCTCATGGGGACAGTGCAGAGGGACAGGTGGTAAGTGGCAGCAGAGGGCAAGGTCAAGCAAAACAGCTACCTGGACTTGCTGAGGCTGAGCTCTGTAAGGTTTCCAGGGTATGCTTGCTCTTCCCTCAGGAGTGGGCCAGCAGCGTGAGCCCGTGCCACCATGGGTTTGTCTGAGTTGTTGATTTTCTCAGGATGGAGAGGCATCCCTGGTGCTGGCACTCAAGAGGTTTTAGGCGGAGGGGTTGGCCTCGTGGAGCCAATGAGCCAGCAAGGGACATGTTGAATGCTCTGGGTGGGACTGGTGGAGACTGGGGTGCATAGGGCAGGGAAGGTGAGTCAGTTGGGCAAGCCTGGAGATGAGGGCCCAGGAGCTGGGGGTGCCTGTGGTGACTCTGAGTGCAACTGCAGAGGTCTGATAAGAGCAGTGACTGGGGAGTTCCTGTCCCTTATCCTGAGTCCCAGGACTTACATGTGCTTATGTTGGGGATGGACTTGTTGGACTTTTGCCGCAGTGTAGCTTTGTTAGACTGCTTTCCAACCTGTGGTAAAATACCTGACAGAAATCAACTTAATGGAAGAAAAATATTGTTTTGACTCATGGATTTGGAGGTTTCTGTTTGTGGTTGGCTGGCTCCATTGCTTTTAGGCCTGTGGTGATGAAGAGCTCTGTGGTAGGGGAGTGCGTGGAGCAGAGCTGCCCACCTCACGGCAGCCAGGAAGCGGAGAGGGAGGGGAGAGGAAGGGGCTAGGGACAAAACATACCCTTCAAAGATACCTGCTCAGTGGCCTGCTTCCACGTAGGCACCACCCAGTAGCTCTGCAGGCTGGTCACCAAGCCTTTAGCCCCGGACCTTGGGGGAGTTTTCTGATGCAGTCTGTAACAGTGGCTAAGGGCAAGTCACAGAGTGGGGAGAGTGAGTGACCCTCTTGTGCTTGCCTGCAGCTCTGTGGCTGTCACCATGTTCTGGAAGTTTGACTTGAATACCACGTCCCACGTCGACAAGCTGCTGGACAAGGAGCAGGTGACGCTGCAGGAGCTGATGGATGAAGACGACATCCTGCAGGAGTGTAAGGCTCAGAACAGGAAGCTGCTGGACTTCCTGTGCAGGCAGCAGTGTATGGAAGAGCTGGTGAGCCTCATCACGCAGGACCCACCTCTGGACATGGAAGAGAAGGTCCGCTTCAAGTATGTACTGAGGCTGTGACAGGTCCTGCACTGAGCAGTGCTCGGGGAGGCCGTGGGCAGTGTCTAAAGACAGCCAGAGCCAGGGTTGTTTTTTTGTTTGTTTGTTTTGTTTTTGTTTTTGGTACCAGGGATTGAACCCAGGGGCACTCGACCACTGGGCCACATCCCCAGCCCTTTTTTGTATTTTATTAGAGACAGGGTCTCACTGAGTTGCTAACTGCCTCGCCATTGCTGAGGCTGGCTTTGAACTCGTGATCCTCCTGCCTCAGCCTCCCAAGTGCTGGGATTACAGGCGTGCACCACCACGCCCGGCTGTTTGTTTGTTTTTTTATATTTTATTTTTTAGTTGTAGTTGGACACAGTACCTTTATTTTATTTATTTATTTTTACGTGGTACTGAGGTGGAACCCAGGGTTGCACACGTGCTAGGCAAATGCTCTACTGCTGAGCCACAACCTTAGGCCCCAAAGAGACTGTAAACGCTTAACCCCATCTGAGAAGTGAGGAGGCCTCTGTCGAGTTTGAGTTTGGAATCTCTAGTGTGTTTTCTCATTCTGAGTTTAAGTTGGTACCTGTTAAGTAAGTTCATATTAAGTTGGCATGTGTTGGAGCACTCTGGGTGACAGTATGCTAGGGGAGGGGAAATTCTGCTTCTGTGATAGAGAGGCAGATGGGATTGCAGCGTGAGCCCATGCCACCAGCAGCGGGCCAAAGGCCAAGCTGCAACAACATGTGGTGTCTGACTCCTGAACTCCAGGAGTGCTTCACTTTGGGATCTTCAACTTGGAGGAAATACATTATTATCATTCTTGGTATTATTAGCAATTCCCAAAGTTTTTCTTTAAGTGTGCCATTCAGTATTTGGCCAGGATGTTAGGAAATGACAGGTAGAGGGCAGTGTGGCAAGATGTTTAAGCCTTGAGTAAAGACTTACGCGCTGACAGCCGGGCAATGGCGAGGCACTTAGTGAGTCAGTGAGACCCTGTCTCTAATAAAGTACAAAAAAAGGGCTGGGGATGTGGCCCAGTGGGCGAGTGCCTCTGAGTTCAATCCCCGGTACCAAAAAAAAAAGACTTATGCACTGAGAGAACACCCAAGGCAGGAGGAAGGCTTCCTCGCCACAGGCCTAGACTGCAGGCTCTATGCATGCAGCTCCATGAAGAGCCCATCTGGCCTGCAGTGTCCCCAGCGTGCCCCAAGGGATGGTTGGCCATAGGCACCAGGTTCAGGCTTATGAGGAAGGTTGAATACATAGGTGGTAAAGCTTTAGAACAGGGCCAGCAAACCATACTCTGCTTTTGTGTGGCCTGTGCACTAAGAAGGATTTTACGTTATTACACAAGTGAAAGTATAAATAAAGGTGAATACGCCAGTGAAGTCTTGCTGGACACGCCATGCTTGTCCATACACAATGCAGAGTCCAGTCACAATAGAGACTGTCAAAAATACTTGCCATCTGGCCCTTTACAAAGGTCTGCTGATCTTTGGTCTCAGGAGGAAAATAGGGGAGGATGGGTGACAGGGTGACCTGTGGCAGGCTGTCAGTATGGCATTCACGGTGGTCAGACAGGTCCTCACTAACATGGTATTCTGGAAAGATCCGGGGCTTGCTTGTGGAGGGGCTGGGAGCTTGGGGAGAGTGTGACCATAGCTGGAGGCCACTGTGGTCTCGGCATTACCACTTATAGGCCCTTTAGACCTCTCACCCACAAATGTCTTTCAGTCTGTGTCACATCGGAACAAAGTGACAGGTCCATGAGAAGTATGACTGGGGATCTTATGAGTCAAGACAGGGGACCCAGGGTCCGTGAGGTGGGAGAGCTACAGTCAGTTTGAGAGAAATCAGTAATGAATGCTAAACAGCAAGGAGAAACCTTGAGGCTCTGGGGGAAGCTCCTATAAGTCACAGGCGGAACCAGAGTGGAGAAGCCAGCTCAGGTGAGCAGAGCCAGGCATTCTGCTCTCCGTGGACCTCTCAGTCTGTAATAGGTAGATCTCAGCTCAGACAGATTTTTTGTATTCTTTCTTTCTTTCTTTTTTTTTTTTTTTTTTTGGTACCAAGGGATTGAACCCAGGGGCACTTAACCACTGAGCCACATCCCAGCCCTTTTTTTTTTTTTTTGAGACAAGGCATTGCTAAATTGCTTAGGGCCTTGCTAAGTTGCTAAGGCTGGCTTTGAACTTGTGATCCTCCTGCCTCAGCCTCCTGAGCCACTGGAATTACAACCATGTGCCACTGTGACCAGCCTAAATTTCTTGTATTATTTCTTTGACAATCTTCTCTCTTCCAATTTTTCTCCTGTTCTGTCTTCCTGGGACATCTACTTGGATATTAGATCACCTGAATTAATACTTTCTCTTACTTTTTTTTTTTTTAGTTGTTGATGGACCTTTATTTATTTATTTGTTTATTTATTTATATGTGGTGCTGAGGATCAAACTCAGTGCCTCACACGTGCTAGGCAAGTGTTCTGCCACTGAGCCACAACCCCAGCCCCTTTCTCTTACTTTTGTTCTTAATGTTTTATCTTTGCCTTTTTATCTTAGAGGTTTGACTTTTAAGTTACCATATTTTTATTGACTTTTGAAATTTCTACCATCATATTTTAAATTTCTTTTTTCTTCTTTTTTTTTTTTTTTTTTTTTTGGTACCAGGGATTGAACCCAGAGACACTTAACCACTGAATCACACCCCATCCCTTTTTGTATTTTATTTAGAGACAGGGTCTCACTGAGTGAGACTTGCTGGGCCTTGCTAACTTGCTGAGGCTGTCTTTGAACTCATGATCTTCCTGCCTCAGCCTCCTGAGCTGCTGGGCTTACAGACATGTGCCACCACTCTCAGCCATATTTTTAATTTCTAAGAGCCTTTTCTTACTCTCAGATTTTTTTTTTGGACAGTGTCTCACTACATTGCCCAGTCTGTTGTCCTCCCACCTTAGCCTGCATGTGGCGTTGTGTGTGAGTCTCCGATATCTTAACAGCAGCTCCCAATTCTTGTTCCTGGATATGCTGTCGAGAGTGTTGTGTTATCCATAGAATACTGTGATTCTAAAGTTTTTTCTGGACTCAGGACTCTCCTCTGCATGCCTGGTCTTCTGTGCTTTCAGTCATGAGGCCCTAATGCCTGTGCAGAGTTTGGGGTCTGAGTGGGGCCTGCTCACTGCATGCTTCACCACAGCTGAAATGAGCCAGCTTTTTTTTTTTTTTTTTTTTTTGGTACTGGGGATTGAACTCAGGGGCACTCGACCACTGGGCCACATCCCCAGTCCTTTTTTATTTGGAGACAGGGTCTCACTGAATTGCTAAGTGCCTCACCATTGCTGAGGCTGGCTTTGAACTCGCGATCCTCCTGCCTCAGCCTCCCAAGTGCTGGGATTACAGGCGTGCACCACCGCGCCCAGCCATTTCTCTTTTCTTGTCTTTTAATTATTCACATTATTTGAGTAGGAGTTTGAGAGGGAATATCAGCTAGGCTGTGTCCTCCATCTGCCATGTTTATTTGGAGTTCCTATTGCTTTTATGAATCTCTTTCTTATTAGAGCGTTATGGTTATATGTAGTAGCAGGACTCATCCTGACAAACACAGAATGCATGGAGATGGATTTCAGATCCTGATCCCCCTTTCCCTCCCATATTCCTCCCCTCACCCCTTCTCCTCCCTCTGTCTACTAGACTTTCTTTCATTTGTCTGTTAACTTGTATTTGATTGGTTCTTTATGTTGTCTTAGCCTCCCTCCCCCTCTCCTTTATCTTTCCTCTAGCTTCCACATATGAGAGAAAACATTTGACCTTTGAGTTTCTGAGTTTGGCTTATTTCATTATCATGATATTCTCCATTTGCATCCATTTACTGTCAAATGCCATAATTTCATTCTTCTTTGTGGCTGAGTAGAAGTGTGTGTGTGTGTGTGTGTGTGTGTGTGTGTGTGTGTGTATCACAATTTTTTTTTTTTTTTTTTTTTTTTGGTACCAGGGATTGAACTCGGGCACTCGACCACTGGGCCACATCCCCAGCCCTTTTTTTTTTTTTTTGTGGTGGTACCGGGGATTGAACTCAGGGGCACTCGACCACTGCGTCACATCCCCAGCCCTTTTTTGTATTTTATTTAGAGACAGGGTCTCACTGAGTTGCTAAGTGCCTCGCCATTGCTGAGGCTGGCTTTGAACTCGCAATCCTCCTGCCTCAGCCTCCCAAAGTGCTGGGATTACAGTTGTGCGCCACCGCGCCCGGCAGCCAGCCCTTTTTTATTTGGAGACAGGGTCTCACTGAATTGCTAAGTGCCTCGCCATTGCTGAGGCTGGCTTTGAATTCATGATCCTCCTGCCTCAGCCTCCCAAGTGCTGGGATGACAGGCATGGCCACCGCGCCCGGCTAACAATTTCTTAATCCATTCATCATCTATTGATAAGCATCTGGGCTGTTTCCATAATTTAGCTATTGTGAGTTGTGCTGCTGTAAACATTGAGGTGGCTGTGTCACTATAGTGTGCTGATTTTAGATCTTTTGGATAAATACCAAAAATGACCTTTGGACATGACTATTGCTGGTAAGGCTGAGGCAGCTGAGGCAGAGCAGATGGCATATTGCTTTTGGGTTGTATCCACTCTTCAGTGCCGATGATGCCATGTTTTGGTTGGTGCAAACGTGTGGTCTCCTCTACACATAAATCCAAAGACACCCTGGCCAGAATGATGGGTCCCACCACCTCGAACTCTGGAAATTCAAGCCACAGCTCTGCCAGTACCCCAAGACTCAGCACTGGTCTGATGACCTGCTAATTCACTGACAGCATAGGGCTGCCTGTTGTTTTTATGCAAGTTGGTATGAACAAAGTTCACACTATCTGGTCAAAGTGGCATTCACACCAGATGACTCCCCCTTCTCAGAGTACACAGACACCCGGGGGGAAGCACGTGCCATGTTGGAAGAGGAGAGGCCACACTCATCTCGACCCAGCTGCTCCTCAAGAAAACTGGGATGGGTCTTTCTAATTCTGTAAGAATGTCATTGGTAGTTTGATGGAGATTGAGTGAATCTATATATTGCTTTTGATAGTGTGGCCATTTTGACAATATTAATTTTGCTTATCTAAGAGCATGGGATGTCTTTCCATCTTCTAAGTCTTCAATTTCCTTCTTCAGTGTTCTAAAATTTTCAATGTAGAGCTCATTCACCTCCTTGGTTAGATTGATTCCCAAGGGTTTTTCTTTTTTTCTTTACATTATTGTAAATGGGATGGTTTTCCTGATTTCTTCCTCAACTGAATCCTGTTGAATTATAGGAAAGCTATTGATTTATGAGTGTTGGTCTTGTATCTTGCTATTTTGCTAAATTCATTTATATGCTCTATAAGTCTTTTGGTAGAGATTTTGGATCTTCTAGATATAGGATCATATTATTGGCAAACAGAGATAGTTTGACTTCTTCTTTTCCTATTTGTATCCCTTTGGTTTCCTTTTCTTACCTGATTGGTCTGGCTAATATTTCAAGGACGATATTGAATAGGACTGGTGAGAGTGGACAGCCTTGCCTTGTTCCCGACTTTATGAAAATGCTTTTAGTTTTTCTCCAGTAGTATGATGTTGGCTTTGGGTTTATCATAAATGACTTTTGCAATGTTGAGGTAAGTGTTTTCAATCCCCAGTTTATCCAGTGTTTTTCACATAGATGGGTATTTGATTTTATCAAAGGGCTTTTCTGCCCCTATTGAGATGATCATGTGATTTGTGTTCTTTTTTTTTATATTTATTTTTTAGTTGTAGTTGGACACAATACCTTGATTTTATTTTATTTATTTATTTTTATGTGGTGCTGAGGATCGAACCCAAGCCTGTACACGAGCTAGGAGAGGGCTCTACCACTGAGCCACAATCCCAGCCCTGATTTGTGTTCTTAATTCTGTTTAAGTGATGAATCACATTTATTGATTTGCGTATGTTGAAATAACCTTACATCCCTAAAATGAAACCCACTTGATCATGGTGTATTATCGTCGTCTTCTTTTTTTTTAATATTTATTTATTTGCTTTAGTTGTACACAATGCGTTTATTTGTATGTGGTGCTGAGGATCGAACCTGGGCCACGCACGTGCTAGGCGAGCGCTCTACCGCTGAGCCACAATCCCAGCCCATCATCTTTTTTTTTTTTTTTTTTTTTTTTTTTGTAGTACCAGGGATTGAACTCAGGTGCACTCAACCACTGAGCCACATCCCCAGCCCTATTTTGTATTTTATTTAGAGACAGAGTCTCACTGAGTTGCCTCACTTTTGCTGAGGCTGGCTTTGAACTTGCGATCCTCCTACCTCAGCCTCCCAAGCCACTGGGATTACAGGCATGTGCCACAGAGGATTTCTATATCTTCCTGGTTCAATTTGGGCAGGTCATATGTGTCTAGGAATTTGTCTGTGTCTTCTAGATTTTCCAGTTTATTAGAGTATAAATTTTCAAAATAGGATCCAAAAAAAAGAAAAAAGAAAAAAGGATCCAATAAGACTTTGGATTTCAGAGAGGTCTGTGGTGTTACCTCCTTTTTCATCTTTGATTTTGCTGATTTGCTTCTTCTGGCTTTTTTTTCAGTTAGCGTGGCTAAGGGTTTGTCCATTTTATATCTTTTCAAAGAGCCAATTCTTTATTACATTGATCCTGTGTATTATTTTCTTATTATCAATTTTATTGATTTCAGCTGTGATTTTTTTGTGTGTGTGTGATACCAGGGATTGAACTCAGCGGCACTTGTCCACTGGGTCACATCCCCAGCCCTTTTTTGTATTTTATTTAGAGAAGGGTCTCACTGAGTTGCTAAGTGCCTCGCCATTGCTGAGGCTGGCTTTGAACTCGCAATCCTCCTGCCTCAGCCTCCCAAAGTGCTGGGATTACAGGCCTGCGCCACCGCGCCTGGCACCAGCTGTGATCTTTTTTAAAAAAATATTTTGTGCCGGGCGCGGTGGCGCACGCCTGTAATCCCAGCACTTTGGGAGGCTGAGGCAGGAGGATCGCGAGTTCAAAGCCAGCCTCAGCAATGGCGAAGCACTTAGCAACTCAGTGAGACCCTGTCTCTAAATAAAATACAAAAAAGGGCTGGGGATGTGGCCCAGTGGTCGAGTGCCGCTGAGTTCAATCCCCGGTACCAAAAAAAAAAAAAAAAAAAAAAAAAAAATATTTTGTAGTCGTAGATGGACACACTGCCTTTATTTTATATGTCTATTTTTATGTGGTGCTGAGGATTGAACCCAGCGTCTCACACATGCTAGGCAAGCACTTAAGCTATAGCCCCAGCCCAAGGTTGGAGATATCTTTGTTAGTTTTTTTGTTTTGATGACCTATTGGTGATAATTTAAAGCAGCCTGTATTATTGTGTTGGGGTCTATGTGGAATTTAATGTCATGAAGTATTTTTTTCCATGTGATTGGGTGTATTGACATTTATTGCTGGATTGTTCTCTTTACTAGGATATAATGGCCTTTTTTTTGGTCTCTTCTAATTAATTTTTGCCTGAAATCTACTTTGTCAGATATGAGAATAGCTACTCCTGCTTGTTTTCTTTGACCATATGTCTGAATATGTTTTGATATCCTTTTACATTCAGCCTATCTTTGCTTATAAGATGGGTCTCTTATAAACAGCATATAGTTGGATTTTGTTTTTTTATCCACTCTGCTAATCTGTGTCTTTTCATTGGGGAGTTGAGACCATTAACATTCAGTGTTAGTATGTATATATGTTTGTGGTTTCCTGCCTTTTTTTTTTTTTTTTTTTTTTTTTTTTTTTGCTATATTTTGTCCTGTTTTGAGTCTCATTTAGTGGATTATTTTTCTATTGAACATATTTTGTTTGTAGACTTTAGAAGTTGTTTTTTGGTTCTTCTGTGTGTAGTTTGTCTTTGATATTCTTTGTAGTACTGGTTTGGTACTCATGAATTCTTTTAGTTTATTCTTTTTAAAATATTTTTTTAGTAGTAGATGGACACAATACCTTTATCTTATTTGTTTATTTTTTGTATGGTGCTGGGGATTGAACCCAGTGCCTCACACATGCTAGGCAAGCGCTCTACCACTGAGCCACAACCCCAACCTTCTTTTTGTTTATTCTTGCTGTGGGATATTTTTTATTTCCCTTGTGAATTTGAAACTCAGTTTTGCTGAGCATAGTAACCTTGGCTGACAGTAATTTCCTTTTAGGTCTTAGAATATCTCATTCCAGGCCCTCCTCGATTTTAGGGTCTGAGCAGAGAAATCAGAAGTGAGCCTTATGGTTTGCCTCTCGATGTGACCTGATGTTTCTCCCTTGAGGCTTTTAATATTCTTTGCTCATCTTCTATGTTAGGCATTTTGATTATGATATATCTTGGTGAGGTTCTCTTTTGGCTTGGTCTATTTGGGGTCCTGTAAACCTCCTGTATGTAGATGTCTATCTCATTTCTGATAGGGGAGACATTTTCCCTAACTGTCTCTTTGAAAATATTCTTTATGCCTTTAGTTTGTATCTCCATGTTCACTTCTATCCCAATGATTCTCAGGTTTGGTCTTTTAAAGTTGTCCCAGAATTCTTGTGTATTCTGGTCATGTTCTGTAAATTTTTTCCCTTTATTGCCTTCTGTGTACTTAAGATCATGTAGCCTGTCTTCAGTGCCTGAAGTTCTGTCTTCAAAGGTGAGATTCTATTTTCTACATAGGCTGGTCTTTTAGTGATGCCTTCAAGCGAGTTTGTAATTTGATTGATCTTGTCTTTCATTTCTAGGAGTTCCGCTTGATTTCTTTTCATTATTTCTATTTCTTTATTAAAATGGTCTTTAATATCCTGTAATCACTGTCTTAATTCCTTCCTTAGATCTTTTTAGTTCATTAAAATTTTCTAACTAATAAGTTTTTTATAATCTTCCTCTGGATTTTCATCCACCTATCCATGGGTTCCTTTGCTGGGGGATTGGGTTTGCCTGTTTTCTCATGTTTTTAGAGGTCTTGGTCTTGAGCATCAGTTGAAGTGGATTCCTCCGCCTCTTCTTTTGTGTGTGCCCTTTTGTGTGTAGTTGTCTCTTTTGTTCTGGGACTTCTCTCTGTTTATGACATGTGAGTAGATGCCTAGGAGTAGGGTCTGAGTTCCCTCTCTGGTTGTTCCTCCTTGGGTTCTTTTTTTTTTTTTTTAATATTTATTTATTTGCTTTAGTTGAACACAATGTGTTTATTTTATTTTTATGTGGTGCTGAGGATCGAACCCAGGCCGCTCACATTCTAGGTGAGCACTCTACCACTGAGCCACAACCCAGCCCCCTCCTTGGGTTCTTGTTTATGGTTTGGGGCTTTTTGTCTCCTCCCTTCTTTGAGTTGGAGTAATGTGAGGGAATATTTAGTTTTGCAGCCAAATCTCTTAACCTATGAACTTTTAGTGTGCCTGTAGTTTCCCAATACTTCATAGAATGGGGGCAAAATAAACAATAGTAACAACTGTTGCAACAACAAATAGTAAACAGTGTTAAAGTATATACCCAGATCCTACTGTGGTATCTGCAACATTAATTGCCACCAATAAACAAGAATGGTGGGTTTAGCAATTGTCAGTAGTGAAAACAATAACCATGAACCAGCTCTAGCAAACAGCAGGTGTTGACCTTATCCTCCACTGCATCAGCATCATGGTGGAGCAGGGGTTATATGTATATCGTCCACCTTGGCCTCACACCACAAGCCTGGAAAGCAGCTTCCTCTACTCCACCGTCTCCCTGATCCCCTGGTGTGAATTTCAGAAACTACTAAGGCAGTACCTATTCATTGATGAGTAATTATGAAACATAGATAAAGGGGAAAAGTAGACAGTCTTAAGTCTTCCCACCCAGACATAACCTCAGGGGTGCAGCTTCTTCTCACTCCTCTGCTGTGTGTGGATAAGATCCAGTCATTCCCTGGGCTCTGGGAACGCTTCAGGGTGTGGTCTGTGTGTCTCCTGATTCCTCATCCTCTGGGGTCTGACTGGTCCCCACTGCCTGGGAAGAACTCATCATGTTGTATAGTTCAGAGACCTGGGAGACACAGAGCCTTCAGTGCTACCACCTAGCTCTCTGGTCCCCCTGCCCTCGTGGCCCTGTGTTGTCCCCTGTCCAGTCTTAAACAGTCCTTGAGGTGGACACTGGCTACTCCATTTCACAGACGAGAACTCAGCCAGTGAGGAGGAAGCCCATCCTGACCCATCCCTCTGAACCCCTCTCCTCACACCCAGCCCATGTGCCTGCAGCACTGATCGCACTTCTCTCTGGTCCCCAGGCCAGCTTTTTAGCTCCCTGCTGCTGGGCCTCTCTGGCTGGCAAGTCGCTCAGAGCTCTGAAGGCTGCTCACTCTTGTGGGGGCTGAGGCCATGGCTGGCGAAGAACCCATATTCTTCCCCTTCTACATGTGGACAGTCACCACATTTAGCCAGATATTTCCTCTAGATTCTCCCAAGCTCAGGTCTCCCTCCACTGACCCTTGGAAGCACCTTGGCTTAGGCATGGCCACATTTGGCAAGGGAAGCTCATAGCAGCAGTCCTCAACCAAGTGCTTCCTGTGCATGGGGGCAGCTAGCTCTGTACACCCCAGCCCTGTCATCCTTGCATAAACCTGGGAGGACAGGTATCCTCGCCTCCACGTGCAGATGAGAAAACCCCCATGACAGGGTCAGGTGATGGCCCAATATAGGGACAATCCTATCAGCCCCATAGGACACTCCCCTGATCTCTGCCTGTTGAGCCTGTTTCCACTCCTCAGTGTTCCCAGATGCATTGGATGAGAGGCAGAGCCTCAGGCTTTGTCACCAGTGAGGTGCTGTTAGGCAGGTGTGCCCATCCTGAGGTGACCCAGTGCTTGCCAGATGCTAATAAGGGAACATAGTGTGTCATTATGGGACTACATATAATGGGCTAAGAATCATTTTATATGTAGTCATTTTTAGCAAATGAAAAGTACATTATTCACAGTTATTTATATTTCTAAATAATGAATTAATTACATAGTTCCTTACAACTTACACTGAATCATAAACTGCAGATGTGGCTTGTCGACAGGAAGGGACAAGGACACAGGTAGGAGAGGAAAGGCAGGCTTCTGATGGAGAGGGGGTGACAAATGTGCTTGGGACTTGGTCACACTGAAACAGTGTGGTTGGACAGGAGGCAGGAGACGTGGGGTGGAAGGAGGAACAGGAGAAAGGCTACCAAGCGCATGGGAAGTAGAGTCAGAAACGTAGGCTACTGGGGGGCCTGGAATGAGAAGCCTGCAAAGGGTGTTAGAAACTCTGAGCTTCTAGTAGGCAGAATCGACAGCTGGAGCCGGGTGTGGCGGTGCACACCTGTGATCCCAGCAACTCCGGAGCTGAGCGAGGAGGATTCTAAGGTCAAGCCAGCCTGGACACCTTATCAAGATCCTATCTCAAAAGAAAAAATAAAAAGGAGCCGGGCGTGGTAGCGCACACCTGTAATCCCAGCACTTGGGAGGCTGAGGCAGGAGGATCGCGAGTTCAAAGCCAGCCTCAGCAATGGCGAGGCACTTAGCAACTCAGTGAGACCCTGTCTCTGATAAAATACAAAAAAAAAAAAAAAAGGGCTGAGGATGTGGCCCAGTGGTTGAGTGCCCCTGAGTTCAATCCCTGGTACCACCTAGTAAAAAAAAAAAAAAAAAAAAAAAAAAAAAAAAATGAATGAATGGAATAAAGATATTGTGTCCAACTACAACTAAAAAATAAATATGTTTTTAAAAAGGGCTGGCGATGTGGCTCAGAGGTAGAGTGTCCCTGGTTCAATTCCCAGTACTGAAAAAAATATATAACCAGTTATTCACAGAAAATATTGTCTCTGTTCTGTCCTGAGGTCTGCTCAGTGCTTTGTCCTTGTCACGTGGGTCTGTTCCATAAGAAGCAGATTATGTAAGCAGCTTCCTGAGAGTTGGGAAGTCTCATCTCACCTCCAGTGCTTGCACTGTGCCCTTTTAGATACCCAAACACAGCCTGTGAGCTTCTGACTTGTGATGTGCCACAGATCAGCGACAGGCTAGGCGAGGACGAGAGTCTGCTGAGCCTTCTGTATGACTTCCTGGACCGGGAGCCGCCACTCAACCCTCTGCTGGCCAGTTTTTTCAGCAAGACCATTGGCAACCTCATTGCAAGGAAAACTGAACAGGTAATGATATGTGAAGCACATGTGTTCTGGACCGTGATGGCCACCAGCAGGCAATCACCAGTGAACCGTCACCAGGCTACGGGGACAGCATTTTGACTGCTCACTAGGACACAGGTGGAACAGTGAGTGGCTGGAACATGAGCTGGAGTGTGAGGAAGAAAGTAGCTTCCCAGACATGCTTCTGACGGCCCGCTCTGGAACACATGGCATGCCCTGCCACCCCAGGCCAGCTCATCTGCCACCTAGCACAGGCAGGAGTCCTGGGCCTTGCCTTCACTGTGGCAGAACCTTGGCTGCCCCTCTCAGGTCGGTGCTTGGTGTGGGTGGTGAATCTGGGTGTGCAGAGCACTTACTGCTTCTCGGCAAACACAGGTAAGGTCTAGGGGTAGGAGAGGGGTCTGTCTTCAGCTGTAGCAAGGTTCTTCTCCTGCCTGTGTCTGACCTGGCACGGCCTCAGCCCCTTCACTCTGTGGACACAGCAGGGAGGCCTGATGGTGGGCTGTGCCTGACACCCATCCTGCCAGTCTCCTTTGTCACCGCACTCACCCATCACTACTGGTTTACTTCCAAGCACATCTCAAACATCAGAGCCTTTCTTCTGTGAATGTTTCATTATGTATCTCTAAGAAGTTTTTTTTTTCTTTTTTCTTTAAATATTAGTAGATGTCCCCATCTGGGTGCAGTGGAGCATACCTGTGATCCCAGCTACTTAAGAGGCTGACGTAGGAAGATAGTGAGTTCCAGGCCAACCTGGGCAACTTAGAGAGACCCTGTTTCAAAAAATAAAAACAAAAAGGGTACCCTTGATTATCATATCCCCAAAATATTAACCATAATTAACATTATCAAGTGTCCATTGGTGTCTGTGTCTTGAGCCCTGAGAAAGGTTGTTTTAGTCAGCTTTTTCAGTACTGTGACTGAAAGCAGTGGCAAGAACAACATAGAGGGGGAAAAGTTTATTTGGTTGGTGCTTATAGTTTCAAAGGTCTCAGTCTAAAAATGGCTGACTCCATTCCTAAGGGCTCTAGGTGAGGCAGAACATCATGGTGGAGGAAAGTGGCTTAGGACACAGCCACCAAGCAACAGAGAGAGCCAGGTGCAGTGCACACACCTGTAATTCCAGTGGCACTGAGCAACTCATGAGGCCCTGTCTCTAAAATAAAATGCAAAATAGGCTGGGGATGTGGCTCAGTGGTCAAGTGCCCCTGGGTTCAATCCCTAGTACCAAAAGAGAGAAAGGGGGGCAGGAGGTTACGGCTCTCATAACCCATCGCTTCACCTCTAAACTCTTGTCACAAATGAGCTCTTAGGGACAATTCATATCTAAACCATAGCAAAGGTCATCTGTTTCCCTCGAGGAAATTCTGCTGGCATGTTTTGAATATTCAGGGGAATGTCCTCTTTTATCAAGTCAAAAACCCAAGATTTGTGAGAGATCCCAGAAGACTGTTGCAGCTTACATCTGTGTTTAAAGCAGAGTAGAAATGAAGAGTGCAGCACAGGAGTTGTGTGTGTGCACACTTATGCAGGGGCAGAGGGAGGCTGTGGACAGTGGTGGCAGCAGTACTGCAGATGAGGAGCTTGAGATCCACCCTCGTCCATGTGGTATCAGAGGGTGGTCACTGAGGCCTGTGAAAACCTTTGCCTCGGCATTTGCAGCTGGTAGCTGGAATTGAATCTTGTGATTTACTGTAGCCTGGTCACAATCCTCTACCACTTTCAGATATTTCTTTACGATTTTACTGGTAAACTACAGCACTCAGGCCAAATGTGGCACGCTACCTGCTTGTTGAAAGAAACGCAGCCCCTTCCTGGGTCACACGTCAAGGCCCCTCTTTGCAGCCAGGGTGGAGCCAGGCAGCTGGGCTTCTGGGTCGCTCTGTGATGCATTGCGGTCCTCTGCGCAGGGCTCTGCATAGCTTTCAGTAGAATTATTCTTAAGAAGTTGATCATTGTATTACTGTTTTTTTTTTTAAATATTTATTTGTTTTAGTTGTACACAATTTTTTTTTTTTTTTTTTTTTTTGTGATACCAGGGATTGAACTCAGGGGCACTCAACCACTGGGCCACATCCCCAGCCCTTTTTTGTATTTTATTAGAGACAGGGTCTCACTGAGTTGCTAAGTGCCTCGCCATTGCTGAGGCTGGCTTTGAACTCGCGATCCTCCTGCCTCAGCCTCCCAAGTGCTGGGATTACAAGCGTGCGCCACCATACCCGGCTATCTTTATTCTTTACGTGGTGCTGAGGATCGAACCCAGGCTGCACACGTGCTAGGCGAGCGTTCTACTGCTGAGCCACAATCCCAGCCCCATACTGTGTTTCTAAAATTGGATTTTTATTGAGGAATTGCAGATTCACATGCAGTTGTATGAAATAATGTGAAGAAAACCCTTGGGTGCTTTGACTAGCTTTTGTGCAGGGTGGCACTTAGAAAAACACTAGGACAGCATCACAACCAAGATTGATGTTGGTGTGACCCCCAATTCACTCATAGTTCTCAAGTTTCACTTGCACTCATTTGTGTGTGTGTGTGTGTGTGTGTGTGTGTGTGTGTGCAACTTGTCACATGTGGGCGGGTATTCGTGCAGCCACCATCACAGTCAAGACAGGATGTTCAGAATCCACAGGTCCTCCCTCGTGTACTTTTCACAGCCACACCTCCTTCCCTTCTTAAATGTTGTCATTTCAAAATGTTATTTAAGGGCTGGGGGTAGAGTTGGTAGAGTGCTTGCCTTGCATGCATAAGGCCCTGGGTTCAATCCCCAGCACACACACACACAAAAAAAATGCTATTTAAATTAAATCATGTAGTATGTACTCGTTGGCTATTCACTTTTTTGCTCAGCATAATTTTCTGTACATTCATCCAAGTTGTTGTGTATATCAATAATTTGTCTACCCTCTTTTGTTTTCTGATGTTGAGGACTTAATTAATGGCCTTGCACATGGTAGGCAATGCTGTACCTCTGAGCCATAGCCCAGCCCAATTTATTCCTTTTCCTTGCTGTGTAGAGTTCTATGATGTGGCAGTACCAGTTTATGTAATCATTCATACGTTGAAGGATACTTAAGCTGATTCCAGCTTTTGGTGATTATCAATAAAACTATTAATTCTGATAATTTACCTCTATAGTCTTTTTTAGTTATATACAAGATCATGCCATTTATAATTAATGATTACTTTTATCCTTTATAAATTGTATATTTCTTACTTCTGTTTCTTGCCTTATCTCACTGGCTGGAACACTAGTACAGCATTCAATAGAAATAGGCCTCCTTGTTTTATTTGTCACCCGAGAGGAAAAGCTTCCCCCGTTTTACAGTTCATCAGGGTGCTTGTCACGGAGCTCTTGTGGGCTTTTTTCTTTTGTTTTGTTGTTCTTTTTTGTGACAGGTTCTTGCTGTATTGCCCAAGCTGTCCTCAAGCTTGTGATCCTCCTGCCTTAGCTTCCTGAGTAGCGGGAATTATAGGTGTGTACCACCATACCTGGCTCTGTAGTTTTGTTTTTTAATCAAACTTAGAGGTCTGCAGGTTCAGCTCGTAATGGAGTGTGTGCTTAGCATGCACAAGGCCCTGGGTTCAGTTCCCAGCACTAAGACCAAGCAAAACAAGAACAAGAAACAACTTAAGGAGATGTTTTTCATTCCTAGGTTTTAGAAAGTTTATAGCATGAATGGTTGTTAAAATTTATCAATGTCTTTATCTACTGAGTCAACTTTATCTATTGACTTTGTGATTTTCCTACTCTATTAACAGCTGAATTATGGTAATTAGTTTTCTATGGTAAACCTACATTATGTTCCTGGAATACACCCAACTTGACTGTGGTATATTTTTCTTACTTTTGTATTGCTAGATTTTGTACCTGTGGCATCAGTGAGATTGGCCTGTAACTTCCCTTTCTTACAGTGCCTTTGTCATATTATAGAATCAAGGTTTTATACCAGATTCTATGGGACACGGTCCCTCATTGCATGTTCTCTGCAAGAGTCTGTGTAGGTGTTTGGTGGAAGTCTCTGACCAGGCTATGAGAGCCCAGAAACTCTGGTGGCTTTAGTCCTGAATTCCGTTTCTTTGGGTATTCTGGAGTGACTCAGGTTTTCTTCTTGTCAGTTAAGGGTTTTTCTTCTTAAAGGAAATTCTTCATTTTTCTTGATTTGTACAGATTGGCCTAGAGCTGTTCACATTCACTCCTAAGAGTTCCTATGTTCTAAGAGTTCCTGTGTTTGTAGGATCTAGAACAGTGGCCCTGTTGCCATCCTGATATTGTTACTTAAATCTTCCATTTTGCTCTTAGTCTTTCTCTCGAGATATTTAGTCATCCTTTTCAGAATGCGTTCCTCCTCTCCTCCTTCTCCTTTTGTCTCCTTCTCCTACTTCAACCTCTTCCCCTTTTTCTGTTCTTCCCCTCGGTCTTCCTCTCATCTTCTTACTCATCTGTTCTGAGTCCCTTTTCTATTGTTGTAACCAAATGCTGCAAAGTGGGTAATTTGTATATTTTTATTTTTAAAAATTTTTTATTTGTGCAGCTGCATGTGGTGATGCATGCCTCTAATCACAGCCACTCAGGAGACTGAGGCAGGAGGACCAAAAGTTCAAAGCCAGCCTCAGCAAAAACAAGGCACTTGGGGCTGGGGTTGTGGCTCAGTGGTGGAGCGCTCTCCTAGTGAGGGTGAGGCACTGGGTGTGATCCTCAGCACCACATAGAAATAAATAAATAAATAAAAATAAAGGCAGGGCTGGGGTTGTGGCTCAGCGGTAGAGCGCTCGCCTCGCACGTGCGCGGCCTGGGTTCGATCCTCAGCACCACGTAAAAATAAATGCATTGTGTACAACTAAAGCAAATAAATATTAAATAAAATAAAGGCATTGTGTCTACCTACAATTAAGAAAAAAGTTGCTAAGCAACTCAGTGAGAACCCTGTTTCTAAATAAAATACAAAATAAGGCTGGGGATGTGGCTCAGTGGTCAAGTGCCCCTGAGTTCAATCCTTGGTACCCAAGGGAAGAAAAAGTATATTTTGACATATTATACACACATGGAATATAATTTATTCTAATTAGGATCCTGTTCTTGTGATTGTACGTGATGTGGCATTTCACTGATAGTGTATTCATACATGAACACAGGAAAGTTATGTCCCATTCATTCTACTGTCTTTCCTATCCCCATCCCCGCTCCCTTCCCTTCATTCCCCCTTGTCTAATCCACTGAGCTTCTATCCCTCCCCTCTATTGTACTAGTTAGCATCCACATACCAGAGAGATCATTCAGCCTTAGATTCTTTGGATCTGGCTTATTTCACTTAGCATGATAGTCTCCAGATCCATCCATTTACCAGCAAACACTATAATTTCATTCTTCTTTATGGCTGAGTAATATTCATGGGTAATTTATATGGAGGCTTATTTCTTTGGAGACTGGGAGGCCCAAGGTCAAGGGGCTGCATTCAGGCAGGGCAGAGTCCAAAGGAGGCCCAGGGTACCACATGGCAAGACACAGCAGTCTCTTCTCCTCATGAACCTGCTGGTGTAAGCATGGACCCCTCATGACCTCATCTAATTCCAGTCACCTCCCAACGTCCACCTCCAGACAATACCATCCGAGTCCCATTTCCCTGGTGTTGAAGATTGAATACCAGAGAAATGCCAAGGCAAGGAAAAAGTTTTATTTAAAGAATAGAACAGAGCTGATTGTGGTAGTGCACACCTGTAATCCCAGCGACTCTGGAGGCTGAGGCAGGAGGATCTCAAATTCAGAGCTGGCCTCAGCAACTTAGTGAGGCACTTAGCAACTGAACAAGACCCTGACTCTAAATAAAATACAAAAAAGAGCTGGGTATGTTTCTCAATGGTTAAGTGCCTGGGTTCAATCCCCAACACCCCCCCCCCAAAAAAAAAAAAAAAAAAAACAGAAGGACAGAGGCTCCTCTGCAGAGGAGGGGCCCAACAAAGTGGGGGTGTCCTGCCCCTTTTATACATTTCAGATTTCCTTTGTCCTCAAGCCCTTTCCTCCTCCCATCCTGCCTACATGACCCAAAAGGTAGACTGACCCCAGGGCGGAAGGGAGCCGCCGGGGCTGCTCACTAGAGCTCCTCTGGAGGAACGCTGCCCTGGAGGCCGTGAGCTGGCGCTGTGCTGGTTGGAGGAGGGGAGTGTCCTGAAGGTACTGACATCGTGTTTCCTTTCCTTCCCAACCAGAGCCAGCCCATCTTCCCCATCTGACCCCTCCTTTATGACCTGCAGGGACTGTCCTATTGCCACCACCCAAGTACTTTAACATACGTTAATTTGGGAATTGAATTCATAGCATTTGAAGTTTGGGGACCATATTCAAACCACAGCGTTGTCTCAGCAAGCTGAGATTCCCCGAGTGCCCATCTTTTTGGGCAAAGTGCTGGATCTACCTCAGCCTCCAGCCCATGTCCCTCGTCTATGCCTACCTGGGATGAGTTTGCAGATTCGTGGCAGACAGGGACTGTGCCCAGCGTTCACCTGTCTCCTCTCCTGCCCCGATCTGCACCTGAGCAGCCGCCTCTTTGTGGTGGGGTGCTGTTTCCCTGGCCCGTGGCTCATTTGGTTGTCCACATCCACGTCTTGTTCAGAGTGGCCACCACCCACCTCTCTTTTTTCTAAAGCTTCAGCCACTCCTGGGCTCCTGTCAGCAGCTGTCCATCCTCTATGCTCCTGCTGCCTGGGGTTTGTACTCCAGGCCTTCCTCTCCCCTCAGCGCCTCTGCACCGCTGGCCTTCCTCCCCAGTGGCCTCCTCTCCCCCTCAGCGCCTCTGCACCACTGGCCTTCCTCCCCAGTGGCCTCCTCCCCCTCAGCGCCTCTGCACCACTGGCCTTCCTCCCCAGTGGCCTCCTCTCCCCTCAGCGCCTCTGCACCGCTGGCCTTCCTCCCCAGTGGCCTCCTCTCCCCTCAGCGCCTCTGCACCGCTGGCCTTCCTCCCCAGTGGCCTCCTCTCCCCCTCAGCGCCTCTGCACCGCTGGCCTTCCTCCCCAGTGGCCTCCTCTCCCCCTCAGCGCCTCTGCACCGCTGGCCTTCCTCCCCAGTGGCCTCCTCTCCCCCTCAGCGCCTCTGCACCACTGGCCTTCCTCCCCAGTGGCCTCCTCTCCCCTCAGCGCCTCTGCACCGCTGGCCTTCCTCCCCAGTGGCCTCCTCTCCCCTCAGCGCCTCTGCACCGCTGGCCTTCCTCCCCAGTGGCCTCCTCTCCCCCTCAGCGCCTCTGCACCACTGGCCTTCCTCCCTAGTGGCCTCCTCTCCCCCTCAGCGCCTCTGCACCACTGGCCTTCCTCCCTAGTGGCCTCCTCTCCCCCTCAGCGCCTCTGCACCATTTGTGTCTAGGAAGCCTCAACATGGCTGTGCATAACAGCTGCGCACGCTCCTCATGCACACTGTGATGGATGGTCAGTCTTTCTCATGAAGGTCCTTGAAGGAAACACCCCTCGTTGCCAGGGGTTGGTCCTGCTGCTTACCAGGTGTGCTTGATTTCAGGTGATTACATTCTTGAAGAAGAAGGACAAGTTCACAAGCCTGGTGCTGAAGCACATGGGCACCTCGGCCCTCATGGACCTGCTGCTGCGCCTGGTCAGCTGTGTGGAGCCAGCTGGGCTCCGCCAGGAGGTCCTCCATGTGAGTGCTGGGGGTTGCCCTCCCACTCCCCAACTGCCCCCAGCACCATGAGGGCTCCTTCCTGACCTTTGTCCTCCTCAGCCTGTTCAGGAGCAAAGAGCACCAGGTCTCTCCTCCCTCGACACTCTCTGGCCCCCACGTGTACAGAGACCCAGTGTATGTCCTTGCCTCCAGCCTTGCCCTTACCTCTCGGCCTGTCCCCTGAGGCACCCACCCAGACCTTGGTGCACCGTGAGGTGCTGGCTCAGCCCCGGCAATCCAGGGGAAGGCAAGAGCTGGTGTGGCTCCACAGAGACCCAGACCCTGCTCGGGTGTGGACAGACTGTGAAAGGGTGTGGGCCTGGGAAGAGCAGGTTCCCAGCCCCAGGGGAGCTTGGGTGGCCTCTTGTTTGGCACACACTGTTTATCCTGCGATTTGAAGTAAAATACAGTGGGCTTTGGGGGCTTTGCCCTTTTCTTTTTTTCTTAAATATATATTTTTTAGTTGTGGATGAACCTTTTTTATTTATTTATTTATTTTGTGGTACCAGGGATTGAACTCATGGGCACTTGTCCACTGGGTCACATCCCCAGCCCTTTTTTGTATTTTATTTAGAGGAAGGGTCTCACTGAGTTGCTAAGTGCCTCGCCATTGCTGAGGCTGGCTTTGAACTCGCGATCCTCCTGCCTCAGCCTCTCAAAGTGCTGGGATTACAGGCATGCGCCACCGCGCCCGGCTGAACCTTTATTTTTATTTATTTATTTTTATGTGGTTCTGAGACTTGAACCCAGTGCCTCACATGTGCCAGGCAACAGCTCCACCACCGAGCCACAGCCCAGCCCGGCTTTGCCTTTTCTGACCTGGGGAATCAGGTGTCACCAAGGTGGGCGTCCTTGCGTTTAGGCTGCAGTCCATGTCTCTATGAGGCTGCCTGCACAGCATGCACGTCAGCCCGCGTGACTGCCACCACCCCTGGCCAGGTCTCTTCGCTCAGTGTGCAGAACAGCCCTGCAGGGCAGCATCCATCTCCCGATGAGGAGACTGAGGCTCAGGGCACCAAGTGCATTGGGGGGACTGGTATGCCAGCGGCACTGTGCCCACACCGTCGCCCGGCCCACTGCCCTCCTCACTGCACCCCTGCAGCTATGCCAGGACCCCCACTTGTCCTGACCCCAGCAGCAAGGCCCAGTGCCTGTCAGGCTCCATGTCCTGCTGGGCTCCAGGGCTCCAGCTCATGCTGGGTGTCTACATGCTGGCCTCAAGACAGACGGTGGTCCGCCCTTTAAACTTTGGGCCGCTCCCAGAGTTGAGGCGTGGTGATCTTTGGGTTCTTTCTGGGTCTGGGGAACAGGGTGTCGGTCAGAGTCTCTATCCTAGATGACCTGGTGTGTGGGTTTTTACTGCACCAAAGGACCTTCCTTTCATTTCGTTAGATGTGAGCAGAGATGTTCACGGGCCTTTTTCCCTTTCAGTGGCTTGATGAAGAGAAGATCATCCAGAGTCTTGTAGAACTGATCCATCCACATCAGGACGAAGACGTGAGTGGTGCTCCGAGAACCCAGCTTCTCTCGGGAGGCCCGGCTTGGCTGTCGGAGCACGCCCTGCCGCTCTCTGGAGCGGCAAGCCACTCCCTCCCCGATGAAGACCAAGGAGACACTCCTCTTCCTTTAATCCGTGCTCATGTCTAGGCAGTGTTTTGTTGACTAAGAATCAATATACAACAGGGTTAGAAGTGTAATTCAGTGGCAGAGCCCTTGCCTTGTATGCATGAGGGCCCTGGGTTTGTTTAGGAGTACTGCAAAAACAAAAAAATTTGCACATGATTTCAGAGGAACTGTCCCATTCCTAAGTTCTCTGAAAAAATAAAACTTATATATGTGTGTGTGTGTATACATATATATACATATATATATCATAAAAAACAGTTTTAACAGAATAGTGTTATCTGTGGCTGAATTACAAATATGAAGCTGAATTGTCTGCAAAAGTACCTTTGCAAAAAATTTTTTTTGTAGTTGGTACAATACTTATTTATCTTTATGTGGTGCTAAGGATCGAACCCAGTACCCCACATGTTCTAGGCAAGTGCTCTGCCACTGAACCACAGCTCCAGCCCCTGCAAAAGTACTTTTTATCTCTAGCAGTGTCAGTTTGTGCAGCTAGGGATCTGGCCACGCCTAGTGGCTCCTGTGCTCAGGGTGTCACACAAGACTGCCATCGCCTCAGGGCTCCACGTGGGGGTCCAGGTCCACAGTCACAGGGACTTGGCTGCACTCTGTCCCTCGTCCTTCCCTCAACTCCGTGCTGCACAGGCTCGTGCTGAGGGGCTAGCTCATCTCTGCAGGGGCAGCCCTCACCTGGCTGCACTCTCTTCTTTAGGCTTGAGTGGCCAGGCCCAGCCCACACTCAAGGAGATGGATCTACACGGGCATGAATTCAGGAGGGATGGTTGGGGGCCTATCAAACTTAAAATACAGAACCATCAACATCATCATGCATTCAGCATATTGCAGAACAGGGATCAAAGGTGTAGAGTGACATCTGTGTAGCATATTTGCCAATTTGGGGCTTGTGTTTAATTCCTGGGGTGGTTCAGCACAGCTAAAATCCTAGTCTAACCAGATCTACGTCTTGACGATGAGCACAACAGACAGTCTGTGAGTCTTTGCAGAAACCTGGCTCAGAGAAAGCCTGACTTGCCAAGGGTGCATGTGGTATGCCAGGGGCTGGTTCCTGGCAGCCATCCTAGGCTGAGGGCTGCTTCCCTGTCTTTTCAGAGGCAGTCGAATGCTTCTCAGGCCCTCTGTGACATTGTCAGGCTGGGCAGAGACCAGAGCAGTCAGCTTCCAGAGGCTCTGGAGCCAGACCCCCTCCTCACAACATTGGAATCGTGAGTGCTGGTGGGCCTGGTGTGGTGGGCCTCGCTCTGAGCTGTAGGAATAGCTTGGGGGGGCCCACTCTGAACACCAGGAACACTGCCATCCCCTCAAATGCAGTCTGACAAGCACCCCAGGTTCAAAGCCCAGGGAGGAGACCCCAAGGACTGCTGGAACCGATGGGCAGGGGCACTGGCGAGCCCTGGGCCACAGGCCCACGCTTCTTGCTTACGTGTGCCTCCTGGACCAGGACTGGGAGCACACTGTCTCCTCGGTGGGGCCAGAGTGAGGCCCCTGCTGGCTCAGCGGGGGGGGGCGGCTCTCCGGAGGGAAGTGTCCTTGCAGTGTCCGTTCCTGCTGTGACAGGCGGTGATCTCCGTGTGTGTCCCACAGGCAGGACTGTGTGGAGCAGCTGCTGAGGAACATGTTTGACGGAGCTCAGACCGAGAGCTGCCTGGTCAGTGGGACGCAGGTGCTGCTCGCCCTGCTGGAGCCCAGGCGGGCAGGGTGAGCCTCTCCCCCAGAAGTGGTGTGTGCTGCTCCCGTGCCACCGGCTGTGGCTGTCCAGAGTTTGTCACACTGTGCTGTTTGTGTTTCGGGAACTTTTGCCTACACAAGCGTGGATAGAGGCTCCTGGTCAAACAGGTCAACTTTACCTCTGTGGCCAAGTCCTCTTTGACCCTGACCATCAGGCATGGTCCCCTGCAGCTGGAAGGCACCCACTGCCACCAGTTCGCTGTGCTTTTGCAGAGGTATATGGAATAGGTGTGGTTTTTCCAGGACTGTCCTGACAAGTCATGCACGTGTGAGTGTGTGTGTGTGTGTGTGTGTGTGTGTGTGTGTGTGTGTGTGTGGTGTGTACCTGCCACAGGGCTTCCACTCTTCTCTGACACGCAGCTGCTTGTTCATGTCTACCTGCCATACCAGGGCAGGGAGACCCTATCTGTCTTTGTTTCATGAACCACATGAACACAGCGGCTCATCTGCCTGCCGACTGTTGAACCAGGCACTTGGTTTCAGGGCTGTCCTCCACCTCTCTCATTTACCAGGTACATTCAGCACCTACCATGCTGCTAGCACAAGGGCCCTAGGAGACGATTGTGACTGCAGCATGCCCTCTCCTCTCTCACTGCTCCCAGTTTGGCCTAGGACCTCAGCTTGTGTACAGAAGCCATGTTTATGCCCAGTCAGTAGACAGCAAGCTTGGGCCCTGGGGTCCTCAAGAGCCGTCTGCATGGGCTAGTGGTGGAGCCTACTGGTCAGGGAGCCTTCACCGAGGGCCCCATGTATCAGAGACAGTCCTCACAGCAAGGGTTGTCCTGGGGTGAGTGGGAAAAGGTGGCACTTGCATGGAGGCCCCACTGTGCTGTGCTGTGACTCTGGGGAGGGACGCCACCACGCGGTCTTCAGGTATAGCTGCTGGAGGCCTGGTGAGGCAGGTTAGGAGAATGCCGGCTCAAAATAGGAGGCAGCAGAACAGGTTTGGGTGAAAGGTTGAGTCTCTTTGGGGATTCAGGTGCTTGAAACCTTTCTAGGACCCCAGGTAGAAATTTCAGGAGGTGTGTGAATCTTCTTAGGAGCACGTAGGACCCAGCAGACCAGGGAATGCCAAAGCCACCCAGGCAGATGAGACAATCTTTGGACGCCCTGTGAGCCTCAGATGACAGCAGGAAGAGTGTAGGGAGGTCACAGCAGGATTGTCAGCCTCAGGAAGCTCACAGGAGGCACTGGTGTTCCTGGGCACCACCCGCCTTGGACTTCCCCTGCCCTGGAGCGCTGTCAGTGGACCTGGGTCTTGGGACACCTTTCCCTGCTCTGCTCCAGCACATGGTCGGCTCTCCAAAAGTTACTGCTCTTTTGTTTTGTTTTTAGTAGATGGACACAAAACCTTTATTTATTTATTTATTTATTTATTTTTATGTGGTGCTGAGGATCGAACCTCGTGCCTCACAAGTGCTAGGCAAGCGCTGTACCACTGAGCTACAGCCCCAGACAACTGCTGTTCTCTTAGTCCCACATCCTGGGAAGAGCTTCATTAACCCCTGGCACTGATAGCCTATGCCTTTTAAAAAAGAAAGAGCGAGCCAGCGTGGTAGTGCACGCCTATACTCCTAGCAGCTTGGGAGGCTGAGGCGGGAGGATCGTGAGTTCAAAGCCAGCCTCAGCAACTTAGCAAGGCCCTAAGCAACTCAGTGAGACCCTCTCTCTAAATAAAATATTAAAAAGGCCTGGGGATGTGGCTCAGTGGTTAAGTTCCCCTGATTTCAATCCCTGGTAGCAAAAAGCAGGAAAATAACAAGAAATTGACTTAATTTTTGTGGTAAGATTATTTGCTGTTTCTCCCTCAAAACCTCATAACTATGTAGTTGTTAGTTTATTACCTAAAATCAAAATTAGGATATTATAAGGCTTTTCTCAACTTAAGACAATGGAAATATTGATTTATCTTCACAAATTCAGGAATCCTGGGCCTAGCCTTGCATCTGATGGAGGGGGACAGTATAAAAATCAGGATGACAGAATAGCCAGCCACTTCTCTTTGCTTTTTTTTTTAATATATATATTTTTAGTTGTAGTTGGACACAATACCTTTATTTTATTTATTTATTTTTACGTGGTGCTGAGGATCAAACCCAGGGCTGCGCACGTGCTAGGCGAGTGCGCCACTGCTGAGCCACTGCTGAGCCACAACCCCAACCCCTCTTTGCTTTTTTATACTTTTACACATTTAGTTTTTCTGTAGTGATCAAGTGTTTCTTCTATCATCAGAGGAGGTGTTTAGATAAATATCTTAGAAATCTGCTTGAAAAGGGGAAGAGACAGCGTGTCCAGTCTCGGGGCAGCAGTGCCGTGCGTCCTGTGCCTCCTGCCAGCCCCATCTCGTGGCCGTCACCCAGCAGCATTTCCTGCGGGCCCAGGTGCCTTTGTGCTCTCTCTGCACCAGTCACAGCATCTTGACGGGCAGTCTTGATGGTGCCACTCTTGAGATTTCTTTTTGGGAAAATTACAAACCTCTTTTGGGAAGCAGAGGGTGAGTGGAGTGTTGCCAGGCTGGGTAGCTGTGCACAGGGCACAGGTGTCGGTGAGGCTCCATCTGCTGTCCTCACCCACAGGACAGAGGGCTTGGTGGACTCCTTTTCTCAGGGACTGGAAAGGCCACATGCTGTCAGCAGCAGCGTCCTGCGTGGCATCGAGCCTCGGCTGAAGGACTTCCACCAACTGCTGCTCCACCCACCAAAGGTACAGTGTGCGGGGCTGCTGGGGACGTGCAGGAGAGGCCCCATGGGACTCTGCCCGGACTGAGCGCGCAACAGTGCCTCCCCAGGCCTCGCCAGGCAGGTCCCGGCATGTGCTTTCCAGACCCCTGGCCCGTCCAGGGAGGCCCAGGGAGTGGGAGAACTCACAGCCCCCTGCCAGGAGGCTCCAGGTGGGGGTCCACAAGGCTGCGGGTCATTCTCGGAGGCAGGGGAGCCCTTGCTCACCCAGGCTTCCGCTTGGGGTGTGGCTCCTGCTGAGGAGCAGAGACCTCGCTGCTGCAGAATTCGTTTTTAGCCAGCGCCTCCTTGCCCTCCAGCTGTCCCCTCCCTAGTGCTCTTCCTAGTGCCCTCCCTGGCCCGCTACTTGAAGTGAGTGAGGTGAGCTTGGCAGAGGCAGGGCTTCCATTTCCTTGGTTAAGGAAAAGGTGCACACCCTGGGCTTCCTGGGGCATCTGAAGCACCTGCAGCTCGACCACCTTGTCTCCTCTGAGAGCGTTCGCAGGTGTCCTGGCTCTGTGTCCTGAGGCTGTGGCCCCAGGGAACTCATGGGCATCCTGCAGGGGCTGCAGCTGCCACTTGGCCTGGCACATGAGAGTCCCTGGGCTGCTCAGCCATCGACAGCCCTTGCTTACTCTTGGTGGCCGGGGGAGTGGTGGGCTCTTTTCTGAGGGCCCCTTCTGTAGGCAGAGGCCCTACACACACACCTCACTCCCTCCTAGCCTGGGCCACGCCGTGGAGCAGTGGCCCTGGCCTTTGAGCGGTTGGCATGTGACCCAGGGGAAGCTGGCAGGTGCCATGCTGGTGGCCAGTCATCTCGGGACTAGGCGTGGTGGCATGCACCTGTGATCCCAGCTACTTCAGAGGCGGAGGCAGGAGGGTTGCAAGTGGGAGACAAACCTGAGCAACTTACCTCAAGATTTTAAAAAAGAGTTTTTAATTTTTAAAAAAGGGCTGGGGTGTAGCTCAGTGGCAGACGGAGCTTCCTAGTGTGTGTGAGAAGTCCTGGGTTCACCCCAGCACAAAACAGACACAAGGCTCCAACTGGCCGTGCCCCTGTGTTTGCAGAAGAAGGCAATCCTGACCACCATTGGTGTCCTGGAGGAGCCCCTGGGCAGCGCCCGTCTGCATGGTGCCCGCCTCGTGGCTGCTCTGCTGCACACAGACACGCCCAGCATCAACCAGGAGCTCTGCCGGCTCGGCACCGTGGACCTGCTGCTGGTGAGTGAGCGCCTCGGCCGGCTGGGCCTCTGCAGCCGGGCCTGCAGATGGGTGGGGGCGGCAGAGTGGGGTCCATCGGGGCAGGAATCAGGACCTTGGCACCTGAGCAGAGGCCTGCTGCCGTGAGTCCCGGGGCTCGACCAGCCCCTGGTGGAGCACCTGAGCAGTCTCACCTCAGGCTCGCGGAAGCCGCCATCCACGTGGACCTGCCCGACGGCTGGGCCAGGCGTCCAGTCCCTTCATCTCCCTTCTTGTACTCTGACTTGACCAGACAGGACTAAAGTCGTACCTCTTAGAAGATGTCCCAGAAGAGCCGCTCTTCCTCTTGTGAGGAGAGGTGGCCTGTGGAGGGCCATGGGTGTCTTAAGGAGGGGACAGGCAGTGGCTGCAGTGCTGCTGCAGAGATCCCCTGGAGCGCTGACCCGGAGGCCGCCCAGGTGTGTGCTGTGGGCCTGCATGGCCGCCTCTCCCCAGCCGCCGTCTCCCTAGGTTCAGCCCCAGAACAAGCACTTCTCCCTGCCCCCCTCGAGTTCATCAGCTGTGATGACAGGTCCCAGTCAGGGTCAGAGGAGCTGATTCAAGACCCGCTTTCCTTTTCTATTCTTCAAAATAATTTTCACTTTGTCTTTCTTTTATTTTCACCTTGGTAAAGTACCATGGCATGAAATAGTCCTTTTTATCCATTTATGTGCATGTCTTGCTGGTGTTGAATCAGGAATGTTCTGCCCCTAGTTACATCCCCAGTCTTTTTATTTTATTTTTGAGATGGTCTTGCTGAACTGTCCAGGTTAGTCTTGGAATCGTGATCCTCCTGCCTTGACCTCCTGAGTAGTTGTGGTATAGGTGCACACCACCACACCTTTCTCCGTTATCCATTTTTATAAAAAATATTTATTTATTTACTTTAGTTGTACACAATGCAATGCATTTATGTTTACGTGGTGCTGAGGATCAAACCCGGGCCGCGCACGTGCGAGGCGAGCACTCTGCCGCTGAGCCACAACCCCAGCCCCGTCATCCATTTTTTAATTGGGTGATTTGCTTTTATTTTTATTTTATTTTATTTATTTATTTTTTTAAATATTTGTTTATTTACTTTAGTTGTACACAATGCAATGCGTTTTATGTTTACGTGGTGCTGAGGATCGAACCCGGGCTGCGCACATGCTAGGCAAGTGCTTTACCGCTGAGCCACAATCCCAGCCCCCCTTTTTTTTTTTTTTTTTTTTTTTTTTTTGGTACCAGGGAATGAACTCAGGGGCACTTGACCACTGGGCCACATCCCCAGCCCTTTTTTGTATTTTATTAGAGACAGGGTCTCACTGAGTTGCTAAGTGCCTCGCCATAGTTGAGGCTGGCTTTGAACTCATGATTCTCCTGTCTCAGCCTCCCAAGTGCTGGGAATACAGGCGTGCGCCACCGCGCCCGGCTTGATTTGCTTTTTTGTAGTTGAATTGTAGGAGGCTTTTTTTGTTGTTTTTTGGTTTTTGTTTTTTATTCTGGATATTATTATTATTTTTTTTTTTTTTTGTACCAGGGATTGAACTCTGGGGCACTGGGCCACATCCCCAGCCCTTTTTTGTATTTTACTAGAGACAGGGTCTCACTGAGTTGCTAAGTGCCTCGCCATTGCTGAGGCTCTGGCTTTGAACTCACGATCCTCCTGCCTCAGCCTCCCAAGTGATGGGATTACAGGTGTGTGCCACCACACCTGGCTGGATATTAATCCTTTATCAGACATATGATTTTCAAATATTCTCTCCATTTTTTTTTTTTTTTTTTTTTTTTTTTGTGGAGGTGCCAGGGATTGAACTCCAGGCACTTGACCACTGACCACATCCCCAGCCCTATTTTGTTTTTACTTTTAGAGACAGGATCTCAGTGAGTTGCTTAGTGCCTTGCTTTTGCTGAGGCTGGATTTGAACTCGCGATCCTCCTGCCTCAGCCTCCCAAGCCACTGGGATTACAGGTGTGTGCCTCTTTTCTTTTCTCCTGTGGGTTGTCTTTCACTCTCTGTGTACGTGGTGCTAGAGATTGGACAGTGCTCTACCACTGAGCTGCACCCACAGCCCTTTTCTGTCATCTTCAGTCTCACCCCATCTTGACAAGCCGCACGGGCTGGCCTGGACTGTGCTGCTGCCCTGTCTCAGCCGCCTGAGTGGATGGGGGCACAGCCGTGACCCCACACCCAGCTGCTTTACTCTCAGTGGTGACACACACAGGTTTGACATGTTGATGAAATCCAATTTACCTTTTTTTTTTGCCTTTTGTTACCTGTGCTTTTGGTGTCATATCCAGATCCAATGTCATGGAGATTTTCCTCTATGTTTTCTTCAAAGAGTTAGATTTTTGACCCATTTTGAGTTGATTGTTGCATATGGGATGAGGTAGGTTCCAACTTCATTTTTTACCATGTGGATATCCAGTTTTCCCGGCACCATTTGTTGGAGAAACTGTCCTTGTCCCATTGACTGGCCTTGGAACCCTTGTTGAAGGTTGCTTGAGCATATGTGGGGGCTTGTTCCTGGGCTCTGGCTCCTATTAATTGGTCTGTCTCTCTATCCTCATTCCAGTGCCACACTCTCTTTTTTTTATGTAAATGTTTTTAGTTGTAGTTGGACACAATACCTTTGTTTTATTTATTTATTTTTATGTGGTGCAGCCCCAGCCCCAGCCCGTGAACCCCAGCCACAGTCCTGAGCCACAAGCCCAGCCCCATACTCTCTTGATGCAATATTGTAGATTTGGAGTAAGCTTTGAAATTGGAAAGTGTACATCCTGTGGATTTGTGCTTTTTCAAGATTGTTTTGGCTATTTCTAGGTATCTTGACATGTAATAATTTTGTATTTCTGCAAAAAAAAAATTGCTTTGGTAGATTTATAGTGATGGCAGTGACTCTGTGGATCACTTTGGGCAGTGCTGTCTTTCTTTCTTTCTTTCTTTCTTTTTTTTTTTTTTTTTTTTTGTGGTACCAGGGATTGAACTCAGGGGCACTCGACCACTGGGCCACATCCCCAGCCCTTTTTTTTTTTGTATTTTATTTAGAGACAGGGTCTCACTGAGCTGCTAAGTGCCTCGCTATTGCTGAGGCTGGCTTTGAACTCGCGATCCTCCTCCTGCCTCAGCCTCCCAAAGTGCTGGGATTACAGGCGTGCGCCACCCGCGCCCGGCTAGTGCTGTCTTTCTAACAGTGTCATTCGTCCAGTCCATGAACACTTTGCTCTTTCACTTATTTGATCAGGTCTTCTTTGGGGCTGGAGGGTGGCTCAGTGGTAGAGTGCTTGCCTAGCACGTGCCAGGCACTGGGTTCTATCCCCAGTGCTGCAAGTGAACTTTTAAAATATAGAAATAATAAATAGGTCTTCTTTAAATTCTTCTATCAGTGTTTTGAAGTTTTCAGTGTACTACAGTGCAGTTTTCAATCTTTCCCGTCCTTAGGTTAATTTATTCTTAAGGATTTTATTCTTTTTTTTTTTTTTTTTTTGGTGCCGGGGATTGAACTCAGGGGCACTCGACCACTGGGCCACATCCCCAGCCCTTTTTTTGTATTTTATTAGAGACAGGGTCTCACTGAGTTACTAAGTGCCTCGCCATTGCTGAGGCTGGCTTTGAACTCGCGATCCTCCTGCCTCAGCCTCCCAAAGTGCTAGGATTACAGGCGTGCGCCACCGTGCCCGGCTTAGGATTTTATTCTTATTGATGCTGTTGTACATGAAGTAATTTTCTTTGCTTTTTGGATTGTTCATTGCTGTACAGAAATGAAGTGATTTGTGTGATTTTTGTATCCTACAACTTTGCTGAATTTGTTCTAACAGTTTCTGTGGAATCTAGAGTTTTCTACATATAAGATCATGTCACTTGAGGGACTGGGGCTGTGGCTCAGTGGTAGGGCACTCGCCTAGCATTTGTGAGGCACTGAGTTCGATCCTCTCAAAACCACACAAAAACAAAGTTAAATACACACACACACACACACACACACACACACACATATTATGCCATTTAGGAACAGGGGTCATTTTACTTCCTTTTCCAATTTGGATGCCTTCTATTTCCTTTTCTTGCCAAATTGCTCTGGCCAGGACTTGCAGTGCTGTGTTGAACAGAAGGTGAGAGTGGGCCTCCTTGTCTCGTTCCTAATCTAGGGAAACTTTTCATCTTTCAGCACTGGGTATGATGTCAGCTGTGCATTTTTTGTAGATACCTTTATTATGTTAAGGAAGTTTCCTTCTATGCTTGGTTTATTGAGATTTTTTAAACCAAGAGAGTGTTTTGAATTTTTGCATATACTTTTTTTTGCATTGAGATGTTCATTTGGTTTTTGCTCTCATTCTGTAATTTACTATATTGTACTGATTTCCGTGTGTTGAAACACCCTTGCATTCCAGGAGTGAGTCCTGCCTTGTTGTGGTGCCTGATTATTTTAATATAATGCTAATTCAGTTTGCTATTACTCGCATCAGTATTCATAAGGAATATTGTCGTTTTCTTTTCATGTCCTTGTCTGGTTTTGACCTCACAGAAGGAATTAGATGGTGTTCCCTCCTCTTCAGTGTTTGGAAGAGTTCAAGGATTGGTACTGATTCTTAAATTGTCGTGAAGGCCTCTTCTCTGGCCTTCCTTTGTTGGGAGGTGGGTCTGGATTCCTGTTGCAGATGCGGCGCCATGGGCAGGACCTCTAAGGTGGCTCAGGTCACCCAGGCAGAGCAGGACAGCTGAAGGACACCTGGGCTGTGCTTCTGTGAGAGGGGGCTGCCCCCTTGTCCAGCTGCCTCACCAGCTGTGAAGGAGGGCTGCACTCAGGCTGGAGCACGCCCTGCCCCAGCCTCCTCTCCACCAGCGCCTCCCTCTCGGTGCTGAGACAGGCTGCCGTGGCCTGCGGCTGCGTGAGGTGCAGTGGTGGTAGAAGAGAGGCCCTCGGGCTAGACTCAGCACTGTGCCTTCCTCCCTCCCTTCTCCCTGTCTGGAAGAGACTGTGTGGGAGATGGGACAGGAGACACAGGACGGCAGCTGCCCTTGGGTGCCTCTGTCCCCAGGGACACCTCAAAGAAATCAGAACCTCCTGTGGGCTCCGGCTGCCTTGAGGCATGGGGACATGGGCTTCAGTCCCAGCCCAATTTTCACATTCTTAGATCTGAGAAATAATAAAAATGATAGGGGGCTGGGGCTGTAGCTCAGTAGCAGAGTGCTTGCCTAGCACGTGTGAAGCACTGGGTTCAATCCTCGGCACCACATAAAAATAAATAAAGTGAAGGCATTCTGTCCATCTACAACTACAAAAGAAATTTTTTAAAAATATGTGTCAAAATATATAAAGCATATTTTGCAGGAAAATGTATAGTCTTTTGAAGACTTACACTGGGAAGGACTGGAAATTAATGAGTCAAGCCTCTAAAAAGGACAAAATAGGGGCTGTGGTGTGGCTCAGTGACAGAGCACCTGCCTGGCACGTGTAAGGCACTGGGTCTGATCCTCAGCACCACATAAAAATAAAGATATTGTGTCCACCTATAACTAAAAAATAAATATTAAAATAAATAAAGGCTGGGCGCGGTGGCACATGCCTGTGATCCCAGCACTTGGGAGGCTGAGGCAGGAGGATCGCAAGTTCAAAGCCAGCCTCAGCAGTGGCAAGGCACTTAGCAACTCAGTGAGACCTGTCTCTAATAAAATACAAAAAAAGGGCTGGGGATGTGACCCAGTGATTTTGAGTGCCCCTGAGTTCAATCCCCGGTACCAAAAAATAAATAAATAAAGGTATTGCATCCATATACAACTTAAAAAAATTCTTAAAGGACAAAAATAATAAACTCACAATGGAAAGAAGACAGTTATTTGGATAAGGGCAGAGGTCAACGGGACACACACAAGTCTAGACGGGCAAAGGGTGCGAGAAGCAGGGACACCTGGAGTCAGGAGCCAAGGTTGGGAGCAAGTTCAGCTGTTAAGAGAGGATCCGTCTAAGAACTCTCCTCTGTCCTCTGTTTACTCAGGACTTGTTTTTTAAGTACACCTGGAATAACTTTTTGCACTTCCAAGTGGAGCTGTGCATAGCCGCTATTCTCTCCCACGCTGCCCGGGAGGAGAGGGCAGAAGCCAGTGGATCCGAGAGCAGGGTGGAGCCGCCCCAGGGGAGCGGGAACGGGAGCAGGAGCCTGGAGACCCCCCAGCCCACCGCCAGACTCCCTGAGAACATGATGGTGACCCATGTAAGTCCTGGCCAGCTTGTCACTGCAGGCTGAGCCCTACTGGATGGTGGGTGCCAGCGTGGTGGGGTGCCATCTGCCAGCACTGCCCGGCCCTCGTGCATTGGCTTCTTACCCCCTCATGGTCAGGAGATGCCACCCTCTTTGACCCTAGGGACACTGATATGTAAGGAAACATCTCAGTTTCCCAGATCACAGAGCTGGGGACAGAGAAAGTGAGGGGCGGCTGGGGGAAGGCAGCATTTGCACCGCGGCTCTTGCTGGCCATGGGCTGTGGCCCCAACTAGGTCACCGAGAAGCAGCCCCTCATGTCTGAGTGCAGCCTGTCTTGTGACCAGAACACAGAGGACAATGCAAGTGCTGGCTTCTCCTGGAACGCCTTGGGGGCCAGCTCAGCCCTGCCGGCCCCCTCCTCACACTCCCTGGCTGTGCTCACGGCTGCCTGCGCTCAGGGCCGGGCGAGGCTGTGTGGCCTTCTCTTCTGTTCTCAGCACCCAGAATCACCCCTGGCAGAGGGCAGCTTTAGTGAGCTTGCTGGGAGGGAGGGGGGGAGGGAGCAGGTCAGCACGAAGAGTCCCCACTGTGACCTCCTGCACAGGAGGCAAGGGTGGGGGTCGCCCCAGCCCCACTGCAGAGGCTTGGGAGGGGCCGGGTCTCTCACCAGGCCTCACAGATGGTGGGGCTTGAGTAGGGCGGGCTGGGGGCCAGCCCCGGGCCGGAGGGTCCAGTCTGGCCCACAGCTGATGGCCCGCTGATGAAGAGCTAGAGGACAGGCAGTCCCAGTGAGGCGAGCAGGGGGCCAGGCCTGGCTGAAGGTGCGAAGCCCTGCTGAGCATGGCAGGCCTCCTCCTGGACACTGGGAAGCAGGAGGGAGGGTGGCCAGAGGCGGAGTGCAGGGACAGGAGCCGCAGGGGAGGCCACGGAGGGCAGGCAGAGGGCACCAGTGGAACCTGCGTCACACTAGTCTTCCCTCCTGGGCCCAAGACCCTGGGGCAGTGCCTGCCTCTGCGGCTGTGCGGGGACTAAGGAGATTCGGGATCCGCGGTGTCCAGCCACAGGTCCTCCTTGCTGCCTGCAGCACCTGGGGGAGGGGTCGTGCAGCCCTGTGGGCCCTCTCTCACGTGCCTGCCCACCGCCTCCCCAGCTGTTCCAGCAGTGCTGCCTGGTGCAGAGGATCCTGGAGGCCTGGGAAGCCAACGACCGCGCACAGTAAGCGTCCTGGGCCTGCCCGGCGGTCGGGGCGCAGAGCCACAGTGCCCCGGGGTGTGGGCAGCGCTGCGTGCCGAGCTCCAGGCCTGGTGCGGGCTGTCGAGGGTGTGTGATGTGGCCTTGTGTCCACTGCTGTCCCGGAAGGGATCTTGCTCCTGGGCAAACAGCCATCAGGGCAGCCCGGAAAAGGAGGACGCAGGGCGGTGATAGGAAGGGGCAGGTGAATGAGCCGGCAGGACTCCAGAGCCCCGCAGCTTCTGCGCAGCCTGCCCTGTCCAGGCTCTGTGCAGCAGTGCCCTCGTCCACTCCCCGTCCTCCCCAGCGCCTGGGCCTGTGTTGGCACTCCACACAGGGACGCGTACCTAACTGTCTGAGTCTTGGCTTAACCGAGTCTCCCTTCAGTTTAGGCAGCATGACCTGCATGTTGTCCTGGGCCCAGAGCCACCCGACATTCCCTGGCCTGCTGGGACAGGCGTGCTCCGGGCAGTGTGGGATGGGGCTCGTGGGAGCTGGGGGGTCTGCAGTTGGACCATCATCCTGCACTTGTGTACGGGCCAGCCGGGGCCATGCGGTCAGCCCAGCAGCGGCAGCATCCGCAGAGCCACGTGCCCCGTGAGCTCTGCAGCCACCAGTGTGCTCAGCTCCTCTCCATGCGGCCTCGGGGCCTTGACGGACATGGGTAAGATGAGCAGGGTCCTCTCGCCAGCTCTTCTGGGTGGTGAGATGGGCAGAGCCTGCTGCGCGTGGCAGGTTCCCTCCGTGCCAGTGTCCTGGAAGTGAGGGTGCTGGTCGGGCACTGGGCAGGCCAGGCAGATGCCCTCGAGGTCAACCTGGGCTGACCTCCTGGGCATCAGAGGACCAGGATGGAGGTGACATTGGAGATGAGCTCCAGAAGGTCCCTGTTGCTGGACTCTCAGTGATGAGTCATGCAAGGCCAGTGCTGGGGGCCACCCTGACTGTCCCTGTCACTTTCAGGGCAGCAGGTGGCATGAGGCGCGGGAACATGGGCCACCTCACGCGCATCGCCAATGCAGTGGTGCAGAACCTAGAGCGGGGGCCTGTGCAGACCCACATCAGTGAGGTCATCCGAGGTGAGCCTGCCCCCCTCCGCCCCGTCACCCTCTGCCCTGTCCCCAGCAGGTGGCACCTGTGCTGATATGGGACGGACGGTGCAGCCTCTCTGTCTTCCTAGCTTCTCATGTCGGTGTTCCCCCCACGTGGGCCCAGGAGTCCACTCTGGTCAGACTCTGGAGGCACTGTCAGCACCCGAGCAGACACTCAGCTCGGTCGGTGCTGGTGCTCAGACCCTGGGAGCTCAGGTGCCATCAGAGCCCAGCCTGATGTGACCACCCCTGTCCAGGTTCCAGCCCTGCTCTGGACTCAGGCAGGCTTGGAGGGCTTCCGAGCCCGACCCTCAGGGGAGAGGGTCAGGTGGCATCATGTTCCCTAGAAGCAGGCAGCGGGGCACTGAGCCCTCGGGAGCCTCGGCCCTGTAGGGGTGGTAGTCCACAGAGCTGCCACCACAGCCCTGCGGTGCACCCTAGTGCCCTTGGGCACAGCCCCCACAGCTCTCCTTCCTGCCCTTCCTGAGCACAGGGCCTGACTTGGTGGCCACGTGCACATCTCCATGCCGTGGGCTGTTGTCATCAGCCTGAGGGCACAGCTGAGTAGGGAGAACCTGGGTGGGGGATGGAGAGGGGGATGCCCAGCAAGGTTGACTGGGACTTGCTCAGTTTCCTTGAGGCATGCTCAGGTGGCTCTGGAGATGCCCAGGAAGTGGCGTGTGAAGAGGGCCCAGCTCCAGTCGGCACCCTGAACTGCCGGCAGGAGACGGGGAGGCCTGGCTGTCCTGGGGAGGAAGACAGGGCTGGGCATGGGCACAACAGGTGGGTGAGTGCAGTATGCCCAGCACGTGTGGTCGGGGTGTTGTTCATGGCCTGCCTGATTGGCCTCCTGGCCTGTTTGGCCCCTCTGGGAAGGTGTGAGGTAGGAAAGCTCAGGTGGTCCTGTCCTCCCTGCCCCAGGACCAGAGGGGGTAGTCTTTCAGTAGTGCAGGGCCTCTGGTGAGGTTGAGCCTGCTGGCCCAGCGGCATGGGACGAGTGTACATGGCCCTGGGGAGGGGTCAGCAGGCCTGGGGAGACCCCTGAAACTGGAGGGCAGAGCAAATGGTGTGTGGCTGGGTGTCAACAGGTGCTCCCCAGGATGGGGCCACACGGGGAGATGGCGGGGGTCGGGGGGCGGACAGGAAGCTTGGCCTGGTCATCCCTCGCTGCTTTCAGACCACGAGTCCCTGGGGCTTCGACCTCCCAAGGAAGACACTCACATACAGGCCTGTAGGACGCTGCCGAGCAGAGCCCGGAGGGGTGGAGACAAGATGTGCCTTCAGATGCCACTCGGGCTCCGAGCCGGGGTGGCACTAAGGATTCTGCAGGGACAGGAAAGTGCCCACTGCCCTGCTGAGAGTCCCTGCATCCCATGCTCACTGTGCCCGTGGCCCTGCGGGACCGCACCACACAGCACACACAGCTCTGTTGGTCTCCTCCCGGGCAGCAAGCCCAGCTTTGGGCCCTCTGGGGCTGACTAGCAGAGCATGGCCCATCTCTCCCCGGACCAGGGTGCGCCTGCCAGTGCTCCTGGGTGCTGGCGCTGTCCACGCAGGTTCCAGGGCTCACCAGAACGTGCTCTCCTTGCAGGGCTCCCCGCAGATTGCCGTGGGCGCTGGGAAAGCTTTGTAGAAGAGACACTGACGGAGACCAACCGCAGGAACACCGTGGACCTGGTGAGGAAGCCCAGGCTGCTCCGCCGCACACAGCCGCGGCTGAGGACAGAGTCCTGGGGCTCTTCCCACGGCAGGGAGGCACCAGGACAGCACTGCACCTGGCCACAGGCTCCCACTGTTCTCACACGCACGTGCCCGTGGGTGGCCCACGAGCATGTGGCCCCGGGGTCTGGCCTGCTGTCTGTGACACAGGCCCTCCCATGCCACACCAGGCCGGCTGCCCCAGGGCCTCTCTGTTGACCTCGGAGGCCTCCCGCACAGATCAGGAGTGGAGGCTCTTCTGGCAGGGCGCCTTGTGCTGGGGCCTGCCGGGTGTGACTGCTCCAGGAGCTGGGCGACCCTGGGCCTCGGCCTCTTCTGCCTCCCCTCACAGCACGCCTCTTAGGCCCAGAAAGCAGACATGTGCCAGGCTGGGCCCTGGCTGGGCTGGGCGGGGCCTGGGGCGCCGCGGCTCACTTGCCCACCCCGTCTGGCCTGTTCTAGGTGAGCGCTCACCACCTTCACTCCTCGAGTGAGGACGAGGACGTGGAGGGTGCTTTCCCTAACGAGCTGTCCCTTCAGCAGGTGAGGGCATGGCCGGCCTCTGCACCCTGCCGGGCCCTTCCCGGAGCCCGTGCCCGTGGTAGCACTTAGTCCCTGATGGCAGCGCATAGTGAAGGGTAGTGGCGGCTCGTCCCCAAGCACGTGTGGGGGAGAGGTGGGTCTGGGTCACCCGAGAGGCCCTTCAGTTTGGTGTGACCGCTGGGGGCGCTGACCCTGAGTGAAGTGCGAGGCCGTGCAGACTGGACGCAGCGAGGGGGACGGCCGAGCCCAGACAGCCAGCGGCCCTGCCTGCTTCTGCCGGCGGCTCCTGTGCTGCGGCTGCTCTGGTTTCAAGGGGCAGCCGCAGGCCCAGGGCTGCTGCTCAGGGGCCCTCCTCCTCCCAGGCCTTCTCCGAGTACCAGTTCCAGCAGATGACAGCCAGCTTCGTGGACCAGTTTGGCTTCAACGATGAGGAGTTTGCAGACCAGGACGACAGCATCAAGTGAGTCTGGCCTTGCAGCTGCGTGGGCACGGTTCCCACTCCCTGTGGCTTGTCCCCCACCCTGTAGGCACCCAGACCCATGGACAGCCAGTGCCAGTGGCAGAGGTGCTGAGGGCGCCCCTTGTCTTGCAGCGCCCCATTTGACAGGATCGCAGAGATCAACTTCAGCATCGATGCTGACGAGGACAGCGTGAGTGACGGGGGTGCTGGGCTTGGTGGGCAGGCCCGGTGGATGGGGCTGCAGGTGACTCTCTGTCAGGACGGGGAGGGTCCCCTCGATGGAGCGCAGAAGAGAGTGGCCCCATCCTGTGCGGCAAGCCCTCTGGGAGCCAGGTGGAGCGGGGCTCCCCAGGTGCAGAGCTTGGCCTCCTTTCTGTCCTGCAGCCCAGCGCAGCTCTGTTTGAAGCCTGCTGTGGTGACCGCATCCAGCCCTTTGACGATGAGGAGGAGGAGGACATCTGGGAGGACGAGGAGACTCGCTGCACTGCCCGGGTGGTGGCCAGAGCCAGGTGCGGGGCCTGCCCAGACCCCCAGGTGCTTCACAGGAGGGGGCAGGCATGCAGGCCGGTGCTGGACACTGGCCTTTCTCACAGAGCTTGGGGTCGGGTGGGTCGGGGGGCTCTGAGGCTGGAGCCACACAGGCCTCATGCTGGGCACCCTGAGCTTGTTCACCAGCTCTGACTACGCCCTGTCACCCCCCACCAGGTTTGGGGTCCCCCACACCTCAGAACACTGCTCAAAGAACGGCCTGGAGTGTGGAGGCCAGGACCGAAAGGCAGGTTCCGAGGCAGACAGAAACGCACCCAGGGCAGGCATCCTCCTGGCCCCCGCGCAAAACGGAGGTTCCCCCTCGGAGAGCGCCTCAGAAGGTAGCGCAGGGGCCCACCAGGGACAGGGCGTTGGGAACAGGGTGTGGCTCGTGGCCTGCACCCTCAGGGCTTCCTGTGGAGCCGCTGTGGCTCCTGCGGCCTGCGTGTCCCTGTCTGCACACGCTCATGTCCTCGGTGAGGGCTGTGCTCACACTGTGCCCAGCACGGATGGTCTCCCACCTTGCCCCTCTGTTGTGGTCACATAGCCGCATCTGCAGGGCTGGTGTCCACCCAGTCTGTTGGGAAAGGCCCTCCCCAACAGTCTGGACAGTGTCTGGATGCAGCCCCATCACCCCTCCTCAGACACGTTTAGTGGCACAACCCCACACGCCTCTCGGACCTCATCTCACCTCTGCCCTGGGGACACTGCCAAGGTGGTCAGGACGTGGGGGAGGCCAGGCCTCCGTCAGGTGCTGCTGGCCCCTTAGCTGAGTACACTAAGGGCAAGACCAGTGTGCCGAGGGCAGGGGTACCCAGGACAGGAAGGTACCGTGCCTAGACCAGGGAGGGGGCAGTGGGGCCCTGCCTTGCCCTGCCTTGCTCAGAGTCTTGTCCTGGGTCGGGACAGGTGGACGGAGCATGGGGGCAGCCACGTCACCTCCATGTACCCATCGTGTCTCCTGGAGGGTCCCCCAGGTCCCCTGATGAGAACTACATTAGCAGGCACCTGAAGACCTGGTGTGCCACCCGTGGGTGTCCCAGGGCCTGAGGCCAGGTGTCCTCTGGTGGGGAGTCTCTCCCAGGTCCCTGGGCCTACCTGAGAGTCCTGTTTGCTCGTGTGCCTCAGGCAGGGAAGGCTCAGGGTTAGCGTCTCCTTCCTGGGGAGCCCCTGGGTGCAGACATGGCCTGCCTTGGCTTAGGCACACCAGGCCTGCCCGTGCCAGACCACTCCTGTGTCTCCCCAGCAGGTGCTGCATGGACGGCAGTGTTTGATGAGCCAGGGAACCCAACCGTCCCAGCCCCCGGAGCTGTGAAGGGCGTGGGTTCCAGTGTGTGGGCGGCCAGTACCTCCACTCCAGAGGAGAAGGGCTGGGCCAAGTTCACTGACTTCCAGCCTTTCTGCTGGTAATGAACGCATCCGAGTGTGGGGTCAGGCCAGGAACTGCCTCTGGAGGTCAGGGTGTGGCTGACCCCAAGGGCTCAGCCTGTCCTTGTCCTCATTTGCAGCTCTGAGTCGGGGCCCAGGTGCAGCAGTCCTGTGGACATGGACCACAGCCGTGCCGAGGGTGGCCAGAGCCCAGGCCCAGGGACATCCTGTGAGTAGGAACAGCCGCACCCCCGGGCTCCTTTGGGGGCCTGGCATCATGCAGCTCCAGGCTGAGCCAGGGCAGCCTCATTGTGGGGCAGTGGGGACAGTGGCCAAGGTCCTGTCGCAGTGGTGTCACACCTGTGGGGTCAGCGCTGCCATGTGCACGTGTGGAGGGGCAGGGAGGCCACTGGGCAGCCCCTAGATGTGCACCTCGGGCAGCAGCTTTGGGGTCCTGGCATGGACAGACCTGCGGCTGGGCCAGGGCAGGAAGCCAACCTGGGGCCTGGTCGAAGGCCTTGGCCCCCATTCCTCCTTCCCCTGGTAGGATGGGCTCAAAAGCTTCCCGAGAAGAAGCCTGAGAGCTTACAGCAGAGTGGCAGCCACTGCCTGGCAATTCTGTCCTGTGTGCCAGGCTTGAAGGACATGGTGGCAGGACCAGCTGAGGCTGAGTGGGACCCTCCCTGAGCCTCACACCCACCCTGACTTACAGGGTGGGGGCAGTCCACGTGGGGGACACACAGCAGTGCAGGTGGCTCTGTGCAGACATTTGCAGGACACACAGGTGCGGGTGAAGCACCAGGGCCACGCCAGGCTGTCTGCCTCCTGTGCCCCAGCCTCACGACCACAGCAGCCTCCTTGCTTTGCAGCTGGTCCTGCCTCCCCTTGTGCTTGGAACGTGTGTGTCACCAGGAAGGCCCCCCTGGTGACCTCTGATGGTGAGGACGACAAGCAGAAGGTGGCTGGCACCGTGGGAGCTGTGAGCACGGGCCTGGGCCGAGAGGGACCCCTGCCACCCAGGAGAGAGGCGGCTGCTGTTGGCAGGTGTGCAGGGGGCGGGGGGGGGGGGTGCGCCAGGTTTGCCTGGGCCTTGGTGCCCACAGCATGGCTTCCGGGATGGTCACAGAAGTCCAGGCTTCTTGGGTACCAGCTCTCAGCTCCCCTAGGAGCGAGCTGGGGGCAGGCCGAGGGGCTGACTCTAGGGGAACAGCACTCAGCATTGGCATGGAGGTTGGACAGGGGGCGGGGGACCTCTTTCTCCCTTTTACAAACAGCCCATTTGCTGTGTTATGGGTGTTAAGGTAAGACAGGGCCTGGACGTCCCAGAAGCTCCCTGGGGACTTGGTAGGAGCTCTCTTGTCACAAGAGACTTCAGTTGCAGAAAATGCTCAGGTTCTTGGGGGTCTGGGTTTGGCTGGGGCACCTGGTATCCAGGGTTGTCTCAGATCGGGGGAGGCGTGCAGCTTTTAACTTGCTGCTGGCAGGTGTATCTGCAGGGCTCCCCAGACCTTGCCCGCCCCTGGGTGGTCTTGTGCTGACTCCCAGACGCACGTCTGCCTCACTTGGCGCATGGCACGCTTGGTAACACGGGCCATCTCAGGACTGCACTTGGGGTGGCAGAGCCCTGGCTGGGAGGTGCTGGCAGGTGGACAGTCTGAGCCTCCCTCAAGGTGCCCCAGAGACCTTCCTGGAGGAAAGGGACAAGATTGCCCTCACAAGGTCATTGGGCTCCACCAGTGGACGGCCCCTTCTGGCCTTCGGGCAGAGGGTTGGGGGCGGTGTACATAAGGAACTGCGTGGGAAGCTGGAAATGGGCAACCTCTGTGCAAAGGCAGGGCAGGAGTTCCTGGAGGTCCAGGGTATAGTGGGGGGTGACCCTGGCATTGGATCCCCCCAGGAGGGGACAAGATGCAAACTCATGTTGCCTGGGTGGAAAACTTGGCATTGTTGGGAGTGGCGCCTATGGGCTCCTGGGTCTTGCTTGTCCCAGCCTGACTGCCCAGCACCTCACCAGCAGGCCTGGACCCCAGGCTGCCCCCTCCTTACCCGCTTCCCAGCAGCTAGGACCTCTGCCATCCCATCAGCCCTGTAGGTCTGGCTTGGGTCTTGCTCTGTGCTTACAGCTCACTCCCTAGCCAAGTGTACAGCCAAGGCTCACAGAACCCTGGGCCTGCGTTCCAGGGACACTAGACAGGGTACAGCCTCCCTGGCTCACACCCTGCCCTCTGGGAATTTGCAGCAAGGCACAGGAAAGCCTGGCTTCAATTTTTTCTTAAAAGTTTTAGGATCACTGAAATTCTTAACCCTTTTTTTATTTTCCTAAATGCTTTCTTAAAAAGCACTTCAATCTGGGGCTGGGGTTGTGGCTCTGCGGACCGGGTTGTGCACGGACCGGGTTCGAACCTCAGCACCACATAAAAATAAAGGCATTGTTGTGCACAAATAAATAAATATTTTTTTTTTTAAAAAAAAAAAGCACTTCAATCTAATGTGGAATGCAGGCGTCCGCATGCAGTCAGCCGCCTTTCCCGTGGCCACCTGCACAGAGCTTGCCCTCCAGCTGTACCGTGGGGGAGCTTTCCTGGGTCAGACGCCCCATGCCCTTGCCCTGCAGGAGGCCTGGCCAGACCTTGAGGTGCTGTTAGACCTCCCTAGAGTAGGTCTCCTCCTGCCCAGGACCCTTTCTCCTCCTGCCCCGGGGTGGTTCCCTCGCCCAGGAGCCCAGTGCAAGGTCTCACGTAGCAGAGGCATCCAGGGCTCCGGGGGGTGAGGCACTTGACAGTGAGCAGGTCTGAGTGCTGCCCGAAGGAGGGGATCATCACAGTGGACAGGCAGCTCGTCCCACTATTTGGAAACTGGGCATCACAGCTGACTGGCTGGGCCACCCCACTGAGGACAGGAGTGGGAGGGGGCTGAGTGCCACGATCCCAGGCCACTTTCTAGAGATCCACCCTGCTGGTCCTTGGGTACATGAAGCTAGGCAGCACTGGTGGGGGGACACCCATAACTGGAGCCCCCGTCTGCCTGCCACAGAGCCGAGTGTGCCCACAGCACACTCCTGGGGCCTGCCTGCCTCGTGCCCTCAGAAGCAACCACCACCCCAGCTGTGGCCACCCCTCCCAAGGCCACTGTGGCTGCCGCAGTACTGGACAAGGCAAGTCCTCCCATGGCTGCCCCAGCGGTCTCTCCTGCAGTGGCTGTGGCAGTGCCCCCAGGGCCCATCGTGGTGGTCCCCACAGCAACCCCAGCCACAGTGGCTACCCTGGGGACAGCAACAAAAGAAAGGTGAGCCAGCTGGGCAGGGCCCGGGGTGGGGCAGGACAGGCTCTGCAGGCCCTAGTTCCTCCAACCCTGTCCCCATCTCTGCAGGAAGACTGACGCCCCGCCAGAAGGAGCTGCCTTAAATGGTCCCGTGTAACGCTGCTGCCACTGGCCGTGGCTCGCCCTGGTCAGGCTGCATCCTTAATCAAGAAAACTACCTGGTGATGCAATTTGTTTTCCTTTTTTTTTTTTTTTTTAATTTAATTTAATTTAATTTTGAAATAAATGCTGCACTGGTAAAGCCGGCAGTTGGAACCAGTCGGGACAACCCAGCTGGTGTCTCTCCTGCCTGACCCAGAGTCTCTTGGGCCCTGCTGGAGGACAGGACGCACTGGCTGTCCCCCAGATCCAGGCCCCAGCACAGCAATAAGGTCTCAGATGTGATCGCTGCCTGTAGGAGCTGGGGTTGGGGGCAAGACCCTGAGTTGCCACAAGGACCTGAAGGACAAGAGGGGTGGAGGCCAAGGCTCTTTTCACCGCATGCAGGAAGAGTGGAGTTTATTTGCACTTTGTATCCAGCTCCAACACAGGGTCTTTCCTGGCTCAGGGCAGGGGTAAGGGCCTGAGCTGAGGAGGCCTGACCTCCACAAACGTGGGTCAGGCTCCCAAGACTGCTGCAGCCTGGTGGCCCTAGGAGCTGGCATCAGGCATCCAACCAGGCTGCAAATTTTGACTGCCTTAAAAAAAAAAAAAAAAAAAAAAAAAAAAAAAGACCCTCTGGGCCTGGTGGGGGTGGTCCCCTGGGGCCAGCAGGGCAGGCCAGCACCCTAGGGTGGGTGGGCGGGTGCCTGGCAAGAACTGACCTCAGGCATGTAGAACGGGCACTGCAGGGTGTGAGGGCTTGGAGACTGGGTTGCACTGTTGTCCTGGAGGGGTCTGAAAGGTTATTTTAGATTGAATTCTTTTTTTAATGTTCTGATCATCTGACAGGGCACCCCAAGCCCCTGGCCCCAATAAAAGTCATGTCATTCTTACTGACACGTCCGTGTGTGGTTAAGCTGCAAGGCTGGAGTGGGGAGGGAGGTCTCCCCCAGAACCTTTGTTGCCCCTGGGCCCATCCCCGGGTGAGGAGGGTGGGGGACAGGCCACGCCCAGCTGCGGAGTTTTGCACCAGAGGCTATTGAGCCCTCTGCCCAAGAAATTAAAAGCTCTATCTGAAGCTTAAGTAAGGCACACACTTCAACCACCAACAGGAGGGCAGAAGGTGCTGGACCCCCACAACCTGCCTTTGGGAGCCCCAGGCCCCACCTCCATTCAGCCAAAGGGACCTACCAGCTCTGGGCCCCCGGCTCCCTCCCAGCAGTGCCTCAGCCCCTCACCCTCTTGTGGTCCTGAGATGCTACCCTGGGCCTAGCCGTCCAGTGGCTACCACCCGAGATCATCACCCAGCAGCACCAGTGGCCACTCAGATGTTGCCTCAGCCTTTGCAACGTCCAGTCAGTCCCCTCTGCCTACCTTGGGCCCCAGCAGTCCCATGGTAAACCTGGTCCTGGTGGCACTCGGTCAACGGGAGAGTAACAGGCCCAGTAGCAGGGATCATCACCATGCCAGAGAGGGGACCTCAGGCAGGGTGGGCGTCGGTAGCAAGAGCCCCAAGAACTGAGACCCATAGGGTCCCTGTGGACCCCAGCCATCACTCTGCCAGCTGTTCCTTTTCCCTGCTGCCCAAGAACCCTCACCCCCTGGGAGCCCCGCTCTCCTCTGCCCCTCCCACAGACCCACACCCCTCTGCATACGACCCAGCCTCCCTGTCTTCACCAACCCCACCCCCAGCCTCCCGTTGCTGGCCTCGGTCCCAGGGCTGCTAGGATAGGGACGGGGGCCTACCCTCTGGCACGCCAGCCCCAAGCCCATTCCTGAGGCCACACATGAAGCAAGGTCCTGATTAAGCCACCCTCCGGGAACAGACCTGCTCCCAGGGCCACGGACACTGGGGTGAGTGGGCCAGTACCAAGAAAGGCTCACTAGAAAGCTGTGGCCTCCCCACACCCACGTGGTGGACCCAGGGATGGGGCTGGCCAAGGGCACGTTGGGCGCTGGACCACTGGCTGGGGGGGGCGTGGGTGAGCAGGGACACGAGCAGCCGTTAGTTCTCTCTTTATATAGACTCTGGTTCTAGAAACAGTTCACCTGTGGCTGGCCGGCCGGGGCCAGCACACCAACAGGGCGGGGCGGGGCGGGGGTGGACTATTTACAGGCCCATCGCAGGGCTGTACCATGGCCGCGTCCCGGCACGGCACTCAGCCATGACACAACAATAAGTTAGAGCCAGCCGGGAGGGGCGGGGCAGGGCGGGGGCTGTACACACAAGTGCTGGGGGCTCGGGGCCTCAATACTGTCGAGGGCCGGGGCTGTAAACATGGCCGGGGCGGCCCTGCCCACCCCTAGTGGTCTGTAATGACTGGAAGCAGAGCAGCCCAGGCAGGGCCAGGAAGGTCAGGCGTCCGATAGGCAGCTCTGGATCCGGTCCACCCACTGCTGGGCCGAGGGTACGTCCTGGGCACAGAAGTTGTAAACGCGACGTGTGGTCTTCACCTGGGGAAGGCGGTGGCTGACTCCACGGGCCAATACCACCACGGAGCCCGCCCTCCCACCTCCCAAGCCTGGGCAGAGGCTCACGTCAAAGAAGGCCTTCTCGTCCACAGTCTTAGGGGCACCCATGGTGGGTGTGCCAGGCGCCACAGCCTCCACCTCTGCCAAGTCGATGACACCCTTGCACTCGGTGTCTACTCGGTGGTCATAGTAGCGCAGCTGGCGGGGGACACAGAGTCAGGGTGGCCCATCCCTGTCAGGCTCCTCCCGCCACTCCCCACTCACCTGGTGCTTGGTCTTGTCTAGCACGAACCAGCGGGCCTTCCAGGGCTTCATGAAGGCCCCCTTCTTGTACAGGGTGCCCTCGTAGGACCTGCATTGGCAGCAGAACCAGGGCCAGGCTGGTTGTCAGGGCCCAGCTAAGCCTAGGCCCCAACCAGGGGCTCTCATCCCACAGAACTGGCCCAGGAGGGGGACTATCTTCAGAAAAGAGATGGGGGGTCTCCAGAACAGACACTGGGTCCCCCAACACCAGTCTGGGGGGTCTCAGGGAAGCAGGCCCACACATAGGGCAATAGCAAAGGGGCACCCCAGGCGCAGGGAGTGGGATGGACCCTGCAGGGCCCCAGCCTCATCTGGTCCCTGCCCCGGGCCCTCAAATCTAGGGGTCTACATCTCACGCCCCTTCGCCTTTGGGCCACCATCATGGTCTCCCCTGTAAGTCCTTCCACCCAAAGAAGTAACCCCTCAAAGGCATCACTGGGACCCGAGCCCAGCTCCCACTGCCTCTCAGACCTGTTCTCACTCTCGGCCGTCTGGAACTGGCTGTACAAGGTGCTGGTGCTGCGGCGGGCAGCTTGGCGGGAGCTGGACGTGGTCGAGCCACTGCTCTGGTCACTGTCCAAGCTGAGGCTCAGGGTGGAGCCCACGGGCCCCTCCTGTAGGTACACGCCCAGCGAGCGGCGGTGGTGGGGCACGCTGGACACAAGCAAGGAGCTGAGGGTGCCCTGGAGGCAGGAGAGGGGTTTGCATCAGGACTAGGCAGCCTCCGCCACCCGCACGTGCCCCCTCCCCCGTCCCCCACGCCCACTCCTGCTCACGCGTCCATCTGGTCGGCCTTCCAGGCGCTGCGCAGCCTTCACTCGGTCCCAGGTGTCCTTCCAGCGCTCCGGGGGTCGACCCAACTCTGTCTCCAGCCGCTGCAGTTCCTGGGCAGAATCAGTGAACCAAGTGTTATTCAGAAGAAAGCATCCAGACTGGAGCACAAGAAGACAAAAGGAAGGGAAATACAGAAGAGACACAGTAGGAAGACCCTCTTTCAAAATTTAAAAATAAAAATGGCTGAGGATGTAGCTCAGTGGTAAATTGCCCCTGGGTTAAATCCCCAGTACCAAAAAAAAAAGTAAAGAATGAAAAGATTTTCAAACCAGACATATCAAACAATATAATCAGAAGCACTACAGACCCCAAACAAGACAGGCTGAACACACACCAACCAGGGAGCTGCAAAGGTAGGGGATGGAGAGGTATGTGACTCAGTGGTAAAGTGATAGCCCAGCATGAGTGAGGCCCTAGGTTCAATCCTCAACACTGCAAAAACAAAAAAATTTTTTATTTTTTTAAATGGAAATTTTAGAACTTAAAAGTAAAATATTCAAGAGCTAGGGATATAGCTCAGTTGGTAGAGTGCTTGCCTTGCAGGAACAAGGCCCTGAATTTAATTCCCAGCACCACAAAAAACAAACAAATAAATAAAGAGGTGGATAACATTAAAAAAAATAATAAAATATTCAAGATGGAAATTTCTTTAGATGAACTTTAGTATACTAAGCCTAAAAGTAGTGAACTTGAACATAACAGTAGAAGAAATCATCCAAAAGGAACTGCAGAGAGGAAAAAAAAAAAGATGATAGTACAAAACAAATGGCAAGAAAATGACCATCTCACAGATCAGAGAAGCTTAAGAAGCCCCAAAACAGGGTAAATATAAAGAAAACGCACATAACAGTCAAACTGCTGCAACCAAAGATAAAACCTTCAAAGGAGAAAGGAGATAGCTAAGCTCAGGGGTCAGCTCATGGGGTCAGCTCACAAGAGTCAGCTATGGGGGACAACTGAGCACTGACTGCTGATCGAGGTGAGGGGGGTGAAAGAGGGCTCTCTAGACCTCCGGGCGAGGAGCCTGTCAACCTGGAGCTCTGGAGTCCAGAAAAAACGCCCTTTAACAAAACAGTGGGCACCAGGAATGGTGGCCACACCTATAATCCCAGCCTCTTGGGAGTCTGAGACAGCAGAACTTCAAGTTCAAGGCCAGCCTCAGTGAGGCCCTGCCTCACACTAGAAATAAAAAGGGCTGGGGATGAGGCTCAGTGGTTAAGCACCCCTGGGTTCCATCCCCAGTACAATACACACACACACACACTTTCAGATAAACAGAAGCTGAGGGAATTTTATGACCAGCAGACCTTTGGTTAAGAGATAAAATCCTGGGATGGGGCTGTGGCTCAGCGGTAGAGCACTAGCCCAGCACATGTGAGGCCCTGGGTTCAATCCTCAGCACCACATAAAAAAAAATAAATAAAACAAAGGCATTGTGTTCGACTACAACTAAAAATAATAATTATTAAAAAAAAATAAAATAGGGGACTACGGTTGTGGCTCAGCAGTAGAGCGCTCACCTAGCACGTGCGCGGTCCGGGTTCGATCCTCGACACAACGTAAAAATAATAAAGGCATTGCGTACAACTAACTAACTAAATAAATAAATATTTTTTTAAAAAAATACAAAATAGGGCTGGGACTGTGGCTCAGTGGTTGAGTGCCCCTGAGTTCAATCCCCAGTACCCAAAAAAAAATAAATAAAATCCTTCAGACTGAAAGGAAATAACCCAGAATCAGATCTACATTAAAAAAAGAGTGAATATTGGCAGAAAGAGGAAGCTTTTTTCCTCTTAATTTCTTTAAAATAAAGTTAACTAAAACAAAAATAACAATTATGCCATAAAATAGCCAAGTGGCTCTAATGACATCAGACCCAACGGACTCTAAGACACTCAGGACTACCCAAGATAAAGAGGAGCTCTATCCGGCTCTCAGGCTGATGGGGCACATTCACCCCAAAACTGACTCCGTGTGCCCTGAGGAAAGAGGTGCCTGTGGGCCGGGCTCCGCACAGGTCACCGCACGTCTGTGCACACACCTCCCCACCTCCCGGGGGCACAGACGCGCATCCCCCCTTGCTAAGGAAACCAGCTTTCAGATACTCAGATCTTCCAGGCCACACAGCCACTGCGGGGGAAATGGGTACGCGTCCCCGTGGTCAGGATCTGAGGCCACCCTTCTGACTTTTCAGCCCCCATGAAGAACCACCTAGGGAGGCAGCGTCACACGCAGGACATGCTGTCACTGCACTGCCCCAACAGCACATACCACCCTACTCCCTGGGCGCTTCTCGCCAGTAGCTCTGTCCTGTTGGATTCTGGGTCTGGTGGCTAAACAGACACACACCCACCAAAAATGGCAGAGCAACGGATAACAAAGACCTAAACATCAACCCTGAGCTTCCAGGGCAGGAATCCAGAGGGCTGCTGCTTGCCGTAGGGCAGGCAGGAGAGAAAGTCCGGCAGAGAGAACAGACCCTGGGCACAGGTGCCACGCCATGCTAGGTGCCCTGGCGTGGGTCTGGTTTGTTCCCCAAACACCTAAGAGGCGGGCCTAGAGGACGTCCTGAGGCCAGCGGAGGTGCGCCCTCAAGGGTCAAGGGACTGGGGGTCTGAGTCTGTCTGCAAAGGTTTGTTGTTAAAGCGGCAAGCCCACCCAGCTCCCGTGAGTGTGATCCTGGGTCACCACACACTCCTGTCATCACTATCTGCCATGGTGTGACAAAGCTAAAGGACCCTGGCTGGCTGACTCAATAATCACGCCCTTGAACCTCCCAAACTGAGTCAAACAAATCCCTCCACTTTATAAGTGAGCCTACCTCTTATATTTTGTCATAGTGACAAAATGCTAATACACCAGGCTCGGGAAAGCACACATGCCCAGAGCAGAGACCCTAAGACCTGGGGTTTGTGACAAGGACCTTCCCTCCACAGCTAGGCAAGCACCCATGAGGCACGGGGCACAGACGTGGAAGCCATGGTCACCCCAGCCCCCATGGGTGCACACGCACCTCCAGCAGGCGTGAGATGGCGTCGGGCTGCACTCGAGGGCGGCTGTCGTAGCACGGCCACACCACGCGGCGCCTGCTCTGAGGAGCACCTCCATCTGGCCGCTCCTCCTCCGGGGGCTCAGGGGGGCCCTGGGCCAGCTCCCAGTCGTAGGGGGGGCCCTCAGACAGTGTCTCCTCAGTGTAGAAGTCCCACACTCTCAGGTTGGACATGTTGCTGTAGGGCCGCAGGACCTGGGGGCAAGCCTCGCGTTCAGAAGCTGGGCCAGCGGCAGCCCCGCCCCAGCCGGGCCCCACTCACCTCTGCGTCCTCGGGGGCGTACATGTAGTTGTAGAACACAGGCGTCCTCTTGCCCAGCCGCTCCACGTACTCCCACAGGGACCGGCAGGCCAGCTGGCCCCTGCGCTCGCCCTTCTCCTCGTACAGCAGCCCTGCACAGGGTGACGCAAGTCAGGGCCCCTCCCACACACAGCCGCCCCAGGTCCCACCGGACACACCCAGCTGGACATACCCAGCTCGATGCGCTCATAGTCAGAGTCAAGCAGGAAGGTCCGAAAGCGGCGAGATGCATGGTGGTAGCCGAGGAACTTGAGGTAGAACTGGCTGAACTCAAACTCCATGGGGAACTGCAGGTGGACCTGGGGGGGGGCAGGGTCAGAGGTCAGAGTTCAGGAAGCACAGCCATGCCCACCCACAAGGCCACTACCCACCTGGTACACACAGTCCAGGAACTGCAGGAAGACAGGCGTGAAGCCACTGCTCTGCCCTGCTAGGGTGTGAGCGCCGCGGTGGCTGAAGCGATGACCAAAAGACAGCCACTCCTTCTCCACCAGCAGGCGGAAGCCCTCCAGCGTGCGGTAGAAGGGGTCTGAGAGCAGCTGCACCAAGGACACCACCTGCCGGCACCACCCGCTGGTTAGGGAGTTACCCTGGGGACCACAGCCAGCCCCCATCGCTGTACCCACTGCACACCTGGGTGGTGATGTCCCAGCCGTCCTCCAGGCTCACCAGGACAGAGGAGCCAGAGTCTAGGAGCTCTACCACCAGCACGGATATCTGCAGCAGCTTGTGGATCTGCGGGGACAGGCAGCCCTCGGACCCCCTCCTGACCAGACCCCAGAAACCACGCCCAGAGTCCCCCCAAGAGGCTGGACAAGAGCCCCGCTCTGGTTATTCTGACCACAGCTTTCTCCTCCCAGGACCCCTAGGACCACAGAGGCAGATTCAGCAAAGTCCCTGTCCCGGAGGTATCTGAAGGACCCATCCCCAAGCCTTCCAGCAGGGAAACAGTGCCCAACCCCACCTCCAAAAGGCAATGCAGAGGCAGAATGTCCCACAAGCCACATTCTGCAGGGGCCATCAGTCCACCTGAGCCTAGCAGGCTGCCCTGGACACTCCAGTCTCGCTGTAGGCCCCACGGCCCAGATGCCAGATGCCTCCCAGGCACCGTGAGCCTACGTGGGAAGTGGCTATCGCCACCAACTTCTCCTGGGGCCCAAAGCTGTCAGACAAGCAGACTCAGATCCCTGTCCACTCAGCTCCAGTGGTGCTGCAGGCCCAGAACCCCAGTGGATAGAAGGGCAGGAGCAGTGCAGAGACCTGGGTCAGCCACTCGGAGTCCTCCAGTGAGCGCAGGAAGGACGCTGGGCCCGGCTCGGTGGCAGGACAGCCTGGGACGCAGGCCTTCAGCAGCTTCTTGAAGCTGGCCTTCACCTGCCTCGCTTCAAACACCTCGATGGGCACCAGCTCCCACTGCTGCAAGGGGTCTGGCCGCACACCCTGGGAGGTAGCCGCACACACTGAGATGTGCCCAGGCCGGAGCGCCCACCCGGCCCCATGCCCCTGCCTCAGGTACCTTGAGCTGAGCTTTGTCCCCAATGATGTAAAGAGCTGCACGCTGGGGCCGCAGAAAGCCCGGGTCAGGGGGAGCCCCATTGGCCTGTGGAGGACTCAGGACATCTCTGCCAGCTAGCCGGGAACCCACATCAGCACCGAGCCCACCACTGCGCCCACTGGCCCGGACACTGCCCCGCTTACCTATGGAAGAGAGAAAAGGTGAGTCCAGAGCGGGACCTGGGCAGCACTTCCACTTACCTGGGCTGGCTGGTCCGGCCTCCAGGGAGGGGGCTGGGCTCCCAGGTGGGTGGATGGCCAACAGGCCCCAGAAGGGCAGCATGAGGGAGGAGGGCTGGAATTCAGATGCTAAGGCACATGGGGTGGTCTGTGTTAGTGTCTGGGGCAGGACTCGGTGTCAGGCAGGTAAGTACTGGGGCTAGAGGGAGGGCTGTTAGTGTCAGGCATGGAAGGGGACATTAGTGCCCAAGACAGCTTGGTTCACGCTGGGGGCCACCAGCGCCAGGCAAAGGAGAAGCCCCCGGTACAGTACCTCGGGGCGCAGTCCATCTGGAGGCCGAGGCCGCCATGGGGTTGGACAGCGTGGTGACCCTGGCTCTGGGGCTGGGCACTGAGGGCACAGCAGAGAGAAGGCTCAGGTCTGGCCCCCAGCCTGGGATGTGCAGCTTCAAGGAGTCTACAGGTCAGAGGTTCCCACCAAGCCCTCCTCCGGGGAACCCTGGAGCCAGCAGAGATCGGCAGCGCCAAGTCCCTAGTCTCAGGAGAGCAAAGAGCCTTTGTCTGGTCCAGGCAAGGGGGCCTCCTCAGGCAGCAGAGGGCCCACGGCAATGGGGCCGGGGATGGAGTCTCCTCTGGCCATCCCTCTCCTCCGCTACAGACAGCTCACAGAAATCTTGCCCTCAGGTCCCTCCTCAAGGGCTGTGTCCCAGAGCCTCCTCTCTCAAGCTGGGGTGGGACCTATATGACAGGCACTGCCCAGAAGTGCTCTCAACAGGTAGCCATGCAATGGCCTCACCCGAGACACAGGGGCAGGAGGGGCTCAAGGGGCACGGCCTGGAGGAAGCCTGGATCCTTCCAGGAAAGACAGAGAGAATAGGTCTAGAGGGACAGTGGGCAGTTCAGTCCAGGACACAGGCAGATCTGAGCCCCAGGCAGCACCAGGCAGACTCACAGCTGGGACAGTGTGGCCAGGAGCCTGGCGTGCTGCCTGAGTGGCAGGCACTTGGAGGTGCTGAAGCCACACGGTAGCCTCAAGCTCACCTGCCTCCACAAAGGCCTCACGCAGAGAGAAAGGCAGGGCAACGTCCCCAGCCACCCCAGTGGCCACCGCGGCCAAGCACAAGCCGGCCTGCACGCCCTGCATGCTGACACCCCCATGCTGGGGACGGCAGTCGCCCAACCTTGCAGTGAGAGCACCAGCCTGCTTAGGATGCTGGCTCTGCCTACAGCTGTCCCTCTTCAGCACTGGACAATGAGGGGGGTGGTCTATTCTCCAAACTTAGGATAGTGGGAGGCAGCACCACTGGGCCTAGAGATGGTCAGGGATGCCCAAGGGACACTAGGGAAGGTGCAGGCACTGTGGGAGCTGACTCGTCCTGAAGCAAGGACGCTACCTGCAGCTGACCCTCAGGATTCCTGGCCCGAGTGGGAAGGCAGGAAGACACAGTGATCATAAGATGTACGCAATCAGAGAGAAAGCAGGCACTTCTGATGGAGGAGTGAGAGTGGGTCCATCAGGCCTGTCCCTGGGATACTGTCCCCTGTGACCATGAGGGCACTCACTGCCCATCCTTGTCCCCAGTGCCCAGCAAATGTTAATGAGGCACAGATGGCCAAAATGGCCAAAGGAGCACTGCTGAGCATGGGTGAGACCCACAGGCTTAATAGTGAGGACATCCAGGACAGAGGGGAGGACAGATGGCTACAGGCAAGGACTGCAGACCTGGGTGGTCAGCCCCCCAAAGCAGGGTGGCAGAGTAGACAGACTCAACGACACCAGGCTGCAGGATGGCTCTACCTGCAGAAGCTGCTACCAGCCCCAGAAAACTACCAGCGCACTACACTACGCTCCCAGGAGCTGAGGCCCAGCAAGGAAAACACAACCCCGTGAACTCAAGGGCAGGACTGAGGGCGTGGGAGCAGACACCTGTTGTGGCATCTACCACCTCCTAAGCACACAGGACAGGACAGGTGCTCCAGGTTTGTGTGTGAATAGCTCACATCCCAGTCCCCACATCAGCAGAGGGGACAGGCTGGCATGATGAGGGTGAGCTCTGCAGGTGCCAGTGCAGAAGCCCCTGGATCTCATGACCCTGGTACTGAGATAAGACATCCAAGCACCGAGAACCCTGTGGCAGATGACACCCACTGGCCTGGTGTGCCAGATGATGGTTAGCATCATAAGCCTGAGAACCAACCCTCTAGGATGGCAGCATCTATCAGCCAGGCCAAGAGGATCACCAGAAAGGGTGAGAGCACAGGAGGACGCTGTGGGGAGATGGGGCTAGGCTGGGAGGAGAGTGGAAACGGGCAGTGATGGGAGAGGTTCAGCTGTACGTTGGGGGGAGGACAGGGGAAGCAGCTGCCATTGCGGGTGAGTCCTGAAGAGGCACCTCTGCTCCATCAAAAACCCTGTGCCAGCCGGGCGCGGTGGCGCACGCCTGTAATCCCAGCACTTTGGGAGGCTGAGGCAGGAGGATCGCGAGTTCAAAGCCTCAGCAATGGCGAGGCACTTAGCAACTTAGTGAGACCCTGTCTCTAAATAAAAATACAAAAAAAAGTCTGGGGATGTGACCCAGTGGTCGAGTGCCCCTGAGTTCAATCCCCGGTACACAAAAAAAAAAAAAAAAAAAAAAAAACCTGTGCCCTACAGAACTGACACATGCTCCTTGTATCCTCCAGGAGAGTTTCATCTTCTGCAAAAGCTTCTCCTCCTCCTTGGCACCCGCAGTTTACCTCCCAGCCACCACTGGACATGAGCTGCCCAACCCACTGTCCACGTGAGCTGGGCAGAATATATACAGCACCACACATTCCTGGTATTGCTGAGCCTGGGTCAGCCGTAACGACAGCCCAGCCCACGCAACCAGTGCCCAGAGCAGCAAGGGCAAGGGCTCCAAGGATGGCCCCAAGCACACAGCTGACCTCCTGCCTGCTGCCTCCTTTGCAAAAGAGGGACACCTCACAGGGCCAGGCAGTTATGACAACAGCTGCTCCCGAGCAGGGAGAACCATGGGTGCCTCAAGAGCAGGGCTCAGTAGGGGACACAGGCTGACCCAGATCTACCTGTGTGTGTGTGTAGGGGAGGGGACAAAAGTAACAGTGAGACCAAAGCAGAAAAGACACCTCCAGGACAGATGAGCCGGGACAGATGAGGATGAAGGCCAAGCAGTGGGTAGAGTGGCACTGGGAAGGGGGCAGGGTAGAAGAGGGATGAGAAGGACAAGCCTCAGACACCTCAGGCGTGGGCTCTCTTGGACATGGCTGTGTGTGGACTCAGTGACTGGGCAGCCACTGTCCAGGAGGCACTGGCGGAATGTCGTGGTTCAGGAAGGCAGGAAAGCAGACAAGACTCGTGGCCGAAGCAGGCGGGCCCTCAGGACACTCACCTGGTTCAGGCAGGCCCCCCTTCTTGCCCCCAGTGCCAAGAAGGGGCCCCTCCTCATTCAATACCCAACATCCCCGACCAGGACCACCTCTGCTCCTCGCTGGCCTGCTCACCATAAATGCTGCCACTGTCCCCTAGTAAACCTCCTCACCCCATGCCCACTGCCCACCCTCAAGCACCCTCACCGTGACTGCCCATGTGGGCTGAGGAGAAGCCACTGAGCGTGCTCCGTCCTGACACATCTGCGTGACGGGGCATGGAGCTCACCACGGCCTGCAAGTACTTCTCCTGCTCCAGGCTGCTGGAGTCCGCCTGCGACTGGCCTGGGAGAGGGACAGAAGTTGGAGGAGCAGGGCTGGGGGGAGACGGGACAGACGTGAGGTGGGACCAAGGAAGGGTACCTGGAGAAGGTGCATTCTGGGCCTTGAAGAGGCCAACGACGCCCTTGCCATGCAGGCCCCCAGAACGCAGTAGCACAGCCTTGGAGCGCCCGCTGCGCCAGCAGACCACAGGGAAGCGGTTCTGGCGGTAGCAGCGGGACACGCGCTGTAGGGCGTTGTCCTGGATGCTCTGGGGAACGATCAGCAGCCCCGGGTAGCTGCAGGAGGCAGAGGCCTCGTGAGGGCAGTTCTGCGCCTTGCCCCACGTCCTCCCCACAGGTCAGGCAGAGCAGGTCGAGAGCCCATCACGACCACCAAAGGAGCAAGTTCCTGGCCCCGGTGCAGAGGGCCAGAGGTGCTTTCCAGACCTTGTGCTCAGCTGGGTGCCCCCACCAAGCCTGGCAGCCCAACCCTCTACCCTCCCCCCTCCACCTTCCTTCTTTGGCCAGGAACCATGGTGGGGCCCAACAGGCCAAGAAGACACCTAAGCAGCCCTGACCACATCCTCCTGGAGTGTCCTGCCAACCCTCACCTGCGGCAGATGGCATACATGCGGTTGACCGGGGAGATGCGGAAAGGCTCAGACTTGGCCCGGCTCAGGCTGCTGCTCAGGGTGCCAAGGCCAAGGCGCTGATAGTCCCGGCAACATGCCCGCTCCACCAGGCTGCTCATGGTCATGCGGTCTGAGGGCTTCAGGGCTGAAGATGGGGTCAGCGTGCTGGGCTCCAGCTCTTCTGACACTGCAGGCCAGCACACAGGGGTCACAACCCAGAGACCACCCACCCTGTCTCGTACCCTCCATTAAGGGTCATTACCAACAAAGACCACCCAGAACACCCTCACTCTGCCCCAACCTGAGATCTCATCCTCCTGGTCCTCAGTGGGTGGCTGGCCCCGGTGCTCCCAGCCAGGGGGGTTATACTTCTTCCTAGTAAGGTACTGCCGCCCCATGGTCTTCTTGGCATTCTTAACCAGGTTCCGGGAGAAGTTTCTGGGGTGTAAACAGCCAACAGAGGTGAGAAGAAGAGGTATAAAAGTTTAGTCACACCTGGGAAGACGGGTGTAATCACACAGCTGCTGCCCAGCTGCCCTGGCCCTGAGACCTGAATCTGTACCTGAGAGAAGGACCCTTGTCCTTGGCGACCCTGGATGGCCGGCCAGATGTGTGGGTGGAGCCCAGGGTGAAAGCAAAGGTGCCCCTTATGTCTGGCGGGTACCGCAGCTTATGCAGCTGCTTGCGGAAGAGCTCGGCGCTGTCAGACCCCACCTCCTCGTCAAAGGCCATTTTCAGCAGCTGTGTCAGACAAAGAAGCCCTCAGGTGTCTGAGTGGCCACCAGAACCCTCCCTAACTCTAATGCTGCTGGGAGCTTGGGCTCCCTTCTCACAGCAGTCGCGTCACAGAAGCAGGTGAGCCTTAAGAGAACTCATGCCCACATACTCCGGGGGTCCAGTGTGTGCGTGCACTGTCAGTTCAAGCTGTTGGCGAGGTCTCAGCTCACCCAGCAAACCCAAGACACAGACAAGGGTCAGCAACCAAAGACATGGCAAGGAGCCAAGGCTAGCATGTCAAGTAAGCAGACAGCGTGACACCGAGAGCCACGGTAAGGGGCCCACACTGACAACACGCTTGCCAGGCCACAGGTGGACACCAGCTTGGAGGACTGGCTGGCTCAGGGGTAGCCACCAACCTGGAATGTGCAGGAGCGAAGCTGCAGGCCATCCTGCAGGAGCTGGTCCACCGGGGTCTGGACACTAATGCGCTTCTCCTTGGTCAGTGCAGCCACCGGGAAGGAGCGGACCACCACCTGCTCCCCCTACTAAAATAGGCCAAGCAGAGTCAAAAGGAAGGGACGGGGAGAAGCAGGGCCACGGACCTCAGGGTGTCACAGCTACAGGGGTTGTGGGTAGGTGGGAAGTCGGAGACGAGCACCCAATGCCCACAGGCATCTCCTATCCCTGAGACAGGGGAAGGAGAGGCAGGGAAAGTGCTACCCACCCCAGAGACCCGGCAGGGAAGATAGGGTGCAACCAGAAAAAGGGTCTGAAGGCTCACCCAGCGGGTCTGTGGGCATCCCCGTGAAGATGACCCGGTATGTGGTGAGGAAGACGGCACCCTCTGCTGGGAGCAGTGCAGGGCCCCCTGCACCACCACCTGCACCCTCCTCACGCCCATCAGGTAGCAGGTATACGCGCAAACCATCCAGGACACATTCCTCACCAGGCAACAGGCGTGGCCGCAGCAGCTTAGGCTACTCAGAGACAGGAGCAGCACCTCAGGACACAGGCCAGGCCCATGGTGCCCACCACAGCCTGGCTGGCCCCCACTCACCTTCTGGATGGGGGGCAGCCTCTTGCTCTCACGGTGCACGGCCTCTAAGGTCTCAATGTGCATCTGGACGATGTCTGGGAGAAAACAGTGCTCAAGCCTGGGCCCTGGAAAACCCCCTCTGAGGAAGTGTTCCTGTGCCCAAACCCCATACCTGGCACCATGACATGCAGCCCCTTGAGATGGTCACTGGTGACGCCGCTCTCTGTGCAGACCTTATCTACAAAGCGGTTGATAAAGCGAACCACAGCCCCAGCCACGTCACAGGTCTCCGCATCCTCAAAGCCACTCTCCGTGTCATAGCTCTCAGCCATACTGCCGGCCATGCTGGGCAGGGAGGGACGTGTGGGCACAAGCCCCCACCGGCCCACAGACCAGCCCACTCTGCCCCACCCCACCCTGCCCCCACCTGTTGGTGACCAGGCTGTTGCTGGCACTCTCCAGGTCACCCAGCCCTGCCCGCTCCCTCAGAAGCCGGCTCTTGCTGCTGTCCAGAGGCAACAAGAGGTAGCTCATGCGGTTGGCATAGTGGATGGCCTGGCTGAACACCGTGCTCTCCTCCTTCTGCACCAGCTCCTGCTGCTTCTCGCGGCTCAAGGTTGGCCACAGACGCCGCTGTTCCGAAGCCACGTCCAGGGCAGAGCGCTGGTCCTCCTGGGACGGTGCCTCCCCGGCCTCCTGCCGTGGCACCACAGTGAGTGAACCAGGGCTGAGCTGCCCTCCTCCCTGCCCAGGAAGTCCTGCGCACCTGGGAAGGAGCCTGGTCCTCAAAAGGCTCCAGGTAGAGAGCACGGATGTGGGTCTGCACATCCCCATAAAACATGGCCTCCCAGAACTGTGGGGTGCTCCACACCACGTGCTCCTGCACACAGCTGTAGGCAAACTGCGTCACGCCTGGGCTCAGTTTCTGCAGGGGCAGATTAGGGAGGTCACTGAGCATGGTCCAGAAGGAGCCAAGGAAGAAACCTGGGACTCCCCCAGCACTCACCCGGCAGAAGGCTGTGACAAGGGGCAGCAGAGCAGCTGCGATACCATGCTCGTCCAGGGAAGTACAGTCCTGTGGGCAGAGCAGTGGGCAGTAGGGATCCCCGCCCCTCTCCCAGACAGTGCCCACCTCTAATAACATCTTGGTGACCCCACAGACCAGCACCTTCCAGCCCGGCCACCTAGATCATTGGCCCCAGCTCCCCAGGGTAGCCTCAGAGGTTCTAAAGTCAGCCCCATACCTCCTCCAACAAGGACTCTCCCTGTTCCTGTCATCCCCACAGACCAAGGATCCCATCCCACACTCCCTCTTCATTCTCACCCAAAGATGAGAGTTTCTTCCACTGCAAGAGTCACAGGGAAACCTGGGAACCCATGTTCACCCCACTCAACGTGCCACATCCCTGGCAGGACAGGGGCTGGCCTCACCTGCAGGCAGCAATTCATCATACGGACGACAAAATCGAACTGCTGGTGATCCAGGACCGCCCGGTTCTGCTGCACATGCAGGTGCAGCTCCTGGGCCAGGCAGCGGCGGGCAGCTCGCCCCTTCAGAGCCCTGAGCACGGCTGGAAGCAGCTGGGAACAGGGGCAAGGGGAACATGGGGCTGAGGGCAAAGGAGGAGGCATGGGGGGAATCCCGCAGAGGGAGGAAGCAGCAGGCCTGCAAGAGGCCAGAAGCTCCACCACACACAAGAGACCCAAAAGCCACACAGACCAAAAGAAATGAAGCCTCCAGCAGATCCAGCAAATCCACAAGTGAGTCCAGGAAGACAGGGACACAAGCTGAGTGCACGTGTGCTCTGGAGGAGGCCTGAGGCCCAGAGCTGCTCAGTCTGCCGGGGCTCAGTGTCTGAAACATGGGCCTGAGCAACACAGGCATCCCAGCATAGGCCAAGCCACAGGAGGGCTCAAGCTTGAGCCACTGTTAGTTACTCATCATAAAACCACAGGAGGGGCTGGGGTTGTGGCTCAGCCGTAGAGCGCTCGCCTAGCACATGCATGGCCTGGGTTCAATCCTCAGCACCACGTAAAAATAAGGGCATTGTGTACAACTAAAACAAATAAATAAATATTTTAAAAAAAAAAAAAAAAAAACCCACAGGAGACATCACACGGCTGCAAAAAGACTCAAGCAGGCTGTCAAAAAGGATCCCAGCCAGGGATGGTGGCAGTGGCGCACACCTGTAATTCCAGCAGCTGAGGAGGCTGAGGCAGGAGGATTGGGAGTTCAAAGAAAGCCTCGGCAACTTAGCAAGGCCCTAGGTAAGTCAGTGAGACCTGTCACTAAATAATACAAAAAAGGGCTGGGGATGTGGCTCAGTAGTTGAGCACCCCTAAGTTCAATCCCTGGTACCAAGGGAAAAACAAAGAAAGGGGGGGAAAAAAGATCCCAAAAGTGTTAAGTGAACATCACTCAGGCAAAACAACAGCACGCAAGTGGGTTCTGTTTTCTATAAGTTAAACACAACACACGTAGGTCTACAGTCTTTCAGAAGGATGCAGAAGAAAATCAATAGAAATCTTTAAGGTCTTCTAACTTCTAAAAATGTACACAACCCCACATTGCTGAGCCTTCTTGGAAGGCCTGTCCTACTGCCCACTGAGATCAAGGAGAGGAGACCTGGCGCCCACCTACCCTCCTGCCAATCTATCCACCTCCAGCCATCTTCCATGTGAGCAGAGCTTCCAGGGCAGGCCCAGCATCCATAGCACTAGAGGCAAGGCCTGGGCCTCCTCTGAAGCTGCTGTCCTGAACCAAGGTGGGGCGGGGACCCTCACTGCACACCTCACCTTCTTGGCCTCAAGCATCTTCCCCTCAAACACGTAGGAGATGCAGTTTCGCACCACCTCCAGCCGGCGGGCGCTGTTGACATGTGGCCCACTGCACCGCTCTAATATGGCAGCTGTGGGGACAGGACATGCTCACCCTCTAAGAGCCCACTCCCAGTCCCTTCTTGGGGCATGCCCTCCCCACCCCTCCCCATTACACACTCATGGGGGGCCCTGAGGGCACAGTGGTCCTCCTCTCAGCCTTCACAGCTGGGGGTGCACCCTGCATCTTAGCTGCAGCCTGGTCCACAATCCACTGCACGGTGCCTTCATTCAGCCGGGGGAAGGGTTGGGGTGCCTGCCGCAGGTGACTGGCCTCACCTGGCCTCTGCACCTTGTGCATCGCCACAGCTGGATATGGGTTCTCCTGGGGCAGAAAGGCAGACAATGGCCAGTGGGTGTGGGGCAGGGTGGCACCACACCCTCCCATCAGGCTGCACACCGTACATTCTTATAGAGCTGCTCTGCCAGTTCCTGAACATGACGCAGAACCCGCTGGGGGTGGTTTTCATCTGCACGCATCCGTGCCACCTCATGGGCCACCAGCTGGATGGGACAGGAGGCAGGATGAGGCTAGGGCAGATGGGCAGGTGGTGAAGGGCAGGTGGGCAGGTGGGGGGTTGGGATGCACCTCATCAAATAGGTCCGTGGGGCGGTAGGGAACCCCGCGCTCTGACACGAAGCCTGCAAAGGCCATGCCCTCCAGCACCTTCATTAGGAAATCATCCTCTACCAGCCCACGCTGGCCCAAGAAGGCTGCCTGGGGAACACCAAGAGGGCAACCACTCAGGGTATATACACCGAACATTTACCTACCACTCCACTCCTCCATCCCCGCACCACCTGCCAGCCCACCTTATGGAAGCGGATGACAGGCTCTGGGTGGATGCGCACAATGTGCAGGCACCATCGGTAGCCCTGCAGGAGCTGAGCAAAAAGCCGAAGAAAGACGGCTCGGAGCTCCTTGTCCTGGGAGCACAGGTGAATGCAAGTGAGTGACAGGCCCCTGGGTGCTTCTCCCCACTCCCACCCAAAGCTGGGAGTGAGGCAATCCCCTTCTGTCCCTTCCACAGTATGCCACACAGCCAAGCAGTTCCTCCACACTTGCTGAACGAGTCCCTCCGGCTAGGAAACCCCAGAGGCACTGGTGGCAGAATGCCAAGTCCTGGCCCCTCCATCCGCACCCTGTAGCCTTGCCCATACACGCTGCATGACCAGCTGCCTGTGTTATAGAAGCCCAAGCTGGCCTGAAGGTAGGGCTGCAGTGTGCTTGCACCATCAGCCCTGCCATCAGCCATAGCAGATCTGAGTGAGATGACAGGGTGGCGTGTCCACACTAAAGCAGCAAAGACCTCTACCTGCATCTTCAGGGAGGAAGTAGACGTCGTGGGTGGGGGGAAGGCAAGGTCAGCCAGTTCCAGCTCTGGATCCAGGACCTGTGGTAGAAGAAGAGAGCAAGGGGAGAGACACAGCGAGCCTTAGGCTCTGGGCTCCCCCTGCTGCCACACAATGGCTCCCCACAGGCCGCAGGCTCCAGCTTCAACTTGGCCCTTGCCCTCACCATGCTCAGAACATTGTGGGTCTGGCTCTGCAGTGGCTCCGGCAGGGGTGGAATGTGCACACACTCAGGGACAGTGACTGTCCCTCCGTCAAGATCAGCAACAATCACGTCCAGCTGTGGACCAAAGACAGAAAGTGGTCAGGGGCCTGCAGGCCCGAGTAGTAAGGCAGACACAAACCACAGCACTTACCAGCTCCTGGGTCTCCGCCTGGAAGGCTGCGTTGACCCCAATGATGAAGGGTGTGGGTGTGCTAAGGACCTCCAGCAGCTGTGCCGGCAGGATGGGCACATAGGTGAAGCTGCAACAGGTCCCAGGGTACACAGTGAGTCCCAGAGGATAAGGCTGGGTGGAGGGGCCAGAAGGGACTGGTGGAGGGGCTGAGCAGAGGGGCACCTGTATCTGAGAGGGAACAGCAGTGCCAGGAGGCCCCTGCAGGCATCTGCAAGCCGCTGGTAGCTCCGGGACAGGAAGAGGACCTTGTGCTCCGTGAGGGCAGCACAGAACAAAGACAGCACATTGGTGATGCCTGAAGAAAGAGAACAGGCTTGGTGAGGGCCCTGAAACCCCACAGACTGAGAACCACACCTCTGGCCACCAGTCCTCAGGACAGGAAGTTGCAGCAGGGAAGATGGTAGTCAGACTCACCCAGCTGGCGGAAGAGCAGGGCCACACTGCAACGGCTGATAGGTAGTGAGTCAGCCAGCGGGGTCTGGATGACCTGCCGGTCACCGGCCCCCAAAGAAATGGTTCTCTGTGGAAAGAAAAGGACCAGAGCTCAGCAGTTTGATGAGGTCCAAGTCAGCCCAGAGCTCTGTGGTGCCAGGTGGGCCCTGGTGGACTGACAGACCCGGAGATGGGACTGGCAGGAATGGCTGGAGGGAAAGGTCACACCCTGTCGGCTGAGCAGTGCTGCAGAGAAAACTCAAGGCAGGGGGTGGCTGCCTCTGACCTGGGGTGGGGGCAGGGCCTGGGTGGGCAGAAGAAACAAAGTATCCATACCGCTCCTTCTTCAACAGAGTCCAGCTGCACAGGACAGACAGGCAGAGAGACACAGTTAGACATCCCTGGCACACAAGGTACATAGCAGGGAGCGGACAGATAAGCTGACAGTGACATCCAGAGACAGGCACACACCCAAGAATGGACAGAAAGACTCCAGGCCCAAAGGAACAGGTTACAAGAGCCAGGTGAACAGGCAGGGGCCAAGAACTGATGACGAGTGCTGGCACCAAGAGCAGAAAGAAGTGCCCAAGGCGTTGGGCCATGCTCAGCCACTGAACATAGAGTGCCCACCAGGCCCCCACACCCCTGACTGCACCAGAAGACCTGTGCCATGAGATCACCAGTTGTTCTCAGTCCCCACCTGTGAGCCCCCAGCCAGAGGCACAGTGCACGTCAGCAGGTTCCCAATCACTTTCTCCAGGGACACGTTCAGGCCCTCCACGTGGATGGCATAGATGAGACCAAGGCTATTCTGCAATGTATCAGACATGGAATGGTGGCACTGCCAACAGGAACACCCCACATCCTGCCTCCCTGTCCTGGTGGCCCGACTCACCCTGAACACCTCTGCATGGTCCAGTCGTGACACCAGCACCAGGGTCTTTGGAGCAAAGAGCTGGCCAGCCTGGGCTGGTGCTGCAGTCAACAGCCGCGCCTGGCCTCCCTCATCTGCATCCTCCTCCCTCTCCACGGCACCCTTGGTGGCGCACACTGCTTCCTGTAGACAGAAGCCCAGCTCCCGGCTCTCTTCAGGTTCATCCCATGAGCCCAGGTGGAGGACACAGGAGACGCAGAGAGACCCAGCCCACTGGAAACTTTGGTCTCCATAGGGTAGGAGATACCCCCAGAGGCAGAGGGAGCTGGCCACAGCCCAAGGGCTCATCCTCACACATGCTGCACCCCAGAGCCCCCTAGCTGACCTGTGTGGCCTCCACTGGCTCCCAGAAGGTCAAGCAAGCGCAGTAGTGCCGCTCGGAGTTGATGTCAGTGAGGACCGCAACAAAGAAGGTCGGTGGGTTCCTCTCGGGACACAACTGCCACCCACTGGGCTGACAAAACTGCAGGGAGGGCTCAGTAGTCAGCTGCCTGCACCCACACCTGCAGCAGGAAATAGCCCACCTGCCCCACCACACCTACTCCCAAGCATCTGCACTTCCAGGGCCTGGAATTCCAGAGCACACAGGCAATGCCTCATTCTGTGACTCTGGGGACACCTCACCCCCTGGGCCTCAGGCCCTGATGGTGAAAGGAGTAGCAGCCTCTAGCCTCACCACCTAGGGAGAGGCCCAGGAAGGGCATGGTGCCCATTGTTGGGAGCACTTGACAACACAACACAGTGATGTGAGCACCAAACACCCCAACAGTCAAACCAACCACCCCCACTCTCCACAGCAGGTCTGTATTTCCTTACACCAGCTCAGCAGGGATGGACCTGTCTGGTGTCCCCAACTCACCAGCTCAATGCCCTGGGGGAAGGGGTTGTCCTCCCAGTCCTTCTCTGGGAAGCGCTGCAGGATCTGGCCCTGGCCTTCCCCACTCCCTGAGGATAGAAGCAGGTGGTCAGAGAACCCTCCCACCTTCCCTCCCCAACCTCCTGCCAGAACTGGCCCAGGCCTCAGGGCCCAGTATGGAAAAGTCCCCTCCTCATCTGGCACCAGACCAGCTTCAGCTCTCAGACCTATTGTTTCCCTATAAAGAGTTCTGGGTAGAGAAGCCAAGGCAACCACAAGCCCCAGGGCCACCAGAGGGCAGAGAGAAGCCCCAGATCCCTGTAAGTCCCCACTGCCCCCACCCCTATCCCAGGCCCTGCCCACCCTCTCAGCACCACGTGCCAGAACTCTCCTCCCATTGCCACAGGCCAGCCAGGCCTCTCACAGCACAGGCCTCCCTGGGGGCCGCGGCTACAGCTGTCCCACAGCCCACTCAGCATCTGCCACCACGGCAGCCCTGACTTGGGCATCAGCCCAACAACTCCCGAAGCTGGACGATGACCACCATGCAGATAGTGGGTATGTCTGATATACAGGGCTTTATTTGGGCACCCCCAGAACTGTATGTCACCCACCTGACCTGGGCCCACGCTGGGAATGCATGGGATTCACACTTGTTACCTATGTGGGGTTCAATAAGAAGCCTTGGTCCCCCTGTGCTAGGGGGGAGGGGACCATCCAGGCCCACAGTCCCAGACTGCTATCTATCCCCAGCCCCTCAGAGACACACCCCAGCAAAAATCTCAGGGGAGAGAATTCAGCAAGGTCTTACTCCTTGGAACTATGTTCCCCTAAGTCTTCTGGCCTATACCCCCTCACTACCATGCCCAGGGCACTGCTTCCTGATCCAATCCATGCCACTGAGGTGGAAGCCTTGCCTGTGGATAACCCCGACAATGCCAAACTAGAAGGTATGCCAAAGGCCACAACAGGGGGCACACAGGACCCAGCTCCCGCTATGTGAGTGCTCCACTTGCCTCACAGGACTCAGAGGATGGAGCAGGATATGGTAGGAAAGACAAAATGCCTCCTCATTTTCACCTCTCACACTTACAACTCGAAGGCCCCCACAGCACAAAGTCCCCTATCCTCTGCTTGGTCCAGTCTCAACACTGCTGCCCCTACCAGCAGAAGCAGCAGAGGCAGACAGCAAGGGGAGAATGCTCAATATAAAGTCTCTCCCTGGAACCCCTCCTTCACCTTCATTCCCAGTAAGCCACCGTGCACAGCCTCCAAGGGCCTGCAGGGATGCAGATCCCCAGCAGCTAACAACACACATTTCCCAGATCCTCTAAAGCCAGAAGAGTGGGTTTGAGACCTTGGGCCCTGCAGGATCGTGGAGGCAACACCAAGGATGTGAGCATCAGGCAGGGTGCTGCTGAGCTAAAGGTGGTGGGGTGATGAGGGGCTGATTCTGACTCACAAAACCTCAGCTTCCTGCTTCCCTCCCCCTCCAATACTGACACCATGCAGGCAGCAAAAAAGGAAGGGACAGGTGTCTGCTGGTGTCATGCCTACCTACACACATCTACAGACCTGCCCCACCAAGATGAAGACCCCATGAGGGTCCCACCCCCAAGAGCCACCCTCAACAAGCCACAGCCAGTTTACTCACACATGCAACACACACACACACACACACACACACACACACAAACACACACTCCCTGAGTCGTGGCTCCTCCCCCCACCCACTCTGCTAAGGGCTTCCTTGTGCTCGGCCTCAAACCACCATCTGGGCCCAGCCCTGGCTGGCACCCAGGGCTCACCCAGTTCTTGCCACGAGGCAGCAGGCGGAAGAAGGAAGAGCGGGTGTAAGACAGGGACAGGAGCTTTTGCTCTATAGTCTCCCTCTCAGGTCAGGCAGGGTGAGCAGTCTTCAGAGGACTGCTCTCGGTAGTTTCTCCCCTCAAGGGAGTGAGCATAAAGGGGATTATCATTGTCCTCCACCACCTTCTCCTATCTCATTCATTGTGTGAAATGCCAACTTCCTCTTGCAACTCAGCCTTAAAGTCCTCTGAGAAGCCCACACTCTGATCACCACTCTCATGAGTGTCCCTACTGCCTCATGAAGGAGGATGGGGGTACCAGCCAAGCAGGCATCTCTCCTTAGCTCCAGGCTTGCCCTTAGAGACTCAGGTCACAGTGCTCCTTCTCTGGGAAGATCTGTGCCTGAACTTGGAGCCTGCATAGGAACCCCTAGGACCTCCCTTCCTCCACAACCCACACCCCACCACCTCTTGATAACTGGTGCACCTGTCAGCAGGCTGGGCTCGATGGCAGGCTCCAAACCTGGCACAAACCACAGCCTAATTAGGACTTGTCGCATGCACACATGACTATCCTCCCCACACCCAGCCCTACTCACACCCCACAAGCAAACAAGTTTCTCAGTCAGAAGTGCAGAGCAGCTCCCAGAGCCCAGGGGAGCACCAGAACCAGCAGGCTCTCCTCCAAGAACACACCACAGAGAAGTTCACAGTTTTGCCTGTGAGCAACAGTACCTGGCCCCTTCCCTGAGACCTCAGCCTGTTCCTCAGCTCTGTACTTTTAGGGGCCTGGCTGCAGCTTGGCTGCTGGCCTGCATAGGAGGAAGAGGTTCTGTCAAGTTTACCCAGTGTCCCCCAATCACTCAAGCACTGTGACCACAAGGGTGATCTAAAGTGGCTGAGCTCCTTACCCCACCAGAACAATGCCCAGCTTTGGAGTAGACAGGAGGGAGGGTGCCCTCCCCTTCCCACCCCACTAATCCCAACAGTACAACCATGCATCACTGGGCAGTACTCATAGGGGGCCCGAGGAGGAGGGGCACCAAGGTCCTCTGAGGCACAGATGAGAAATCCCCTGTCCCTCCTACTCTTGAACCACAGGCTAAGGGAAGTCAACCTAAGGGTGACACTGGGGCTCCTGTGCTCAAAGATCCTCAGTGAAAGCTCCTCTGGCAGCCAGCCCCATGAAGGCTGCAGGGCTGAACAGCAAGGCTGGCCAGGAGGACACAGACCATGCGTTCTGTCATCTACTGGCATTACCCCATCACCAGTGCCAGGCTCCGATGCCTGGAGAGCCACCCTAGGCCAGTATACACTATGGGGAAACAAAGAAAGGACAGCAGCCTCCTCTGCTCAGCCCACTACACACCCTATCATACACACTGGACAGCACCTTCCTCTTGCTTCACACACAGTGACCTCGACATGCTGGCACACTGTCCCTGGTCAACCTCTGCAGCTTCTCCAGTCATCCTTCCTGACCTGCCCTCACCCACGAACCACAGCAGCTCTGGTCCAAGGCACCCCTTCAAGATCCAGGGTGGAGGCTGCTGAGGCCATCCCAGACAGCCCCAACCTGCTCCAGAGGAAGGGCAGGGACATGGGTGGAGATGGCAGATGGGGCCCAAGAATGTGGCCAGCTCATTACCATCAGGACTGAAAAAGACCAGGCCATAGGATAGAAGGTCTTTTTCTCAGACACTTGGGGTCCAGACCTTCCTTCCCAGTGGCAGCAAGAAGGCTGCCCAGGTTAAGTGTCTCTCCTGCTCTCAAAGACACCTTAACACGGGCCATGCTGCATTATATCAGCTGACCACTGTTGGGAGCTGGGTAGGGGCCATCCATCCGGTCCTCACACTGACCCTAGAGCTAGGCCCAAGGCACACAAGATGGTCCCTAATTCACCAGGTAAGGAGCCTGTAAGGGGCCAGCTGGCACCCTCTGAGGTGAAAGGGATACACAGCCCAAGCGTTACCTTCTTCAGCCCTCTCTCCACCCTCTGAGAGGTTACCAGCTGGAAACCACTAGCAACCAGGATGCTGCCTTTGGCAGGACTCTGGACCCAACCCAGCAGCCTAGACACCTAGGCTCTACACCCAGCAGTTTCAGACAAGATGACCAAAACCAGGCCAAAGACAAGAAATCTCCCCACTCATACCCCTCAACCTAAAAGACCCTGCATCCCTGCCCTGATGTCCTAGGCCTGCCAAAACAGAGGCGGTCCTTCATCTCCCTTAGAGGCACCTTGTTCTGTCTGTGCCTATGTTCATACACCTGCTGGTCTGTCATTAATAAGGCACCCATTGTTTCCTAGGGTCTTGCATCTGTGTTCATCACATCCTCACAGCCTAGATTAGTATGACTCATACCAGCTCCTGATGAGGAAACTGAGGCACACAGAGTCAAATGACTGGCCTGAAGTCACAAAGCTATGGTTTCAAAGCATGGACAACTGACCCCCACATCAGGTGCCATTTGGCTTCCCTTATTCCCACCCCCACCGAATCACCTTTCCCTGTCTGTGGGTTTGTTCCTAACAGGGATAGATGAATTCTTCTAAGGAATGTCCTGAGGCTGGATGGCCAGCCAGTTCCAACCTCAGAAGGTAGTATTCGGGGGCTCCATGGCCCTCTACCACCACCCCAGTAAACAACTTGAGAATCACTCCTTCCCATCTTTCTTGGGCCCCAGCCTTCTCACATGGACTGTTCAGAGGTCATACTCATCAGAGGTGCCTCTGCAGCTCCAGCAGTGAGTACACTCGTTGCAGCCAGCTTCTCACAGATCCCACACCTTCCTCCTCATGCCTCCCTCACATTCATCCTCAACTCTCACCCCACTACCACCACTGCTATCTAGCCTCTACCTACAGCCTCTGCCTACCAGGCCCTCTCTCCTCACACCGTCCTCAACATCAGCCTCCAAGTCCGCTGTTCCTGCAGCCCTTGTACAGCCTAAGGCTCCTCACAGTAGAGCAACTATCATCCAGCCTTGTTTCCCAGGATCCCCACGCAATCCTCTGTCCCAGGTGATATGGCTTTTTCACTGCCCTCTACAAGTGCCTTGTGACAGGCCACTCTCCTTCAGAAGACACAGAGACAAGGACAATGTGGTCTTTGCCTTTGAGAACTCCCTCTCTGGAAAGAAAGTCACATGTTCATGACTGATGGTACTGAAGACATACTTGGACAGATGAAAGAAGAGCAAGTGCTGAGTAAGAGAGGGTCATTTACACTGAGTAGGGTCTGGAAATGAGGAAGATGCTGAAGAGGCTTCAAAGAGTGTTCAGGGCCCGGCAGGTGGACCCTAGACATAGAGGCAGTCCAGGTGGAGACTCAGCTAAAGAAAACGCAAAGAAGAAAGTTCAGGTCGTGGATGGTGACAGTGGCAAGAGAGAGATAAAAAGCAGGAGAGAACTGCAGATGTAGCTCAGTAGTACAGCACTTACTTAGCATTTGTAAGGCCCTAGGTTTGATTCCTAGCACCATGAAAAAAGGAAGGAGATGAAGAAGATGACAAAGAAGCAGCAGCAGCAGTAGCACTGGGATGTGACAGACTGAGTGCCAGTCTGAGCTGCCTTAGACTGGGCACTCAACCTCTGCACCTGATTCTGCTCCACAAATGGGGGCAACAGCAGGGCAACTTTGGTGGGCTGGTGAGATAAAGAAGTGACATCATGCACACAAAGGGCTGTGCAGGGACTGGCACTCAGCACACTTGCCAATACCCAACACCACTGTCTCCACGGCTGTTGCTGATGTCATTGTCAGGCTCTGTTTCTCCTACCCCACAGGCTGAAAGGTGCTCAGACACAGGTGCTGACCCCAGACCTGGACCTCCTACACACTGGCACCAATAACCACCATGATCTCCCACCCAGGGCTTGGCTTGCAGGGCCTGTACCAACAGGCCCATTGCCAAGAATGCTCTTCTGTTCACGATGTTTCATCCTGAAATCCTCCAAGTTCCAGCTCAAATATCACCTCTCTATGAAGTAGCTCTGGAAGCTCCATGCTTTCCTCTGCACCCAACCAAGCCTATTTGAGGCTTCAGACCGGGTACCAGTCACAGAAGGGGCTGGCCTCTGGGCATGGCCACCCAGCAGTCTGTGGAGGCCGGGAGTGTCCATCCCAACTAATTGGAGAGGAGGAGGCCAGCTGCCCCAGAGCCTTCCCATCTCCAGCCACATGCCGCTGCCCACCACCGCAGCAGAAGGCAGGTGCCCAGGGAGGACACCGCTTCTCCTCAGCTATCCCTGCAACTGCCTCCACCACAGCCACAGGGACGCTTCCTGGGCCCTCCGCGAGTCCTAGAACTGAACGCCCGGCCTCAGGCCCGTCTTTCTATCCCCTTAACCTCCGGGACCTCTGGCTAGTTCCTGGGCTAGGTGGCTAGGTCCCTCGGTCCCTCGGTCCCATTTCCCAGCCCCGGGCTAGTCCCCAGCCCCGACCGCTCAGCCCAGTGCCCGACCCTCAACTCCCAACCTGTCCCTCAATCCCCAGCCCAGTCCCACACTCCCGATCCTCAGCCCGGCACCGCAGACCCCATGCTCAGGCCCGGCCCTCCGTCGCCAGACCTGTCCCGCTACCCGGATACTCAGCCCTGGCCCGCAGACCCTAGCCCGGGCTTTCAGTGCCCAGACCCGTCCCGCTACCGCGACACTCAGCCCCCGGCCCCCGCCCAGTCCCTCACCGCTCTGCCGCGGCACTCACCGCGCGGGTGCGGCCCGAACGCCACCAGCACGAAGTAGTCCGCGAGCCGCGCCATGACGAGAGGCGCGGGGCGGCCCGAGGGGCGCGGGCGGGCTCCGCGGCTCGGGGACTCGAGGGCGGCGCGCTCATGGCCCGGCGCCGGCCCTGGGCCGCGTACCCGGGACACCCCGGGCCCGCTCCGACGCGGCCCTGGCCCGGGCTTCCGCCGCCATCTTCCCAGCCAGCCGGCCCGCCCGGGCGCGCGGTGCGCCTGCGCGCCCTCACACCGCCCACATGGGCGGAGCCTGAAACGGCGCGCCCCATTGGTCCACCCGGCGTGGGCAGGCCCCAAGGGCGCGGTTCCGTACCTTCCCGGGCCCCGGGCACCGCCCCAGGGGCGGATGACGCGGACGGCGGCTCGGGTGGGTCAGTCGCTCCGGCCCAGGAGGCGGTGGGCTAGTGGTGTGGAACCGCGGCATCAGGGCCGACCTCGCGGTCTGGACCTTCGCACGTGGGTGGAGAGAGGCCGGGGTCCGCCCCCAGGAGCTTCCAGTCAGGAGGTCGGGGTGAGGTCCCCAGGCTCCGCGCTGTCAGGCGGAGGCGAACTGGAGGAGCCGGGGCTCTGCCCACCAGGACACCCAAACTGGAGGCCGTTGGCCACGACCAGACTGAACGGTGTGGGAAGGGGAGCGCGGCAGGTTCCGCTGTGAAGATCGAATGTTTTCTTCAATGTGCGACACCTTTCCCGAAGACCGCACTGCCCCCAGGGAGAGGGATTGGCCGGGGCCGCCCCGCTGTGCCACGGGGTTTGACAAAGAGGACACACGAGTCAGGGGCGGGACACTCTGGGAGAGGTACCAGGTCCTTGATTTGGGAGGCCAAGGGGCAGGGCTAGACTTTTTTGGATGAGTTTGGTTGTTGCAGGACCTGATGGAGGAGCAAACTACTGGCAACCCGGTCTCCACCTGCCGGAGCCTGCCCAGGAAGATGAATGAAACCAAACTCTCGGGCTAGCGCTGAGGGAGTGGCTCCAGGGTCCCGCCCTGGCCCTGAGGCACAGCCCTAGTCCCAGCCTTATTCTGCCTCTGCTTCACGCCCTGGTGATGTCGGAGAAGTCCTTTCTGCCTGACCTGGTTTGAGTTGTTTTCAATCACTAAAGGTCCTCTCTACACTGTTGACTGTGGAGAAGCAGAGTCCCTGGGCAAGTCTGGCCTGATGTCTCAGCCCAGAGCTACTTCTCCTGGAGACTGTGAAGGCCCTGCTCCCCACTCCTCCATGCTGTTCCACTAAACCAGGTGGTCTTGGCCCAAGGGACCCCTATCCCCGGTAAGAGTTCCTTGCATCCCCCCACCCCCCTTCAAGTTTCCTGCCACTGGTCCAGCCTTCTCCCCCTCTTAAGGATCCTGGTCCCCAGAGGGAGCCTCCTCTCCTTCCAGAAGGTTCTGGTCTCCTTCAGGAAGCCACTCTCCTCAGCCCATAGCCCCTTGGTTTCCTCCTTCAGTCCTTTTATCCCCACCCAACATATCTTCCATGGCCTATCATCTTGCCAACATCTGAAGCCTCCTGCCTGTTTTCTCACTGTCCCCATCTCACAAAATCCAACCTTGTGCCAGCTGTGGTGTTATAATCCCAGGACTCAGGAGCCTGAGACAGAAGGATCACAAATTCAAGGCCAGCCTCAGCAACTTAGTGAGGCCCTAAGCAACTTAGTGAGATGTAGCTCAGTGGTAAAGCTCTCCTGGATTAAATCCCCAATTCTTCCCCCTCTCAAACAAACAACAACAACAACAACAAAAAAAAAAAACATGCACAGTCCTGACCATCTATACACTCAAGGGCCACACCCACTATCTGGGGCAGAGTGACCCACAGATGACACATGGCCCCCACACACTATCCAGCCTGCTGCTGTTTGGTCAGCACTCACTTCAGTCCTCTGACTCCATTCCCATATCCATCCCATGGATGGTCAGCTGCTCTTCCTTCCCAGAGAAAAGAGAACAACAGAGGGAGGTGTACTCCATCACTGAGCCCAAGCACACCGGCTCCCACTCTCCACCCATGGTTACCACATGCCCACCTGTCCTGCCCACCTCCCACCGCTTATTACTAGTGCCCCACCACACCCAAACCCATCTTTCTGTGGAATAGTTACTGACAGTATCAAACTCCTCTCCCACCTTAAAACTCCCAAACAAAACCCCCCTCAATGCAGCTGCACCTTTGTGCCCCTCAACAGACTTCTCCAGAGTATCCCCAATGTCACCACCACCGTGCAGCCCTCCTGAGCCCAGGCCTCACATGTCTACTAAACTCTTATCTGCTTTTCACCTTTTTTTTCATGGTCAGTAGTGCTGGAGTAGAAAGCCCTTCACTCCCAGAAGTAGCTTCCCCAACTAAGGGTAAATGAAAGAGACAATTTAGTCTCCCCTTAAAGGGCACAGTTGTATATAGCAGGTGCCATAAGATGTGACTTCAGGGGCTACAGGACCAGTAGGGGCCTCTAATCTAGTTGGTGGGGGAAGGGGCATAATAAACACCAGGCTGAGCCTGAGGACCAGAGGACACCCCCTACTGAAGGCTTTCACAGAGACAGGACATGGGTCCTAAGAGGTAACAGCCATTCTGTTTTCCCAGGGTCTGAAAGAAAGGGCACGTACAGTGCTTTGGGTCTGTGACTCTTACTCCACCTGTCCCAGAGTAAAAACCTGACAAAGGTGGGACTTAGCTTTCTCTGTACTGGTGGGGGTTGATAATATGATGGCATTTGTGTCTCAAGGTGGTGCTGGCAGCGTTGTGGAGACCGACTAAGGGTGGAGTGGGGGCTGGTGAGAAGAGGCAGACCTGCAGACTTGGTTCCGCCTGGTCCACTGCCCCTTCAGTACAGGCATACAAATTCTGTTGTCAGCCACCCAGCCTACCTCTGCATTCTCCCTGGACAGTGCTTGCTGTAGTTCCCAGGACCTTGCCATCTCTGAACCCCAAAACGATGTTCCAGCCTGCCCTCTTCACAGCCCCAGGCCCACAAGGATGAAGGCTGATAGGACAGATGCCTCTGCTGGGTGGCCGACAGGCCGTTCAGCTCTGCATATCCAAAGCATGACCTCTTGCCACTCTCCAGCACCCTGCACCAGCAAACCAAAGGGCCTCTTCATCCACTCCCAGCCCTGCCCAGTCTCCCTCTGACCTGTCCATTCTGCTGTCACAGCATTCCCTCCTGCCTGCCCGCCTCCCAGCACCTGTTTCTCAGACCCATGTTCACCTGCCTTCTTGGCCACCACTCCACTTTTTTTTTTTTTTTTTTTTTTGGTACCGGGGATTGAATTCAGGGGTACTCAACCACTGGGCCACATCCCCTTTTTTTGTATTTTATTAGAGACGGGGTCTCACTGAGTTGCTAAGTGCCTCGCCATGGCTGAGGCTGGCTTTGAACTTGAGATCCTCCTGCCTCAGCCTCCCAAGTGCTGGGATGACAGGTGTGCACCACCGCACCCAGCACTACTCCACTTTTCTAACATAAATTAGACCGCTGCCAACACCAACTGGTAAAAACACACAGGTGAATATGGGCCAAACGTGCCTGTGTTCCCCAAGAGGTAAGCCCAGCCCTCCAGTGTGGCCAGCATTCAACACTTCTGGACTATTCATCCAGCAAATGTTTGCTGAGCACCCATGGTGAGCTCAGCAGGAGGCACCGAGCGGTCCACCAGGGTTTGGATGAGCCCAGCTAAGCAGGTGAGAGTAGGGGCAGGATGAGACAGAAGATGAAACACAAAGGACATGGAGATGCTCAGGCCGTGAATCATTCATGGGCCATGAGACAAGGGTCTCCTCTCAGACTGGCAACGTGGAGGGTGGACAGGTGCTCAAGGATCCACAGCAGACTGGTGCAAACTTTGTGGAGAACACACTTGGCACAAGTGAGTTTGAGATGGCAGGGTTCTTGCTCATGGAAGGACTGGAAATCACCTAAGTTCACATCAATAAGGACTAAATAAATCACAGACTTCCTACATTTTGGAGTAGAACCAATTGTAGGAAAGAATGGGGGTCTCCACATCTCCATATATCTCACATCATATTGCATATGTATGCAACAGTGTGCACAGAGAGGGTCAGGAATGGGGCCCTGCCTAGAGCTTGGGGGACACGTGGGTGAGCAGCACTCCAGTGGGATGGTGTCGATTTTAATTTAAATTTCTTACAAAAACCATTCAATACTTGGGTGAAAAGGGCTGTAGGAATAGGCTTCAATAGGAATAGGAGGGTAGGAATGGCGTGGTCAGGAGTGACCAGTCTCCCCTGTAGATCCTGGCCTGCCCAGAGCTCCTGCTGTCACATGGTGAGATGGAGGTGGTTGGCTGGGTGGATGCCCTTGTGGGCTGACTGTACGCCCCACCCCAGCACCCACCCTTCAGCCTGAGAGGTCCGGCCCCACCAGGCTTTGGGGCTGCATTCCACACCAGAAGGTGCCAGGAGTGAGGTCGGTAGCCTCCGGGTTCCCCGGCCAGACGCCGAGCACTTCCTAGCAGGGACGGGCCCATGAGTGACCCTTGTCCCGCTGCCCCTTCCTGCGCCCATTCATTGCTCACCGGACCTGCAGGCAAAGGGAGCAGGTGGGCTCCACTACGCAGTCCACCCTGCCTAGGAAGAGGTCGAGGCGGGAGCTCAGGAGGGCGCCCCGCCCCGTCGGCGCGTCGGACTCCTCCTCCTGCTGGAAAGCCTATTTAGCGCTAGAGTGCAGCGGAGCCCTGAGAGGCGGTCCCAGGCCTTACATCCGACCGGGAACTGACCGAGGAGACCCCAGTGCAGCCCAGCCCAGTTCGCTCCACACTCCGGGATCCGCCAAAAGACCCAAGATCCGCCTGGCCCCTGGACGCCTGGACCGACGCAGGTACCCAACAGGCGCACGCCCACACCAGGCGCCCCCGGGCTTTCGAGGGGTCCCCACTGTGCGCGCTGGTGCGGGTGTTTGGAGGCCAAGACTGTCCACAGCTGCTGGGCTCACCACCTCCTCCCTCCACAGCCCCGCCCGCCATGGCCCGGCTCCTGGCCGTCACGGTCGCCCTCGGTTGCATCAGCCTCCTCTACCTGCAGCTCCCTGGAGCGCTGTCTGGCGGCCTGCGCGGGGGCTCCCCGCCCTCCAGACCCAGGTGAGTGCTGGGCTCCAACAGTCCTGAAAGCATATGTGCCCCCAACATGTCCCGGTTGTGAACCCCCTCACTAGGGGTTCAGAGGCCCACCCCCCACACCTTCAGCGTTTCCGAGCAGGGCAAGAGGCCTCTCTTCCTTTGCCTATCCCTGAGTCCCCCCACCCCCACACTGGCAGAGCAGCCCCTCAACCAGAGGGGTCTGCTGGGAGAGGCATCCCCAGGCCTGTTGGCCCATGACCACCCTAAAGGGAGGGCTGAAGGGGTCAACAGGCTGCCTGGGTGCCCTTTGCCCAGGGAGGTGCTGTTAGTGGGACATGTGACCTGGGCTCCTGAAATGGTCAACCTACCAGGACTGAGCGCTGAGGTATGGTGGGCTTCCCCTGGCTGTGCCCCAGGAAGCATGTGTGGGGGAGGCAGGGTCCTATGGGCTTCCCCTGGTCCTCTGCCAGGCTGTTGGGGAAGCTGTGGGCTTCCCCTGCCAGCGACCCTAGGCCTGCATTGAGAGGAAAGTGGTTGGGCTTGGGGGGTCTCTGAAAGGCTGAGCCCTTAAAGTTAACGTGACCCTTTCCCCTCTGCAGGGAGCCTTCAGCTCGGACTCTTCCCAGTGGCCAGCAGCCTCAGCATCCTGCACCCCTGCCTGTGGTCTGGAAGCCTCATCAGGCTCCCCGGCCACAGGGGAGGGCCAGCCTGGCTCCCACTATGGGTCGGCCTCTCCAGGATGGTGGTCGACGACACTCAGGCCCCCGGCGACAGTTGGGCCCCCGAAGGCCCCAAGCCCAGCTCCTGCGGGTCGGCTGTATGCTAGGCACCTGCCAGGTGCAGAATCTCAGCCACCGCCTGTGGCAGCTGGTAGGGCCAGCTGGCCGGCGGGACTTAGCACCTGTGGACCCCAGCAGCCCCCACAGCTATGGTTGAAGTGGATCCTGGCCACACCCCTGCCCATCCCACCCAGCTGGAGTGCTGTACTGACCCCAGAGGTGCAGCTAAGCCCCTGCCCTAGTCCAGCCCCTTAGATCCCTTTCAGGCAGCTGGTCCTGCAGCAACTGTACCTGCAGGCTGGACACTAAACCCGTGTGCATGTGTAGTGTGTCTGCATGCACCATCTGCGTGCCCAAGGCTTGTGCATCTCTGAACTGTGCACACTCAGGGAATAAGTGCTGGGCAGAAGTGACTGGCACATCAGTTGCCAAACGGGGCTTCAGAGAGAAGGGGTCTGCTCAAGAATGTGGAGCCTAAGCCGGAGTCCTGAACACACAGGGCCGGCCCCCTCTGAGAAGGGCTGCCACGGCTCCATAGGCTCCTCCCTCCAGCCCCGCTGGCAGCGCGGCTTTGCTGCCCTCCTGCTCTCTGTGCTCGCTGTGCCTCCCTGGAGCAGGTCCTCACCCTTCCCTTATGTTCCCTGAGACAGGAGGGGCAGTAGGGCAGACTGTAATGCCATGGTCCTCAGGGTTGAGGTGAGGGAAGAGGTCTCAAAGGGACCCCCAGGGGTCCAGTTACTGGCATAGTAACTGGAAGTCAAAGCTAAGGTGGTGATGGAGACTCCACCTGGGTCCCCCGTGGGCAGCAGGGGAAAGGGGCTCAGGGACACTCTGGATCATTCTGGGAAGGAGCAGAGACACTCCTTACCCACCCCCAGGACTAGGTGGGGCTTGCCCCAACCCTAGTTAGGTCAACTAAGACCCACCCCGGGGGCTGGGACTGTAGCTCAGTGGTGAAAAGCTTGTCTCGCATGCATGAGGCACTGGGTTTGAGCCTCAGCACCGAATAAAAATAAACAAATAAAATAAAGGTGTTTTAAAAAAAGGAATTTTAAAAAATCCACCCCAGCTTTGGGGTGGTGCTCATCTATAATCCCAACCACTCTGGAGGCTGAGCAAGAGGATCACAAATTCAAGTCCAGACTGTGCAGTTTAGGGAGACCCTGTCTTAAAACAAAAAATAAAAAGGGATAGACATGCAGCTTAGTGATATAGTGTCCCCAGGTTCAATCCCTGTACCAACCCCCCCTCCAAAAAATCAACCCTAAAGTTTATAAAAAGGAACAAAAAGAAAAAGATCCAAACCCACTTCAAGGAAGATGGGGCAGCCAAACCAGGTTGAACCTGGAAGCAATTCTGGCTCCCCATCCCCATCCACCCTGTCGGGGCACACGCAGGACCAGGAGTGGGACAGTGGAGGCTGAACAGGCTAAGTACTCCTCCATACCCAGCCAGAGCCTGGGTGTGGGGAGAAGCAGCTTCCAATGGCAGGAGAACCACAGCCAAGGAGCAGAGATCCCTGTGCCCCAGACAGGGCCTTTGCCAGGTGTGTCCCCAGACCCCACAGCCATTCTGCAGGTAGCCGGCAGAGCTGGGTTCGTGGCTTAGCAAGCACTCACAGAGCACTTGATGTGCAGATGCTTGCCAGCGTCACCCTCAGCTCGCAGCCACCTGGCAGGGGTACTTCCTTGTCCCAGCTCTAGAGGTAGCCACACCGAGGTCAGGCATGTGCTTCTGGTCACTGCAGTGCCCACAGAACTGGCTTTCAGGGTCACCGATAGACCTGCCCCTTGGGTTCTCTGTACCCCCAAGGTAGGTGCTCTTCCAGCTCAAGGGTCACTTGGAGCATTAACTCACCTTGTCTTCACTGGGCTGCTAGAGCAGAGGCTGGACTAGGCAACTCTAGTAGGTGGCTGGTGTGCAGGGGCCACCAAAGTCAGATGGCAGGCTGCCTTGTCTCAGCTTCCTCCAAGGCTCCCCAGAGAAAGGAGCAGGGGTGTACGGCCCCAGACCCATGGACGGTTTGGCTGCAGTAGTCACCCACAAGGGGCCAGCAGCCTGGGCCCCAGGGTCATGTGCCCTGTGGCCACGGAATGGTGTTGACAGAGGCAGACTGACAGTGAGGACACAGTGTGGGGTCCTGGAGTGAAGGTGAGGGGTCCGGGGCAAGCTGGGAAGAGACAGGCACTCCCTCTACCAAGACCTCCTCGGCTCCTGGGCGCTAGCCGAGTCCGGCTAGCACCTCTGGGCCTGCCTGAGAGCTGTTCTTCAGGATGAGATGTTCCCTCTTCACGAACTCCTTCAACCTCCCCCAGACTTTTTTCTGGGTGGCACCCTGCGTCCTCCAGACCTGGACTTCTGCGTGGGCTGCAGGTCCCCCCGGGGCTTTTCCCTGGAGTGGGACAACTTGCCCTCCTGGCGAGCCATGCAGTGTCAGAAGGTGGCCTGTCGTGACCCACAGCCTTGCATCTGTCATGACGCTCAGCTACACTCGGCTGGCCCCGCCACCCTGTGGAGTCCCAGCGGCAGTGCTGCCTGCCCCACCCCGTCGGCTCCCCCAGCGTGTCCAGCTGTTGGAGCGTCCTAACCCTGTTGGCCCCTCCTCAGAATCCTATCCAGATGCTGCTCCTTCCTCTTTGAGGCACCACCTGCTTGGGGGAAGATGGCTCTAGCCTCCTGGAAGCTGTGGCCTCCATCCTGGCCAGTGTGAGCTGAGCATGCAGCGTGCAGGGATGTTGGGGAGTCCAGGCCGGCCCTTCTGGGGCTCCAGTGGGAAGAGACCGGGACACCAACATGAATCAGTCAAGAATGAGCACAACAGCTTCCATTTTAAGTGGTGAGGGACTTACTGGGGTCCCTCCTACCACCTTTTCTCAGCACAGCTGCCAGAGGAGCCCGTTGAATGGGTGACAATTCTACAGACTTCTTTTTTTTTTTCTTTTTAATATATTTATTTGCCTTTAGTTGTACACATGCGTTTTATTCAATGCGTTTTATTTGTACTGAGGATCGACCCGGTCGCCCATGTGCTAGGCGAGCGCTCTACCGCTGAGCCACAATCCCAGCCCTCTACTGACTTCTTGCCTAGACCTCTGGCCTTCAAGGTCCCCACCCTCCAGTCTCTCTGCTGTGAGCCCCCCTCTGATGGCTCTGAGAGTGCTGCTTCCTAGGCAGCATTTCTGACCACTCGGCCCCAGATGTGTCCTCAGAGCCAGTGGACCGTGAATGTGTTTGAGCCCTGGTCAGTGCTGTTGGCTTGTGGAGCCATTTCCTTTTCCCCAGGAGCCGGACACTTCAGAAGGCTGCCTGCCCTACGGCCTCTTCAGGACTAGGCCTGACCTTGGCCCTGTCCTTGCTGGGCCTTGCTGAGTTAGCAAGAATCCTAAATCAGTTTGTAGGGAATCCTCCACCCTCAAGTCTGATCACCGGTCTGCCTCCTGCGGGGACCCTGCTAGGCCTTAGCAAGGCCTGCTCCCTGTGGCACCCAGCAGTCTCCACTCAGTGATCCCCAGTGCTCAGTGCCTGTGCCTCCCAGCCGTCCTGACTGTGCGCTGTTGCACTCTCCTGTGGCAGCTGTCTTCAGTAAAGGCTCCCTTACCATCAAGACGACTGTCAGAATAATCCTTCCTTCCTTCTCATTCTCTCTTCCTTTTGCAGTGCTGGGAATGGATGCAGGGCTTTGTGCACACTGGGCAAGCACTCTGCCGCTGAGCGAACCACCAGCCCTAGAACTGTTTTTTCTCCAACAAGGCCCTGCCTCACCCATAATCCATAGGTGCCCTGAGGATAAGGTTTTGCTTCCCAAAATAAGGCGTGGGGGAGTTTGCACCTCAGGGTGGGTCTAGGGTCCCACCTTGTGTTGGGAGGAGCCCACGGCAGACGCGGAGGCTCACAGAGCAGCTGGACTGCACAGAGCAGTGCCTGGACATCTAGGCGAGTCGAGAACAGGGGAGGGTGAGGTCAGGGCGAGGGCCAGACGCTGGGGGCTGCTCCCATGCTGACACATTAATTTGCTGAAGCCAGGAGAAAGGCAATAGTCACTCATTACCAAGGGCCAAGACCAAGGGGCGAGTAGTGTCCGGTCACTTATGTAACCTGTGGGCATATATAGAGGCACCTGGTAGATCTCTCGTCCGCCTGCAAGCCTGCCACCACGCCCTCTCAGGATGAAGGTGGTTGTGGTGAGTACTCCACCCTCTTCCAGCTGGCTCCTGCTAGCCCTGTTCATTCAGGTCCAGCTGCAACAAGGGTCAGCAGCCCCTGGCCCCCAGTCTCCCTGATGAACTCAGGCCTCCTAAAAGCAGCTTCCATCCTGCAATGAAGTCAAGCGGGGCTGCTGCTGGCTTTCGCCCAGCTTCCCTCCACCTGGAAGCAGGCATCAGCTGACCCTGCTGAGCAGACAGGACCCAGGGAGTAAGAGCTCCTCAGAGGCACCAAGACTGGTGCAGGGGCTGTGCCCTCAGCTCCACCGCCGGCCTCCAGCAGGTCCAAAGCTTAGTCTCCAGTCCCGTGGGGGTGTCCTCGCTTCCTCATGGAGCTGGCGTGATGGTGACATGGGTCAAATCCCCGTCCACTCAGGGCCCAGATCCTTCCCTCGCCTACCGACCTGACATGGGCACAGAGGCAGCCAACAACAAGGGCAGCTTCCGGAACTACACTGTGAGGACTCTTCCCTGCCTGTCCTCCCTAGCCCAGCCCCACCCTCACCCTTCCCACAGCTCCGGGGTGTGCTTCGGGCAGCTCACGCCTTGTGGGGCCTGGCCTTGGGGCAGGGGCTGTCCTCCCTGGCCTGACACACAGCCTCAGCTGACCATCTGACTTCCAGTCGGGCCCTCTTCTGGACCGTGTCTTCACCACCTACAAGCTCATGCATACCCACCAGACAGTGGACTTCGTCAGGAAGAAGGTGCTGGCGCCCTGCTTCCTGTGCAAGTCCCTCACCCTCAGCCTGGTGCCCGGAGTGGACAGAGAGGGCCTTGCAGATAGCCCTGTCCTGCATCCCCCTGGGCCTTTTCTGGTCCCTGACTCTATGAGGGACAGACTTCTCCCTTCCACCCAGCACACCCAGTTTGGGAGCTTCTCCTGCAAGAAAATGACTGTCATGGAGGCTGTGGACACACTGGACAGCCTGGTGGATGAGTCAGACCCAGACGTGGACTTCCCTAATTCCTTCCATGCCTTCCAGACAGCAGAGGGCATTCGGAAGGCCCACCCAGACAAGGGTGCGCCCCTGCAAGCTGTGTGTGTGGGGGGGGTGTTGCCTCCACCCTGGAAGGTAGGACCCACCCTGGGGGAGCAGGCCCTGGGATCCGCACTCTCAGCCCGGGGCCTGCTCCTCCACCTGGGCTCCCGCAGCCTTCTAGTTCACAATGCCTGTCATCCCCAGACTGGTTCCACCTTGTTGGGCTCCTGCATGACCTGGGAAAGGTGCTGGCTCTGTGGGGAGAGCCCCAGGTGAGGACTGGGGGCTGGAGGTGGAGGTGAGGCAGGCTCAGCTCTGGGCTGCTTGGGTGGCAGCCAGGCCAGTGTGCCCGGCTCACTGCTGCCCGTACCTCCCTAGTGGGCAGTCGTTGGAGACACGTTCCCTGTCGGCTGCCGTCCCCAGGCCTCCGTGGTGTTCTGTGACTCGACCTTCCAGGAGAACCCTGACCTCCAGGACCCTCGATACAGGTGACCCGACCCCGCGGCTGGCCCCCTCCCAGGCCGCCCTGTGCCCGCTCACGTGCCTCTCTCCCTGCAGCTCAGAACTGGGCATGTACCAGCCCCACTGCGGGCTCGAGAACGTCCTCATGTCCTGGGGCCACGATGGTGAGTCCAGCTAGGGGCGGGCAGTGGGGCCGCAGGTGGCGAGGCTGTGCTCCGTGCTGGGGGTGACGCCTGGCCTCCTGCAGAGTACTTGTACCAGATGATGAGGTTCAACAAGTTCTCCCTGCCTCTGGAGGTAGGTGGGGGAGGGACCAGCCCGGAGCCACGCCTAGCGTCCCCAGCTCCGCCGGCTGGTCTGGGACCCAGCTCTGGTGTGGCCTCCGCAGGCCTTCTACATGATCAGGTTTCACTCCTTCTACCCGTGGCACACGGGAGGCGACTACAGGCAGCTGTGCAGCCAGCGAGACCTGGACCTGCTGCCCTGGGTGCAGGAGTTTAAGTACGGCCTCCCCCGTGGGAGGCGAGGGTGGGGCCTGAGGGCTGCTTCAGCACGTTCACTGCCCCTTCCCTGCTGCAGCAAGTTTGACCTCTACACCAAGTGCCCCGACCTTCCGGACGTGGACAAGCTGCGGCCCTACTACCAGGGGCTCATTGACAAGTACTGCCCAGGTGTCCTGAGCTGGTGACTGGTTCAGCTCCCTGCTGAACTGGCCCAGGGCCTGGCCACAGTCAGGCACCACGAAGGCCCACCCAGCCTCACTGGAGACCCCACACACCCACCTACAGTCACCACCCCTTCTGGCCCCTATGCTTGTCACAATAAAGGATTTGAAGAGCCTGTGAGTCTGACCTTCCACTGAGGTCTGGCCCTGTTTTGGCAGCTGGGATGGTCCCCCCAGGGACGCGGTCCCTGAACACCCTGCTCGTCCTTGGGGCTAATATGTCCAGCTTAGCCCCACATTCTAGAAACAGTCTCCAGGTCCTTTGGGCATGGCTCCCTTAGTGAAAGAGGGAAGCCTCGTAGCTAAGGAAAAGCATGGACGGCAACAGCAACACAGTGCACAGGTGGGTTGCCATGAGGCCACGCCTGTGAGCCCAGGTGGGTCCCCAGCCCCTCGGCCCACAGTGCAGCCCCATCAGGGCTTGCGTCTCCATGGCCTTCTTGCACATGTGCACCCCTCCTGACACACCTCAGCCCTGCCCACCTTTCTTTTGGTCCAAAGACTTCACCAGTGTCTTCTGAAGGTCATCTCTGATGATGAAGACCGCTGGTCTCAGTGGACTTTGCTGATTGTATTCCCATTAACGTCGCATTTCCCCCTATTTCCTGCCAACTGGGGGTTGACTGTAGGGACTCAGCCGGATTCACTGGGGGCCGAGGGCTCTCTGGTGCAGCATCTCTTTCCCAGGAGACGCGCAGCACTGCCTTGTGCTGGTGGGAGACTTCCTGGCTTATCTGTTGGAACACTTTAGCTGAGAAGCCTCCTCTGCGTGCCCCTTGTTTGCCCAGTGGTACTGTTAGCACAGGGAGACCGGTAGATGCTTGGTCTTTCCCTCGACATACCAGTGTGCAGAAGAGTTATTTCCTCAGTGACTTTTTTTTTTTTAAGAATTTTTTTTTTTTGTTTCTTTGTTTGTTTTGGTACTGGGGATTGAACTCAGGGGCACTTGACCACTGGGCCACATCCCCAGCCCTTTTTTGAATTTTATTAGAGACAGGGTTTCACTGAGTTGCTAAGTGCCTCACCTTTGCCGAGGCACTTAACAACTCAGTTGAGGCTGGCTTTGAACCCGCGATCCTCCTGCCTCAGCCTCCCAAGTGCTGGGATTACAGGTGTGTGCCACCGCGCCTGGCCTTAAGAATTTCTTTTACAACACCTTTATTCTATTTATTTATTTTTTATGTGGTGCTGGGGATCAAACCCAGGGCCTCACATGTGCTAGGCAAGCGCTCTGCCACTGAGCTACAGCCCCAGCCTCTCCTCAGCAACTTTTGTGACACCTGGAAGGCATTAAAGGCCCACCCAGATAATCCAGGACAATCTTGTCTTGAAATCCTTGGCCTCTGCACAGATACTTTTCCCAAATAACACCCTAACTCACAAGTTCCAGGGGCTTGATGTGGGTGTTTGTGACAAGGAGAAAGTCTGGTGGTCCATTCTCAGAATATAGTTTTCAGCCTTAATTGGATCCAATTGTAGTAGCCCTTCCCTTTTGCCCGTTCCGATTCTAAAATTAGCCAGTCGCATAGGTAGTAACCCTGAACTCCTCCAATCAGAGTGAAGGGCTGGGCTGGCAGCCCTGCCTGCTGAATTGAGGGGTGGGGGTGCTGACCACCATCAGGCACCACACAGGCCCACCCAGCCTCACTGGAGACCACCCCACACACCCACCTACAGTCACCACCCCTTCTGGCCTCCATGTCTGGTCACAATAAAAGTCTTGAAAGAGCCTGTAAGCCGACCTTCCACTGAGGTCTGGCAGTAGGACTGCCAGGCTTTCTTGCCAGATTCCGGTGCCTCGCCTTCTGCCACAAGCACTTGCCTTGCCCACCCACTTTTGAGCATGCAGCACCTCGTTAGCACTAACGTAGCTGCAGGGCTGTTCTCAGCCTACCCCAGAGAGAGGGAGGCTGCCACAGACCCAGCACAGCCTTCTTCAAGGGCCTTTGGCTTCTTGAGTGGGAAATCACGTTTTAGATCCATAGGTAGGGGACGAGGACTAAACCAATCACCTCTTATTGAGTGTGTGGTGCTGGGGATGGAGTCCAGGGCATTGTGCGTGCCAGGTCATGTACACGACCATCTCTTGAACGTCCACCTCTATCTCTGACCTCTGGTATGGTTGTTGGATGTAGCATTCTCCTTGCTGCTGCCCACCCCCACAGAGCCCCTCGGTGCCCCGTGGCAGACCCTGATGTTAAACCTGTTGCCTTGGTAATAGCTCCAGAATTATGGTTTGGACATGAGGTATCCCCGGAAAGCTCAAGTGTGAGACCATGCAGGAATGTTCAGAGGTGACATGATCAGATTATGAGAGCCAAAACCACATCAGTGGATTAATCCACGTGATGGGTTAATTAATTTGAATGGATTAATGGGTGGTAACTTCCGGCAGGTGGGGGAAGCTGGAGAAAGTAGGTCACTGGGGTTGTGCCCTTGGGGACTGTGTTGCCCAGGCTCCTTGCACCAATCTCTTTGCTTGCTGGCAGCCACGAGCTGAGCTGCTTTCCTCTGCCACACTCTTTTTTTAAAATATTTATTTATTTGCTTTAGTTGTGCACAATGTGCTTATTTTTATGTGGTGCTGAGGAGCAAACCCAGGCCGCACACACGCTAGGCGAGTGCTCCACCGCTGAGCCACAGCCCAGCCCTCTGCCACACTCTCCTGCATGAAGTTCTGCCTCACCTTGGGCCCAGAGCTAAGAAGTCAGCTGACCATGGACTGAACCTCTGAAACTATGAGCCAAAATAAACTCTTCCTCCTCTGAGTAATTCTTTTTTTTTTTTTAGTTGTAAATGAACACAATATCTTTATCTTATTTATTCTTATGTGGTGCTGAGGATCGAGCCAGGGCCATGCATGTGCTAGACGAGTGCTCGACCCCTGAGCCACCCCCCAGCGCTCCTCTGAGTGATTCTTGTCGAGTCTTCTAGTCACAGAATGAAAAGCTGGCTAAGTGGTGCAGAGTGTGCTTGGGGGGCAACAGGGCCAGGGCCCCAGATTTCTGCCCATCTCAGGGGAGCCTCAGGCCTCAAGTCTCCGGGGCAGCTCGGAGCCTACTACGAGGGCTGAGGCTTGGCTCTCCCCAGCCCACTCCCGCATCTCACCACACTTGTTGCTGCGAGCCACATGCTGGCCCCTCTTCCAGCTCTTGCTGTGCTGAGATGCTGGCAGCAGCCCCTGTCTCTACTCATTTCCTCGCAGGGTCTGTGAGGCCAGGGAGATTTTCACAGGACACTGTTCTTGTTTCTTCACAGAACACTCTCTCATTGATGATGAATCTGCCCGCATACATCAAGACAGTGGCTCCGAGAGCTAGCATGGCTCTTCTTCAAGGCCGTGCACTTGAGGCTGCTAGAGATCAGCCTTGCCTTTGATGAAGCTGTGAGTTATCAATATTGTTGAATCTCCATCCTTGCTGAGTGCAGTGGTACACCCATAGTCCCAGCATCTGGGAGGCTGAGGTGGGAAGATGGCTTTAGCCCAGGAGTTCAAGACCAGCCTGGCAACGTAGCAGGTCCCTGCCTCAAAAGAAGAAAAAGCAACCTCCGTCCTTGAGGCTTCTGCGTGACAACATGGGAATGGGCCTAAAGCCGTGGCCTCGCAGGAGTGCTCCGGTGTGACCAAGTTCCCAGTGGACACCCCCTCACTAGAAAGACCAGTGACAGATGAACTATAGTGATTTTGTCCAGGTGTTGGCAGATATCTTCTTGAGAATGAGCAAAGTAAGTCTATCATGGCAAGGAAAACAGCAACAGCATCTCTGGCCAATGACAAAGAGGAATTTCCAAGCAAAATCAAGATTTAGGAGAAGCTATGTCCACCACCATTGATCTTGATAGCCTTGAGTGGCTGAACACTTCCCTGATGTAATTGGTGATGATATTAATGACTGATTTCTTTTTTTATATTTATTTTTTAGTTGTAGTTGGACACAGTACCTTTATTTTATTTATTTTATTTTTACGTGGTGCTGAGGATCAAACCCAGGGCCACGCACGTGCTAGGCGAGCACTCTACCACTGAGCCACAACCCCAGCCCCTTGATGACTGATTGCTTTGACATCATGCCATGAAACATGTCAGCATTTGGAAGAGCTCATCACACGATCAACCAACATTCTCCAAGTGAAGATAGAGCATTCTCTAAGAGCATACATGAGAGCTGGAGTGTGGCTCAGTGGTGAGAACTTGCCTGGCGTGCTTGAGGCCCCAGGTGCAATTCCCAGCACCAAGACCAAACAAGCAAACAAGAAACCAAAACACTCTTTTTGTTTTCAACTACATATCTATGTGAGGCCAAAACATACTGTAACAGTTTGACCAGAAGCAGATATGAGAAACCAGACATTATGGAAAAGCACTCTCCCAATTTAAAAAAAAAAAATAGATTTTGAGACTTTTGTTTGCAGTACTGGGGATTAAATCCAGGACCTCATGCATAGGGGGCAAACACTCTATCACTGAGTTACTGCAGGAGCCCTGTTTGGGAGATGGCTATGATTGCAGTTGACTTCGGGCCACGGAGTTTTGGACATTGCCGCCTTCCGTAGTCTCACGAGACTTGGCCCGGGATCTCGAGAGACTTGGACCGAGCACGGAGCGGGTCGGGGCCATTTTGGTTGTTGGTTGTTTGCTGGTGTGTGGTACGTGTTAGCGTTGTTAGAGCCAGAGAGAGAAGCTGACAGAATAAAGAGCCTGTTTGTTTCCAGTCTGCCTCTGAACTTATTCCCGCGGCTTTGCTGCTCCAAGCAGCCATCGCTTCAGGCGGCGACAAGTTACACCCCAGCTCCTTGAAACGGTTATTACTTTATTTAGAATTTTGTTATTATGGTAACATGTAATGAATTTATATCTGTCTAAATAAAATCAGGCAAGTATTTTAAAATTCAATTTGGTTTATAATATGGTAAGTATTGATAGAGAATGATCCTCATAAACAAAAGGTCTTTGGGTCCTGAATCACGTCTGAGAGTGTAGAGGCCCCGGTGATGCCAGTCAACCTCCTGTTGCAGAATACTGGCTCCGTGTCTGCCCTGCGAAAGACTTGAGCAAGGAGCCAACAGACTGGGGGCCTAGATGGCCAGCTGAAGACCCAGCTAGCCTGGAGACAAAACCCTTGGGGTGGGAGGTGGGAATTGCCTCCTGTGGCAAGCCTGGAATGGCGTCCAGGAACCGTGGGGTGCCTGTGGAGCTGCCGCCTGCTCGGGTGCCTCTGTGAGGCTGCATCATGGAATGTGGTTCCCAAAGAAGCAACACTTCCTCCAAGAGACATAGCCATGTGTCCCGTGAGTCGGATATGCCCGCCACATGGCTCTTCTGAGGGCCTCTGCCACTGGGTACACAGATAAGCCCCTCTGACCACCAGGGGGACGGGCTGCTGTGTGAGAGAGACCCGGAGCAGGAGGCCAGACCCTGCCCAGGACAGCCCCATCAAGCAGCAGGGTGGTGGAAGAGGCGGTGCCCACTGCAGACAGGCCCGGGGCTCAGACCCCTCAGAAGTCGTGCGAGGCCTGACACTAGCCCAGTCCTGAGACCTTGTGCACAAGCACCCCCTTTGTTGCCTTCCTCGCTGATTGGTCTTTGCTTTCTTTCCCAGTGACAAACTTCATGATTCAGAGTGGGAATCGCAGAGTTCTAGGCTGGGACCATGTGAAGCTCAGGGAGACAGGTGTCCCTGGGGCCTGGGTGGTCTGGTGCTGGGGCAGGAGCAGTTCCCGTGCCTCTGCATCTTGGCCATGGAGCAAGGAGCCATGTGAGTGCAGACCAGCGCCTGTGTTGTTAGGTGAGCGCACAGGAGAGGCTTGAACGAAAGAAACAATAGGTTCAGAGGGACCCTGACACCCCAAAGCACCAGACCAGACCTCCCAGTCACCTCATGGGTTGAGGGACACAGGCTGCATCTCCCTCTTTCTTCCTCCCTACCTCTTGGAAGCCAAGAGGGGGACCAAGAAGCAGTCTGAAAGGGGTGCTCGTACCCCAGTAGTGGGGGCCCGCTGAAGCCGGTGGCAGCACAGACACCCACCAAGCTGCACCCAAGGTTGTGTGTCCTCATTAGGCCAGCTGGGTGAGGTTCTGACTGTGGTCAGTCTTAACTACGTTTACTTGTGGCACAAAACATTCCAGAGAACTGCTCTCTGCATATTTACCTATCTATGTCCTTAGTGCTTGGAAATATTGTTAGGTCAGAAGACTGAGCATTTAAAAAATAAACTAGCTGGGTGCGGTGGCACATGCCTGTAATCCCAGCGGCTCCGGAGCCTGAGGCAGGATGATGATGGCATCATCAAAGCTGGCATCAGGCCGGGTGTGGTGGTGCACACCTGTAATCCCAGCATTTGGGAGGCTGAGGCAGGAGGATCTCTAGTTCAAAGCCAGCCTCAGCAATGGCAAGGCACTTAGTGACTCAGTGAGACCCTGTCTCTAATAAAATACAAAAAGAGGGCTGGGGATATGGCCCGGTGGTCGAGTGCCCCTCAGTTTAATCCCTAGTACCAAAAAAAAAAAAAAAAAAAAAAAAGCCAACATCAGCAAAAGTAAGGCACTAAGCAACTCAGTGAGACCCTGCCTCTAAATAAAATACAAAATAGGGCTGGGGGTGTGGTTCAGTGGTTGAGTGCCCCTGAATTCAATCCCTGGTACCCTCTCCCCACAAAAAACAACAACAAAAAACTAAGTTAACTGTAGTCGCCTGAAGCGATGGCCGCTTGGAGCAAAGAAGCCGCGGGAAGAAGTTTAGAGACGAACTGGAAACAAACAGCTCTTTATTCTGATAACTTTTCTCTCTAGCTCTAACTACACCCCGACACGCCATCCACGCTCCTCTAACCTCCAAAATGGCGCAGACTTCCTCCGCAATCTCGCTCAAGTCCCTCGAGATCTCCCGCCAAGTCTCGCAAGATCCCGGGCCAAGTCCCGTGAGACTACGGAAGGCGACAATGCCCAAACATGTCCAAAGCCAAAGCCCGTAGTCCACCGCAATTTAAGCCATCTCCCCAAACAGGGCTCCTGCATTTCCCCCCTTTTGTTTTAAAAGAGGGGATGCTCTAGGACGTCTATGTGCAACCAACATTCTTACCCGTCATCGGATAATCAAGGCTGTGCCCTTGACTCCTGTCTTAGGTTGATATGTCGGCCACATGAGACTGTCCCGTGCGACTGTGCCTGTCTTAGGTTGTCCCCCTCTGGGGATCTTACCCGTCATTGGCTAACCAGCCATCCTATGGAGCCCTTTAGGATCGACTGTGTATGATGACTAACAGCCGTCCAATTGTGAGGAGATGTTGCGGCTTTAAGGCAACAAGCCTTTTGGTGACAAGCCAAATTGTATAGCATATCAAATTGTTTAAACAAATTAGCTGCCCTAAGTTTCATCAAGTAACACACTGAATTCTCTGGACAAATGTCCGCAAGGCATTGTCCCGTAAAGTCCCAAATAATGAAAGATCAAAATGTCCATTTGTTATAACACGTTGATGTAGGAGGTCCCATGTATGTAGAGCAGAGGCCACACAGTTGGTGAGGTTGTTTGATGCTTGAGCAGCAGGGATGCTTGTGGTGACCGCGTTCCCTGCAGCTGTAGCAGCAGCCGTCTTTTTTATGTCTAGACAATGCCACCGGCAAATCTTCAGGGCCCGCTACCTAGAAACTCAAGCATCAATTATTAAAGGAAAAGCAGTGTTATTTCAGCACTGAGTGAAGAGTCGAGTTGTCAAACTAAAAAACAGAATTATTAGATTAGAAAATTAAAGTTGATTTTTGCTCACACACATTGTTGTTTGAGCTCACACAAACATAAGTTGGCAAAATATCATATTGAGAACAAAAGAAAGAAAGACTGAGGGTATTTACTGTATTAAAGATAGATTAAAGAAAAGCTAAAGGCACTTTGGAGAAATAATTTGTTAGCCGGAACCCTCAAGTCTCTGTATACACAGAAATTTTTTACCTGTTGAGATAATTGAAATTAATCAGCTATTAAACAAATGAAGTTAATAACAAATAAACAATCTTATGTCAAAACACCAAAATATTAGGTTATATAGCACTAGTCATATTGTTTGCTAAAGAGAAGTCCCAGGGATACCTATAATCAAAATTGAAAGTACCTTCATTTATAAAATTATTTACCTAAATTGATTACTCTTAACCTAAAATGAATTAAAGTTATTTGGATCCATATATATATTCTTTTTCATAAGCGCTTTGTTCTTTGTGACGTCACACTGGACAGACGAACAAACATACAAACATATATTTGTGACGTCACATTAACATGAAATGTAGACAAATGTACAGACATAAAGGCATGTATAAAAAGGAAAAAAAATACAATTGTGTGCACACTAAAGAGAGATCTCCTCGTCCCGGCCGGGAGGAATGACTCTTGAGTTGTGAAACATTTTGAAGGATACTTTTGAGGGAGTCATTCTATATCTTCATCTTGGTCTTCTTGATTTTGTACCTTTTTTATTAATCTTGATTCCTCAACAACTACATCTTGATCATTTTGATGTGGTACCTGCTTTATTAATCTAGATGGTATCCATATTGGAGAGGATTCGTGTTTTGGAAAAACACAAACAGATCCTCTCCCCCAAATTAATACTGGATCTGGACCCTTCCATGTACCTGAAAGAACATCCTTCCAGTAAACCAAGGGTTTATGTTGTTGGTGTGGATTCCAATGTCTGTCTCCAGCAGAATAACCATTAGAGTCTAAAGTTAAAAAATTTAAGGTAAACAGGGCAACTGCCAATCTGTCTTTAGGACTTTTCCAATTTCCTTCTTTTTGTTTTAATAACATAATTTTCAGTGTGCGGTTTGCTCTTTCAATAATGCCCTGACCCTGAGGATTGTATGGGATGCCTGTTTTATGGGATATGTTGAATTTTGCGCAAAACTGTTTGAAAGATGAGGACGTATATGCGGGGCCATTATCTGTTTTAAGCATTTTGGGGATGCCCAATGCAGCAAAAGCTTGTAAACAATGAGATGTGACATCTTTAACTTTTTCTCCAGAATGTAAGGAAGCAAAAATCATGCCTGAGCATGTATCTATGTTTACATGAATAAATCGCAATTTTCCAAAGCTTGGCTCATGAGTAACATCCATCTGCCACAAATGATTGGGCATTAATCCTCTAGGGTTAACACCAAAATGAGGATTGGGCAAATGTGTCATACAAGATTTACAATCTTTTACAATTGTTCTGGCTTGCTCTTTTGTGATTTTAAACCTACGTTGCAAGGTGGTGCTGTTGACGTGAAACTGGGAGTGAAATAAAGTAGCTTGTTGTAGCGCTGAAAGTATAAATATTGTTTTTGTAAGTTCATCAGCCTTTGATTACCTTCATGGAGGGGGCCAGGCAAATTAGTATGTGCTCTAATATGGCCTATGAATAGAGGTTCTTTTCTTGCCCACAAAAGTTTTTGTATTTGATAAAACAATTTAAAAGCTGGAGTATGAGGTGCTATTGGTCCTGCTAACTCTAATTTTGGGACGGCTTGTACAATATAGTGGCTATCTGAAAAAATGTTTATGGGCTGGTCCCTAAAATTTTCCAGAGCTCTTACCACAGCTTCCAATTCAACTAGTTGAGCTGATTTGTGTGCAGTTATATAAGTCATATTTTCTTTTGTAGTGACTATTGCAGCAGTACCATTTGAGGACCCATCTGTAAATACATTAAATGCCTTAGGAATAGGTTGATTTTTTATTACCTGTGGAAATATAATAGGATGATTAATACAAAAAGATAATATAGGAGACTTAGGAAGGTGATTATCAAAATTTGCAGAGGTAGAGCATCTATTTTTTTTTATTTTTTTGTGGTACTGGGGATTGAACTCAGGGGCACTCGACCACTGGGCCACATCCCCAGCCCTTTTTTTGTATTTTATTAGAGACAGGGTCTCACTGAGTTGCTAAGTGCCTCGATATTGCTGAGGCTGGCTTTGAACTCGCGATCCTACTGCCTCAGCCTCCCAAGTGCTGGGATTACAGGCATGCGCCACCACGCCCGGCTAGGGGTAGAGCATCTAGCTATAGCCCAGTCATTATCGTTGAAGCATAAATATTCAATCTGTGACGATGAATAAGGAGTAATAATAGTAGCAGGGTGAATGCCAAATATTTTAGTAGAAGTTTTAAGTCCTTGAAGAATAAATTTAGCCACCATGGAGGTATAAGACTCAATTATGCTTTTAGGAGAGACAGGCAAATGTATCCATAATAAAGGCCCTTGTTGCCAAAATACTCCTGTGGGTGTATATTGTGAAGAAATAATAATCAATATCAGCGGTTGAGTTAAAGCAAATCTGTCACAATGAGCTCCTTCAATGGCTTTTTCTACTAACTTTAAAGCTTTCCTAGCATCTGGAGTCAGTGTTCGCGGTGAGGATGGATCAGGGTCCCCTCGAAGGATATCAAATAAAGGTTTTAATTGGCCAGTAGTGAGGTTTAGTGTAGGGCGAAGCCAATTAATGTCTCCCAGCAGTTTTTGGAAATCATTGAGGGTGGCTAAATGTTCTTTTTTTTTTTTTTAATATTTATTTATTTACTTTAGTTGTACACAATGCAATGCATTTATGTTTACATGGTGCTGAGGATTGAACCTGGGCCGCGCACGTGCAAGGCTAGCGCTCTGCCGCAGAGCCACAACCCCAACCCCCCTAAATGTTCTTTATTTATTAAAATTTTTTGGGGTCTAACAAAAGTATCCATGATTTTAAATCCTAAATATAATATGGGAGATCTGGTTTGAACTTTTTTCTTCTGCTATATATAATCCGTATTTTTTAAAATTTTCTACCACGTCACTGAATATATTAAATAAGATTTTTTGATTAGGGTGGGCCAGTAAAATATCATCCATGTAATGTAGACACATGAGGTTTGGATATTTATTTTTAATGGGTTGGATAGCCTTGTCCACATATATTTGGCATATGGTGGGGCTATTAGCCATTCCCTGTGGTAAAACCTTCCATTGATATCTCTGATCAGGGCCATTATTGTTAATAGAAGGAACTGAAAAAGCAAACCTGGGGGCATCCAGAGGATGTAGGGGAATAGAAAAGAAGCAATCCTTTATATCAAGACTAATAACATGGAAACTTTTTGGAATAGCTACAGGATTCGGAAGTCCAGGTTGAGTAGGGCCCATGACTTGCATGGTTTTATTAATTTGTCTAAGATCATGTAATAGCCGGGCGTGGTGGCGCACGCCTGTAATCCCAGCACTTTGGGAGGCTGAGGCAGGAGGATCAGGAGTTCAAAGCCAGCCTCAGCAAGGGCGAGGCACTTAGCAACTTAGTGAGACCCTGTCTCTAAATAAAATACAAAAAAAAAGGGCTGGGGATGTGACCCAGTGGTTGAGTGCCCCTGAGTTCAATCCCTGGTACCACAAAAAAAAAAAAAAAAAAAAAAAAAGATCATGTAATAATCGCCATTTTCCTGATTTTTTCTTGATCACAAATATGGGGGAATTCCAGGGAGAGGTGGAAGGTTCTATATGTCCTGCTTCTAATTGTTCCTGAACTAGTAGGTGGGCCGCTTGTAATTTCTCTTTAGATAGAGGCCACTGAGGGACCCACACTGGCTTATCAGAAAGCCATGGTATTTTCAAAATTATTTTCTCAGTGGCCCCGAAGAAAAATGTCTTTTTCCTATATGATAATGATTTCTTTTAGGGTTAAGCTTACCCTGTACTTTTTGATAATGATTTCTTTTAGGGTTAAGATTACCCTGTATATTTTCACATTTAACACCTGCAGGTTTGGTTGCAAGGTGTACTCCCATTTGTTTTTAAAATATCTCTTCCCCATAAAGTAACTGGTAGGTTAGGTAAAACATAAGGCTGAAACGTTCCTTTATGTCCTTCATCATCCTCCCATTTTAAAATTACTGCACTTTTTTCTGGGAGGTTATTATATCCCAAGCCTCTTAAACTGGTTGAAGCTTTTTGCAGAGGCCAGTGTTTGGGCCATTGTCGTAAATTAATGATGGAGGAATCAGCTCCAGTATCTATAAGTCCCTCCATTTCTATTCCTTGGATTCTTATTTTACACATAGGCCTCCTAGTACAGTCTCGAACCCAGCAAGCCATGGGTCTCGAATCAGTGGAACAAAATCTTCTATTGTTCCCTTTTTGAGGCATACTCATTTTAAATGAATTATGTAAATTTGGAAGGAGAAGCAACTGAGCAATTTTATCTCCTTGATTAACAGAACTTATACTTTGGGGTGAGCTAAGCATTATTTTTATTTCCCCTTTGTAATCTGAGTTTATTACACCTGGGGTCACTTGCAAACCTAATAAGCTTTGAGGACTTCGCCCGATAATAAGTCCTACAGTCCCTGAGGGAAAAGGTCCCCTGACTCCTGTGGGAATCAGTTGAACCCCCATTTCAGGTGTTAACACTATTCGGGGGCGGTGAAACAGAGTTCTAATCCTGCATTTCTTCCTGATCCTCTGGTGAGGGAGTGGATGGGTAATAGGGGTTGTGTCGGGGAAGCATCTGAATGGATGCTTGAGGATACTCTTCCTTCAATGCCTCGTACATTTGTGGGCCCCGGGGCATTGGGCCCTGTGCCCCGTTTTTTGAATTCCTGAACAAAGGATTTCCATGGATGTCAAATTTTGAATAGCATTTATTGGCCCAATGATTTCCCTTTTTACACCTGGGGCAGCAACCTGGAGCACGGTATGAATTTGGTCTTATTTCTCTTTTGGGATTTTGCCTAGAATAGCCTGATTGATTATGATAATTTTACCTGGAATATCCTGATTGATTATAGTGTCTAGGTTGAGTCCTTGTGAAATTCTGAGGGGCAGCATCTCTAACTGCTGCTGCAATCATATTCCCTGTGACAAAGGCATCATTTATATCTTTACATAGTTGGATATATATGGAAAGATCCTTTTTATTTCTCCATGGCCTGATGGCTTCCTGGCAATATTTATTAGCGTTTTCATATGCTAATTGAACAACTAATGGCATAACTTGATCAACGTCTCCAAAAACTCTACCTGCAGTTCTCAAAAGTCGATCAGCAAATTCAGCATATGGTTCATTAGGGTCCTTGAATTACTTTGGACAAGCTACCTTGTAGATCCCCAGGTCCTTGTACAGTTTTCCATGCCTTTAAGGCAGCTGCGTTTATCTGAGCATATACTCCTGGGGTATAATATTTTTGAGTCTGTAAGTCTGTGAATGGCCCTTCTCCTGTGAGCATTTCTATATTATGGTCTCCAAACCCTGCATCTGCATTTATTTTAGCTGTTTCTATACAAAGTTCTTGAAATTGCGATCGCCAAACCAAGTATTGTCCCCACTTAATGTTGCTTTACATAGACGTTTCCAGTCTGAGGGGGTTAAGCTAAAGGTGTTAAGGGACTCCAGCATACTCAACGTGAAAGGAGCTTGGGGTCCATATGTCATTACTGCCTCTTTGAGAATTTTTATTGTTTTGAAATCTACTGACTGGTGGCCCCTCTCTCCATTTTCATATTCAAATACTGGCAGTTCCCAACGTATCTGTGAGTTACCCTCAAGAGCGCATAAGCGCTCAGAAAGACTTTTTATTTCTATTTCTAGGGTATGCAAACGCCTAGTGATACCCTTAATATTTTCTGTAATAGATTCCACCCATGGGGGAGTGGAGGACATAGGTTCCTCCACTTGATGGTCCCTTATCTTGGTCTTCCTTAATTTCCTTTTGTTCATTTTCTCAGAATCACTTTTACTTAATTCCTCCTCATTACTACTACTCTCATTGGTCCTAACTGACTCAGTAACATCCTGAGTCCTGGATTCAATTGAGAGCATGTATCCTTGAACTATCTCTAATAAATCTTGAATAGCTTTAGCAGCTCGGATCTTTGTCATTTTTGAGCCCGCACTGATACTATCCTTACTGGTCCTAACTGACTCAGCCGAGGCCAAGCTTTCATGATCACTTTCACTTTTTTCCAAATTCTCCTCACTAATAACTGACTCAGCTATATCAAAGAATCCATCAAGAGCCTTGTACACTTGGGTCTTAGTTATTTTCGAACCCATTTTAACCGCTCTGACTAGAGACTCCTGCGAGGTTCCTCAGTTCTTACCTGCCGTGTCGATTCCCCGTCCGGGCCACCACCTGTAGTCACCTGAAGCGATGGCCGCTTGGAGCAAAGAAGCCGCGGGAAGAAGTTTAGAGACGAACTGGAAACAAACAGCTCTTTATTCTAATAACTTTTTTCTCTAGCTCTAACTACACCCCGACACGCCGTCCACGCTCCTCTAACCTCCAAAATGGCACAGACTTCCTCCGCAATCTCGCTCAAGTCCCTCGAGATCTCCCGCCAAGTCTCGCAAGATCCCAGGCCAAGTCCCGTGAGACTACGGAAGGCGACAATGCCCAAACATGTCCAAAGCCAAAGCCCGTAGTCCACCGCAATTTAAGCCATCTCCCCAAACAGGGCTCCTGCAGTTAACATTTATAGAGCAGTTTAAATAACTTAGGCCCAGGACCTCATGCATGTTAGGCATGTACTCTATCACTGAGCCTCACCTCCAACCCAGGGACCTTAACCACTGAGCCCACACCCCCAGCCCTTTTATATATTTTATTTAGAGACAGGTTTTTGCTGAGTTGCCTAGGGCCTCACTAAGTTGCTAAGGCTGACTTTGTCACGACCCTTTTTAAATTTTATTTTATTTCTTTTGAGACAGGGTCTTGCTAAATTCCTCAGGCTGGCTTTGAACATGTGATTCTCCTGCCTCAACGTTCCAAGTAGCTGGGATCACAGGTGTGGCCATTGCATCTGGCAATCAACTCATCTTCAACAAGGGTGCCAAGACCATCGCGTGGGGGAAAGAATCATGTTTTCAACAAATGGGAAAACTGAATATCTATATGTAAAAGAATGAGGCTGAGCTGTACCTTCTACCATACAGAAAGACTACCTCAAAATGGACCAACTTGGGCTGGGGCCGTGGCTCAGTGGTAGAGCGTTTGCCTAACATGTGTGAGGCACTGGGTTCAATTCTCAGCATCATATATAAATAAATAGAATAAAGGACCATTGAGAACTAAAAAAAAAAAAAAAAAAAAAAAAAAAAAAAAAATTAAAAAAAAAAAGAACTAAAACTCTTAGGAGAAAATTTAGGGGGAAAGTCTCGCAACATTTGATTTGGCAATGACTTCTTGGATATGACACCAAAAGCACAGGCAACACAGGAGAAAAACTTCTGTACATCAAAGAGAAAGATAACCCATAAAATGGGAGAAAATATTTGCAAAACATAAGTCTGATAAAGGATTAATATCCAGAATACGTAAAGAACTCCTACCACTCAGTTATAGAAAATGCAAATGACCCAATTAAAAAACTGGCAAAGGGTTGGGTGTGGTGATGCACATTTGTAATCCTAGCAATTTGGGAGGCCAAGGAAGGAGGATCAAAAGGTAGAGGCCAGCTTCACAATTTAGTGAAACCTGTCTCAAAATAAAAAGGGTTAGGGAATGTAGCTCCGTGGTAAAGTCCCCTGGGTTCAATTCCCAGTACTGAGGGAAAAGAGAAAAAAAATTAAAAATTGTATATTTTTTACTACAAATATAAATTTAAAATAAATGGACAAAATTATATTTTAAAAGCAGTTAATATAATCGTGGCACTTAACATTGATGAATGGAATTAGAATAATAATAATAAATAAGAAATCGTTGAATGGAATAAAAAGTGTTGGTTTCTGTGGAGAGATCACATTTAAAACAGAACAGCAAAAATGAAAACAGATGTGCATCCAAAACTAGTGCACACGAAGGTTCACACCAGCACTATCCACATCAGCAAGGCGGGAACAGCTCCACGGCCACTGATGGGGACGGGTCCACCCGTGCGATGAAACGTTAGCCATCAGGGACGGAAGCCCTGATGCGTGGCCTGCCACGGTGGGTGCAGCTCCAAGGCATCACGCCAAAGGAAGGTTGACACAAAAGGCACCATTGTGTGACTCGCTTGTCTTTGGGTCTGGGACTGAGCCCAGGGACTGATGCATGCTAGACAAGTGCTCTACCCGGACCTACACCCCCATTCTTACGTGATTTTTAAGAAATATTTATTTATTTGCTTTTACTTGTACACAATGCCTTTGTTTTTACGTGGTGCTGAGGATTGAACCTGGGCTGCGCATGTGCCAGGCGAGCACTCCACCACTGAGCCACAACCTCAGTCCCTCTGTATGTGATTTAATTCATAGGAAGTGTTCACAGTAGGTGAATCCATAGAGACAGAACGCAGATTAATGATTTGCTTGGAGTCTGGGAGGGGAGGGATTAGAGGGTGACTGATAAGGAGTACAGGGTTTCTTTTTCAGGTGATGAGAAGGTTCTGGATCGTGATGGATGAATATACCAAAAGCCACTGAACCCTGTACTTAAAATGGGTAGACTGGCTGGGTGCAATAGCACATGCCCGTGATCCCAGTGGCTGGGGAGGCTAAGACAGGAGGATCAAGAGTTCAAAGCCAGCCTCAGCTATAGCGAGGCACTAAGCAATTCAGTGAGACCTTGTCTCTAAATAAAATACAAAACAGGGCTGGGGATGTGGCTCAGTGGTCAAGAGCCCCTTGAGTGCAAATCCCAGTACCCACCCCCCACCAACAAAAAAAGCGGACTTTACAGTGCAAGAATGATCAAGAAATCTGTTACAGACAACCCAGGAGAGAGTTGTAAACTGAACTTAAAAGCCTGAGAAAGGGGCTGGGGTTGTGGCTCAGGGGTAGAGCACTGGCGTTTGATCCTCAGCACCATGTCAAAAAAAAAAAAAAAAAAAAAAGCGGGCGTGGTGACGCACGCTGTACTCCCAGCACTTGGGAGGCTGAGGCAGGAGGATCGTGAGTTCAAAGCCACCCTCAGCAATGGCGAGGTACTTAGCAACTCAGTGAGACCCTATCTCTAATAAAATACAAAAATTAGGCTGTGGCTCAGTGGTTGAGTGCCCCTGAGTTTAATCCCTGGTACTGAAGGAAAAAAAAAAAAAAAAAAAAGATCGTGTCCATCTACCATTAAAAAAGAAAAACAACCCCAGAGGGACGGGGCTACAGCTTGGTGGTGGAACCTTGCCAGAGTGTCCAAGGTGCCAGGTCCAGTCCCCAGCACCATAAAAATAGAACATCTTTGTGAGAGGTGGAAAAAAGAAGCCTAAGAATAAGAGCAGGCTTCAGAACTTCAAGTTACCGTCCTCAGCCAGGCCTGCTTCCGTCTTCTCTACTCTGCGCACAGGCCCCTGAAGGTGTGGGAGAGTCGCACAGCAGGCTCTGCCAGAGCAGAGCTGCCTCGTCTGGGCTGGTCGCGGGGCTCAGGGACATGAGAGCTGGCCAAGGGACTCTGGGGAAGAGTACAAAGTGGGGTGTGGACTGGGAACAAAGTCGGGGCAGGGGAAGTCGAGCTACAAGTTCCCAGGGGGGGTTGTCTTCTGACTGAGAACTGACCCCAGCAGAAGCCTGGACAGTGCTCCCACCTCCACTGGTGTCTTCCTCCAGGGAGGGGACCAGGTGCACCTTCGCTCCTCACCCCAAAGCCAGGGCCTTTGCCCACCTCACCACCTCCCTCTGCCCACTGACCCTTCTGTCCTTTCTCAAGACCAGGAAGTGGAGCAGAGGGAGGAAGGGTCTGGGTTCAGGCTCCACAGTCCAGCAACCGTGCCACAGGTCCAAGGCATGGTGGCTGAGCCATATCCTACAGGTCACAGCGGCTGTGAGACCCCTTGTGGTCAGGCCCTTGTGTCCATTTTATGAAGGAGAACATTGAGAGTTGGGGAGGGCGTCCATTAAGCCAGGTTCGTGGCAGACGCGGGGGTCTTGCCCACTGTCCTCAGGGCTCCCCAGCAGGAGGACACTGGGCACACAGCAAGCGTGAAGGACACCTTTATTGGTGGGACCACTGAAGGACAGCAGCTGGTGTGGTGACGCAGCTGGTGTGGTGACACCACAGACGGCTGCTCTCCCTCTCCTTAATGAGTGCACCTCATCCCTCCACATGGGGACTGGGGTCAGGGGCTGCAGACTCAGACCCCCTGGCCCAGGGAAGAAGCAGGGCCTCCATGCATTGACTTTGATGTCCCAGGAAGGATCCAGTGCTGGGCCACATGTCCACCTCCTGGGCCAATCGCCAAGGCAGCAGGGTCTGGAGGGGTGACTGGAGAGGAAGGTGGTAGCCCTTGGGGAACTGTGGGCTCTCAAGGTAGCAACCTCAGTGGGCAGCACCCCAACCTGTGTCTGCCCTGGCAGGATCAGCTAAGGCACGGTGGCTGGGCCGTGTCCTGCAGGTGAGAGCTCTGCAGGGCCCGACCCTTTGAGGACGTGTGGATGAGAGAACATGAAGCTACTTTTTCTGCCGGGTGGGCCGGGAACTGCTGTTGCAGTTGTTGGTGGCTGGGCTGGCCTGTCCAGAGGCAGCTCCAGAGTTCTTCCTGAGGGCTGGTTTGGGCTTCTCCCCTCTGTCTGGTGGGGAGGACCTGAGTGACCAGGGGACTAGCAGGGCTTGCATGACTCTGACAGCCCCCACAGCCCCAAGGAGCCCCCAGAGCAGGGTGGGAGGCTCCATGGGAGAAAGCTGGGTCCGCACCCAGAGGAGGGCCTGGGCCAGGGCACTGCTGGGGTTGCGGGCCCGGGGTGGGCTCTTGTCCTGTGGGAGAAGAATTGAGGAAGACCTTGAGAACTGAGGTTACCTCTGCCATCTCCCTCAGCCTGGTGGACACCCTCCTACCTGAAGCCCAAACTGCCTGAGCAGTGTCTCCAGTGCTGGGTCCCCCAGGGACATGGGTGGGAAGAACTCCTCCACCCACTGCCGGCGCCACCACCTGCTGCAACCAACAGGAGCATCTTCAGTGCGTGCCAGGGCCCAGCCCAGATCCCGCCCTGCACCACAGCCTCACCTCTGCTCTCCAGGCCGTGAGAACCAGTACTTGTACCGCTGGGCTCGGACGTAGGTGGGTGGCTGCTTGTGAAAGGGGTACCTGGTGACGTCGCTCTGGATCAGGTGGATCACTGTGGTGGGAGAGAGTGCTCAGCACCGAGGGCCAGCAGGCGCCCCAGCTGCCCCCTGGCCTGCCCCTCACCTGGCTCCTTGCCCTGCAGCAGGCGGAGAACCAGGCTGGTGAACCAGGGGCTGTGTGAGTGTGGGCCCAGGGCTGCAAACCACATTTGCCAATCCAGGCGTGGCTGGTGGGGCACCACAACAGGGGGTGGCCGGCTCACATTCCCAGGCTTGTACATGAACTCGATCTCCTGCCAGGTAAGCCCATGGTCAGCTGAGCCAGTGAGACTGGGCCCCTAAGTCCCCAACCTGCAGGAAGCTCACCGTCCAGTGGTGTCCATCATAACTGCCCTCCAGCACCACTTCAGGGCGCCCGCCCAGGCCGGTCATCCGTCGGAAGAGGCCATATGAGTTGGCAAGCTGCAGGTGTCCCACAGCACCAGAGAGGCGGTGGGCTCCAGTCCAGAGGCGTCCATGGGTCTCAGGCTCCACGTAGGAGTAGGGCACCTGCAGACAGGTGGGCAAAACGCTCAGGGCTACCCCAGATCCCTCCAACCCCACTCCCCCATGATGCTACCCACCAGGCTGATCAAGAACAAGGCCACCGTGGCAGCACCCAAGATGGAAAGCTGGACAGCAGCACGGAGCTTCGGCAGCCATCCCTGCACCTGTGTCCACCTGGGGACGGGGAGCCCAAGTGTAGTCAGGCCTGTCCTGGAAGCTCCCCATCCCCTACTCTCAGGAACCTACCTCCAGAGGGCAGTCAGCAGCTCCCAGGCTAGGGAGGCCACCCCCAGCCACACAGTGGGCAGGGTCACTGTCTTCAGCCACTGGGAGAACTGGTGGAAGGTGAAGGCTACCAAAGAAAGGGAGTGTGAGGCAGGCTGGCACAGGCCCTGCCCTGGTCCCCACCCACCCAGCACTCACTGGTTCTGGAGTGGATGGTGCGCTCCTGCCAGTCAACCTCCAGGCCAAAGTAGTGTACGGTGCCGTAGGCCAGCAGCCCATAGACAGCTAGTTCCAGCAGCAAGGACACTATGGCCAGCAGGGCCTTGGGCCAGGCTGCGGGCAGAACAGGTGGGCTGAGCATCCACAGCAGGGATTAGGGTGGAGCTACAGCAGGGTTACTGAGGGGTGCTGGAGGGAAGGACACACTCTGGGAGGACAGTGGGGTGAGGATGGAGGGCTCCTGGGCATGCTGACACTCACAGGTGGACATTTTCTTAAGGTGGCCAAGGCCAGGCTCAGCAGCCAGGTGCTGGTCATCCAGGAGGGCAGTGGTGAGTACCAGGGTCAGCAGGTTAAAGAAGTTGTAGTTTCCAGTGATGATGATGAGGACTTGCAACAGCACCTAGGGAGGGTCTGCACTCACAAGGGCCCCTACCCGACACCTCCAGACCTGCAGTAAGGCTGCCTGTCTCCCAGCACTGCCTGTCCCCAGAGGGCCCCACCAGTCAGTGCTAAAGAAGGCCACGCTTTGCCTCCTACCCACCTGAGCATAGAAGGCGGCCAAGCGCAGGCGGCGAATGGGAGCGAAGAACAGAGGGGGCACGGCGATCTCGATGAGGAACGTGGCCACAACACTGAGCTTGTGCAGCCAGATGGGCAGGTGGTGGGCAAGCCAGGCAGCAGGTGTGGGCAGGCACTGTGTCTCATAATGGTAGGTGAGGGCTGCCGGGGACAAGCAGGTGGTCAGGGCTGGGAAGAACCCCAGACCACCCCAGGTTCAGGCTGGGACCCTCACCAGTAAGTCCCCACCACGTGGGGCAGCGGCTGGTCAGCTTGACCACACCCGAGGCAAACATGAGGCGAAACAGCAGCCAGCGCACGAGCCAGAAAGGGAGGCCTTCGTGGGGCAAGGCCGTTGTCAGCCCACCCTGGTGGGCCTGCTTACGGTTGGGGAACTGCCTCAGCGGGGCGACCAGCACAGCCAGGAAGCCTGTTTCCAGCAGCAGGGAATCCCTACGGGGAGATGAAATGGCACCAAGGACCCCTCCCCTCAAGGGTCCTGGGGAAAGGCAAACAACTCCCACCCAGCCTCCAGCAGCCCTTCCCAAGAGTCACTCACCACTGGAAATAAAAGAACACCTGGCCCACCTGCAGGGAGAGGGCTGTCAGGGGCAGATGTGTCTGCCCTCAGGTGAGGTAGAGGTGGGAGTGGGATGGGGACGAAGAGGTAAGGGTCCCACTTGCCTGGCAGGCTGACAGGTAAGCAGCCCAGAGCAGCAGGTAGACGAGGGGGTGGCGCAGTGGACGCAGAAGCAGGGCACCCAGGGCCAGTACTGTGCCCAACAGGCTCAGCAGTTCTAGGCCCTGGGCTGTGTCCAGCCCCAGCCTTGGTGCCTCCCACAGCAGTGTTGGTGTCTCCCACAATTGCTGCCAGTGTCCCTTGCCCTGTGGCCGCAGCATCCTCCGTGCAGGCAGAATACCCTCAGGGCCATAGAGGCCTGTGGGAGGGCAGTGTCAGGCCCTGACACTGCCCTCCTACAATAAATTTACCTGAACCAGGGCCTGTAGATATCCCCCACCCCAGGTAGGGTCTGCAGATACCCACCATGGTCTGCAGATTTCCCCCTCCCTATAGAAATGGCCTACACTCCCGCAAGACACCCCCCAGGACAGAACCTGTTGATACCCACCCTGGGTCCAGAAGGACTGCCCGACTCCCCGGGTCAGCCTCTTCTGCTCAACAGCTCACGTTTCTCCCCTACCTGCCCCACCAGGTCTGGGAGGAAATCTGTTTCCCACCCTCCTTGGGGTTCTACCCCCACCCAGGTGAGAACTCGAACTCTGCGGGAAACGAACCATCGCACATCTTCCTACCGCCACGTCCCCGCGGCCCGGAGGACACGAACCGCGGTCACACAGCGCGACATCAAGGCCTAGACTCACTCTCGCCCCAGACCGCACGAACGCGGGGTGGCGGGGTATGAGACCACACGGGCCCCGCGCACGGGTTGGGGGGTGACGTCCTATCCGCGGCGCCCTCACCCGGGATCTGCGTGTAGAGGGAAGCGAAGGCGAACATGAAGACTCCGGCCACACCCTGGAGGAAGAGCTGCCGCGGGAGCCGGGAACCCGCCATATCCGCTACGCGACCGGCTGGAGAGGAGCCCGCGGTTCCTGCGACCCCGCCCAGGCCCCGCCCCGGCCCCAGGCCCCGCCCACGCGTGGTCCCGCCGTTAAGGCCCCGCCCCAGGCCCCACCTATTCTTTGGTCCCGCCCCGAGGCGAGGCCCCGCCCCGCTCAGCTGGTCAGCTTCTGCTCCGCGTCGGTCTCCCAGCAGCAGCAAGCCCCGCCCCGAATGGTTCCCAGAGCGCCCCGCCGCTTTTCCCGGCCCTTGGCCTGGGGTTGGTTCTGAAGTCTGGGGCCCGTTACGTCATAGGTGTGCGCGAGGCCTCGAGCTTCCTTACTTCCTGGGCGGGAACAGCAAAATGGCGCTAGAACCAGCGGCCGGCTGAGCCCGGGAGCGCTATCTGAAGCCAGCCCTGCGCTCCCGGCCGCCCGGCCCCTCCCGGACATGGAGGACGTGGAGGCGCGCTTCGCCCACCTCTTGCAGCCCATCCGCGACCTCACCAAGAATTGGGAGGTGGACGTGGCGGCCCAGCTGGGCGAGTATCTGGAGGAGGTGAGGCGGCGGGGTTGGCGCGGGCGCGGGCGGGGCTCGGCGTGCGGGGCCTGCGGCGGCCCCGCTGGCTCTAAGGCTGCCGCTGTCCGGCTCTGCCGCGCTCGTCCTCGGGCCCCCTCCTTTGCCCCAGCTCCCGCTCTGCTTCTGGGGGAAGCCTGGAGCTGTCGTTGCCGTGAAAAGGGCTGGTGACCTGCATTTCCCCCCACTGCAACGTACAGACTAGGAAGCATCATCGGCTTCGTTTCAGTTTTGTGTGTGTGTGTGTGTGAAGAGATCTGGATCGCTTTGTAGGAGGGTTTTTTTTCCTCTTTTTTTTTTGCGGTACTGGGGATCGAATCGAGGGCCTCACATGCTAGGCAAGCACTCCTGCCACTGAGCTACATGCTCTAAGAGGGATTTCTTGTTTGGGACGTTCAAACCGGTTGCAAGCTAGCGTCCTGTTCGATCCTATCAGCAGTTAATAACTTCCATATTTGACAACTGTGTCTAAACCTCTCTTAGGACCTGTCGTCTAGTGTTGCACTTTTCTTTCACTCAGTGTCCACTACAGTATTACTTAAACATTTCTTATTTTGATCATTAGTGACCTCCCTCCTACTAGATTCAAAGGATACTAGATGTATCATCTTATTCAGCTCGCCAGCGTTTGTTGGGTTGACCACTCCTCGAAATAGCGATGCCATGATTTTCTTCCTCTTTCCCTGCCTATTTTTTTCTCTTCTATCTTAAGTTTTGAGCTCCTCAGGGTGGAGCTCTCTTTCCCTTAAACAGTCTCACTTACTGTTATCTATGATTTTTTTTCATATAGGCGATTTATGAGGACATCTCCCAGATTTATGGCTTGGTCCCAGATCTTTCTTCCATTTTTTTTTTTTTCTTTTTTGTAATGGGGGATTGAGCCCAGGGTTGCTTAACCATTGAGCCACATCCCCAGTCCTTTTTTGTGTGTTTTGAGACAGCATCTCACTAAGTTCTTAGGGCCTTGCTAAGTTGCTAAGGCTGGCCTTGAACTTGCAATCCTCTTGCCTCAGCCTCCTCAGTCTCTGGGATTACAGGTGTGGGCCACCAAGCCTGGCCAACTCCCCCCACCCTTTTGTATCTAGCTGCTTGCTCTCTTGACACCCACTAGGAGGTTATGTGAGCATCTCAATTTTAACATATTTAAAGCGGAGTGCTTTGTTTTTTCTTTTTCTTTTTTTAATATTTTTATTTTTTAGTTGTAGTTGGACACAATCCTTATTTTATTTATTTATTTTTACGTGGTGCTGAGGATTGAACCAGGGCCCTGAGGATCAAACCCAGGGCTGCGCACTTGCCAGGCGAGCACTCTGCCACTGAGCCACAACCCCAGCCCCTGAGTGCTTCATTTTTCTTTTTGGTCAAACCCCAGTCTTCCCAATTTCAGTAAATGGCTCCACTATTCAACTAAAGGCAAAAGTTAAGAGAAATTCAAGTTTACCCATGAGTTCTGTCAGTTATACCACCAGAATATTACTTGAATTAATCTGTTTTCCATTCTCTTTGGTTCAGGCCTGGATCTGTCTAAAACTTTCCAGTCTAGATTCTCTATCTCCATATTTGGCCCCATCTAATCCATGTTCCACCCAGAAGCAGGTGTGACTCAAAAATTAAAATCAGGCCACAGCCCTGCTCAGCCTAAAACCCTTTAGGGGCTTTCCATTGCACTTAAGAGTAAATCCAAATTTCCTCTTCTGAGTCTGGCTGTGCTCACTGTTTTTTTTTTTTTTTTTTTTTTGGTACTGGGGATTGAACTCAGGGGCACTCGACCACTGGGTCACATCCCCAGCCCTTTTTTTTGTATTTTATTAGAGACAGGGTCTCACTGAGTTGCTAAGTGCCTCGCCATTGCTGAGGCTGGCTTTGAACTCACGATCCTCCTGCCTCAGCCTCCCAAAGTGCTGGGATTACAGGCGTGCGCCACCGCGCCTGGCTTGTGCTCACTGTTTTAGCCTCATCTCAGGCTGTTGTCTGCCTTGTTCACTTGAACCAAGTCAGCCTGTTTCCCCATGCCCATTCTTGGCTGGGGCCTATATACTTTGTTTGCACTGAGGAATATTTTTTTATGACTAAGTCTTTTTCATCCTTTATATCTTAGCTTAAATATCAGCCGGTCATTGTATACATGTCTAAAATAGTTCCAACTCTGTCATAGTACTTTGTGTACTTTAGAATGTTTATCACATTTCCCACTTATTTACTTGTTTATAGCCTCTCTCCATCCTAGTATGTAAATTCTGCAAGGGTACAGATTATGTATATACTCTCTTCTGCTTAGTAGAGTGCCTGGCATATTGTAGGTGTGAAATAAATGTTTATTCAGTGAACCTGTGATCTGATGATTGACCATCTCTACTTCAGTGCAGTCTGCTAATAAAATCCAGAGAACTGTGCCTGGTGGATTTAGGTTTCCACATCAGGCAGGGTCCTTGGGGTCACTTGATAAGAATACTTCCTGAGCTGGTGCGGTGGTGCACGCCTGTAATCCCAGCACTTGGAAGGCTGAGGCAGGAGGATCACGAGTTCAAAGCCAGCCTCAGCAATGGTAAGGCACTTAGCAACTCAGTGAAACCCTGTCTCTAATAAAATACAAAAAAGGGCTGGGGATGTGGCCCAGTGGTCGAGTGCCCCTGAGTTCAATCCCTGGTACCAAAAAAAAAAAAAAAATAATAATAATAATAATACTTCCTGGCTTGTTCACCTTCCCTCCTGCTTCATGACTGCTCTGCCAGTTCCCCTCTGTCCCAGAGGGCCTGATTTCCTGACCCCTAGTTTCCTTGGTGTGCTTCTTTTATTTTCCACATAATGATCGGATTTTTTCCCTAACACATCTTATGATGTTATATCTTCTTTCATCTACTGATTTATTCATTGTTGCTGAGTGTCCATTGTGTGACAAGAACCAAAACTCTGCAAAAATAATGGTGAGCAAAGCAAATGATTTGTGCTTTGGTAGGACTTGTACTTTGACAAATGGTTGGATGCTAAGGTAGTGGCAACATGGAGTCATAAATATCATACACTTGGTGCGTACTTGGGTCAAGCACTGTGGTTCTTGTTTTAAACACATAAATTCACATAATCCTTACAAAAACTATTCATGCAGGCACTAGAGAGATTAAGTTGTGTGCCCAAAGTCACAGGTGATAGTGGGCAGAGCATATTCACTCCCCACTGCAACCTGGGTAGTCACAAAGGGATGCCAGCTTTGAAAGAAAGGTTTAGGGTTCTGTGAAGGGTGTGATGGAGACCTAATTTTGTTTGGGCTAAAAGGAGTTGCTTCCTCTTGGTGAGCTGGAGAGTGTTCCATGCAGAGGCACGCAGTGTTGGAAGGTTAAGGTGGGAAGGTCATGCTCGGTGGAGGGCCTGAAAGTGGGCCCAATGCTGCTGTGGGCCCGCAGGGAAGGACCAGGGGCCTGGAGAGCGAGGATGGCAAGCATGGGAGCCTTCCTTAGAGGCTCTGGTTAGGATTTGGGGCTTTTTCCTAAGAGTAGCACAAAGCCATAGGGTTCTGTGGTGGAGTGATGAGAGTAAATGCAGGGATGTGAGAGGTGGGAAGAGTCCTGTCAGTGCAGAGGTCGAGGCTAGGCCTGGGCGGCAGCTGACTAGAGAGCAGCCTGGATTTGGCAGGGACCTGGGCAGGGGAGGAAAGCTGCTGAGACCTGAGTTTCTGGGTAGTGAGTTGGGGGCCGCATAGAATTGCTTGTGAGCATGTTTATTGTGAATCTTGGTTAAAACATCTGGATGATTGAAGAAGGCAATTGATGCACTAGTTTAATGAGAAATCCAACCTGGAGTCATGAGAAGACCGTCGGAGTGTGATATCCCTGGAGCGAGTGAGCTGGCTGGGCCAGGCGTCTTCAAGGGAAGGGCCTCAGCTTGGGCCTCCTGTGCATCCTTTTCTCAGGGCAGGCCACTCTGCACCTCTCACACTTCTGTAGACTGCGGTACTCCTACGCCCCACTCCCTGAATTTCTTTTACCCTTCAGGAATTAGTGGAAGCAACTCCCCTTGGTGATGCCCTTAAAGACCATTCCCCTTCTTGTGCAGCATGGTACCCAGCATCTTGGCCTTCTTGCCAGCTCAGCCTACACTTTGGCCATGTTTGTGTGATGTGCATTTTCTGAACAGTTGTAGCCTGTTTCTGCTACCTGCCTTCGCATGGGCGGGTGACTGATCTTCCTGAAATACTGTGCTTTTCACCTCACTCCTGGTGAGTTTCTATCCATTTTTCAGGCTTAGCTCTGATATTACCACTTCTTTAGTTCATCAGATATTTACTTGGCACCAGCACTGGGCACTGAACGAAAAGCTGGAATTACCTTGATGCTGTTCACCAGTCCACTAAGGAAGAAGAGACTTGAAAATAGTGCAGCAAGATGACACTGAAGGGCCAGGCATGGTGACTCATACCTGCGATCTCATCTGCTCAGGAGCTGAGGCAGGAGGTTGCAAGTTCGAGGCCAGCCTGGGCAACTTTGTGACTGTGTCTCAAAATAAAAAATAAAATGGGCTCAGTGGTAGAGTGCCTCTGGGCTCAATCCCTAGTGCCCACACACACAAAAAAAATCACACTGACGGGTGACAAGGAGGCCCCTGCAGGGGAGTTTACACTGGGACATTTGGAACCAGGCATTCCTGGCAGATGGAAAAGCAAAATCAGAGGGTAGGAACATGAAGGGGCTTCTAGTGTTCCTGGGAGCCGTGTGGGAGAGGGGCCTGCTTCCTGGGGAAGATCCTGAGTTAAGTGTGTAGATGAATGTGGGGCATTGAGGGACAGTTCAGTGGTAGAGCCTGGTATGTGTGAGGCCCTGGTCCAATCCCTAATACCTGAAGAAAAATTCTGGGGGTGCTTGGTACCTCTGTAAATGAGGTCCGAGTCCTTGGAAAGAGCTGGTCTAGAGATGGGTTGGGAACTGTTGGCATATGGATGGTAGCTAGGCATGGGGTGGACAGACGGGTGCATTGGCAGATGTGCCATGGGGAGGTGAGGGCTGAGGACAGAGCCCCTGGGACTGTGGTGCTTAGAGGGGTGCAGGAGTCGAGGCTCAGGGGACCCAGGGGGTTGCAAAAGAAAGAGAATGCCTCACTGAACCTGTTTGTTGAGGTCTCTGCTCAGAGGATAGAGACCCTAACATTTGTCTCTGTTGTGTCCACCTGTGGTTCTTCTCCTTCTCTCAGGGTGAGGGGTCTCCCTGCTGAGGTCCATCTGAATTGGCCCTGATGCAGGTGGGCACATTGTCTGAGGGAGCTGCTGTGGTCAGGGGGTCTCTGGGGGCCTCCCCTCCCAAAACACCAGGTCTCAGAGGATGCAGGAAGTAGGGAATCACAAGGCATGTCTCTCCTCTCTGGGAACACCCAGAGGAAGCTGATGGGATCAGAGCACAGCTGGGTCTGTTGGGCTGTGGCCAGTGGTGGTGGGCAGCGCTTCCCTGGGCAGAATGGGTGCAGACTGGGCCCTGGCTTCCTCGGCACTGGTGTTGTTTCTTGCAGCTCGACCATATCTGCATTTCTTTTGACGAAGGCAAAACCACAATGAACTTCATCGAGGCCGCACTGCTGATCCAGGGCTCAGCCTGTGTCTACAGTAAGAAGGTGGGCCCTGCCGGGCCCCTGGTCTGGCTCTTTGGTGGCAAGTGTGCCTGTGGTCAGTCTTCTTGCTGGAAGAGGAGACAGTGCTCATCCTGTCTGTGACCTGCCCTGACGGCACTGTAGGCCTCACCCCTGATTGATCTTGGGTTTAAAAAAAGTACATGGGACCTGGGGGTGTAGCTCAGGGGTAGAGCGCTTGCTGAGCGTGCACGAAGCCCTGGGTTCAATCTCCAGCACTGCAAAAAATAAAGAAGCAAACTGTCACTGCCAGGAAGAGAGAGGGTCGTGTGTGCTGTGGCTCATTCATCCCTAGCGCATACTTTACAGCAGCGCAGAGGTGGTGTGGGTACGCACTCTGCCCCTCAGCCTAGTGGTAAGAGCGTTCTGTGGAGGAGACAGACAGGAAGCGAGGGGAATGATCTGTCAGGTGGCCCACTGTGGCTCCATTTGTGATGGGCTGTCAGAGGCTCACAGACTCCTGGGATGGAGGAGCTGGCAGGAGCCTGTGGGCAGAAGAGCAGCAGGTACATGTGTGAGGGGCCTGATTTGTGGGGCCTGCCACCCAGGGCTGTGTGGGGCACCCCTTGGGACGTGGTTGTGCCACGCGTTGAGAAGGCCATGCTGGCTGCTTGGTGGAGAACGGAGACAGGAGAGAACACGCAGCCTTGGCTGTCGGGGTAATGCTGGTGAGAGTACTAGTTTGACTTGAGAATCATTTTTGGTGGCAAAATTGGCAGGACTCATGCTGGAGGCTTAGAGGGGATGGCCAGGCCTTGGAGTGGGAGGCTGTGGGTCATGTGGGTGGCGCCTCCTTAACTTGTCCTCACTGCTGGCCTCTGGCTGCCAGGTGGAGTACCTCTACTCGCTGGTCTACCAGGCTCTCGATTTCATCTCTGGCAAGAGGTGAGTGTTAGAGGAGGAGCCGGGAGGCAGCGGCCTGCTCTCCACACTGCTCCTCGTGGGCAGCCCTCAGCACACCCCCGGGCTGCTCTTCTCTCTCAGGCGAGCCAAGCAGCTCTCCTCAGCACAGGAAGATGGGGCCAATGGGACCACCAGCTTGCAGGCCCCCCAGGAGGTGGAGGATGAGGTGAGTGGCATTGGTGAGCCCTGCCCTGTGGCGTCGGCGCTGCACTCCATGCGCTCTTGCTGTCTCCACAGTTCCTGTCGCTGGACGACTTCCCTGACTCCCGTGCTAATGTGGATCTGAAGAACGACCAGGTGCCCAGTGTGAGTGCCCGGCTCTTGGGGTGGGGGTTTACCTGGAATGCTCTGTGTGGGTCCCTGCCTAGAGCTCAGGCATTCAGGGCCCACCCACATGCTGGCCTTCACGCAGGAGCTGCTCATCGTCCCCCTCTTGCCCATGGCCCTGGTGGCCCCTGACGAAATGGAGAAGAACAGCAGCCCTCTGTATAGGTATGGGCCTGAGCCTTGGGGAGGGGAGGGGCCTGTCTGAGAAGAGCCTCTTCAGTGGTCGTGCTTTTGCCAACACAGCCATCAGGGTGAGGTCCTGGCCAGCCGGAAGGATTTCAGGATGAACACGTGCACCCCCCACCCCAGAGGGGCCTTCATGCTGGAGCCGGTGGGCACGTGCCCCATAGAGCCAGTGGGCACGTGCCCCATACCAGGGAACCAGAAGGGTAAGGGCTTAGGTGTTGGGTGCTTGATAGGAGGGAAGGAGTAGGAGGTCTTCCAGGAATTCCTGTTGGGTCTCCTGTGCCCCTCAGTTCTGTTCCTGGGAGCTGCCTCCTCCCAGGCTCCTGCTCCACTGGGGTGGCTTGGCTGGAGCCCGGCCATCTCTCCCGCCTTTGCTGTGCCTCAGTGGCCAGCCAGTAAGGGACCAGCTGGCTTCAGTCCTGGGATACGACGCCACTCCTCTCCCCAGCCTGAGCCTGCTGCTGCCCTGTAGAGGGGCTCTGTTGGGAATCAGGTAGGGACCTTCTGAGGCGGGGAATAGGGGGTGCTGACCTCTGTCTAACCCCTGCCTCACAGATGCTGGGAGGGCCGAGGAGCAGCCAATGGAAGTCTCTGGGTGCTGGAATCCTGTCACTGTGCTTGACTTCTCCCAGCAGCCAGGTGAGATCAGATCTCCCTCGTGAACTGGCAAGGCTGAGGAAGGGACCAAGGAGGCAGATTTGGGTGGACAGGACTCTAAATGGGCTGCTGTCAGCTTCTCTAGCCTGCTGTGCCTGCCCCTGGCTCAGCAGTTTGTGAGGGGTGAGGTGCGGGGGGAGCAGGCCTAGCCTTAGAGAGCTCAAGGGCCCCCAGCCTCATGGAGCCTCAGCGACTGCCCTTGGACTGCCTTCCTGGCCTTCTCTGGACAGACATAGATGGCAGCCCATGAAGAGGAAGGTTTGCCCAGAAGATGAACTGATGGGTGCGGTGGCCATGCCTATAATCTCAGCTACTCAGGAGGCTGAGGCAGGAGGGTTGCAAGTTCAAGGCCAGCCTGGGCAACTTAGCAAGACCCTGTCTTGAAATTAAAAATAAGGAGATCTGGGGATGTAGCTCAATGTTAGAGTGACCCTGGGTTTAATCTCTAGTACCACAAAAACAAACAAACAAAGCACACTAGTGTGACAAGAGTGTAAGGCCTGAGCCGGGCGCGGTGGCGCACGCCTGTAATCCCAGCACTTTGGGAGGCTGAGGCAGGAGGATCGTGAGTTCAAAGCCAGCCTCAGCAATGGTGAGGCACTTAGCAACTCAGTGAGACCCTGTCTCTAAATAAAATACAAAAAAGGGCTGGGGATGTGGCCCAGTGGTTGAGTGCCCCTGAGTTCAATTCCTGGTATCACACACACACACACACACACACACACACACACACACACACACACATACACACACACAAGAGTGTAAGGCCTGCCTGACCCTCCGTGTGCAGGAAGCCAAGCTGAGCAGAGAGAGTGTCCTGTCAGGTGTCTCTGGGCTTCCACCAAGGGCAGCCCTGTCTGTTCTCTGGGCTCCGGGCTCCCTGGGGCTGATGGGTCTTGCTGCCTGCCCAGGTATCGCTCCAGAGGACCTAGCGCCCAGCATCGGGGGTGAGGAGGAGGTCGAGGAGGAGGCAGCACAACTCCCGGAGGCCGCAGCCCCTGAGGCCACAGACCCCAAGGCCACACTGGAGCCTGAGGAGCCCAGGAGCCCGCAGCAGGTAGGGCCCCCTGAGACAACTGAGGTGAGCTGCCACTGGCCAGCACTGGCCCTGGGCCAGCGACCTCACCTCGGGAGCACAGCACAGCACGGCGGTTCCCAGGCCTTTTGATCTTTGCCCCCTCTTCTGCTCTTCATCTGTCTGGCCAGTTGGGGACCCTGCCTAAGAGCTCGCCGCCCTGCAGCCAGCCTTTTGATGTCCTTCCACGTCCTTCCCCTCTGAGTGGAGCAGCTGCTCTCCTCAGTGGTCTGAGCCCCCGAGGAGCCCACCCCACGGTGCGTGAGGTCACGCTGGCCAGAGGGAGTGGCTCCAGAGGCCTCTGCTGCCTCCTCAGCTGCCACGCAGGAAAGCTGTCCATCAGTGAGCTCGGAAAGCCTTCTTATCTCTAAGAACAATTTTCTTTTTAAACCAATGTGCTATTGTGGCTCCAGTAAAGCATCTGCTTAGCATCCACAGGCCCTGGCTCAGTCCCTAGCATCACACACAAGTCCAGCAATAAAGAGCTGAGACCACCGCGACGTGCACAGGAGGGAGTGTCGACGGGGGTGTTTGTCGTGTTTTGCATGTTTTGTTTTATATTTTGAAAGAAGAAAAGTTCTGTGATGGCTAGTTGGGATGTTCTAGAGTTTTTCTTACGGTTGTTTTTAGTCCTTGAACTATGTGAACTTGCCCCAAAGAGGGTTCCTGCAGGGTTCTTGTCATGGGCCCTGGGGCAGAGCTGCTGGGGCACCCAGAGTATGGACGAGTGCAGGTCAGGGAACCGGTGGGCTCCTTCTTTGCAGAGTGCCACACTGACCAGGAGGTACATGTTGCGGGAGCGGGAGCAAGCCCCGGAGCCCACGTGCCGGCTGAAGGTGAGAGCGGGGAGTGTGCGCCAGGACTCCCCGCTGGGCCTCTGCTCCTTGGCCTTCAGTGCCCTTCGTGGCCATACTCTTGAGGAATTGGCTTGCTTCCAGAAATTGACGTCCCCCTCCCACAGCGCTGGGCCCCTTTCCCCCTCTCTCAGGTGTCGCCCTCTGACCCTGGGTTGAGCGGGCAGCCCCTCTCTGGGCTGTCACTGCACTTGACGTTGGGTTTGGGAAGAAGGGTGTGCAGCCCTACCCACCCCAGTATCTGCTTGTGCTCTGTGCTCAGGAGACCCCAGACCCCTGGCAGAGCCTGGACCCCTTTGACTCCTTGGACTCTAAGCCCTTTAAGAAAGGTAACTGGGTGAGGGACACCTCCACTCAGGCTCCCCTGGCCCAGTTTGGTGGAGTATGGGGTAGTGGGGTGGGGGTGGGCTTTGCACCCCAATCCCATGGCTGCTCTTGAGACAGCCCCATCCTGTCCCCAGGTAGGCCGTACTCTGTGCCCCCCTGTGTGGAGGAGGCTCCAGGACAGAAGCGCAAGAGGAAAGGCACTACCAAGCTACAGGACTTCCACCAGTGGTACCTGGCCACCTGTGAGTGCATGGTGGGCTGGGGTGGGACACCTCGCTCCTGGGTGCTGGGGCCAGGTCAGGGCTGGTGGAGGAGGGAAGGCCAGTACTCTTTCCTGATGCTGTTGGCAGTCCCTAGCTGGTGGGGAGGTCCAGGCCTTGGCCTGGTTCTTGTTGACCAAGTTTCCTCGCAGATGCTGACCACGCCGACAGCAGGAGGCCCCGGAGAAAAGGCCCAACTTTTGCAGGTGAGGCAAGCCCCATGTGCAACCTTACTTTGCCTTCTCCCACCTGACCAGGGTCACCCAAGGCCCTGGGTGGACTGGAGTGAGCCTGGACAGGCAGGGGAGCCCCTCACAAAATCTGTGTCTGCAGACATGGAGGTCCTATACTGGAAGCACGTGAAGGAGCAGCTGGAGACCCTCCGGACGCTACAAAGGCGGGAGGCGAGTACCCATATAGCTGAGGTCTGGGACCCCAGGGGGCCCCTGATGGGAGAAGACAGTGTCCTCACAGATGCTCTCTCTGGTAGATAGCTGAGCCGTGGCTGCCTAGGGCTGAGGAGGGCCTGTGGTCCGCAGAGGATGGCCGCCTGGAGGAGTCCTTGGAAGACCTGGGGGCAGCAGGTGGGTGCTTGCTAGCATTGGGGTGGGGCTCGTCAACAGTATCTGCTGATTTCCTGCCTGTGGTTGCCTCTCCCATGTCCCAGCAGACAACTCTCTGGAACCCGAGGACTATGTGGAGCCCGAGGTGGCAAAGCCTGGGGATGCTGCTGACCTGGGTAGGTCTGAGGGAACGGGGGCTGTTGGAGGGGAGGGTGTGGCAGCACCACAGCTGCAGCAACTCACAGACGGCCCTTCTTAGAGGCAGAGGCCATGCCAGAGTCCCTGAGCTACGAGGAGCTGGTTCGAAGGAATGTGGTAGGCTTGGGTCAGAGGCAGGGAGTCGGGTGAGGAAGCCTCAGGTCCCTGCCCACAAGATGGAAGTCCCTGTGGTCCTCTCCAGGAGCTCTTCATCGCCACCTCCCAGAAGTTTGTCCAGGAGACAGAGCTGAGCCAGCGCATCAGGGACTGGGAAGACACCATCCAACCCCTGCTCCTGGAGCAGGTGAGGCACTACTTGAGGACTGGAGCGTCCTGCCTGAGCTTTGTCTAGGCCTTGCCCTTCCGTGTCACCAACACGCCCCTCCCCCATGCAGGAGCAGCACGTGCCCTTTGACATCCACACTTATGGGGACCAGGTGATCTCACGATTCCCCCAGCTCAACAAGTGGTGTCCCTTTGCAGAGCTGGTGGCAGGCCAGCCTGCCTTTGAGGTGTGTCGCTCCATGCTGGCCTCCCTGCAGCTGGTGAGTGGCTTGGGTCCCAGGGATGGGGAAAATGGTCCCCAAACCCTGCTGATGGCTTGCCCTTGCAGGCCAATGACTACACAGTGGAGATCAGCCAGCAGCCAGGGCTGGAAGCAGCTGTGGACACCATGTCTCTGAGACTGCTCACTCACCAGCGAGCCCACAAACGCTTCCAGACCTACACGGCTCCCTCCATGGCCCAGCCCTGAGTAGAAGCTGTGATGGGAGGTGGGCCTGTCCTCCCCATGTGCGAAAGCGTGCTCTCTGCCTCCTAGCCCAGCCTAATAAAAGTGGTGTTGCCATCTCACCCTGAAATCAAAACCCACTGAAACTGCCTACTCTATGCAAAGAAATGAGCTGCCCGGCTTCTGTCCTCCTGTGAGGTGCTGGCACATATCACACACACAGCTTAGATGCGAGGTTTAATGGTAGGCCCAGACTACAGTGGTTCAGAGGACACTGTGGAAGGCAGCCATGTGCCGCTGCACGCTGTCTGCAATCTGCTCAGCAGACCTGCTTCGACCATAGTAGTCTGTGAAGAGGCCATCAGGGTTTAGCAAGTAGATAGCAATGGAGTGGTCAACGATGTAGTCCTGGTCCTCATCCTTGGGGCCAGCACTGTAGTACACACGGTAGCTGCGGCTAGCCTGGCCCACCTGCTCTGCAGAGCCTGTTAGACCCAGCAGTCTTGGGTGGAAGTCTTGCACATATCGGGCCATGGCTGCCACGTCATCCCGCTCAGGGTCCACAGTGATGAAGATGGGCTGCACAGGGGGCAGGCCAGGCTTGGCTTCCAGCTGTTGTACCACCTGTACCAGCTTCTCCAGCTCATCTGGGCAAATGTCTGGGCAGTGTGTGAAGCCAAAATACATCAGCACCCACTGGCCCCGGAAGTCAGCCTTGCAGCGAGCCTGGCCTTGGTGGTCCAATAGTCTGAAGTCACCCTGACCCACGGCAGCCTGGCGCAGGGCTTCTGTCCGCTGTTGCTGCCGCCACTGCTCCTTCTCAGCCCTAGCGGCCAGCCAGGCCCCACCCAGCCCAGTCCCAAACAGGGCAGTGATGAGCAGCCTGGTTCGAAGCCCAGGGCCTTGGGGTGGGCCCTGTGATGAGAAGTGCCGTGGCCTCAAGTGCAGGGCTTCATTTCCCAGGGTCCTAGGGGGTACTGGTGGCCTGAGCTGACAGAGCCAAAGCCAAGCCTTGGCCTTGGGCCCCCGAGCCGGCAACAGCATGGACCTGATCCTCCTGAAAGAAAGCAAAGATGTCAGGAGCCAGAGAGAGGGAACCAAAAGATGCCTGGGGCACCCATCCCTGGAGACCTGCCTCCTACTGGGGCTTGCCAGCCTCCTGCACCTGCTCACCTAAGCTCCAAACTTGTCCACCTCTGAAACCTCAAGCTCCAGCTTATGTGGCACTAAAGTTCACGTATGGCCAGTTTCACAACAGTCCCTCCTGCCCCCTCAGCCCAGTAGCCTCGGTCTTGTCACCCCACCCTTCCCTGCGCCTGCATCTGCAAAGCCTAGCCCAGCATTCACTTCCGTGAGCCTCTTGTCTTGCTTAACAGAAGCACTGCAAGCAAATATATCTATAATAAATCCACTTCTTGACGGAAGTAGCCCTCGCCAGCGGGTCACCCCCAGGGCTACTTCAACGTTGGCTCTCCAGTCCTCCTCCCAGGCTCAGCAGAAAACCTGCACTACCGAACTTAACCTACCCGGCAGACACGACGTTTGTGCTCGCCTGGAGGCCCCACACGCACCTCCCCGCTCCGCACCCAGCCCTTGCCTAGCGAAGGTCGGGTCCCCACACCCAAACGGGCACGGCGCTTCCCCTCCAGAAAATCCCCAAGGACGTGAGGCGGTGCCCGGAGCCACCTCGGTCCTAGTATCCCCAGGTTCGGCCCCTCGGGAAGGCGGCCAGAAAGCCCCGGAGAAACACGGCGCCGGTCCGGCGGGGGGACCCCCCACCCCGCCAAGGTCCGCGCCTCGCCCAGGGCGCTCGCCCAGGGCGCCCGCCCCGGAAGCAGCGCCGTCCCCGCTCGCTACCACGGCGCATGCTTCGAGGTCACGTGCGGCGCGCCCCACCCCCGTCCCGCCCCGCACGCACTTGGCTCGGAGGCCGTCAGGCTTCAAGGCTGCGCGGCGGTGGGCGGCAGGACCAGCTCGGCGAAGGGCGAGGGGGCCGTGAAGGGTGCGCGATCAGACAGCACAAGCGCCGCCTGCAGCACTCGGCGCTGCGAGTCGCTCAGCGCAGGGCCGTCCAGGTGCACGCGGAGCCAGGGCGTCCCTGCCAGGCGAGGGCGGTCAAGACGTCCGGGGAGGAGGACGCACCCGGAAGGGGCGGGCGCGCGGGGGCGGGGACGAGGGCGTGGCCCGGGGTCCTGGCGGTGGGTACTCACCTCGGCTCACACTCTGACCCACGTCCACCAACAGCTCGGCGCCCACGCCCAGACGGATTGACTCCCCAGCACGGCTGCGTCCGGCCCCGAGCTCGTGCAGCACGAGCGCTAGTGGCAGCGCCTGGACGCCCTCCACGGTGCCTGCGGAGAGAGTGAAGGCGCCCGGCAGCCGCGGGAGGGACCCGGGGCTGGGAGCGGGTTGGGGGCCCGGGTCCCTGGCGCTCACCGTCAGCAGGCGCGTGTAACTCCTCTTGCTCCCGGGCGTGGGGCAGCAGCTGACGGCGCTGCGCCGGGGTCCCGGAGCACAGTGATCCTGCCAGGTTCGGGTCCACGCCCTGTGCCACAAGCATCTGCTCGAAGTGGCGCCGCGCGGAGCCGTCGTCCAGCGCCTTGGCGACCCGGGCGGTGCCCTGGGCCGAGCTACCCGCCTGTCCGCTGAGCCACAGCAGGACACCCCCTGCCGGTCGGCAGGGCGAGTCTCAGGTGCCGTAGGGGCTGGGCGCCCGGTAGGGCCGCTCTGCAGTCCCCAGCCTCAACCGCTTCCCCTTACCGAGTCTAGTGACCAGGTCCCGTAGGTCCGGCGGCCCCGTGCCATCCAGGCAGAGAAGCGCTTCCTCCACTTCCAGAGTGTGGCCCACGTTGCGGCCCAAGGGGTTATCCATGGCTGTCAGGGCTGCTGCCACCCGAAGCCCCAGGCTCGCCCCCACGCCAACCTGCAGAGCCTTGGCTCAGTGTGGACTCTGCTTGGCACCTCGTGGGGCCTCCACCCCAATCTTGCATCATCAAATTCCAGCTCTGGGAGTACCCTGGGTGGCCAGACCCTCAGGACGAGGTTGGAGGGCTTGGGGTGAGGACCAGAGGTACTATGCCAAACCTCAGCTGTGGGTGTCAGGAAGACCTTGACCCTGGGGTGGAGGGGTACCCTGGAGATTTTCTTCAGGCATAAGACTAGGTCAGCCTTGATCAGGGAAGGCTGGTGGTGGGTGAAGGAGGGAGGGGTGGCCAGCTAGGGTCCAGCTGGACTGCCGAGTGGGAAGAGGCGACTGAGGGTGTAAGGAGGTGGGCCCACGGAGGCGGGGCCTTCTCAGTTCCCACAGGCCCAGCATGTGCAGGGGCTCACCAGAGCTCTTGCCAGCTCCCGGGCTTGCTCCTGGTCTGGGAAGACTGCAGCCCCGCCGAATTTAACGTCTATCACCAGAGCAGACAGCCCTTCCACGGCCTTCTTACTGAGGATGGAGGCTGTTGGAGGCAGAGATATCACTCCATGTGATGCTTACTCTGGGGTGAGGAGAGGCTGGCCCCTATGACAGGGGTGGCAGTGCCTAGTGGGTTAAGCATCAGGTCACCCTCATGGTGACCTGGTCAGGTATTCTCACTAGGGTCAGGTCACCCCTGATAAGAGGACCTTGAACGTGAGGTCAGAGATCAGGGGTCCATAACCCTGACAGGCAGAGAGAGGGTTGTCCCTGGAGTTGGGTCAGGTCACCTGTGATGAGTGGTAGGCTATCCACCGTGGCTGTCACATCTCGTGCAGCATACAGGATTCCGTCTGCAGGAACCAGCTCCTTGCTTTGACCCACAATACAGCAGCCCACTTGCTCCAACAGCACTCGCATCTAGTCAAGACACCCGCCCCGACCCCCAGTGGCCTCTGATGAAGGGCCCCACTGCCCATGTTCAGTGACAGTGACCTATGGATGATTCTAAGTTCTCAGCAGTGGCTCTGCTCTCTGACCTGACAAAGATGATCACTATATAGCTGTTAATTAGTAGTCCCTCAGTGATATATATAGATAGATATAGATATAGATATAGATATATATTTTGTACCAGAGGCACTCAACCACTGAGCCACATCCCCAGCCCTTTCGTATTTTATTTAGAGACAGGGTCTCAGTGAGTTGCTTAGTGCCTCGCTTGTGCTGAGGCTGGCTTTGAACTCCACATCTTCCTATCTTAGCCTCCCCAGCTGCATGCGCCACCACACCCGGCCCTATCACTGATTTTGACCAAGTCCCCAGTAATGATCCTGATCAAAGTTCCCTCCACCCGGATCCAAGTCCAATGACTATCAATGACCTTTGAATACTCAATATTCTGATAAATAACCCTTCAGTGATTGTGGCTAAGATCTCCAACAATCCAGACAAAAGTCAGTGGCCTGCCTGTACCTGTTGTGGGCTCTGGATGACGTTGAACCCAGGAATAGACTCCAGCTTGTCCAGGGTGCCCCCTGTGTGCCCCAGGCCACGTCCACTGATCATTGGCACCTGGCAGGCAGGGATGTTGGCTGAGTTCACCTGCACAGTCCCCTCACCACTCACTCCAACATGTTTCCTCACCTTCCCTAGATAGGACTTCAGCTGGAATGAACCCAGCTGAGAATGGAGAGTAAATTGTCTTGGCTGGGAGGGAGAATATAGATGTCAGCTGGTGAGAAGGTGGTAACCATCCCTGGGGATAAGTCTAGGGTACAGAGAGAAAGGCGTACCCAGCTCTTCCTTTCAGGCCCTCTCCTGACTGGGAAGTAGGGGCTACTTTCTGTTGGTGTGGCTTGAGGGGGACCCAAGTTCTAAATTGAGGGCTGGTGGGGGCAAGGCTGGGTTCTGTCTTCAGACCAGAGTTGAGGCTGGGAACTGAGGTGGCCCTGTTGCTGAGTCGATTCCAGGTTTTGGAGAGGAAGCATTCTCTAACCTTGCAGCCACACGCAGCCAGGGCAGGTGCCAGGATCAGGCTGACCTTGTCTCCCACTCCCCCTGTGGAATGTTTGTCCACAAGCTGCTGGTGCCAGGCCTCTGGCCACTCCAGCTGTTGCCCAGACCTGGCCATTGCGTGGGTAAGAGCAGAGGTCTCCTCCAGATCCATGCCTTGCAGCCGGATGGCCATCAGCATGGCCCCTGGATGTGAACATACGAGGGAGTGTCCCCACAGCATGGTATCTTGGGGCCAGTGATGGGTGGGGCGTGGCATCCCTGGGGACAGGCAGTCTCTGGGGCAATGGGGGCCAGGGCTTAAGTGGGAATTGGGGTGTTTGGCCCTCCCAACATACCAATCTGTGCCCCCTGTGCACTCCCCTCCACCACAGCACTGACGAAGCCCCTGATGTCCTCCTCACTTAAGCGGCCTCCGTCTCGCTTCCTGCGGATCAGCTCTGGGATCTGCTTGGCCCCTGGCATTGGGTCAGGAGGTCCCCCCGTCCCTCCCCGCAAGCCGTCACCTGGCTTGACTGGGGTTGGTGGAGCTGGAGTTCCTGAGGCTGCCATTGCTCTGGGCCTGCGGGGAAGCGAGACACACCTATCGCCCAGGTCAACGTCCCCCCTCCCCACCCCTCCGTCCATGTCCCTGCGACCCCCTGCCCTTGACCCGACCCGGCTCCTGTGTGTGTCTCTGGTGTTCACCCTTCTCTGTTCCGTGTCTGTCGCTTCTTCGTCGTCTGGCTTCCACTGCTCGGTCTCACCACGTGACCCCTGCCCATACCTATTCCGAACTGCAGCCCTCTCCCGTTCTGCTCCGAAGTCCGGTCGGGTTCCACCCCACGTCGCCCGCGGCCACAGGGTCGAGGATGCGGGGGCCGCGCACACCTAGCCACTGGCCACCAGCAGGGGCAGGTGGGCAGTAACCCAGAGCGGCCCAAGGACACCAGGCACAGCTTGTTGGGTCTGGCCAGTAGCCGTGCCGGGGAAGCCTTGCTCGCTGCCTGCGGCCAGTCCGCAAATTGCCCGACGAATGCAGGGCCTCCGGGACCGCGCGTCGGGTGGATCCCGTCGGGCCCCGCCCGGTTCCTGTTGGGCCCCGCCCGGTTCCCGGCAACTGTGCGGAGGGGACACCCCTCTCCAGCTGTCTGGCAGACTTCGACGCTCCCGCCCTGACCCCGCCCGCGGCCCAGAGAGAGAGGCGGACACGTGGCTGTCTCCGGAAACTTTAAGCGCACTGCAGTGGGCCTGCGCCCCCACCCCGCCCGCGGGTCAGTCGTCCACGTTGGTCACCATCGGGGCCAGGTAGTCCGAATGCCGGATCCCGAAGGTCCAGCCGCGAGGCTTCCCGTGCTGCAGGCCAGAAGATTCCGCTGACCTCGCGGAGCCAGGCGGCTGTCCGGCTTCGCGCGGGGAGCCCTGTTTTCTCTGAACCCTGACCTATCCCCTCGCCTCTGACCCTTGACCCTGAACTCCAGACCACCTGGTCCACGTTGTAGGCTGCGGGTCCTGGCTTCAGGGTGCTGTCTTGGGGGAACGAAGTCCGCGCCAGCATCGTGAACTGGGGGGCCCGGGTCTTGTAGACCCCGGGGTTCACCACGTGGTAGGCGCAGGGGCCCGGCGTCTGTAGGAGGGCAGAGTGAGTGCTGGGTCCGGCCCCCGGCCCCTGCGGACCCCTGACCCTCTTGACCTTTCGCTGCGGTGCGCGGCGGCCCTCCTCGCACCTTGCTGAGGTCCTGAAAGCAGCTGCCCACTGTGGTGCGGCCGTAGATGGAGTAAGTTGGGGCCGAGACTTTGCCGATGACGCGCGGGCCCAGGAGCGAGGGCACCGAGTAGGCGCCGGGACCTGCGAATGAGCCCGCGAGGGGCCGGGTCGGTCACCGAGGTCTGCGCGGGTGCGGGCGGTGCCCGTCGGGGCGGGGAGCTTCACAGTGCCGGGCTGGGCCTTTCCGGCCTCACCTGGGCTCTGCGGCTCCGCGTGGACACCCCAGTTTCGGGAAGCAATGCTATGGCGAGGCGCGCTGGGGTACGTCGCATTCCCGGCTCGTTCTGGGAAATACCTGCCTGCGGGACAGACCAAGGGTGTGGGCCAGAACTGGGTGGGGGTCTGATGGAGCCCGGGTTAGGGTCTTGGAATTGGGGACTCGGAACCACAATTTGTCAAAGCCTTGTGGGGTTCGGGGTTCTGGACTTTGAGATCCGGAATATACGATGCTAGGGTATGGGGGGGACTCGGGGTTCAGGTGGGGGTTCCCAGGTGGGCCTCCCCGAGGCGATGGGGAGGCCAGGTCCCAGGGGTCCTGACCCGGTCCGGGAGTGCGGAAGGGCGCAGAGTGCCTCAGGCGGCCACTGATGGAGTAGGCGGGGGCGCTCTCGGGGCCGCGCACGGTCATGCGGGCGGGCACCAGGTGGCTGGGCCCCGGGCCGCAGGTCGACTGCTGCGTGGGGTAGCGCGCACCGAAGGTGTAGGCGGGGGCGCGCGGCCGCGAGGGGTCGTGCAGGAGGTAGCCTGCGGAACGTGCCCGCATCAAGCCGGGCCGGGCCCCTGCCCTCTCCCCGCACGGCCACCATCCCTGCACCGACCGCTCTCCCCCTGCGCTCCCGGTGCCACCACCGTCCCGCTCGCCCTCCCGGCGCCGGCCCCTGCTACCGGTGTTCGGCGGCAGCTTGTATTTGGGCCCCGGTCCTCTACAGAGCGCCGCGATGGGGCCACGGGGCCGGTGTGGCCGCCAAGGGCCCACCCAGGAGTCCGAGCCCATGACGCAGGCGGGGGCGCGTACAGCCTGCAGCACCTGTGGACAGATGGTGGCGGCCGCGGCCCCTCCACCTCGAATCCGCGGGGAGCCCGCGGCCCGGCTCCGCTCCGGAGAGCCCCTGGGGGCGGGGCCCATCCCGTATCCCCGGCGCCCGGACAACAAACCGCGGTTTTCCGGCCCCGCGGGGGGGTCTGGGGCAGGGACCCAGCTTCGGGGCCATCTCGGCCGTGTGCCCGCAAACTGGTTCCAGTAGGGCGGGTACGCGCCCAGGCCGGCCTCAGACCCAGATCTTGGGAAGGGAATGCCCGGGAGTTCGTGGGTGGGCGGGGGCGGAAGAGTTTAGGGTTTGGGGAAGGTCCTGGGGAGGGGTCTCTAGAGGAACCCGTGCTTGGAGGGAAGGCCTCGAGATGCACTGACCTGCTGGGTTGGCCCCGGCGTGGGAAGGCAGAGCGAGGTAGCTGGACACCCTAGCGCCCGCCCCGCCCCGCTCCAGGCCCCTTTGTGTCCCCATCTCGCTTCCTGGCAACAGGACTGCTCCCCGCCTCGCTCCAGCAGCCCTGCTCCACCCGACCCTGCCAGTACTCCTCTGGCCTCTGCTTGGGTCCTTGACTCAGCCCAGAAGCAGGCCTCACCCTTTTCCAAGTTTTAGTCAGCCATTCCAGAATTAGGCGAATCTGCAGACAAAGAAGGTGTGGGGGGCTTTGGGGCTGGGGCTCAGGGGTAGAGCGCTCGCCTAGCGCGGGTGAGCCCCTGGGTTCCATCCTCAGCACCACGTAAAATAAATAAGTAAAATGAATGTATTGTGTCCAAGTACAACTAAAAGAAATATTAAGAGAACAAGCAGGGGCTGGGGTTGTGGCTCAGCGGTAGAGCGCTCTCCTAGCACGTGTGCGGCCGGCCCAGGTTCGATCCCCATTGTGTACAACTAAAGCAAATAAATATTAGAAAAAGAAGAAGAAAAACAAGTGTGTGAATAAAGAAAGAATTCAAACAGCAAGCTCAGTTTATGTGTAGAGAGAACTTTGCCCCTATTTAAGTCTGTGGAATAATCATATATTGGACCTGAAAATAATCATACAAATTGAATAAAGATACAACGGGACACACGATCACAATCCAATCCAATTATCTCTCAGCAAACAATGACATGTAAAAAAAAATGGTGGGGGGATACAAAAGCATCTTGAAATTAATAGGTCCCCATTTTAAAACTTCTGGATCAAAAAGATACTTCGGAATCCCAGCACTTGGGAGGCTGAGGCAGGAGGATCCTGAGTTCAAAGCCAGCCTCAGCAATGGCGAGGCATTTAGCAACTCAGTGAGACCCTGTCTCTAATAAAATACAAAAAAGGGCTGGGGACGTGCCCCTGAGTTCAATCCCCAGTGCCAAAAACAACCCAACTTCGGTCTGAAGTAACTATGTGCCTGTAATCCCAGTGACTGAGGGTGCTAAACCCGGGGATGGCAAGTTCCAGGCCAGCCTCATCAACCAGGTGAGACCCTATTTCAAAATTTTAAAGAAGGGCTGGGGATGTAGCTCAGTGTTAGAGCACCCCTGGGTTCACTCCCCAGTACAGTAATAACAGTAAATAAACAAACTATATAAAAGAAAACTGCAAAGATGGACTTTCTCCGTACCTGACTCCTTGGATACAGCTAAAGCTCCATTTACCTTTATTTTATTGATTTATTTTTATGTGGTGGATCATTGTGGCTGAGGATCAAACACAGTGCTTCACATGTGCCAAGGAAGCACTCTACCAGCCCATAGCTAAAGCTATATTTGGAGGAAAATTTAAAGCTTTCAGATAATCTCATCATTAATGAAAAATTTAAAGAAGTTTAGAACTTATTTTATAAACAAAAAAAGACAGGTAAACTCAAGGGGTGAAACAGGAATGACCACAAAATAGTAGAAAGGGTTAATGAACAGAATAGCTATTTGTGAAAAGAAGACAGGTAAGTAGATAAACACTACAGTGAGCCTGGGACTGGTTCTTTTTTTTTTTTTTTTTGGTACTGGGGATTGAACTCAGGGACATTCAACCACTGGGCCACATCCCCAGCCCTTTTTTGTATCTTATTAGAGACAGGGTCTCACCGAGCTGCTAAGTGCCTCGCCATTGTTGAGACTGGCTTTGAACTCAATCCTCCTGCCTCAGCCTCCCAAGTGTTGGGATTACAGCAGGCGTGCACCACCCCGCCGGTTTGGGACTAGCTCTTGACAGGGTTGACAGAGGTCAGGGCAAAGCCATAGGTGCTTTCATATATTTTGGAAGCAGGTTTCTTCAGTTGTGCAGCTGGATTAAAGTAAATTCTGTCTGGCCACTGATCCCAGTACCCATGTCAACACAGGACTGACTTGTAGAGGAAGCCTCCCTGGATGGGATGGCTATCATGACAGTTTCAGAGAGGACCAACTAGAGTCAAAAACTCCACTACTGGACATGAAGGAGGAGTTAGACACCAGATTGTAGAAGGGTGCAGAATGTGGTCCTTGGTTTTCAAGGCGAGTATCACACAGTAGTGAACTTGGAGAGAGCACTGTTTCCTTTGTGATTCTCTGCTGAGAGAAGTCTGTGTGTGGTCTGTCTGTCTCTCTGTGTCTGGTTGAGCGTCACTACCACTTACAATAAAGTTTTCATGCATAATTTCTGGTGTCTGACTAAAGTTTTTTTTTTTTTTTTTCATCTGGATGCAAGAACTGAGGTTTGGAGCTTCAGCTGCTCACTCTCCTATGACAAAACAGGGAAAGTAAAAGCATACAAAATTAAGAAGAAAACAAGATTTCTTTCTTTTTTTTTCTTTTCTTTTCTTTTTTTTTTTTTTTTGGTACCGGGGATTGAACTCAGAGGCATTTGATCACTGGGCCACATCCCCAGCCTTTTTTTTTTTTTGGTATTTTTTAGAGACAGGGTCTCACTGAATTGCTAAGTGCCTCACCATTGCTGAGGCTGACTTTGAATTCACAATCCTCCTGCCTCAGCCTCCCAAATGCTGGGATTACAGGCATGCACCACTGCACCCAGCTGAAAACGAGATTTCAATATAGAAAAGAGTAAAATAATTTGAGTTTTCATAGGGCAACTCTGTGACAATAAGTTTAACAACCTAGAAGAAATGGTGATTTTTCAAAAATAAAAATTACATAATGAACCTAAGAAGTAGAACAATTTAATGGACAATGTTCTTTATGTATCAGTTAGAAATACATGTGGCAATGAGTAACAACCTCCATGCAAATAAAACAGAAAAATTCTCAATCAATGGATCAAATCTCTGTGAGAGTTTCCCCCATTCAGGTAAAAGCAGTCCAGGAGTAAATAGTGGCCATGCGGTCTGTAGGGACGAGGTTCTGTGCCTCCATCCTCGGCCCTCAGGTCAGGAGGCAGATGCCCCACCTCCAGCCTAGGAGAAGAGGATCAGAGAAGGACAAAGTTCAGCTGAGGGTGGCCCCTTCTGGGGAACTTCCCAGGAAACTGTTAATTTTGTACTTCTTTGCCTAGAAATATGTCATAGACTTTGCATATGCTGGAAATTGGGAAATATTGCTTAGTCAGGATCATTGCTTACTCAGCAAAATTGGGGGCCAGAAAAGGGGATTAAAGTTTTACTATAAAATATCTCCCAGGGACTGGGGGTGTATCTCAGTGGTAGAGTGTGTGCTTAGCGTGCTCAAGGGTCTGGGTTCAATCCCTAGCACTAAAACAAAAGTAAACAAAACCTCAGGAGGCCGGAAGAGCTCTGCATGTGACTTCTAGCCTACTCCTGGGACAGAGAACTTCCCACCATAAATGAAGCTGTGAACTGGTGAGGCCCTAGGGTGCTGGGCGGCTGGGCCCGGGGAGGCCCCCCCTGGACACACGGAGCCTGACCCTCCCTTGGCAGTACCCTTCCTAACAAATCAGTGAACTCGAAGAAAGTGTTTCATGTGTTCTGTGAGTCATTCTAGCAAATGACTGAACCCAAGGAGGGGGTTCCATGGAGACCCCAATTCAGAGATGGTGCACCAGAAGTTCTGGAGGTCTGGGTTTGTGCTTGGTCTCTGAAGTGGGGCCTCTTGTGGGACAGAGCCCTTGGCCTGTGGGGTCTACACTGAGTCCAGGCAGGTGGTGCCCGAACTGGGTCTTTGCACACCTACCTGGTGTGTACAGAATTGGAAAACACCAACATTTGGTGTCAAAATTGTTCCAGAAAAACAAAAGCTGAAGCCGGGCGCGGTGGCACACACCTGTAATCCCAGCACTTTGAGAGGCTGAGGCAGGAGGATCTTGAGTTCAAAGCCAGCCTCAGCAATGGCGAGGCACTTAGCAACTCAGTGAGACCCTGTCTCTAAATAAAGTACAAAAAAAGGTCTGGGGATGTGGCCCAGTGGTCGAGTGCCCCTGAGTTCAATCCCCAGTACCACAAAAAAAAAAAAAAAAAAGCTGAATGTTTTCTCTGATATGCAGATGCTAATTCACAATGGGGGTGGGGCTAGGGAAGAATAGAGGTTATTTGGATTAGGTTGAGGGGAGTGAAGGGAGGGGAGAGGGTTTTGGGGGGAGAAAGGATAGTAGAATGAATCAGACATTGTTACCCTGTGTGCATAGATAACTATATAACCGGTGTGATTCTTTCTTTCTTTCTTTCTTTTTTGGTGCCGGGGATTGAACTCAGGGGCACTCGACCACTGGGCCACATCCCCAGCCCTTTTTTTAAAAAAATATTTATTTATTTGCTTTAGTTGTACATAATACATTTATTTTTAGGTGGTGCTGAGGATCGAACCCGGGCCGCGCATGTGCTAGGAGAGCGCTCTACCGCTGAGCCACAAACCCAGTCCCCCCAGCCCTTTTTTTGTATTTTATTAGAGACAGGGTCTCACTGAGTTGCTAAGTGCCTCACCATTGCTGAGGCTGGCTTTGAACTCGTGATCCTCCTGCCTCAGCCTCCCAAGTGCTGGGATTACAGGTGTGCGCCACCATGCCCAGCTTAACGGGTGTGATTCTACATCACATATAACCAGAAGAATGAGAAATTATACTCCATTATATATGATGTATCAAAGTGCATTCTACTGTCATGTATAACTAATTAAAACAAATAAAAAATTAAGAAAGAAAGTGTTGTGTAACTAGACAAGTGAGAATCCTTTCAGGGTCGTGGCAGACTCAGCTTGGGTGGCTTGAATCAGGTGTCAGCTGCTTCTCTGCAAGCCAAAACTGGCATTATCCTGCATGGTGGTGACAATGTTAACCTGAGGAACCAGATGAGGACACCCACTATTACCAGTATGATCTAACACTGTCTTGAAGGTTGTGGCAAAGGCAATAAGGAGAGAAAATTAGGGGCTGGGGCTACAGCCCAGCAGGTGCACAGCCCTGGGTTTGATCCCCAGCACCTTCTCTGGTACAGATGCATGGCCTTCGGCCAGCTCTACAGCAGCAGTCCCAGCAGTCCTGCAAGGTTATGATAGAGCTGGAGAGCTCCCACCGCCTAGCGACACAACAGCTGCCACCTTACTGTGTTGGTTTGCCGTGGCGGGGCATGCTACAAGTCCTGCCAGAGCCTGGCACACAGGGTTCGGCACAGTGCACGGTGCTTGGGGGTGATAACAGCGACTGTTGCTGGCTCACACACTTATCACACTATACTTTTTATCAGTGTTTTGGCTTGTGTGCCCACCATAAAAAGTGCCATGAAACCCTGCCACGTTGCGCTCAAGAATCTCTTGGTTGCGGCAGCCTGGACGCAGGTTTTTCTCTTGTGCTTGATGAACTAGTATCGATTTGTTCATTAGGGCTTCAGAAGCAATGGGCTACACGTGCCTACACCCATGTGAGTGTGCATTGGTGTGTAGCAGGCCATGTCAGCCAGGCTCCCGAGAGTGCCAGGATGCTTGCTCAGTGATAAAATCACCTAATGAGGGCTGAGGCTGTAGCTCAGTGGCAGAGTGCTTGCCTAGCACGTGTGAGGCACTGGGTTACATCCTTAGCACCACAGAAAAATAAACAAAAATAATAAAGGTATTTTGTCCACCTACAACTACAAAGAAAAATAAATCATCTAATGACACATTTTTCATAATGCATCGTGAAGGATAGATGAGCACACGCTGAAACCGCTGTATAGAAAGAAAGAGGGGGGTTTATTGATTCACGAAAGGGACACCTGGAGGGGATGGGGGCGAACCGCGAAGGGAACGAGTGGGAGGAGGAAAAAGAAAGGAAAAATGTGGGGGAACTCCGGTCTGGCTTGGGCGTAAGTACAAGGGGCGGGGGAACGTGACCTGCATGGCCCGGATTGGCTCAGAACCGAAAAACCCGCCTTGGGACGAATTCCCGCGAGATGCGAATATTCACGTGATTAGGAAGGGCGGGAGCCCGAAACCCGCCAAGTGTGGTCTCGCCCAAAGGTAAATTCTCGCGAGAGGTGGGCACTACCTGAAAGGCACCCTGGAACATGACCTGGCTGCCCAATTTCATCTAACATTCCTCCCTTTTTGTTTTCTTAGGAAGACGGGCGTCGTGTTTCGATCTGGCTGCTTCAGAGCTGAAATGGGGTGACGTGGAGTTGTTTTGAGGGGGGAGGGAGATGCGCGCAGGCAGGTCAGGCTTGAGGGTGAAAAAAATTCCCAGGAGGCAGGCACCAAAAAGATGGATCTCTGCAGGAGCGAATTGAATGAAGGTTCCTTGAAGCCATAAATCGGTGAGGGTGTCAAACCAGGCTTCTGCAGAGGTCACCGGGGGAATCAACCAGCTATCCTCTTGGAGAGCATGTAGGAATTGTAGGCCTCTCGAGTTTACAGGTGGCATCTTAACACTATTATGGAAACAGCAAAGAAGAGAAGGTGAGAGGGATGATTGTCCGGCTGCCTATTCCACTGGGCAGGACTTACAGCGAAAAGGCCAATCGAGGGAGTCAGGATGTAGTTGATTTCTCTAGAGATTGGCAAATCTGTCCCGAGGTGAAGAGAAATCATCTCTGGTTGGAAGGTCATCTGTGGTTTTTAGCAGTTGATAATCCCTGAGGAGAAGCTGGTTAAAGGTTTGATTAGAAATCTGAGAAATGTGATTTTGAAGGCATCGTATGAGGCAAGGAACTATCATCAGGACAAGACATATAGTTATAAGTGGGCCTAGGAGAGGGAGGATCCAGGGGGCCACCCCTTCCCATAGTTCCCAAGAGGACCTCTGCTGCCACTGGATCTTTTTGTCCCCTAAATCTTGCACCACCTCCTTCAAGCGATGTACATTGTGGTCAACCTTGCCTGACTGGTTGACATAATAGCAGCATTCTTCACCCAAGAAAATACAGGTACCCCCCTTTTCTGCTGTGATGAGGTCCAAGGCTCGCCTGTTTTGGAGCACAACCTCCGCTAGTGATGAGAGTTGTTGCTGGAGGGCCTGGATGGAGTAGACGGAGGCTTCAGCTGTGGTGGCGAGCTTATCTGTGAGATCAGAGAGCTCCTGTCCAAAGGATTGGGCCATTACAAGTGAATGAGCCAGTCCTCCAATTGAGAGGCCTGCGGAGGCAATCGCGGTGACTAGGCTAACACCCACTAAGGCTGCCAGAGTGGCCGCTCGTTTAGAGCGCCCCCCCTTGAGACTGTAGGGAGGAAAGAAGGTCCTCAACTTCAGCCTCTGTATATAGAGTCAAGCTTGGAATTAAGACAACAGGATAGCAGGGACCTGGGGTTTTAGCATCAATGCATCAGAACACGTGGGTGGAGCACCAAAACAGGAGAGGGGAAGGGAGAATCAAATTACCCGTTATGGGATGCCAGGTGCGTTCCGGGCAAGAGTCTTTGGCGGCGGCCCCAACAAGAAGTAACGTTAAGGAAGGGGGGGATAGTTGGAAGTAGGAGAGAGAGAGATGGATCGTGGCATGAGGAGGTTGGGGTGACATTGGCTTGAACTGGGACTAATAAAGACTTGCAAAGTGGCGCACAGAGGAAACAGGTTGAAGCATTAAAGGTAGAATAGCTTGCTAATAAGGAAAGAGATAAAGAGAGAATGGAGTTCCAGGAGGAGAGAGACTCGTTCAAGTTTCGAAGATGGGTTCGAGTCTGTTGCCTGGTGGCATTAAGTAGCTCAAGAGCCCTGGCAGCAGAAGAGTCTTTTATAGTTTTTTCTATAATGATTTTACCTCCACCATGGACCCAGTCGTGATTAGCAAACCCTACTGCAACAACACGACTCTGCCAGGAAGAAGGGTCAGTAATCTTGAAAGTCACATTGTTACTGTACCTCCAGGATTGGAGTTGGGATGGCATAATTCCCCAGGAGTTTGTTGTTCCCATAACAGGATGGGACCAGTGATATTTACAGCTCCAGGATGGACATCCAACCCATCCATTAGGGTCATTGCACCAATTTTCTGTCTGGTCCTCTTTAAAACAAAGATACTTTGGTGATTTTGACATTTCAGAAAAACATTGGTGAGCACACGTGGAAACTGCATCAAAGGTAAGCAGAATGGAGGGACAATTATCAAAAGGGCAGGATGATTGATTGAGAAGGCGTGTTTTTTGCCCATAATTATCTAGTTGCCAAACCTCAAAAAAGTAACGGCATGGAGGAGCAGAGCAATAGGACACAGAACCTGCAGGGACAAGTGGAAAGAGAGCCAGGGATAGAATGAAAAATACAGAAAAGGTCATTTTAGGCCAGTATTAGGAGCACGAGAGAAGCGGACTTTCAGGGGATCGGTGGGGAGGGGGGAGCAGGTATACTGAAGTAGTTGTTTGTCGTCCTTTTGTGGATCCTCAGTTGGTTGAGCAGCTGGTTTTAGTCTGGAAATATGAATCCAAGAAGTCAAATTCCCTGAAGTTTCACGAAGCTTAGCAGCCGTGGGTGTGCACAGCACAACCTGGAAAGGGCCTGTCCACTTCGGGGCAAGGGAGGCTGTTCCTGTGTCCTGGGGAGGGGAGAAATATACCCAAGAACCGGGAATTAATGGGAATGAAGCAGTGAGTCTACCTGGGTCAGGCAGAATGAAATCTTGGCACTTCCATAACTGATGTCTAATGAAGGACAAGATGGGAAGAGAAAGATCTTTGGGTAAGGGTCCCTGAGTTGGGGAAACTCCAGGTGGAAGAGCTGGTTGCCCAAACATAACCTCAAAAGGGGATAGTAAGGAAGGCTTTTTTGGGAGGACTCTGAGCCTAAAAAGGGCAAGAGGGAGTAGCTTGACCCAGTCCAAGTGGAGTTCTAGGGAGAGTTTAGTCAGGACATCCTTAAGAGTCCTATTAGTCCTCTCTACCTTCCCTGAGGACTTGGGGTGAAATGGGATGTGAAAATGCCAAGGAATATTAAGGGAAGTAGAAATACTTTGGGTAACCTGGGAAACAAATTCAGGCCTGTTGTCAGACTGGATGGACGTGGGCAATCCGAAACGGGGAAGGATTTCTGAGACTAGAATGGAGGCTACTGTGGAGTCCCTTTTATTGGAAGTAGGGAAGGCCTCCACCCATCCAGAGAAAGGTGTCTACCAAAACTAGGAGATATTTGTGTCTCCAGGCAGCTGGCATGTTGGTGAAATCTATCTGCCAATCGGCTCCTGGAAGCTGGCCTCGAGCTTGGTGAGAGGGAAATGTCCCTGGTTTAAGGGGAGTATATGGGTTGGTGCGCTGACATGCGGTGCACACTGAGGTGAGCTGATGGAGGAACTGTGTGTCTTCTGGAGTCAGAGTGAGGAAGGAGGTAGCGAAAGTCCTGAGGGCCTGAGGGTTAGGATGGAAAAGGGAACGGAGATAGGAGAGGATTGATTGTGTGGAAGGGGATGTGGGGGTCTGGGTAGTAGGTTGGACTGAAGCCAGAAGAGAAGGAGAAGATAGTGCTGCTTCCCTTGCTGCCCTGTCAGCCTTCGTGTTTCCCTGAACTATGGGAGAGTCTCCGCTTTGGTGTGAAGGACAATGGGAAATCCCTATTAGCTTGGGCAGAAGAGAGACTTGCAGAAGTTTTGATATTAATTTAGAATTAGTAACTTCAGAACCTTTTGTGATCAGGAGCCCTCACTCTTTCCATACTGCTGAATGGGAAAGCAAAATATGGTAAACATATTTTGAGTCTGTGTAAAGGGTAAGGTTTTGGTCAGCAGCTAATTCGAAGGCACGAATAACAGCTATTAATTCAGCCCGTTGGTTTGTGGTGTTGGGGGGTAGGGGTGCTGCCTCAATAACCTCTGATAGGGAAATGATAGCGTATCCAGCAAAACGTTGCCCATCCTTAAAGAAAGAGCTGCTATCTGTGAACCAAATTAGGGAAGGATCAGGAAGTGGTCCCTCTTGAATGTGGGAGGGGTGGGGGATTAAAGCCTCAAGCGTCTCTCTATACAATCATGTTCTGGGGGCTCTGAGGAGACTGGGAGGAGGGAAGCTGGGTGTAAAGAGGAGCAGGGTTGGAAGGTGATTGAGGAGTCATCCAAAAAAGAAACGAGGAGAGAGAGAACATGACAGGTGGGAGAGTTTGAAGGCTCTTATAGGTTAGTAAATCTTTTAAATGATGAGGAGAGGCAACAGTAACCTGGGCACCAAAGGTCAACTTCTTTGATTCCTGCAGAAGTAGGTAAGCAGCAGCCAGAGCCCTAAGGCAGGGGGCCCATCCACGAACGGTGGGGTCAAGTTGTTTAGAGAGGTAGGCAACTGGAGCAAAGGTGGTGGCTTTGTATTGGCCTAGAACACCAAGAGCCAAACCCTTGGTTTCATGGACATAAAGGGTAAATGGCTGAAGAAGGTCTGGGAGATGAAGAGCTGGGGCCTGTGACAGTGCCTGCTGCAGATGTTTAAACTCAGCCTGAATGCTGTCAGGAAGGAATTTTCCCTCAATCTCCTTAGCTGCCTCATATAGGGGCTTTGCATAAAGAGAGAAATTGGGAATCCAGGCATGGAAATATCCTGCTAGCCCTAGGAAGGAGAGAATCTCTTCCTTTGTCTTGGGACATGGGAGCTCCTTGATGAGGGCCTTTCTGTCTACAGTAATGGCCTTCAATTGATGGGAAATCTGAACTCCTAAATACACTACCTGGGTCTGGGCAAGCTGCACCTTAGATGGGGAAACAAGATACCCGCGAGAAGTAAGAAAATTTAAAAGGGTGTAAGAGTCTTCACAAGCTGTGAAGAAGGAAGGGCTGCAGAGGAGGAGGTCATCTACGTATTGCAGGAGAGTGGAGTTAGGGAATTTAAGATCTTTGAGGTCTGCAGCCAATGTCTGTCCAAAGATATGAGGGCTGTCTCGAAAACCCTGAGGGAGGACTGTCCAGGTCAACTGTTGGGAACACCGGGTATCTGGATCTGTCCAAGTAAAGGCAAAGAGGTCTTGTGATTCTGGAGCTAAAGGGACAGTGAAAAAGGCATCTTTCAGGTCAATAACTGAGAAATGGGTGGATAAGGAAGGAATTAAGGAGAGAATAGTATACGCATTTGGGACCACGGGGTGTATGGGCTTAACAGCCTCATTGATGAGGCAAAGATCTTGGACTAGCTGATACGACCCATTGGACTTCTGAACTGCCAATATAGGGGTATTATAGGGGAATGGGTGGGTCTGAAAAAACATTTCTGCAAAAGATCTGAGATGATGGGTTGAAGACCTCTGAGGCTAGCAGCTGGAAGTGGATATTGGGCTTTATTGGGGAAATGTTGGGGATCTTTAAGGTGAATTCATACAGGGTCACACTGAGCAAGGGAGGGAGTCTGAGTATCCCAGACTTTGGGGTCCACTAAATCGGTGGGGACAGGGTAATGGGAGGTTTCTGTGTCGGTAGAAGGTTGGGGGGTTTCTGCCTCGGTAGGGGGCTGAGGGGTTCCTATATCAATAGGGGGCGGTGGAGTTTCCTCATCAGCATCAGTAGGGGGTGGTGGGTCAGTGGCCTTTGAAACAGTGAGAAGAAAGATGGGGGAGGAGATGGAGCAAAACGAACCAGGGAGCACAACTGAGCTAGGCGGATTGGAGAACACAATTGAGGCCTGAAATTAGGCCAATATGTCTCTGCCCAATAAGGGCACAAGACATTGAGGCATTACCAGAAACTGGTGGGTGAAGGGATGGTGGTGAAGACAGCAAGACAGAATAGGAGTCTTGCGGGGGCGAATAGCATTTCCCTCTACCCCGACAATAGGGGATGGTGCTATGGTGGTGGGGCCCCAAAACTCCCTCAAGACCGAGGAGGTGGCTCCTGTATCTAGTAGGAAATTTACGGGGTGTCCATCAACAAGGAGAGTAACCCTGGGCTCCTTCAATGCGATGTCAACGGTCGGGAGAGGAGCCCCTGGGCCCCATCAACCTTCCGTGGCCAGAGCCAGCAGGCTGGGGTTTGTGACCAGTCCAGCCCCCCTGTGGGGACTGGGGCAGTCAATGCCCCAATGGCCCATCTTGGAACACTTTGGGCACGGGCGCTTAGGGGGCCTGGGATCAGGGCAGGCTCTAGCCCAGTGTCCATCTTTCCCACACCTAAAGCAAGGCCCTGGGGGTTCCTCCTGTGTGGACTTATGTACCCCTTTTTTTGAGGCCTGAGCATCAGGGCCCCTAAGGTCCTGGGCTAACATTTAGAACTTTGACCGCTCAGCCTTTTCATATTTCTGAAACCTGCGACTTTCGGCGTCTTCCTCATGGTTATGATAGACCTTAAAAGCTGGCCAAAATCTTGGTCTGAGGGGTTGCAGGGCCCTGCTCCAATTTCCTTAATTTAGCCCGTATGTTGAGGTAACTCTGGGACAGGAAATATGTCATAAGGACTTGACGGCCCCCCTGAGACTCGGGATCTAAATTTGTGTACTGCTGAAGGGCTTTTGTCAGCTGATCCAAAAATTCAGAGGGGGTTTCTTCTCTTTTTTGAATAATCTCTTGCAGCTTATCAAAATTAACAGGTTTCTGAGCTGCACGTCTAAGACCACCTACTATGCAAACTAAAAACTGATCCCTCAAGACCACGTCCCTGGGGCATTGTAATCCCAGTTTGGGTCTCTATCTGGAACAGCCTCAGGACCAAAAGGGAAGTTTGGGTTTACTCTGTGAGTCTCATCCGCATATGCTCTTGCTTGCTCCCAGACTTGTGTACGCTCTTCAGGAAGTAAAGTATTTAACAAAATGAAGTATGCATCATGAAATGTGAGGCTGTACGCTTGGGTGACCCATTGGAATTCTTTTATATAAGTTGTAGGGTCTGTAGTAAATGAACCCAATCGCCTCTCTATCTGGGACAGGTCTGACATGGAAAATGGGATATGAACTCTCACAACCCCTTCTGCCCCAGCTACCTCCCTTAGCGGCGCGATTATCTGAGCTGCCTGCTTTTTCGAGCGTGTCAAAGGAGGACTGAATGCAGTGGGCGGCAGAGTATCACGCGAGTCTGGAAGAGACACTGCGGGAACCGCTGGGGCCGGGAGAAACTCCACGGAAGACGCTGGGGAAGAAGCGCGGACTGCGCAACTCTCTCCCTGCGCCGCTGCCAGAGCCGTTGGGGAAGAAATCGGGGAGGGGGCCAAAGCCTGAGGCAGCGCATCTGGTAAAGAATGCGTCGCAGAATCCACGGAAGTGGGGGCTAAAGTTTGAAGCGGTGCGTCTGGTTAAAAACCGCATGGCCAAAGATGGCGGGGAAGGTGTGGCAGGAAATGACGCAGAACCAAGCAGCGGGAGCTGAGTGGGCGGGGATAATGGCGGAAGAGGCAGCAGAAGGCCTGTGGAGAGGGCACTCGCCCGTGGAGGGGTGGAGGGTGTCCCCGAGTGCTCTCCGGGTCTGTTCGCAGCAGCCCGTCCTCTCAGCTCTCACAGACTCCTCTCTGTGCCTGAGGCTTCTCTGGTCATGCAGTTACCTTGGAAACCCAAAAGACTTCCCTCTTTTCTTCAAGAAATTTCCATGCGTCACACCCAAAGTTCTTTCTCAGACAGCTTCTGCTGGCTCCTCTTCCTGCCTCCCCCTCCTCTGGTCTGCGCATGGTGCCCAGCTGCCGCTGTTCTATGCTCCTGGATCTTCCCTCTCTCCCCTTTAAGCCCTACGTGCAGTGCCACTTTCAGCATTCTCTGCCTCTGTTTTCCTCAGAGTCCTCTTTACCTAGTTAGTAGTTCACCTTGTTGCCACTAGTTAACGATTCTTTACATTAGCCCCCTTCACATCTGAAGTTCTGATTTTCTGGTGAGAACCGTCTCTGAGTTGTGAATAGAGATGCCTTAGAGGCCCACTCACTGCTGGGCGTGATGGCTCCCACCCTAATCCCAGTGACTCCGAGGCTGAGGCTGCAGGATTGCTGGTTCAAGGTCAGCCTCAGCAACGTAGTGAAAGCCTGTCTCAAAGTAAAAAATAGAAAGGACTAGGATGTGATGTAGCTCCGTGGTGGAGTACTCCTGGGCTTGATCCCCGGTGCCGAGAGAGGGAGAGAGAGAAAGAGAAACAGCCTTTACTGGGGTGGGGAGTAGGCGGTTTGGTAGCTAGGTCAATGAGAGGTCAGTGCAGGAAACAGAAGCTACTCCATGGGTTTAAAGCAGAAGTGGGTTTAGTACAGGTATATTGCAAAACTGTTGGGTGGGCTGTGGTTTAGGAGACAAGCTGGGCCGTGGACGGTTGTAAAGAGGTGGCCTGGCAGCTGGGACTGACAGGAGCCTGAGACCAAAGCAGCCACCTTGCTGCCCTCATCTCCACACCCGTTTGCGGCAGGCAGCACAGCAGAGGTGTCCGTGTTATTCTGCCTTCCCATCTCACACACAGAACAACCTCACCGACCTGGCTGCAAGGCAATCTGCATAGTGGTAAACAGCGTGGAAGCTAAATGTCACTGACCCTATCCAGAACAGGGGGAAGATCAAGAGTCCTGCCTCCAGCAGATAAGTGTTCCAGCATATCTGGCTTGAGACGTCTGTTCTCCACCCACGTGAGGATTAAATGGGCTCACAAGCCGGGGAGAGGTCTCCCTTGGACATGCACTCAGGGCAGAAGAGAGCAGAGAGCCCCAGGAAGGTCAGGCTCACCAGTCCGGCCGGCCTCCTCCTCCTCCTCCTCTTGTAAGTGGGATTCAGCCCCAGGTTTGCTGCTTCCTGTGGCTGCTTTCCTGTTACAATGGCAGGGCCCTTGTGCAACAGAGACCATGTGACCCCAGAGGCAAAATGGTTACCCTCTGGCCCTTGAAGAACTGGGCTTCCCCTGACTCAGAGCATGTGGATGAAGAACAAAAGAAGCAAGAGCTCCTGGATGCCCGGGAGTCCTGGCGGGGGAGCTGGCGCAACAAGCCCTCTGCTGGCGGTGATGGAGAGGTCTCCTGCTCTGCGCTCAGCGTCTGGCCCCATTCTCAGCCACCATTTGCAGGAGCCCTGTTTGGGGAGATGGCTAAGATTGCGGTTGACTATGGGCCATGGACATGTTTGGGCATTGCCGCCTTCCGTACTCTCACGGGACTTGGCCCAGGATCTCGAGAGACTTGAGCCATGACTCAGCAGATTGGGCCAGCGCCATTCCTGCTTGGGCGCGTGAGATGAGACCTGAGAGAGAATGGACGGGGTTATTGCTATTGTGTATATTTATTGTAGTTTCTTGTAAGAGTACGTGCCTTGGTTTCTTGTGAGAGTGTGTATGTGGTGTTAGAAATTATAAGAGACAGAGAGATAGAGATAAAAGAATTTTTTCATTTCCATCCTGTCTCCGGGCTCCTTCCCACGGCGCCGCCGTTCCGGGCTGCAACAATCATTCTTGGGTCTTTAGGTTGTGAGGTGGGTGGTGAGTGCAGCTTCTCAGGCTTCTACGTCTTTTTTTTTTTTTTTAAAGATGGGCCAGGCATGGTGGTGCATGCCTGTAATCCCAGTGTCTAGGGAGGCTGAGGCAGGAGGATCACAAGTTTAAATATTTATTTATTTGCTTTAGTTGTACACAATGAATGCATTTGTCTTTACGTGGTGCTGAGGATCGAACCCGGGCCGCGCACGTGCCAGACGAGCGCTCTACCACTGAGCCACAACCCCAGCCCCAGGCTTCTATGTCTTTATGGGTGACCAAACTGGCATCAGATTCGCTATTTTAGGTCGGAAGCCATTTCACCTAGAGGTTCTAAAGTTTTGATTCTGAGGCAATGGTGCTTAACTAACTTCCCGTAAGAACTTGGGCCTGGGGCTGGGGCGTTAGCTCAGTGGTAGAGCATTTGCCTTGTTTTCATGAGGCACTGAGTTCACATAAACATAAATAAATAAAAATAAAGATGGTGTGTCCATCTACAGTTAAAAAAAAAAAAAGAAATATGTATATATAAAAGAAAGAACATGTGCCTCCTCAGATCAGAATCGGGGGAGTGGGCCCAAAGAATAAATGTTAATCTCAGTAATGGTAGGCTGTCCTACTTTCTTTTTTTTTTTAATATTTATTTATTTACTTTAGTTGTACACAATACAATGCATTTATGTTTATGTGGTGCTGAGGATCGAACCCGGGCCGCACGTGAAGGCGAGCGCTCTGCCGCTGAGCCACAACCCCAGCCCCAGGGGCGATTCCTTCTTTTTTTTTTTTTTTTTTTTTTTTTTTTGGTACCGGGGATTGAACTCAGGGGCACTTGACCACTGGGCCACATCCCCAGCCCTTTTTTTTGTATTTTATTAGAGACAGGGTCTCACTGAGTTACTAAATGCCTCGCCATTGCTGAGGCTGGCTTTGAACTCGCGATCCTCCTGCCTCAGCCTCCCAAAGTGCTGGGATTACAAGCGTGCGCCACCGAGCCCGGCTGCGATTCCTTCTTTAGGGAGGTAATGAGTGGAAATCTTTTGATCTGGAAGAATAGTAATTGGGTTTTCTTCTTCTTCTTCTTTTTTTTTTTTTTTTTTTTTTTTTTTTTTTTTTTTTTTTTTTTTGGTACTGGGGATTGAACTCGGGCACTCGACCACTGGGCCACATCCCCAGCCCTTTTTTGTATTTTATTAGAGACAGGGTCTCACTGAGTTGCTAAGTGCCTCACCATTGCTGAGGCTGGCTTTGAACTTGAGATCCTCCTGCCTCAGCCTCCTAAGTGTTGGGATTACAGACATGCGCCACCACTCCTGGCTTCTAATTGAGTTTTCTTGAAGAAGCTTTGATAGTGGGTTTTTTGTTTGTTTGTTTGTTTTGTTTTCCCACAATAACTGGTTTGTCCCAGTTCAATCCTCAAATTCAATACTTATTCTTGGTACTAGTTCAAATAGCATTGTCTTACAGATAACAAATCAAAAGTGGAATTTGAGATTATATTCTAGTAGTTTTTTTGGTAACTTGTGAATATGGTCAGCTAAACTGAACTTGAGATGCTTTTTTTAAATAGTTCCTTTGATAAAAAATTTAAAACAATTCTGAAGACTGATAAGCACAGGTTTTAAGTGTGCAAGATGATACTTAATATCTTTTAGGTACATCATTTCTTTCAAATACATACTGATAAATATTTGGGACTGATTTACTCTCTGTACTATCTAATAAATATACTCTCAATTAAATACTAAAAAAATAAATAGTTCTTTTTATGTCCATGAACATTCAAGTAACAGGTGGATTTTAGAACACTTGTTGGGGAAGGGAATAATGCTTTTTTTTTTTTTTTTTTTTTTTTTTTTTTTTTTGGTACTGGGAACTGAACTCAGGGGCACTCAACCACTGAGCCACATCCCCAGCCCTATTTCCCTATTTTTAATTTTATTTGGAGACAGGATCTCACTGCATTGCTTAGCACCTCACTATCACTGAGGCTGGCTTTGAACTCGCAATCCTCCTGTCTCAGCCTCCCAAGTCGTTGGGATTACAGGTGTGCCTCACTGCTCCCGGCTTTTGGAATAATGCTTTTCTTTAAACAAAGCTCATTGTAAGAAATGTTTTAAGGGTTAGAAAGACAAGAGCAGCATTAATAGCAGGAGTAACTGGGAGAGCTTTGTAAAAGACCCTGAGGCCGTTGCTGTTTGGAGTGAGTGTCAGTCTTTATTTGGTCTTTATTTGGCTGCATCCCCAGTAGCTACACAGAAAAAACTCACCTTAGGAGTTTGGATAGGAAGAAAACTAAGCTGTGGTCTTTTTGGCATTTAAGCTGAAAGACTTAGAACAAGTAGTATATGTACATTTCCTGCCAAAGGGTAGGGAAAATAAGCTGGTTGCTCTTGAGGGTAGAAATCTATTCCTTTCTCTGTGAATGAAGCTGAGTTTACTTGGACAGTTGGTTTTTTTGTTTAAATATTGGGACATCAAGCTATCTAGCTGAATTTCATTCTCAACTTATTTCCCTTTGTCTTAGACAAACTCAATATATGATTCTTTTAAAATATCAAATCTATAAGTTATACTTTTGTTCAAAGCTTAATTGACAAAAATCATAGTGGTGCTGACTGTAATAACCACTACTGGGAAACATCCCCTATACCTGCTTGTTGCCATGCCAATGGAGTGACTGGTGACATCTGTGCGAGCATGCCTTGTGTGGCTGGGAGAAGGCCATGCAGATACTTTGTACATCAGGGGTGAGGGAGGGTTTTCTAGATTATGGGGGGAGGGTAGAATTTGTTGTTGTTGTTCCTTTCTATTATTTTTTGATGGGGTATGGGGGTGTAGTACTAAGCTTGTGCCTTAAAATGACATGTATAAAAATCCCTGAAGTATGAAGTATTGTGTGGATGTGCGTGTGAGTGTGTGTTTGTGTATGTCTGGCAGTTAAAATTTTGTCTCTTGGAATTAGTGAATTCTTTTCTTTTTTTCCTTCAGAAGTATTTGTTGCAAGATTTGTAAATAAGAGCTCTACTTAGTTTGTTTACCATGAACGTGCTGCAGCAAACCTTACACACCTAATCCTGCAAGACTTCAGGAAAGACTAAGACTTGCCAGGTTAAGCAGCAGCCAAGTTCTCAGTAATTGTTTGCCTTGATTCATCTTTTAGACTTTTCATTTTGCCAGCTCTAAAATTCCCAGTCTTCCTTGATTTTAGTCCTTAATCGTTTATGTTCTGAACAGGAAGGGTAAAATAAAGGAACCTCCTTGAATGTATTAATCAGTCCATGGGCTGTGACCCTTCATATTGCACTGCGGCCAGATACACGACCAGACACCAGAGGGCTGGGCATTCTTGCAATACCTTAATAGTGCTGAAATCTGAGCATGGTACTAAGGAAGTTAAAGTTTGAATGTAATCACTTTATTTAAAAGTTTTTTTCTCTAATTTAAATTAAATGGGGTTGAAGTGAACATGATTTTGTTGACCATGTTCGTGACTTATAGATGCAACATGCATTGGTAGAATTGTGTGATAGTCTTTTGTGATACTTAATTTTTACACATCCCAGTCTGTGTATGTATTTGCATAGACAAAGAAAAAACAAACTCCTGCTTTGCTTTTATTAAAGGGTTTCCAGGACAGCATGTCTACTCCTGAGCTTTGTTTTAGTATGTTTATCCTTTGCTCATATTTTGTATTAAAAAAAAAATAAGAAAAAGAACCCCTTATTGTTGAGCATGTTGGCATTGTCCCCTTTATTTTTTTTCTCTTTTGGGGACATGCGAAGCAAGTTAACTCTTTTTTTTTTTTTTTTAATATTTATTTATTTGCTTTAGTTGTACACAATGCGTTTATTTGTACATGGTGCTGAGGATCGAACCCGGGCCGCGCACGTGCCAGGCGAGCGCTCTGCCGCTGAGCCACAACCCCAGCCCAGTTAACTCTTTTTCTGTATCTTGTCTTTCTTCTTTTGTGAACTTTTTAAAAAAATATTTATTTATTTGCTTTAGTTGTACACGATGCATTTATTTGTACGTGGTGCTGAGGATCGAACCCGGGCTGCACACGTGCTAGGCCAGCGCTCTACCGCTGAGCCACAACCCCAGCCCGTGAACTTTTTTTGTTTTGTTTAAAAATGGCTTTATAAAAGGGCTTTTATAATTCCCTCCCCCAGGGGTAGGGGGAAAGAACAGGTGCCTGCTAAACGGTCAACCCCACCCCAAGCAGCTTATGAGATTCCTCTTGCGGGTGCAAAGCTGCTCTGTGAGTGCTGACGTGTTGTTGCTCTCCTCGGAGGGACAGCCTTGTTGGTTTGCCTCATGCTACTGACAACAAATCTCTTGCGACAGATTACAGTGTGTGGCACGGTCTTTGGACTTTGTGTGGACTCTGCGAGTGTCCTTTTAGTGACAGTTCCATCTTTGGACATCTGCAGCGAGATCTTATGAGGCTGCAGGAAGACTTCATCTTCCACATAGGTTGCTATGAAATTCCAGCACACGTATCTTGAATGGTTGTAACAAATGCCATTTGGAAAAAACCTCGCTTAGATCCATGTCTAGATTCCTGGTGTGATTCCCCCACTCCCCAACAGACATAGGGTTTTATTGGTGGAGAACAATAGTGGGAACTGGGAAGGGATTTTGCACATGTGAGGTCAGAAGGACCATCATGCAGGTCTATCACGGGGTGAGAGCTGAGATACTGTGAAAGACCTGCCTCTGAACTCTGATTGTCTGTGAATGAGAAAATCATGAAGTCACAAAAGAGGAGGGAGAGAAATAGATTAAAAATGAAAAAGAAAGGAAAAAGAAGCAAAGAAAACTTCTTCTGAGTCCCCAAAGAGATAAACTCTCAAACCCCATTCACGCAATGTATGAAGAAACCAAGAATTAGTATATTCATCCTATGAACCTTAAAGATGGGAGAAATTGTGCCCATGAAATAGAAATGATGTAGCAATCAGAAAGTATATTTAGGGGCTGGGGTTATGGCTCAACGGTAGAGCACTCACCTAGCATGTGTGCGGTCCAGGTTCAAGCCTCAGCACCACGTAAAAATAAAGGCATTGTGTACAACTAAAACAAATAAATAAATACTAAAAAAAGAAAGTATATTTAAAGCCACAGTTCACAATCTTCAAAGAAGTACAGCAGATAAAAGGACCTACAAAATAAAATTCAGATGTCATAAAACAGACAAGGAATCTCAAGAAAATCAAGTACAGATGAATATAACAGTAAACAAATTGGAGGTCAAAAATATGAAAACTATCATCTTTAAAATAACCCCAATAATAGCTGGGCGCGGTGGCGCACGCCTGTAATCCCAGCACTTTGGGAGGCTGAGGCAGGAGGATCGCGAGTTCAAAGCCAGCCTCAGCAATGGCGAGGCACTTAGCAACTCAGTGAGACCCTGTCTCTAATAAAATATAAAAAAGGTCTGGGGATGTGACCCAGTGGTCAAGTGCCCCTGAGTTCAATCCCTGGTACCACAAAAAAACAAACAAACAAACAAACAAAAAACCTCCAATAAGGGCATACCTGAAGCCTTCCTTTCCCCCCACTATAAAGCATTTGTATTTCCTGCACCTATCTTTGCATCTCTGCCAAAATGCAATTGATGGTGACTGACTTCCTTGTGATAAATTGCCCATGTTCTCATTTGGTGGGTCTCCACTTATTTCCACTTTGGTTTATCACTTTACAGTATTTCCACACTGACCATAGTCTCTTCAAGGCAGTGACAAGGCTTGTGTTTTCTCTATCTGCTTCTTTCTCAACTTGACAGACTTGTCTTTCAACTTAACACCAAGGAACCTGTTTTCTGTTCTTGTAAAGCTTTGTTTATTAACCTTTCATTTAATATCAAAATTGTGTGTATGCTCTGGTAGCTAAATCTTTAACTCATCCTTGACATTTTCTCAGAATTACTGTTTATCTCCATAGTTTTTAATATATATATTTTTTTAGTGGTAGGTGGACACGGTACCTTTGTTTTATTTATGTGGTGCTGAGTGAAGGGCAAGTGACCACACCAAGAGATGGAAAGCCAGACGAGAGATTTACTGAGGTGGCTGCTGGAGTGGGAGGGAGTGGAGGGAGCGGCAGGGAGCAGGGGCCTGGGGGGGGGGAGAGAGGGAGAGAGAGGGAGAGAGGGAGAGAGGGAGAGAGAGGGAGAGAGAGAGGGAGAGAGGGAGAGAGAGGGAGAGAGAGGGAGAGAGGGAGAGGACCTGCAGGTTTCAGCTTACTCTGCTGTTTGGGGTTTCTGCCATGTGCTGATTGGGCCGTGAGGGTCTGGAGACTGTGAGACCATCTTACTGGTCCTAGGCATGTCAGGCAAGTGCGGCTGCAGGCACGTAGGTTTAGGCACGCAGGCTTGGGCCGGGCGTGCAGCTCTGACTGGCATTGAGGGAGCATCAGTGGGAGAAGGCGGGGCAGTGGGTATAGCACCATCGCTGGGTGGGGGCCTCTCTTGGGGAAATGGGAACCTACTGATATTTCTAACATTGAGGATCAAACCCAGGGCCTCACACATGCGAGACGAGCGCTCTACTGCTAAGCCATAGCCCCAGCCCCTATCTCTATAGTTTTTAAAAATAGTATTTAAAGATGATAGTTTTCATATTTTTGACCTGGTGTGATTTTTTTATGTCACCAGGGCCATCTTATTTTTACTCACAGGCTTCATGGGAATGGTTGGACATTACTCACAAGGAATTACACTCCAACCACATGACAGGGACAAGGCAAGGGCCATGTGCTGTCTGCCAAGATTGGGAGGGACTTGGCTTAAACTGGCCTGGCCAGGCTCACAACAGGCTGTACACATTTTAGCTGGGAAGAAGGGGAAGAACTTGCAACCAGTGAAGGAGAAGGAGGACCAAGGAGGAGTGGAGCTGAGTTTCACAGGTGTCTCTTTAGCTATTTCATATTAGTGCTGGCAGGAGTCAGGACTGAGTTTGTGTTCCACAGAGTTGAGGAATGATAAAGGTCACCGCTGAAGTGAGCCAGTGAGCAGGAATTTTATTAAAAGGGAAAGTGAAAGAAAGATCCAGAATTCCTGGTGCAGGGTGCCTGGGAGGGGCAAGGGTGTGGTTAGTACCACAGGGCTCCTATCTTTAGAGGCACCTAAGGAAAAGTTGATAAGCTCCTCTTGATTGGCTTTTGACATTTCAATTGTTCTGCAGCCTGATTATGGATTATGCAGTCGCTTTTGGCAAGATGGAGATTGATGCTCTTTCCGAGAACCATGAACTGTCTCATAACACGTGGGGCGTGTTGGAATGGCTATTCTTGGGCTGGCCTTCTGGTCCACCTGCCCTGTCCTTTCCTGCTCTCCACTGCCAGTCCTTTTCTACCTCAACATTACTGAGGAATTGAATTAGGCGACTTCATGAGGCTAATGAAATGAAATTGCTGCTGAAGAAGTCCACACAGACAGGTGAAGGGCTGACAAAAATGGTGAGGCTGCCCGGCGCAGTGGTGCATGTCTGTGATTCCAATGACTCAGGAGGCTGAGACAGAGGATCCCAAGTTGGAGGTCAACCGGGGCAACTTAGTGAGACTCTGTCTCAAAATTAAAAATAAAATAAAAAGGGCTGGGAATGTAGCTCAGTGGAAAAGCATTCCTGGGTACGGTCCTCAGTACCCCTCCCCACAAAGAGCATTTAAGATGAAATAAATGCAACACACATACACAGATCCCTGAAACAACACCCCAGACACTACCTGAAACTGTCTCGGGTGACACATAAAGTAGTGATATGAACTTTGAACCTCTTGTACCTGAACCACAGGAGAGAACAGTCCAGGCTGGACCCTGAACTGCTGACCTGGAAGACCAAACACAAGGGCCTCTCACAGCACAGGAGAGAGCAGGAGTGTCGATCACAGGGGAGCCTACCGTGGAGGGCAGGCTGACCACAGGTGTTCCAGAGAGCAGGGAGCGGATGGTGGACGCAGACTGAGATCCCTGCTCGGCACACCTTACTTGTCAGAGGGCTCACTGCATTTGGGGAGACCTGAGAAGACAGTCACTCGATTCAGAGTAAGATGTCACCGGTCTGTGCCCACAGGAGGAAAAGCAGGCTGGCTTCAGGCTTGTGCTGGGAGCCTGGGAGCCAGAAGGCAGGGACAGCCAAGGGGAAGACGAGCCCAGGAGCCCTTCGCCTGTGCAAGTGGAAAAGAAGCATGAAGCTGGGACCCCCAGGAGAGTACCTGGCATCCAGCAAGAGCATGATACCAAGGACAGACTGAGAGCAAATGGCCAATGAAACAGCAGGCCTCATGGTGGGGAAGGGCAAGCACTGGAGGGCTGGACTGTGGTGGCTGAACTCCTTCCAAACCCCTCCTGGTGCTGAGGAGAAGTGGGTGGGGGCAAAGTGTTCCAGAGGAGAGTTCAAGTCAAAAAGCAAGAGAACTGAGGGGGCTTCAGAACAAGAAGAAAAGCCCAAGTCCTCCTGAAAGTCGGGACCAGGGCACGAAGAAGCAGTGCAAGTTAGAAGCAGTGAGTTTAGCTGTAGCTTTTGAAATTCAAAATCACTTATTTTCTGTCTTCTATTTATTTTATGCTTTTAATTATTTTCCTTTCTTTTCGCTAGCTAAAAAACCCTTTGTTAGTGTGTCAGACACCCTTTTGCCCATATTAGACCCTCCCAGCCTCAGGGACCACATGTGGCCTCTACTTCTGGTGCGCGGTGGGGCCTGGACTAGCCCGGAGGGGCCTCTGCCTCATCCCTGCTCAGGCTTCCAGGAGGGAACCTTTTTTTAAAAAAAAGTTTATTTATTTGCTTTTAGTTGTACACAATGTGTTTTTATGTGGTGCTGAGGATCGAACCCGGGCCGTGCACATGCTAAGCGAGCGCTCTACCGCGGAGCCGCAACCCAGCCCCGGGAGGGAACCTTTGATTCGATGGTTTATTCTCTCTCCTTTTCCTGGATGGACTGTGTGGAGAAATAACCCGTGTTAGGAGGCCTATCCTGTGGCGTTCGCCTCTTCCCAGCCTCACTCCTTCTTCCTGAGGCATTTCTAGGATTCCTAGTAAGGCCATCACAGGTGTCTCTGCCTGCTTCACATTCTTAGGAACACAGACTTAATCAAACTATTTTATCAGTCATTAATTATTGGAGCTGTAAAAGCAATGTGAATGGTTTTTCTCTAAATGTGGTTTTAGTTATAGGTGGTAGTTTTTTATACTGACCTTTTTTGTTGTTGTTACGGCAGAATGAACTCAGGGACACTCAACCACTGAGCCACAATCCCAGCCCTATTTTGTATTTTACTAGAGACAGGGTCCTGCTGAATTGCTTAGTGCCTCGCTAAATTGCTGAGGCTGGCTTTGAACTCGTGAATCTCCTGCCCTTGCCTCCCAAGCCGCTAGGATTACAGGTGTGCACCTGGCGATCGATACTGATCATTCTTATTGTCGCTAATTAATTTTTAAAAATGTTTGTAGTTGTAGATGTACAGCCTGCCTTTATTTTATTTGTTTATTTTTATGTGGTGCAAAGGATGGAACCCAGTGCCTCACACATGCTAGGCAAGCGCTCTGCCCCTGAGCTACAGCCCCAGCTCCTTGTCTTTAATTTAAGAATAGCTTGGCTATTGAAAATAAAAAGTGCTGTGAACATTTGTGTTCAGGTTTCTGCGTGGACGCACGTGTCCACCGCTCTCTGGTAGGTGCCCAGGAGAACCGAGGCCGGCCGGAGGTGTGTGAGCGGGTGGGCGCTGTAAGGAGAGCGCCCAGCCCTCTTGGAAAGTCGCACCCCGAGACGTCCAGTTCCACGAGCTCCTTCCTCCCCTCCAGGAGAAAGCTAGTCAATTCATTTGCGGTTTAGAGCAGAAACTGCCAGCCAGTGAGGGGAGGCAGGCACAGTGGGTGTCACAGGTTAATTTCAGGCGTGCCTTGATATGTTTTTCACGGAGAATAAGTTTTTTTTTTTTAAATATTTTTATTTATTTGCTTTAGTTGTACTCAATGCGTTTTTTTATTCAATGTGTTTTATCTGTACATGGTGCTGAGGATCGAACCCGGGTTGCCCACGTGCTAGGCGAGTGCTCTACCGCTGAGCCACAATCCCAGCCCCGCGGAGAATAAGTTTTGATGAAGTTTTATGGCAGCCACTTAAACGTCTGCGACCGTGGAGACACGCGAGCCCTCCTGCGGGGCTCCACGCGGCGCACTGCCGCCAGAGGGCGCTCGCGCCGCGCCTCAGGGTTGCTCCTAGGGCAGTAGCAGGGTGCCTCTCAGCGGTGACGTTTTATGTTGTATTTGCCCAAAAAGAGATTTTGGATTTTTTTGGTTGTTTACTTTGTTCTTATTCTCCACGGATTTTGAAACAAACATGCAAGGGGCGTGTGATACTTTTTACTTCATCAACTTTACCAACCAGTAGCCTTGGAAGCACCCTCCTCCTTAGATGTTTCTAAGTAAAACACAATCGGTTTTCTCAATGGTTACTTCTCAATCGGCTTTTATTTTCTAGATTTTGATCGCTGATGTTAACAGTCAAGTGATTCCTACTGGAGGTCCCAAGTCTAGGGGCTTGTGCATAGTTCCTTTGGCTCCTGGTGCCTGAGAAGAAGCCCCTCTGGGCTGAGCCAGTCTGTGATGGACAGCAAGGCCTTGGCTGCAACCAGGACCCTCCTGTGCACACGGTGCGTTCTGCACGTGCTCTCCAGAGGGCGGACCCGGGCCTGGGAACTCTATGCATTTCTCTTTGGAGGAATTCGGGCCCCTCTTGGAGGAAACTGCAAGTTGTTCAACACCACGATTGGCCTGGTCACCTCATTGTTGAGACTGTACATGGTGACTTCAGAATATTGACGTTCAGCCAATGCCAGAGAATAAGGACGGTTTGGGGATGGTGTGATCATATTCATCATTTTAACCTTCTCAAGGGCAGGTGAGTGGCATGAAATAATTCACCTTGCAATGAATTTCTCACCAATCCATCCCCCAAACCTCTGATCATCTCCAACATGAACTCTGCACCCACAAATAATGCCTCCCTTGTCCCCTCCCTCCAGCCCCAGGTGATCTACTCCCCGCCCCTCATGGATTTGCCTGTCCCAGGGGCCTCTCTGCCTGGACTCATGTAGCACATTTTCTTTTGTGCCTGGGGCCTCTCACTCAGCAGGGTGCTCTGGAGGTCCACAGGAGCCAGGCAGGTGTCAGAACCTCCTTCCTTTTGGGGACACCTGTTGTGTGTGTGTCAGTTTGTCTGGCCTAGGAGACTTTTGGACTGTCTCCTCCTCCCTCACAGTGCTGGGGTGGACATGTGTTACAGGTGCTGTTCAGGTCTCTGCTTTTGCTTCTCTCACACAGACGTCCCGAGTCCAACTGCAGGGTCAGGTCTGCATTTTGTGTCTGGCTTTTTGAGGAACCACCAAACAGTTTCCACAGCAGCTGAACCATCTTGCATTCCCACCGGCAATGTACCAGGGTTCTATTTCTTGCCAAAACTTTTATTTTCCATCTTCTTTTTTAAAATATTTATTTATTTGCTTTAGTTGTACACAATGTGTTTATTTTTATGTGGTGCTGAAGATTGAACCCGGGCAGTGCACGTGCTAGGCGAACGCTCTACCGCTGAGCCACAACCCCAGCCCCATATTTTCCATCTTCTTAATGTCCACATCCAAGAGGATGTGAAGTGGTTCTTCATTGTTTTTTTTTTTTTTTTGGTATTGGGGATTGAACTCAGGGGCACTTGACCGCTGTGCCACATCCCCAGCCCTATTTTGAATTTTATTTAGAGGCAGGGTCTCACTGATTTGCTTAGCGCCTCACTTTTGCTGAGGCTGGCTTTGAACTTGCAATCCTCCTGTCTCAGTCTCCCAAACTGCTGGGATTATTATAGGCCTGTGCCACTGTGCCCAGCCTTCATTTGTTTTTATTTTTATTTCAAAAAAATTTTTAAAAAATTGTTCTAATTAGTTGCACATGACAGTAGAGTACATCTGGACACGTTGTACACACATGGAGCACAGCTCCTCCTTCCTCTGGCTGTACGTGGTGCGGTCACTCCAGCAGTGTGGCCATACATGTGTACAGGGTGACAATGTCTGTCTTGTTCCACCATCCTTCCCATCCTCACAGCCCCTCCCAACCCCTCACTCCCCTCTGCACAACCCGAAGTTCCTTCATTCTTTCCTACCCCTGCTCTGCCCACTATGGATCAGCATCCACTTATCAGAGAAAACATTCGGCCTTTGGTTTTTTGGGATTGGCTTCACATAGATTTTTTTTTTTTTTGGTACCAGTGTTTGAACTCAGGGGCACTAAACCACTAAGCCACATTCCTAGACCTATTTTATATTTTCTTTAGAGACAGGGCTCACTGAGTTGCTTAGTGTCTCACTTTTTGCTGAGGCTGGCTTTGAACACAAGATCCCCCTGTCTCAGACTCCTGAGCCACTGGGATTACAGGTGAGTGCCACGGCTCCCGGCTTTGATTTGATTTTGATCTGCATTTCACTAATGACCAATGATGCTGACCCTCTTTCTGTGTGTGCTGGACATCTGCAGGTCTTCTTTACCCATTTAAAATATATTTTCTTGGGCTGGGGTTGTGGCTCAGTGGCAGAGCACTTGCCTTGCACGTGCGCGGCCCGGGTTCGATCCTCAGCACCATGTAAATATAAATGCATTGCATTGTGTACAACTAAAGTAAATAAATTAATATTTAAAAATATATATATATTTTTTTCTTGATTCATAAGAGTTGTTTGTGTAGTCTGGATTTTAGACCCTTATCAGAGACATGGCTTGAAGAAATCTTCTCCCATGCTATAGGTCATCTTTATAATGTCTCTTGATGCACGAGAGGTCTAATTTTTTAAAAATATTTATTTTTTTTTCAGTTTCTTGTACCTGTATTAAATTATACATCAACGTATTTTTAAAATTTATTTTTATTCTAATTTGTTATACATGTTTGCAGACTGCAATTCATTTCACATTACATATAAAGAGCACAATTTTTCAAGTTGCTAGTTTTCCATAAAGTATTTTTACCACAATTGTGTCTTCATACATGTACTTAGGGTAATGATGTCTAACTCATTCTACCATTATTTAGTTGTACACAATGCCTTTGTTTTTACGTGGTGCTGAGGATTGAACCTGGGCTGCACACATGCTAGGCAAGCGCTCTACTGCTGAGCCATAACCCTAGCCGCGAGTTCTAAATTTGTTTTTTTTTGTTTTTGTTTTTGTTTTTTTTTGGTACTGGGGAGTGAACTCAGGGGCCACACACCCAGCACTTTTTAAAAAAAAAAATTATTTATTTGTTTTAGTTGTACACAATGCCTTTATTTGTACATGGTGCTGAGGATCGAACCCGGCCGCGCACGTGCTAGGTGAGTGCTCTACTTCTGAGCCACAATCCCAGCCCCCTAGCCCTTTTTTGTATTTTATTAGAGACAGGGTCTCACTGAGTAGCAAAGTCCTTGCCATTGCTGAGGCTGGCTTTGAACTCGAGATCCTCCTGCCTCAGCCTCCCAAGTGCTGGGATTACAGGCATGCCCCACTGCGCCGGGCTCAAGTTCTAAATTTTATTGAGGCATAAGTGACCTCTTTTTCCTTTTCTTTTTTTACTTTATTCGTATCACATCTAAAACAAATTGCCAAACTCCAGCTCATGAAGACTGAACCCTCTGTTTTAAGAGTTTTAAAGTTTAGCTCTAATGTGTAGGTTGCTGATCCATTTTGAGTTAAATTTTGTGTGTAGTGTGAGGTGTGAGATAGGGGTCCAACCTCATTCTTTGACCTGTGGATATCCATTTGTTTCATCTATTGAACAGGCTATTCTTTCACTATTGGACAGGCTTTGCACCCTTGTCAAAAGTCAGTTGGGCTGGGCACAGTGGCGCACGCCTGTAATCCCAGCACTTGGGAAGCTGAGGCAAGAGAATTGCGAGTTCAAAGCCAGCCTCAGCAATGGCGAGGCACTTAGCAACTCAATGAGACCCTGTCTCTAATAAAATACAAAAAAAAAGGGCTGGGGATGTGGCCCAGTGGTCGAGTGCCCCTGAATGCAATCCCTGGTACAAAAAAAAAAAAAAAAAAAAAAAAAAAAAAAAAAAAAAAAAAAAACTCAATTTGCCATGGTTTCATGGGTTTATTTCCATTTATCTCTTGATTATATTTACATATGTCTTTGCTAGCACTTACTGGTGTTTTTATTTTTTTCTTCAGTGCTGGGGATCAAATCATGCTAGGTGAGTGCTCTACCACTAAGCTATAACAATGAGGTGAATTGATGGGTTATGAGAGCATTAACTTAATCGGTGCATTAATTCCAATAGGGATCAACTGGTGGTAACTGTAGGCAGGTAGGATGTAGCTGGAGGAGGCGGGTCATTGGAAAGTGCCTTTGGGGTATATATTTTGTTCTTGGTGAAAGAAGCCTTTCTCTGTCTCTGCTTCCTGGTGTGATATCCTGAGCTGCTGTCCTCTGCCACACCTTTCTTTTTTTTTTTTTTTTGGTACTGGGGATTGAACTCAGTGGCACTCGACCACTGGGTCACATCCCCAGCCCTTTTTTGTATTTTATTAGAGACAGGGTCTCACTGAGTTGCTAAGTGCCTCGCCATTGCTGAGGCTGGCTTTGAACTCGTGATCCTCCTGCCTCAGCCTCCCAAAGTGCTGGGATTACAGGCGTGCGCCACCGTGCCCGGCTCTGCCACACCTTTCTAACATAATGTTTTATGCCTCACCTTGGGCTATGAGGAGTGGAGCAAGCTGTTGATGGACCAAGATCTCTGAAACTATGAGCTTTTCCTCCTTAAAATTGTTCTTGCCAACTCTTTTGGTCATAGCATCAAAAAAGCTAAATACTGGGACTGAACCCAGGGCACTCTACCATTGAGCTACATTCCTAGTCATTTTTATTTTTTATTTTGAGAAAAGGTCTGGCTAGATTGCTGAGGCTGTCCTTGAAATTGTGATCCTCCTGCTTCAGCCTCCCACGTAGCTGGGTTCAAAGGCGTTGAATTGCCACTGAGCCTCACCCTGTACTGTCATATTGACATATGGGGATTGAACCCAGGGTCTCATGCCTGCTAAGCAAGCACGTATCAATGAACTATACCTCCAGTGTCCATATTGCTTTAAGTAAAACTTTGTAATAAGTTTTGAAATTGTGAAGTGCAAACCCTTCAACTTTGTTTCTTTTCAAGACTTTTTTGGATATTCTGAGTCTCTTGAAATTCCATATGAATTTAAAGACCGGCTTTTCCATTACTGCAGAAAAGTCCATCAGAATTTTGTGTTTTTTTTTGCATATTTTTTGTTGTATTATACTTGTACATAATGGTGAGATTCATTGTTATGCATTCGTACATGCACACAACGTGACAATACAATTTGGCCAATATCATTCCCCATTATTTCCTCTTTCCCTCCCCTCAGCCATCAGAATTTGACAGTGTTGGCCTTGTGTCTGTAGATCATCATGAGCAGCGAGCCTCCCAATCCAGGGACCTGAAAGTTATTTCCATGTATCTAAATTTTCTTTTTTTATTCTTTTTATGGTGCTGAGGATGGAACCCAGGGCCTCATACATGCTAGATAAGTGCTTTACCTCTAAGCCACATCCCAAGCCTTGAGACAGGATGTGCTTAAGTTGTCCATGCTGGTCTTAAGCATTCATCCTCCTGCCTCAGCCTCCAAGTAGCTGGGTTTCAGGCATGCACCACCACATGGCCTTATTCCTAAGTATTTTGTTTTTTAGGATGCTTTTGAATATGGAATTGCTTTCTTAATTTATTTTTCAGCTGGGTACGGTGATGCATGCCTGTAATCCCAGCACTTGGGAGGCTGAGACAGGAGAATTGCGAGTTCAAAGCCAGCCTCAGCAATGGTGAGGCACCTAGCAACTCAGTGAGACCCTGTCTCTAAATAAAAATACAAAAGGACTGGGGATGTGGCCCAGTGGTCGAGTGCCCCTGAGTTCAATCCCCAGTACCAAAAAATAAATAAATAAAGTTATTTTTCAGATTGTTCAGTGCTTGTGTATAGAAACACTATTTTATGTATGTTGATCTTACACTTCATAATTTGGATGTCTTTTATTATTTCTTTTCTGTCTTTTAAAACATTTGGTTATTACAATTTTCCCATTCTAAAATTTCTGTTTATTTTCAAGTCAGCTATGTTAAGCTTGGCTTTTATTTCTTTAAGTATAGCTAGTTGATGGTCTTCACTTGATAGCTGCAATATCCTAAATCTTTGCAGGACTTTTATGTTGTCTATTATCTTTGCTAGTTCCTCTTTATTGTGTCATTTTTCCTTGTGTGTCTGCAAACTGGATATTTAGTGTGAACAATAATTGTAGAAATTATTTGAGATCTAGGATGATGGTACTTTTTTTTTTTTTTTGTACCAGGGATTTAACCCAGGGATGGTTAACCACTGAGCCACATCCTCAGCCATTTTTTTTTTTTTTTTGAGACAGGGTCTCACTAAATAGCTGAGGCTGGCCTCAAACTTGCAATCCTCCTGCCTCTGTCTCTGGAGTTGCTGGGATCACAGGCATGGCTACCATGCTAAAGGATGGTATCTTTCTTGAGGAAGGATTTCAGTTGGAAGACTGATGACAGGAACAGTTTGAACCACTCTAATTCAAGTTCCAAGACTGAAGTTCCCCAATCACCTGTCACACAAAACTAGGCTTCAAATCCATGTGGGGCCTAATTTATGTTTTTATTTATTCTTACCCAGAGGGCATGGTCATTTATGGCTACTGATCAGAGAAAAGGATGGCTTGCCAGACCCCCAGCTATGTGGCCTCTGGCCTTGGTCCTCTTTGCCCTGTGTGGCCACAGACCTCAGCACAGTGTCCAAGCTATTTATTATGTCTCAGACAAAGCAACGTTGAGGGACAGGCTTCCTTCCTGGGTTCTTGAACCTTGTCCTAGATTGTAGCTTTGTGGAACTCTTTGAAGCTTTTATGAACATGTACATGTTTTTACATAGTTTAGCTCTGTCCTTCTGGTTTTCTTTAGTGTTAACTACTACTCCGGAATCCCATATACACTGTAGAATCAGCTCCTCAAGTCTTGGTGTCTGTCTCTGTTTCTGATTCTCCCTCCTTCCCACATACTCCTTTCCTGATGGGATTTTGGTTATATTGACTCTGTAGGTAAATTTGGGGACTATTGATTTTTAAAAATATTCCTTTAGTTGTATATGGACACAATACCTTTATTTTATTTATCTTTATGTGGTGCTGAGGATCGAACCCAGGGCCTCACACATGCCAGATGAATACTCTACCTCTGAGCCATAGCCCCAGGCCAACAATTGGTATCTTTATGACATGAAGTTTTCCAATCCATTGGACTAGAGATATAGCTCAATGGTAGAGAAATTGCCTAGCATGCACAAGGTCCTGTGTTCCATCCCCACCCCCAACCCCATCAAATCATTTTCCAACTCTAGAATTTCTTTCTTTCTTTTTTTTTTTTTTTTTTTTGGTTTGATACCAGGGACTGAACTCAGGGGCACTCAACCATTGGGCCATATCCCCAGCCCTTCCTTGTATTTTTTATTTAGAGACAGGGTCTCACTGAGTTGCTAAGTGCCTTGCCATTGCTGAGGCTGGCTTTGAACTTGAGATCCTCCTGCCTCAGCCTCCCAAGTGCTGGGATTACAGGTGTGTGCCACCATGTCTGGCTTCCAACTCTAGAATTTAAAAAAAATTAGGCAAGTGCTCTACCACCGAGCTACACCCCCAGTCCAATTTTTAAAAATTAATTTAAAACTTGCAATGATCTGAATTTAGCAACTGATCTCAAGAATATAGTTATAGCTGGACCTGGTGATGCATGCCTATAATCCCAGTGGCTCAGGAGGCTGAGGGAGGATGATCTCAAGTTCAAAGCCAGCCTCAGCTACTTAGTGAACCCCTAAGCAACTTACCGAGACCCTATCTCACAAAATAAAAAAGGGCTGGGTATGTAGCTCAGTGGTTAAGTACCTGGGTTCAATTCCCAGTAACCCCCTCTACCAAATTATATGTTCTTCCTCTTGTACAAAGAGGAGACATTTATTATGTTTTATCTCTTCCTTCTTTCTTCCTTCCCATTCTTTGTTCTTATTTAAAATTTTTATTTTTATGCCCCTTTTATTCAAAGATTCCCCATGAATATTTTTATTAAACTTCACAGCCACATTACCAATAAGAATATTTTTAAACTTTTTTAAAAAATATTTATTTATTTACTTTAGTTGTACACAATGCAATGCATTTATGTTTACGTGGTGCTGAGGATCGAACCCGGGCCGCGCACGTGCGAGGCGAGCGCTCTGCCGCTGAGCCACAACCCCAGCCCTATTTTTTAACTTTTAAAAAATATTTGTTTGTTTTAGTTGTACAAGATGCCTTTGTTTTTACGTGGTGCTGAAGATCAAACCGGGTCACGCACGTGCTAGGCGAGCACTAAACCACTGAGCCACAACCCCACCAATAATTATTTAAACAAGTTTTTCAGCACTATATTTTAAAGTTGCACGCATGTTTTCTCCTTCATTCCCATACTGTTGAACACTTACATGTTTAAATTTTTTCTATTACAAATCATAGTTTGTTGTTTCTCCTAAAAATATTTTTTCTTTTTTTTTTTTTTTTTTTCATTACTGGAGATCAAACCCAAGCCCCTAGTTCTTGCTAAGTGCACTCTCTACCACTGAGCTACAGAGCTACACCACAGCCCCTGGCTCAGGGAGGAGCCCTCCTGCCCAGGGCACAGGCAGCAAGGCTGCTCCTCCCACATGTGTGCCCATGCAGGTGCTCTGAGGAAGTAAGCTTCTCTGCCCCTGTGGAGGGTGACCCGTCCTCCAGGGCGGAGCTGCCTCTGCAGGCCCTGCAAGGGGGCTCACAGGAAGCTGTTGGTGGTCAGATCTTCCATTGCAATCCTTTATAGTATGTATGGTATTTATGCTGTCATAGCACACATTGGCCAATTGTGTGTGTTTCACAATTTGTGTAGATGCTTTGAGGTTCTGTTACCTTCCCAGCTGTGCCACATTTTAATTCTTATTTGGGAAGTGAAGAGGGCGAAACAGTCACCCTATCCACATGGAATCTCTCCATTCAAAATTTTGCACTTGGTCTGGTTTTGGCAAAGGGTGATGCTTCCTTTCCAAAGGGAAAGAGCAGGTCCTGATCACCTGTGTCTGCAACACCCGCTATGGTCCTCACACCTTGTGGGGTTGGTTAGGGTGATCCCTGTGCTTGCTCCTCCCTACCATGTTGTCCTCCATCATTTGCTCTGAGAGTCGCCTGGGGCTCTGACTGAAGAGTCTTCAGAAGCTAGGTAGAGCTGACTCAAGGGGCACTGTATGGTCTATAGGGAGGTCTGGGGCTGTCATCTCCACCCTCTGAAAGTCTTTGGACCCCAACTAAACCAAGATTCAGAGCCTGGGACTAGAACAGAAGATAAGGGAAGAAACTCCTCCTCAGCTTGAAGTCCACCTTAAGGCACGGGGCCCACCCCACCCTCTCACTGTCATTTAATAGTCCTGGGGGAACTCGAAGAGGTGGAGGGGCAGGCCAGGTGAGACACTTGAGGCTCAGCACAACCCAGGCTGGGTGCCAGGGACACTCTTGGCATCTCCTTGCTACCTTACTTGGGGAGAAGTCCCTGGGTCCACTATGTCCCAGAGGAAGGAAAAAGCCACTTTGGGGGATATGTCACTGTCCCAGGGACTTCAGAATGTTTCATGTCTTGGTTCCAATTGGCACCTATCCCAAGACTCATTCCTGAGATGGGTTCAAGTGAGAAGGAGATGGAGGAGAAGGACTCCTCCCTAGGGAACCAAGATCATGTTCCATGTCTGCATACCAGCCCTTGAGGCCTAAGCCCGGATGAGGAAGCCGAGAGGAGTGTGGTCTTGAGGTGAGATTTCAGCCCAGGCACGAGAGGCTGGGGACTGGGAGGACACTCAGGTGTGGGGCTGGCAGAGGCCTGAAGGGGGCCAGAAGGGCTTCTGAAAGATCTGGGTGGTGGCTGATTGATGTAACTGGAGCAGGACAGGCCAGGCTCAGGGCTCTCTAGGGACCTGGAACCACACCTGAGCAGTCTGGAGGAGTAAAGCGGGGCCCAGGAGGTCCTAGGTCTTGGTGGGTTGGAATAAGCCTGGCTGCAAGGAAGGAAACATAGTTTTTGGATTTTCTTTATTTTTCTTCTTGACTTCAAAACTCTACCCCATTTATCTCTGGTGACCTCAGGGCAAGGAAAGTCCAGGGGCTGCTGAAGGAGGTGGTGTGGGAGCCTCAGTCCTCACACCCAGATACAAACTTCTACTCACACTGATATGACAGTCTTACTGCCGGGACCCGTGTCTCAGGGTCCCCTCCCCAGTCTGAGAGACCAGGAAGTCTGTCCCCCCAACTCCTCCCTGTTGCCACAGTGGAATCGGCCTCTCCGGTTTCTGGTAACTTCATCAGGGCTGCATCTTGTTGCTAAGGCCAGAGATAACATCTCCCCATGGGTTACCTTCCCTGCCAGGCCCCTGCGGCTGGACCCAGGCTCAGAGGAGGGACCAGGGTGTGGGATGAACTGGGGGTGTGTGAGGATCTGTCAGGCAGAAGCAGGTTGGCTGAGCTGCTGGCATAGTGTCTTGGAACACTGCCATTTGATCCTGGCATGCCAGGAAAAGAAGTGGGCAGGAGCTGGTGGGCAGCCTGGCAAGGCTGTTGAAGACTACAGGTATCCTGATACCTCCAACTGAGCCTACTGACAAACCTCCAGGCCTGCGTGCAGGAAGAGACCCCCAAGGTCCTAGAGAACAGGTCCACCTTAACAGGGCAGCCCTGGGCGGGGCTCTCAGGATGCCACGGGCACAGAGGGCAGCACAGCACAGCAGCCAACCAGCACTGGATTCCTCATACCCTGTCTGCACCCAGCACCATGATCCAGGGTGCCTTGGAGGCTGGTGGGCCCCTCTGGGGCTGGGACGGGGATGGTGATGATGACTGGGACAATGCTGTGCTTGCTCTGCTGGCTTTGGCCGTGGTGGCTGCCACAGCACTGGCTTTGCATTGGTTTGGCTCAGGACAGGATCAGGAGGTGGCAGGACCAAAGTCCACAGCTCCTGTGACCCAGTCTACTCAAGAAGCCAGGCGGGCTCTGCATCCAGAGTCCAAGGTTAGTGGTGGCAGCGAGGGAGACAGAGGAGGGCAGGGGAAGCCACATCCTCCAAGACCCAGCCAGGGGATCCTTGCTACGTCTGCGGTCCAGGACCAGGAACCCCTCGTTGGCAGAGTTCTGGCTGGCACAGCGGAACTTCCACTCAGGACTCTTGGAAATGCCACCAGCGGAGGAGGCTTGGGAGAGCAGTGTGGTGACACCACTCCAGGAGCCCAGCGAGGTGAAGGAAGGGAGCCCCCCAGGCCGGACACTGCCATCCCGGGTGGGAGCAAAGCAGGGGCGACACCTGCGCCTCTCCTGATCCGCTTCACTCTTCGGAGTTCTGGCGGGGAAGCTGGACTGCAGGCGGGGTCGGGTGGTGCCGGTGTCAACGGACCAGCTCGCCAGGCCCGGGTCCACACAAAGCAACAGGACGTCAGCCGCTGGTACCTGCCTGGCTCTCTGGGGACAGTACGCCGCAGCCGGCGACGTAGGACCGACGCTGTCTCCAGAGACAGAACCTGCCGCCCCGCAAAGCCCGACCCCCTCCGCCTGGGCGCTGCGGTGAGTGTGTGGGACTCGGTAGACTCTGCGTGCCCCGCTGCAGTGGACGCCCACGCCCGCGGCCCAGGCGCAGGCTCCGGGCTGTCCGCCTCAGCCCAGGACCCGGCCCTGCAGGCGCTGCCCCAGGCCCCCCGCAAGCTAACGAGCCCCGGGACTCACCGCTCCGAGCGCGAGCGCGGGCGGGAGAAGTGCAACCCCCCGACGGCCCCAGCCCGCTCTCTGGCCTCTGGGGGCGAGACCAGAGCCCTGGCCCCCAGGGAGGCTCTGGGCGTCCCGGCCCCTGCGGAGGGCTGGCCCTGGGTTAGGAGGGCGGTCATCCGCCCCAGTGGGTTCAGCCGCACCCTGGACTCGGTGGGCTTCTCGCCGGCGGAGGTGCAGGCGGAATCCTGCGGCGGGCGTCCTGCCGGGGCCGGGACCCAGCAGACAGCGGCCCGTTACTCCACTCCAGGCTGGGCAGAACGGAGAAGCGTGGGGACCGTTGCACGGGAGAAGGGAGGGCGTCTCAGTCCAGTCAGAGCAGGGAGGAGGCGGCTGGTGGCCTGGCTGCCGACCTGGAGCCCTCGCAGACCCTGCGCAGAGGAAGGCCAACTGCGGAGGGCCACAGTTGCGTCCCCTCTACCAGTCGTCCATCCACGCCCCCGCCTCCTGGCGGCCGGGATCCGGGTCGCCCTTCCCCGGAGGCAACTAGTGTAGGCGTCGGCCTCCTCCCTGCAGCCCCCAGCCCCTCTCGAGTCAGCCAGGGTCTTTCAGAGAGCGGGAATGCCAGTGTGACGCCGGCCTCCTCATCAGCCCAGGTTCCCACTTCAGCTCCAACAGCAATCATAGCCCCTTCCCCATCCACAGTTCCATCCTCAGTTACAACCCCATCGCCAGCCTCAGCCTCAGCTTTGTCCTTAACCTCAGCCCCGCCCACAGCCTTAGCCCCCACCCCAGTCCCTGCCTCAGCCCCAGCCCCAGCCTCAACCCCATTACCATCACCAACGTCACTCCCAGACCCGGCCTCAGCCCCAACCCCAGCTGCAGTCCCTGTTCCAGTGAGTGGGTCAAGGCCTGCTTCTGGAGAGTACAAAGTGGGTCACGAAGGACAGATCACAAGTAGCTGGGGAAACCTTATTGCCATGGTTCTTAGAAGCCACCCCTTTCCCAGGCAAGAGAAGCCCAAAGGGAGTGCCTCCAGGGCAGTCCCTGCGAGCCCTGCAGGTCCCCGCTCTCTCACACTTTCTGAAGACAGACCATGGGCTTCCCCCTCTGAAGGGGCAGCCCCCAACCTCCAGGATAGTCACAGATCTTCTCTGGGGATTGTCACACAGGTGGGAGGACTGGCTAAGACTCCAGGTCAGGCACAGCCAATGGGCTTTGAAACCAATGGGGCTCCCACACCTGGCCCACCTCTAGGCCCAAAAGGAGACAGAACCGAGAAAAGTCTAGAGTCACTGCCCTCAGCTGCAGTGCCTGGGGCACCCTCACAGCCCTCTGTGCAGATGCAGTCTGGCTCTGCACCATCCTCTGCTATGGGGTGGGATTCTCAGCATGTCCCCAGACCACGGAAACACAGCATGTGTGAAATAGCCCTGAGCTCTGAGCGGCTGGTCAGCCAGGTGGCCCCCGAGCAGCACCAGGGTCAAGTGCTCAGGGAGGGGGCCAGCTCTGCAGGCAGTAGGGGAGTCCTCACCTCTCTTTCCCCCTCCTCTCCCTTCTTCTCCCTCCTCTTCTCTCCTTCTTCTCGGTCTTCCCTCTCTCTTTTCTCTCTTCTCCTCTCTTTCCCCTTCACCTCTCTCTCCTCGCCCCGTCTCTCCTCCTCCTCCTCTCCTCTCTCTCACAGAGAAGCAGAAAGAGGCCCAAAAACTCATGGTTTTTCTGAAGAAGCCAGGGAGTTGGGGGGTGGTCGAGGGGTCCCAGAAGCCCCACTTGTGGGCCTTGGAGCCTGCCACAGCCATTCAACGTCCCCAGAGGCTAGACCTGGACAGCTGCCTGGAGGTGCTGGCCTTTGCCCAGCAGCACGGGGAGCCTGGCCTCGTCCAGGAGACCTACGCCTTGATGAGCAGCAACCTGCTGCACGTGCTGGGCGACCCGCACCTCTACCGGCAGCTGAGTGGGGCCGACCGGGAGCGCATCCTCAGCCTGCGGACGGGCCAGGGCCAGGCAGTGCTGGGGGTCCTCGTGCTGCCCAAGCTCTACCAGGTGTGCCGTTCAGGGCTCCAGAAGAGCTCTCATGGTGAGGAAGCTCCTGCAGCTCAACCTGCGCCTCTGCCTCCTCGAACATTCCTCCATGTGTTCAACCCTCAAGAGAACATTTGGCGGCCCCTGACCCAGGTGCCGGAGGAGGCCCCCCTCCGGGGCTGTGGTCTCTGCACCATGCACAACTACCTGTTCCTGGCAGGCGGCATCCGTGGCTCTGGTGCCAAGGCTGTCTGCTCCAAAGAGGTCTTTTGTTACAACCCTCTGACCAACATCTGGAGCCAGGTTCGGCCCATGCAGCAAGCCAGAGCCCAGCTCAAGCTGGTGGCCCTGGACGGGCTGCTGTATGCCATTGGAGGCGAGTGCCTGTACAGCATGGAGCGCTATGACCCGCGCACAGACGCCTGGACCTCGCGTGCCCCCCTCCCTGCAGGCACTTTCCCTGTGGCCCATGAGGCTGTGGCCTGCCGTGGGGACATCTATGTCACAGGAGGTCACCTCTTCTACCGCCTGCTTAGATACAGTCCTGTGAAGGACTCATGGGATGAGTGCCCATACAGTGCCAGCCACCGGCGCTCCAGTGACATGGTGGCACTGGGGGGCTTCCTGTACCGCTTCGACCTGCTGCGGGGTGTGGGCGCTGCAGTGATGCGCTACAACACGGTGACAGGGTCCTGGAGCCGTGCTGCCTCCCTGCCGCTGCCCGAAGCTGTCCCACTCCGCTGTGCTGTGCTGGGCAACACCATCTACTGTCTCAACCACCAGGTCACAGCCACCTTTGCGGTCTCTGAGGGGACTGCCCAGTTTCAGGCCAAGGAGCTGCAGCCCTTTCCCTTGGGGAACAAGGGGGTCCTCTGTCCATTCGTCCTGACTCTGCCCCCAGCAGCCCGGCTGCAGACCTCACTCTGAGTGCCAGTGGAGAGCTGCACTCCAGGGACACCTTTCATCGGGGGAGACTGAGGGGATGTGGGGCATGGAGAGGGGATTGGGGTCAGAAGCTTCGCTCTTGTTTCTGGGGCACTTTTCCCTCTGTGTTTGTCTCCTGCTGTGAAGGCTGTCACTTATTTCTGGAGTGAGAGCCCTTCCATCTCCCTCCTCACCCTCCCCATACCCTGCTGGTGCCTGCCCCAGGTCCTTACCTGCTCTGGATGCCTCAGCTTGCTCCCAGTCTCCCGTCTGCCTGGGGAATTCCTGGGCCCAGAGCTAAGAAAGGAGAGGGATGGAAGCTTATTTGTGCTCCCTGTATTCTGTCAAGGTGGAAGTGGAAGCAAAGAGGACACCAGGAGATGCCCTTGCCTCTGGGACTTCTGCCATCCTGAGGCCTTTGAGGAGCCTTTTGACTCTTTCCTCCTGAGTCTGATTGGGTGTGGCCTTGCCTGTGCAGCTGGGTCTGCAGCCCCTGCACATGGCCCCGCCTAGACCTGACAGGACTGCTTGGCTCCTCTGCAACTTTCAGGTCTCTCTGTCCTGCTAGACTCCCATCCCCTTCCCCCAGATCTCCTTCTAAATGAGCCCCTTTTAGCTATGTGGATCAAAACAAGACATTTAACCTCCCATTTACCTTGTCTGTAAAAGAGGCACAATGGACACCTGTCACTCAGGAGAGCTGTAGAGAATGTGATCATCAGTGGGCCACCTGACATAGTCCCTGGGGTACGCAGCATGAGGAATGACATGTTTTCTCTCCCTGCGCACTTCAAAGTCCACATTAGGCAGGTAAATAAATCTGATTTCCTAACCCAGCACCTGGCCTGGTCTGCCCCTGCCTGGCTCTTTTTCTTATGCTCAACACAACTGCACCAAATACACATTCCACCCATTTAAAGCATCTGTGTCTTACTCTTGTCTTGCTTAGTTCACAAAATATGGCAGACAGCTGAGTGATCACAGCACAGGATAGAAAGGGTCCTTGGGTTGTGCTTAAAAATAAGTTTATTGAGAAACAAGTGCTGTGCACACAGCTATATATTTGGGTCACTGGCCCGTCTCTGTGGCTCGAGCGCGTGATGGATGACAGCATGGATGGGCGGCAGGGCCTACTGCTTACGCTTGGTCTCACTGAGCAGCTCCTGCCAGTTCTTCTCCATCTCCTCCTTGCAGTTGAGGAAGGCATCCTCCAGCCGGCGCATGGACTCCGCCAGAGTGGGGTTGGTACGCATGACCACCATGTCATAGGCCATCCAGGTCGCCTGCACTGCAACAACCAGACAGGCCCAGTCAGGCCACAAGTGGCACTGCAGCTCTGGGGCACCTCACTTGTGCTGCCAGGGAGCCAGACCCTGCTGGGACACCCCAAGCTCCAAGGAGAGAAAGCTTTTAGCCTGTAAGCTACAATAGGGCTCATAAAATCCCCTATGAAAACTCCTCCCTGCAAACAGCAATAATGATGCTTCCTAATTTCCAGTCTTAACTTCTGGAACCATCAGCCCATGGCAGTAAAAAGCTGGAGGCCAGTCTGATGTGAACTGGGAGAAAAATGGAGCAAACCACAGGTCCTTGCCTACACATAGTTCACGGCTGGTGGCTTCAGGGTGACCTCCCTAGGAGTCTACCCTGGTTCACACGCTCAGATAGGCCAACCATTCCCAGTCCTGCAAGTCCTCACTCTTGTGTTTCTCCATGCTCAGTGGCCTGGGATACCTGTCTACCTGCAGCTGTGCACCTCTGCGCTTTCATTAAGGCTCAGGCCAGGGCTGCTTCTGGGGAGGTTTTGCTGCCTGCCCTGTAAGATGCCTTGAGTGTTCACACTGCTTTTTCCCTCTGAGAGCAATTTGAGGGCAGTGTGCCCTGGGCTTCCAGGTGAACACATGACTCTTGTGCAGACTCAGTGGAAGTATGCAGAAACCCCACTTTTCACCATCTGCCACCACGGTGGCTCTACATTCTAGAACTGCACAAAACAAAGGTCACCCCTTCTGTGTGACAGCCCAGCACAGTGGATCTGTCTCCTTAACACTCCTCTTTGTCAAGCTAAAAAATACTCTGTACTCTGGGAAGCTATGTCTTCAAGGAAATTAACCAAAGAGGATACAAGAAGCATGATTAGTAATAAACGCACAAGTGTATCTCACACAAACAAGGTCAGTCATGTGGCAGACTTGAAGTTTCATAGTAACACCTGTTTGATTAGGGAAAATTGTTAGAAAAGGTGTATGCAGTGTCCCAACAGAGTTCATGACTCCAGCTAGTATAGGGATTCGTAGACTTAGGGAAGCCTGAGTGACCCCTGGGACACTTCTTACAATGGAGGCTGCTGCTCCCCTACCCATGGTGATTCTTGTCTGACTGGTACCCAGGGGCCTGAATGCTAAAAACATCCTGGATTGATCTGGTGCAGGAAGTATGCAGACCACCTTTTATAACCATGGAGAGCAGGTGACACATGGACCAGGATAGAACTTGCTTCCCAGCTCTCCGCTGGCTGGCCTGTGGCCTTGAATAAGGAGTTGGACTTGGCAACCCCAGGCTCTACTTATGCAAAGCAGAGCCTACTTCCTGATCTCATGGCTTGCTGTCAAGGTTAAATGGGTAATGCACATCAGCTGCCTAGCACATGTGTCGTAGACCTAGTGTTTGTGGCCCCCTCCAAAATCACTTGTTGAAATCTAACCCTAAGATGAAGGTATTAGGAACCAGGGCCTTTGGAAAGAGAGTGCTGACGGGCATGGAGCCCTTCTGAATGGGACTGGTATCCTCATAAAACAGACATGAGGGCTCGTTCTCAGCCACGTGAAGACACAGTGAGAAGGTGACTGCAAACCGGGAAAGGCTTCTCATCCGCACTAGATCAACTTCCCAGCCTCCAGGACCCTGAGAAGTAAATGTTTGTTGTGTCTTTTTTTTTTTAATTATTATTTTTTAAAAATATTTATTTATTTACTTTAGTTGTACACAATGCAATGCATTTATGTTTACATGGTGCTGAGGATCGAACCCAGGCCACGCACGTGCAAGGCTGCAAGGCGAGCGCTCTGCCGCTGAGCCCCAGCCCCAGCCCCTTTAATTATTTTTTTAAATATTTATTTATTTGTTTTAGTTGTACACAATGCCTTTATTCTTACGTGATACTGAGGATCAAACCCAGGCCGCATACGTGCTAGGCAAGTGCTCTACCGCTGAGCCACAATCCCAGCCCTGTAGTGTCTTTTAAACCATTGTGTCTATGTCAATTTGTATAGTGTCAAAAAACAATGAAGACAGAAATTGTGCTGGGCACAGAGGCACATGCCTGTAATTCCAGAGGCTCAAGAGGCTGAGGCAGGAAGATCACAAGTTCAAGGCCAGCCCCAGCAACTTAGCAAGGTCCTAAGCAACCTAAACAGACCCCATCTCAAAAAATAAAAGGACTGGGGATGTAGTTCAGTGAAAATAGCCCCTGGGTTCAACCCCTAGTACAAAACAAAACAAAACAAAAACAAACCCTCACCAAAAAAACAGAAAACAAACAACAACAACAAAACCCAGCCAACCAATCAAACAAAAATGAATAAGCAAATAGGCCAGGTATGGTGGCACATATCTGTAGTTCCAGCAACTCAGGAGGCTGAGGCAGGAAGATTGCAAGTTTGAGGCCAGCCTGGGCAGCTTAGCAAGACCCTATCTCAAAATAAAAATAGAAAGGGAAGCCTGGCGCGGTGGCGCACGCCTGTAATCCCAGCACTTTGGGAGGCTGAGGCAGGAGGATCGCGAGTTCAAAGCCAGCCTCAGCAATGGTGAGGCACTTAGCAACTCAGTGAGACCCTGTCTCTAATAAAATACAAAAAAGGGCTGGGGATGTGACCCAGTGGTCGAGTGCCGCTGAGTTCAATCCCCGGTACCAAAAAAAAAAAAAAAAAAAAAAAAAAAAAAAATAGAAAGGGCTCGGAAGTAGGCCAGTTGGTAAAGCACTTATGGGTTCAATCCTCAGTATCACAGGAAAAAAAAAAAAAAAACACAAAAAACAAAGAAGTGGGTTGTTGCGATAGCAAGCACCTGTAAGTGTGGAAGTAGCTCTGTAATTGGGCAGTGAGTAGAGGCTGCAAGAGCTTTGAAGGGCATGCTAGAGATTGATACAGTATTACCATGTATGGAGCTTTAAAAGTAATTTTGGTAAGTGCTCAGAAGAAAAGAGGAATTTAGAGAATACATAAATCATCAGGAATAGACTGTGGGGCTGGGGCTGTGGATCAGGGTAGAGCGCTGGCCTCACATGTGTGAGGCCCTGGGCTCCATCCTCAGCACCACAAAAAAAAAAAATTAAATAAATAAGGGCCTGGGGTTGTGGCTCAGCGGTAGAGCGCTCACCTAGCACGTGTGCGGCCAGGGTTCGATCCTCAGCACCATGTAAAAATAAAGGCATTGTGTACAACTAAAACAAATAAACACAACTAAAAATAAATAAATAAATAAAATAAAAGGTACTGTGTCCAACTACAACTAAAAAATAAATATTAAAAAAAGAATAGACTGAAAATACAAATGGAAAAAACCATTCTAATGAGGTACCAGATGGAAATAAGGAAAAAGTTATCAGAAACCAGAGAAAAAGTGATCCTTGTCATGATGCAGAAAAGAATTCACTGAATTGTGTTTGTTTTCTAGTGTTTTGCAGAAAGTCGAACTTGTAAGCAGCAAGATTGGATATTTATCTAAGGAGAGTTGCTTGAAGAAGATACTCTTATAAAATAAATAATTGAGGTACTCAGGGTAAAAAGGATGGATAAGAAATTAAAATTGGTGTGGATGGGTAACAGCTCACAGACATGATCTTCCATAGGAGCTAGAATTCTGACTCTGAGTTTCCTATGCCAAAGCAGAGAAGGAAACATGTTCAATTGACTCAGTACAAAAGAGAAACAATCCATCCTTTAAAACACCACTACCCTAAAGGACAAATTTCCAATGGGGCTTTTTTGTTAATATTTATTTTTTTAGTTGTTGGTGGACACAATACCTTTATTTATTTTTATGTGGTACTGAGGATCAAACCCAGTGCCTCACACATGCTAGGCGAGTGCTCTACCTCTGAGCCACAACCTCAGCCCCTCCAGTGGGTCTTTATGAAAGAAATGTACTGCAGTTGAAGGTGACCTTGATGACACTCCTGCTTTTCTTTACTTTTGAGATGGTCTGGCTGTATTGCCCAGGCTGGCCTCAAACTCCTGGGCTCAACCCAGCCTCCTGCCTCGGCCTCCTGCATCATGACAAGAATCACTTTTTCTCTGGTTTCTGATAACTTTTTCCTTATTTCCATCTGGTAGCTCATTAGTATTGAGATTACAGGTGTGCACCTCCCTCCCAGCTTAGCATCCTCCTTTAAATACAAGGTGGTCCTTCCTGACTATGGTTAGGATCACTGGTAAAAGAAAGCTGGTATCAGGGTGGCAAAGCACAGCTTAGAAAGGCAGTTCAGCCCTCTCTAAAGTCCATGGAAGGTTTTAGAATACACACAGTAGGAAGGACTCATGATCCTCAGAAAATTCTCCAAAAATACATGGTTTTTGAGTTTTTCATTCATTTGTTTGGTGTTTACCGAACACTTTTGTGATGGTTTCAAAGGCAGCCCTGCTGGCATGAAGGGTGTAAGGTTCACACACTGCTTTCCTGCACGGGAGAGACAAGCCATCGACTGGGATGATTGCAGGCAGTTAAAGGTACTATGGGGAAACAGGCCATGTGCTGTAACAAGGGGGGAGGTGGGAGGAGTTCACTTGATATACAATTTATGTCAAATAAAAGTGCGCCTGTGCTGGTTCTAGGCACTATTTTGTATTTTGTTGCTTAGTTTGTCTATTTCTATCCCAATATAATAATGTTTTAAATTCATGGCTTTATAGCTTACTTATATAGCTTTATAACCTATTATACAGCTATATATACAACATGATATACTTACATAGCTTTAAATAGCTTTATAATAAATCTTGTTAGTTATAGGGTAAGCCCTCTGTCCCTATCTGTCTTCCTCAGAAATATCTTAGTATATTCTTTTTAAAAAAATATTTATTTATTTGCTTTAGTTGTACACAATGCGTTTATTTTTACATGGTGCTTAGGATTGAACCCGGGCCGTGCATGTGCTAGGCAAGCGCTCTACTGCTGAGCCACAACCCCAGCCCCTTAGTATATTCTTGACTCTCAGGGCTCTCATAAATGTTTTAAAATCACCCATCACATTTCATGAAAACCCAGATAGTATTTTTTCTAATGCTTCCCCTAATTTTTTTATTCTAATTTATTATCTATGACAGCAGAATGCATTGCAATTCATATTATACATATAGAACACAATTTTTCATATCTCTGGTTGTATACAAAGTATATTCACTCCATTTGTGTCTTCATATGTGTACTTTGGATAATTATGTCCATCTCATTCCTCCATCATTTCTAACCCCCTGTCCCCATCCTTCCCCTCCCACCCCTTTGCCCTCCGGATAGGATTTTGTTAAGAAAAAATGTGTTTAGCTGTAAATGAACATAATAGCTTTATTTATTTTTTTATGTGGTGCTGAGAATTGAACCCAGTGCCTCACACATGCTAGGCAAGCACTCTACCACTGAGCCACAACTCCAGCCCCCAGATAGGATTTTTTAAATAATATCTTTACTTTAATTAATTAATTAATTTTTATGGTGTGCTGAGGATAGAACCCAGTGCCTCACATGTGCAAGGCAAGCACTCTACCACTGAGCTATAATCCCAGCCCCCTCAGATAGGATTTTTTAAAAAAATATTTTATTTATTTACTTTAGTTGTACACAATGCAATGCATTTATGTTTACGTGGTGCTGAGGATCGAACCCGGGCCGTGCACGTGCAAGGCGAGCGTTCTGCCGCTGAGCCACAGCCCCAGCCCCAGATAGGATTTTGATTAGAACTACTTTGAACCCTTAGATGGAATTTGGAAAGAATGGACACATTTATTACATTAAACCTTTCTATTCATGAAGGTAAATATGGCTCCATTTATTTTTATTATTATTTAAAATATTTTTTTTTAGTTGTAGATGGACACAATATCTTTAATTAATTAATTAATTTTAAATATTTATTTATTTATTTTAGTTGTACACAATGCCTTTATTTTTACGTGGTGCTGAGGATTGAACCCGGGCCGCACAAGTGCTAGGCGAGTACTCCACCGCTGAGCCATAACCCCAGCCCCATTATTTATTTATTTTTATGTGGTCCTGGAGATCAAATGCAGAGCCTCACGTTTTAGGCAAGCACTCTAACTGAGCTACAACCCTAGCCCCGATTTTTATTTTTTTTTAATATTTATTTATTTGTACACAATGCTTTTTTTTTTTTTTTTTTTTTTTTTTTTTTGGTACCGGGGATTGAACTCAGGGGCACTCGACCACTGGGCCACATCCCCAGCCCTTTTTTGTATTTTATTAGAGACAGGGTCTCACTGAGTTGCTAAGTGCCTCGCCATTGCTGAGGCTGGCTTTGAACTCGTGATCCTCCTGCCTCAGCCTCCCAAAGTGCTGGGATTACAGGCGTGCGCCACCGTGCCCGGCTACAATGCTTTTATTTTTACATGGTGCTGAGGATCGAACCTGGGCCGTGCACATGCTAGGCGAGCGCTCTACCGTTGAGCCACAATCCCAGTCCCCCTTTTAAAATTTTTATTTATTTATTTATTTTTTTGTGGTACCGGCATTGAACTCAGGGGCACTTGACCACTGGGTCACATCCCCAGCCCTTTTTTGTATTTTATTTAGAGACAGGGTCGCACTAAGTTGCTAAGTGCCTTGCCATTGCTGAGGCTGGCTTTGAACTTGCGATCCTCCTGCCTCAGCCTCCCAAAGTGCTGTGATTACAGGCATGCACCACCGTGCCCGGCTCCTATTTTTATTTTGAATGTCTTTTCATTTTTAATTTTTGGTACTGAGGACTGAACCCAGGAGCATTTTACCACTGAGCCACATCCCCAGCCCCTTTTGCTTTTGTTTTTATTATTTTGAGATTGGTCACTAAGTTGCTTAGTGCCTTGCTAAGTTGCTGAGGCAGACCTTGAACTTGGAATCCTCCTCCCTCAACCTCCCAAATTGCTGGGATTTTGGGGTGTGTCCCTATGCTCAGCTATTTTTAATATCTTTTAGTCTGGACTGGGGTTGTAGCTCAGTGGTAGAGCACTTGCTTAGCACATATGAGGCACTGGGTTCCATCCTCAGCACCACATAAAAATAAATAAAGTAAAGGTATTGTGTCCATCTATGACTAAAAAAACCATTAATTTAACATCTTTTGGTCAAGTTTTTTCTGCACAAGTTTTACACATTTCTTGTTAAATTTTTTTTCTGAGGTAATTTATAGGTGTGTGTGTGTGCACGTGCACCCATATGTGTTAGTGTTGTCACTGTAAATGGTGCCTTAAAGAAAATGTGTTCTAGAAGCTGAGGCAATAGCTCAGTGGTAGAGCACTTGCCTAGCATATCCAACGCCTTGGGTTTTGATTCCCAGCAAAAACACACACACACACACACACACACACACACACACACACACACATCCTAATGCTTTGCCTCTGATATGTAAAAATGTAATTTATTTTTGTATATTGATCTTATATCCCACCCCACTGCTAAACTATTATTTCCGACCATTTGTGTTTTAGAGGTAGCAGCCAGCTCCCAGGTGGGCTCTCAGCAGGCATTACCCTTTGGTAGGCACAGCTTTGTATAGTTTTCTCTTATACCAGAGTTGATCCATGTGATAATATCGTACAGGTGACATGATGCCATTTCAGAGATTTTCTCTGAGCAAAGGTATGACCAGTTTTATGGAGTGGCCACATGGGAAGACTCCTGCCAATAGCTACCTGAGTTTGGAAGGAGATTTCCCAGCACCCAGTCCAGTGTTTGGAAACTGAAGCCATGGCTGGTATCTTGACTGTGATCTCACACAAAATAGCCAGAAATCACCCAGCTATGCCACACCCAGACTTCTGAAACCTTCAGAAATTGTGCCATAATAAATGGTTTTTAATTTTCACTTTCTAAGTTTGGGTTAATTTGTTACACAGCACTAAATAACACATAACTGACTTTGGTACTGGGAATTTGGTGCTTCCATAACAAGAAGCTAAAATGGCTCTGGAAAGGGGTGACAAATGGAAACTGGAAGAGCACTAAGGATTTGGAGGACAGCGCTAGTAAAAGTTTAAAGTGCCTTGAATGCAGCGTTCATAGAATTTTGGACTTTGATGTGACTACCAATAAGGGCTTTAAGAGAAGTGAGAAAACTTATTAGAAGCTGAAGGAGAAGGGATCCTTGTTATGTAGAGGCAGAAAATTCAGCAATACTGTCACAAGAAGTAATTTGAAAGGTAAAAAATGTAGCTAATGAATTATTTACTAGGATTTACCTATTTTTGTTTGTTTGTTTTCGGTGCTGAGGATTGAATCTAAGGCCTTCCACACAGGCCAAACACACACTCCATCACTGAGCCACACTCCAGCCCCAACTGACATGTTTAACATTTTACTCATTCTCCATTGATTTGTGAATTTCAGATCTTCCTTTGGGGAGTCATATTCCTTTTACTTGGTACGACTTTCAGAGGTTCTTTTTTTTTTTTTTTTTTTTTGTGGTACCAGGGATTAAACTCAGGGGCACTCGTCCTCTGGGTCACATCCCCAGCCCTTTTTTGTATTTTATTTAGAGACAGGGTCTCACTGAGTTACTAAGTGCCTCGCCATTGCTGAGGCTGGCTTTGAACTCGCGATCCTCCTGCCTCAGCCTCCCAAAGTGCTGGGATTACAGGCGTGCGCCACCGCGCCCGGCTTCAGAGGTTCTTTAGAGCAAATCTATTTGTGATAAATAATGTCAGTTTTGTTCATCTGCAGATGTCTTTGTCTTCTTTACTGAATAAATCTGGGTTAATAGTGTTTTTACAATGTTTAGTTTTTTTTTCCACCAATTCCTAGTCTTCATGATTTTTGTTGGAAAATCATTCCAATTGTCATTCTTTTGATGATCTCTCTCTCTTTCTTTGGCTTCCTGCTGAATTTTTCTCTTTGTCTTTGATGTTCTGAAGTTTCACTATCCTGGTATGAATTTAATTTTCTTTTGCTTGGGATGTATTTTGTTCTTGGATCTCTGAGTCAATTTTTCATCAGTTCTAGAAAACTCAGTCATTATATTATTAAATATTGTCATTATTCCATTCTAACTTTTCTTTTTTTCTGAGATCCCAATTAGAACCATGTTAGACCTTCTTAATATTTTTTCATTTTATTTATTTTTGCAGGGCTGGGAATCTAGCCCAGGGCCTTGTGTGCATGCTAAACAAGTGTTCTACCATTGAGCTATGACCTGGTCCCTTCTTTATTTTTTATTTTTTGATTATAGGGATTGAACCCAAGGGTGCTAAACCACTGAACCACACCTCCAGCTCTTTCTATTTTATTTTATTTTTTTAATTTGAAACAGGGTCTTGCTAAATTGCTAAGTCTGGCTTTAAACTTGTGATCCTCCTGCCTCAGCCTTCTGAGTCATTGGGATGACAGGCATGCACCACTGCACCCAGCGCTTCTTTGTTTTTGATGCATTTTTCTTCTGTTTATGAATTCTCTTTTCATGTCTTCAACTGTTATTGATGACATTTCACAATGCTTATTGTGAAATATTATTTATTTTATATTATTATATATTATTATACTATATTATTATATTTTCATTATATTATTTATTTCATTTTATTTTTCATTTTAGAATCTCCATTTGTTTTTACCAATGGCTGTTCATCCTTAAATTTCTTTTATGCTCATCTTTTATTTCATTTATTACCTCTTAAACTGTTTTATATATAGCTACTTATGTTCTGTGTCTGACCTCATCTTCAGACATCTAAAGGTACTGATTCTTGTTTCTTTCACTAACAGTGGCTTACCATTGCATGCCTGTGGTAATCTTTTTATGTGAGGTCACTGCTGATGTAGGTGCCATCCAGGACCACGTTAACACTCTTGAGGATTTTGGTACTGAGCAAGAGTCATAACATTCAGCTTCTCTACCTCTCTGATGCTTCAAGATTCAGTACCTGTTATAGGGTGGATTGTTTCTTCCCTAATTTCATCTGTTGAAATCCTAATTCCTAATACTTCAGAATGTGACTATATTCAGAGATTGTATTTTTAAGAGGTAGTTAAGTTAAAATGAGGTCATCAGGATGTGTCCTAATTCAATATGAGTCGCATCCTGATGAGGAGAGGAGATTAAGACACAAACAGAGGGGTCATCATGTAAAGACACAGGAAGGAGATGGACATCTACAAGCCAAGGAGAAACCAACCTTGCCCACACTGCTAGCTTCCAGCACTGTGAGAAAACAAATTTCTGTTGTTTAAGCTGCCCAGACTATAGCCATCTGTAGGGCAAACCTAGCGAACACACAGAGGATCCCATTATAGAGCAAGATCTGCTCCTGCTGCTCTGGCTCCTGCTCTCCCAGTTGCTTTGCTCTTGGTCTTTGCCTTCAGCATTAGGACACTTGTTCCCAGCCTCTCACCATTTGAAGCTCCAGCTCCTGCATGACCTGCTGAGCTACCTAGTTGAGCCAGGCTCATCTCACTAGGTTGATGGTACCATGTGCAGTTTTGGCCTTGCATGAAGGATTTTAGCCAAAGAGAGTGAGTGGGGGCTGAAATCAAAATTATGGTTCTTTCTTCAAAATGAGAAGATTGCCATCTGGCTAGAGGGGGTGCCTTTTCTAATTCATTACAAAGGAGAATTTTTCCAATCATCTACTCAGAAAAAGCAGCATCTTTTTTTTCTATTTATATGGAGGTGCAGTATGATACAGCAGAGGCCTTATTAACCAGATTAAGTTTATTTTGGGGTGTGGGTATGTGGGAATATCTTGGGGACTTTCATCTTTTGTGTGTCCAGTGATGCCTTAAAAATGTGTTCTATCGGGGCTGGGATTGTGGCTCAGTGGTAGAGCGCGCGCCCAGCACGCATGTGGCCCGGGTTCAATCCTCAGCACCACGTAAAAATAAATGCATTGTGTACAATTAAAGCAAATAAATAAATATTTAAAAAAAATGTGTTCTATCTAAGCCGGGCGCAGTGGCACACGCCTGTAATCCCAGCACTTTGGGAGGCTGAGGCAGGAGGATCGTGAGTTCAAAGCCAGCCTCAGCAATGGCGAGGCACTTAGCAACTCAGTGAGACCCTGTCTCTAATAAAATACAAAAAAGGGCTGGGGATGTGGCCCAGTGGTCGAGTGCCCCTGGGTTCAATCCTCGGTAGCAAAAAAAAAAAAAAAAAGTGTTCTATCTAGGTTTTGTTGGGGAGGGATGGAAGAATCCTGCAGGGCCCCCACCCCCTGCACCACAAGCTGGGATTAAGGTGTGGCCACCCCAGGACTACAGCTCCTTCACAGTCACATTAGCAGTGCAAGGCTATTTGCTCCTCAGCACATGCCTTTTGTCCTCACTAAAACAGCACTCTCCAAATTACCAAATGACCTCAGTATTTCCAAAACCAAAGGGATGTATTGATCATCATCTCTTCCTGAAACTGTCTCCTGTCTTAGATGGCATGATGCTACTCTTCCAGTTCTCTCTGTGCCTATGACTGTCTTTCTTCTCCCTTACAGTGAAACACCTTTGTCTGTTTTTCCAATTGATGGCATTTCTCAGGGTTGTGTCCTTGTGCCACCACTCTTTGCTATGAACCTACGCATGGTCAGTATCACGCACACATTGTGAAAAGGAAAGTAGTCAGACCTTTTGAAGATTATTAGACTCAACTTAGACTAATTCCTGGAGATCCAAAGCATCACTGTTGTCCACCAGTCAGAGTAGAGGCTGTGGAGGTCAGGTGATCAATGGAGTGTCAGCTCTGGTCTGTCTCACAGGGGACCATGGGCCTCTGAACCCACCCTGTGGCTATTTTTCACAGTTTCAGTATGCAGAATTGAAACAGACCTACTTAGTAACCAGTACAATCGCTACATTGGTTTACTAACTCATGAGGGATGTCATGGTGCAAAAGGTGAATGGAAGCCAAGCAGGACTGCCTCCAGCTACGAGAGCAGTAGACCAACTGCATTCCTGGAAACTGCAGACTTTGACCATCATTAAAACCCTGAGAGAGCCGGGGCGCGGTGGCGCACGCCTGTAATCCCAACACTTGGGAGGCTGAGGCAGGAGGATCGCGAGTTCAAAGCCAGCCTCAGCAATGGTGAGGCACTTTGTAACTCAGTGAGACCCTGTCTCTAATAAAATACAAAAAAGGGCTTGGGGATGTGGCCCAGTGGGTCAAGTGCCCCTGAGTTCAATCCCTGGTACAAAGATCCAAAGCATCACTGTTGTCCACCAGTCAGAGTAGAGGCTGTGGAGGTCAGGTGATCAATGGAGTGTCAGCTCTGGTCTGTCTCACAGGGGACCATGGGCCTCTGAACCCACCCTGTGGCTATTTTCACAGTTTCAGTATGCAGAATTGAAACAGACCTACTTAGTAACCAGTACAATCGCTACATTGGTTTACTAACTCATGAGGGATGTCATGGTGCAAAAGGTGAATGGAAGCCAAGCAGGACTGCCTCCAGCTACGAGAGCAGTAGACCAACTGCATTCCTGGAAACTGCAGACTTTGACCATCATTAAAACCCTGAGAGAGCCGGGCGCGGTGGCGCACGCCTGTAATCCCAACACTTGGGAGGCTGAGGCAGGAGGATCGCGAGTTCAAAGCCAGCCTCAGCAATGGTGAGGCACTTTGTAACTCAGTGAGACCCTGTCTCTAATAAAATACAAAAAAGGGCTGGGGATGTGGCCCAGTGGTCAAGTGCCCCTGAGTTCAATCCCTGGTACAAAAAAAAAAAAAAAAAAAAAAAAAAAAAAAAAAAAAAAAACCTGAGAGGTTTTAATGGGACATTTCCACCACATCCTTATTACACTTGCCTATTTGGCCTGTGCAGAAGATGGATCTTAGAGAATGACAGCAGATTATCAAACTCAATCAGAAGGTGATTACAGATGTGGTTTAGTTAATGGAAAAAGTGAACAAATGAACACATTCCCTGGCACCTGGTATGCAGCTGTTGATCTGGCAAATGTTTTTTCTCTGTATATGTTAGCAAAGACAATCAGAAGCAGTTTGCTTTCAAATGATCAGGCCAATAACTCATCTTTACTACCCTTAATCAGGTCTATCAACTCCTCAGCAGCTATGGTTTGGATCTGTGTGAAAGGCTCTGTCACCAGCCTATGGCACTACTGGGAGGTAGTGGAACCTTTAGGAGGTGATCCCCAATGGAAGGACGTTAGGTCACTTAAGTGGTTTGCCCTCGGAGGAGGGGATACTGGGACCCCAGCCCCTTCCTTTTTCTCTCTCCTTGCATCTGGTTACCATGAATTGAGCAGCTTTGTCCTACCACCAGCTCCTGCCATGATATTCTGCCCCCTACATGCCCCAAAACAATGGGGACAATGGTCCAGGAACTGAAACCTCAGAAACTATGAGCCAAAATAACCTTTCTTCCTTTTAAGTTGATTTTATCAGGTATTTTGTCATGGTGGTGAGAAGCTGACTAACATACCAGCTGGTACATCACACTGATGATATTCTGCTGATTGGACTGGTGAGCCAAAGAAACCAGATACAAGAGTGTGTAGCATGTGATTCCATCTAGATGAAATTTGGGGGATGCATATTGTTAGATGGTGCTAGGGATGGAGGTTGGAGATGAGCTGGGCAAGACAAAAAGAAACCTCTGGAGTGGCAAAAATGTTCTGCATTTGGATGCTGGTGTTGTTTAACTTGCCACATACATTTGGCAAAGCTCAGTGCACTGTATACTTAAAGTGTGTTTATTATATTGTATGTAAATTATACATTAATGAAGGTGACTTCAGGAGCAATAAAAAGCAAGAACAATATATATCAATTGTGGTAAAGGGTATGCCAGAGATAAATCCACATTCCCAAATGATTTAAAAGAAAAAAATAAATGAACACAGAATTCAACTCAGAGTTGTTTTTTTTAAAAATATTTATTTATTTGCTTTAGTTGTACACAATGTGTTTATTTATGTGGTGCTGAGGATCGAACTCAGGCAGCGAACGTGCTAGGCGAGCACTGTACCGCTAAGCCACAACCCCAGCCTCTCAACTCAGAGTTTTAATAAAATAACAATAAAAATTAGGAAAAGCAGAGGAACTCTCCCCTCCTAAGAAATCCAGATAAGTCAAAATATAGAAAAATAGAAGCACACTGAGATGCTTTCCTGGCCCATGTGCCCTTCTCTGAGAATTACCATCACCCACAGGATCCTAGGACGAATTTAGCCTGAACATCAGTCTTATTACCCATATGGCCTAGCCCACCCTGGCCAGGGGTGATGTACACCACAGCATAATTTGCAGCATGAAAAGTAATAGATTGTACACATCTTGGAAGGAGCTGATACATGTAGTTCTGGATAAAAAAAATAAGAAATAGTATATTTTATATACTATTAACATATAACAATACTATTTACATAAATTAAAAACATGTATATAAAAATAGCAGGCGGTGGCGCACGCCTGTAATCCCAGCACTTTGGGAGGCTGAGGCAGGAGGATCGCGAGTTCGAAGCCAGCCTCAGCAATGGCGAGGCACTTAGCAACTCAGTGAGACCCTGTCTCTAAATAAAATACAAAAAAGGTCTGGGGATGTGACCCAGTGGTTGAGTGCCCCTGAGTTCAATCCCCGGTACCACAAAAAAAAAAAAAAAAAAAAAAAAAAAAGCAGGGCTGGGGTTGTGGCTCAGCGGTAGAGCGTTCGCCTGGCACGTGCGTGGCCCGGGTTCGATCCTCAGCACCATGTACAAATAAGCCCATTGTGTACAGCTAAGGCAAATAAATAAATATTTTTAAAAAATAGCAGTATACATTTTACAAGAACATAAACACAGAAAGGTATACATTAAGCACATTAGAATTGTTTCTTGTGGGTGGAGAGAGGGGACGGAATGGACCATGGAGACTAGAGGGGACAAATAAAATATTAAGCTGGAGGGCCTGTATGATTGTGATATACCATGTACTATGGGCCATGGAAAAAATCAATCCTCTATATCTGAGATAGAAATAAATGAAAAACTGACTATGCAACAGTGTAACTTGAGAATAGGGGGATAGTCTTGAGGAAACCACACAAAATAAAATGGAAAAGAACAAAGAAATAAAACTGATTACAGAAATGATGATAAGATACAGCACAACAGAGATACACAACATGGACAATTGGAATTCCTAAAGAAGGAAACCAAAGAAACAGAACAACTAGTATCCAATGAAATGATAAATGAAATGTGTTCATAAACATTCTCAAGTCCGGCCTGGGGTTGTGGCTCAGCGGTAGAGCACTCACCTAGCACATGCGTGGCCCAGGTTCAATCCTCAGCACCATGTAAAAACGCATTGTGTACAACTAAAAGCAAATAAATAAGTGTTAAAAAAAATTCTCAAGTCCACTGTTCTAGGGGTTCGCCAGGTCCCAGGAAAAGTGTCACATAACACAAGTCTTGTCTTGCTGGAATCACAGATCTTCAAGGATAAAGAATCTTAAAGGCAGAAGAAGGAAGTTGCTCAAGAGGAAACTGTAGCCTCCCATCACTGCACAGTGCCACCAAGTTCTCCTCCAAGCCACAGAGAAAGTGATCACGGACTCAACCAAACTGCCATCCAGGTGTAAGCACAGACACATATTCTCAGGCGTTTATGAAATCAAGGAATATAGGTACTAGGTTTAAATACTCCATCTGTTTGAATACACGATGTATGTCACAATGATTGTAGGGATTATGATTACAGAATTTAAATGTTATAAATCTTCTGTGTGTTGTGCGGGCAGCGGGGGTACTAGGGATGGAACCCAGGAGCGCCGTACCACTGAGCCACATTCCTAGCCCTTTTTATTTTTTATTTTGAAATAGGGTCTCACTAAGTTGCTGAGGTTAGCCTCGAATTTAGGATCCTCCTGTCTCAACCTCCTGAGTATCTGGGATTACAGGTGCACTACTTTGGTCAGCTGATGTTATAAATCTTGATAACATGCAAATAGTAGTATAGCTAAAAGCTAACTATGACTTGGTTTCTTTATCTATAAAACAGGGATGACAGTCTTGTATAACATCATTGTGGAGACGCAATTACCTAATTATGTAGTATTTAATAGTAAGTTCTGAGTTTTTCCGATGACAGTTATTAGATACTGAATAAAGTGAAAAGATATAACTAAAGAAATAACACTAGTTTAATGTTTCCCACAAACCAACTTTCTTCCCTCCTTCCTTTCTTTCTTTTTCTTTTTTCTTCTACACTTTGATTTTTTTTATTTCCAAATCTTAGGCTTATGTACAGAAGGTAAGAGTACTGATAAAATCAAAAACAGACCTAAAGCTGGGCGTGGTGGCACATGCCTGTAATCCCAGCACTTGGGAGGCTGAGGCAGGAGGATCGCGAGTTCAAAGCCGGCCTCAGCAATGGCGAGGCACTTAGCAACTCAGTGAGACCCTGTCTCGAATAAAATTTAAAAAAAAAAAAAAAAAAGGGCTGGAGAGGTGGCCCAGTGGTCGAGTGCCCCTGAGTTCAATCCCCAGTAAAAAAAAAAAAAAAAAAAAGGGGGCTGGAGGGGCTGGGGTTGTGACTCAGCGGTAGAGCGCTTGTCCAGCACGTGCAAGGCACAGGGTTCCATCCTCAGCGCCACATAAACAATAGATAAATAAACGTCCAACTACAACTAAAAAAAATTTTAAAAAAAGAGGGGCTAGGAATGTGACTTAGAGGCTGAGCTCTTGCTTAGCATGTGTGAGGCACTGGGTTTAATACCTGGTGTTACAAACAAACAAAAAAAATTAAATTTGAGTTACAGTATGCATGCTTTTTGTTTTGTTTTGTTTTTGTGGGGCTGGGAAGAAAAATCTGAGCTTTGCACATGGTTAGGCAAGTGCTCTACCACTGAGCTACATGCCCAACCCTAAAGTACACATGATTTCTAAAGTTTGTTTTACATTATTATTTTCTCTAGCAAAACTTAGGCTCACAAATTATCAGAATTACATATATTCTGAGTTAATAAAGAACAAATGAAATTATAATGGTGTTACTACCACTGCTGAGTGGAAACAGGTTTTCTGATGACAGTTATTAGATACTGAATAAAGCAAAAAGATATAACTAAAGAAATAACACTAGTTTAATGAATAAGACAACAAACTAACATTTCTTCCCCCAAATTTAGAAATTTGCTCAGATCTATTGCTGTTTCAGTCCACTGAACTGTATCTCTCCCATTCTTATCACTGTTATGCTGAACACTCTCTATTTAAATGTTTTTTAATGATTTACAGAAAGCAAGCCCTGGTCTGCTGACAGGTGTCATAGTCACCTGTTCATCATCTGATGTGAGTTGTCACTACATGTGAGTTGCATCTGGTAATTTACCAACTGCAAGTCACTATTTCTGCCCTCAAGAAGTACTAGTCCATGGGCTGGGATTGTGGCTCAGCGGTAGAGCGCTTGCCTAGCACGTGTGTGGCCTGGGTTCGATCCTCAGCACCACGTACAAATAAACGCATTGTGTACAACTAAAGCAAATAAATAAATATTTAAAAAAGTAATAGTCCGATTACAGAAATATGATGCAAAACCCACAGAAAATAATTCAAGGTCATCCAGTGTTAGGGTCAAATTTTGTGATTATAGCTACTGCTATGAAAATTGAAGGTAGTCAAAGAAAGCCTTGTTAGAAGAAGGAACACTGGATATGAGCTCAGAAGTTTAGGGAATGTTCAAGCTATTGAAAAGAAGGCATGCTGTTTGGGAAAACATCCTACCTGAGATTTTTTCCATCTCTTCCAATAGCTTTTCCAAGTCCTTATTCAGATCTGACAGCATTCGCAGCATGTTGTCATAATTTCTTTCCCCAGGGTCAGAATCAGCCATCTAGGTGGTGCACAGCAAGAAGCTGCCATGAGATGGACTGGCATTTCAGTTCCACTCCACATTCCACAGCCAGTAATCCTTTAAATAACTCTTCCCTGGCGTTTAGATTCGGAAAGTACCACTTACTTCACGGGCATTAGCAGCAGTTGCCACAGAGACCGAGTCCTAGCTTGAGTAGAAGTGCCTGGGTTCAAATCCTGGCTTCCCCACGCATTAGCTAGTCATCTGGGCAACTCACTCACCTTTTCAACTATAGTTTCATACTTTGTAAAAGGGAATTTCTAATAGTACCTGTACCTTATGGATAGGGCTTTTGTAAAGGTTAAATGATATAAATTATGTACTCTTCTGCAAATACCTACAACAATAAACACTTAATAAATCATACTTATTGTTATTTAAAATATTGAATGCTAACAAAATCACTCCAGATCCTCTTATGATCTTTACTAATCACATCAATTCATTCCATTAATAATTGATGCTTATATTCTTAACTACAAGGCTCTGGGCTAGATAAGATGTGAGAAAAATAGATTATTAAGGCCATAGAAAGTACCAGGGAATTTATACTCATCAGATTATGAAGGAAGAAACTAGGCAACTGTTAATCAGGTAGGGGACAGGCCCACACATGGTGCTGTTCTCAGGGTGCATGTGGATGTGTGGGGTACAGCTTCTTGGCTCTTGCTACAGTTAGAGGCCTCCACTCTGGCCTGTGGCTCCCAGGCCTCTCCCATCATAGCAGGTCTCAACTGGTGTTAGGCTTGTGCTGATCTGCCTGTCAATCCTTCTTATTAAGGTGAAAATTCTGAGGAGGAGCATGGTACCCTCTAGCAGAACTGAGAACCAAAGGTGTAGGAGCAGGGTGTATGGTCTTTTGGGATTTGTAAATGTGCTACTTCTGTGGGCATGGAGCCATTCCTCATTAGGGATTCCATCCCTCCAGCTAGCTTTAAATTATTATTATTATTATTATTATTATTATTATTATTTGTAAGTAGAGATAGCTTGTTAAGAATAAGTGGAGAGGTGTAGGAGGCAGGGCAGGGAGGGGCCTGAGAATGGTTGATGGAAGAAAGAAATGTCTGGAACACCTTCCTTGACTCTCTGTTCGCTGGCCAGTTTCTCCCTTTCTTTTCCCAGCCAGGCCTCACACATGTGCCTGCCCTGTAGTTCCTACTTCCTCAACACCTGTCCTCTGGCTTCTCTCTGTCACTCCCAGAAACTGCTCTTACCAAAAATCAGAATGGACCACTGCAGAAGGTTGAAAGGAGGCAAAAGCAGGAAGACTAGTTAGGAGAGCACTGCAGTACTCTAAAGGTATCACTTAAGATGACAGTAGCTTGGACTATGGTGGTGATATCAATGATGAATATCATGACACTTCATGAATAGAAGGGTCCAGCATCTTGTGGAAGAGCAGTCAGTAGAATTTGGTGTAGGAGTTGATGGGTCTAGGTTTGCAGAGGCTAGCGGTGGAAAGAGAGGGCTCCTAATTTTGGTGAGAGCACCTTGGTGGATGGTGATGATATTAACTGAAATGGGGAAGAGCAGGAGAGGAGCAGAAGGAAAGCCAAGAGCCCTGTTTTGAACATGCTAACGAGAGATCTATTAGGTGGGCCTTTACATGGAGATTCAGAGAGGCAGCTGAATAAGTGGGCTTGGAATTGAAGAGAGATTGGGCTGAAGATATGATGTTTGCAGGCTCTTTTCACCTTCATATGGACTATTATCAGAAGCAAAGAGATGAAATGAAGCACAGGGAGATTGGAGGGACAGAGTGTCAAATAGTCATAAGGATGGAGGCTGTGGCCATTTGACTTTGGATCTGGAAAGTAGGTTCATGAAGATGGTACAAGACTTGAGGTGAAAGAAGGCGGCTTTGAGATTAGGGTTCACTGTGTTTCTTCCTGATAAAGTTGCCCAGGAAGGTAGTAGGATTGTGATGGATGAAGCCTGGACCAGTGTCAAAGCCCAAGGGCATGGGGGTAATGGCAGATAGTGAGGATGAGGGTGAGCAGAGAGAATGTGGAGGTGGGTTGGAGGGGTCTGGGTTGGTATTGCTTTGGGTGTGAAGGGCTTGAGAAAGCAGGGTTGCTGGAGAGTGAGAATCCAGAAATATGCAGAATGCAAGGGTCTAGGGTCCCATTTGTGGTCTGAGGATGTTGCCTAATACAAAGAACTTAATAGTATCTGGGACACCCCTTTAAATTAAGAAATATGAGGGTATTTGAGGGGCTCTTAAATCAAGGGTGAGGGGTGAGGGTCTGGGGAGTAACAGGACAGAATGTGTGTTTGATATGTGGGAAGGGGAGACACCTAGAGTTACGGAAGTAAGAAAGACCTGGGCCTACCCCTGGTGTGCAGATTTGAGGGACTGTGTGGTGGTTTCAGGTGGGAGGTGTATGTGGAGAACAGGTATCCCACCTAAATGGGGTGAGGGTGAGAGATGCAAGATGAGTGGAATGAGAACCACGGTGTGTAGAGTTCAGGACCTATAATGTATGGTGGGAAGAGACAGAAGTGGGGGATTGTGGTGAGGACATGGAGGAGTTTAGGGGGAATGTGGGGTGAGGAGCTGAGGTGAGGGGTGTGGGGCAGAAGCTGAGGTGAGGGTTGTGAAGTGAGGAGCTGAAGTGAGAGGTGTGAAGTGAGGAGCTGAGGTGAACGGTGTGAGGTGAAGAGCTGAGGTGAGGAGCTGTGGTGAGGGGTATGGGGTGAGAAGCTGAGGTGAGGGTTGTGAAGTGAGGAGCTGAGGTGAGGGGTGTGGGGTGAGGAGCTGAGGTGAGGGTTGTGAAGTGAGGAGCTGAAGTGAGAGGTGTGAAGTGAGGAGCTGAGGTGAACGGTGTGAGGTGAAGAGCTGAGGTGAGGAGCTGTGGTGAGGGGAATGGGGTGAGAAGCTGAGGTGAGGGTTGTGAAGTGAGGAGCTGAGGTGAGGGGTGTGAGGTGAGGAGCTGAGGTGAGGGTTGTGAAGTGAGGAGCTGAAGTGAGAGGTGTGAAGTGAGGAGCTGAGGTGAACGGTGTGAGGTGAAGAGCTGAGGTGAGGAGCTGAGGTGAGGGGTGTGAGGTGAGGAGCTGAGGTGAGGGTTGTGAAGTGAGGAGCTGAAGTGAGAGGTGTGAGGTGAGGAGCTGAGGTGAGGGGTGTGGGGTGAGGAGCTGAGGCGAGGGGTGTGGGGCAGAAGATGAGGTGAGAGGTGTGAGGTGAGGAGCTGAGGTGAGAGGTGAGCAGGCTGAAGCCCAGGGGAAAGGCGGGTGTCAGGGGACGGGTCGCAGTGGCAGCCGAAGAATGGCTGGTGCCACGCTGGTCGCTGGGCGGCCTGCTCACCTGGCCGGGTGGCGCTGGCTGGCTCAGGTCCCGCGCCGAGGGAAGTAGGAGGCGGCTCCTGGCAACCACGCCCCGCCCCTTTCCGTTGATAGCTCCGCCCCCAGAGCGTGCCTCTCGCCCCGATTGGCTGTGCCCGGCAAAAGGGCGGGGCGCTCCTCGGCCTCGGGGAAGCCCGGCGAGGAGAGGCGCCTCGGGGCCACCTGCCTGGCGCCCGGGCCGGAAGTCAGGTTCCCTCTCCCCGGTTCTGCCTGAGGCCATGCGTGCGGGGACTTGTGTGACCACTGTGTCCCAGTGTCCAGCGCAACACGTGGTATAGACAACGCTGTAAACCTTTGTGAAACCAGTAGCTGAATGTCCAGTATTTGCGGCCTTCGCAGGGACCGCGGCGGTCGGCCTGTGGCCGCTGCCTTGGGGAGGGCAAGCCAAGCCCGGGCGGCGCCAACGGAAAGCGGCAGGGTGCACACGGGAGGCCGAGCTGGGCCGCGCGGGTCCAGGTCCGCCGGCGCTCCTGGCCTCTGAGCAGTGGAGGCAGGACTCGCCGAGCAGGGAACGGCCCCCCAGGGCTGCGCCGCAGAGGAGTGACGCGGTGAAGGGGCCCGTCGGCCACGGGAGGCGGGATGGAGAGGGCGCAGGCTCTGGCTGTTTGGGTGAGTGATGATGGAGGTGTGGACAAGGATAGGCATGGCCACGGCGGAGGGGAGTACCCAGGGCCAAGAGGTGGTCAGAGGTGTACCGGACAGAGCTTGGGCGTGTGGGAGTGAGGGAGAAGAAGGAATAGGCACGTGGCTGGAAATGGTAGAGGCTGGGCGGGAAAGAGCACCAAGAGGCCAGTTTGGAAGGTGGTTAGTTTTGGTTTTGAACACCTTGTGTCTGAGAATACTGACAAACCCAGACCCTGCTGTGCGTTCTGTCCAGTAATCTGATCTTCAGCAGTCCAACCAGGAGGAGGGAAGAGGAGCTGGAGTTGAGCCAGACAGTTCTGGATACTGAGTGAGCATTGCCTGTTTATCGAGGAGACTGCTGCCTGGGCCACACCTCCTCCCTCAGCTGCCAGGCTTCTGTTCCTTCTCAACTTGGTTTTCTGGCTGTCCTTTCCCACCTATGACCTGCCCTTCATATTTCCAATCATCCTTCCATTTGCTTAAATAGCCCAGAACTGATTTCCATTATAACACTCCAGAAAAACTGGAGGTTAACTGGGGTCAAGTCTGATTGTAAGTGTAGTCCCATCAGACTTGAGAAGGTGTTTACCAGGATTCCAGGCAGAACGTCCACCAAAGGCAAGGATGTGGATGAGCCTGCCTTCCTTGGGTAATGGAGAGGGGACTCAGGGAAGATCAGTTTGGCTGCAGTGTGAGCAGATACAGGTATGCTATCTGAAATTTCCTGCAGAGCCCGTGCCATGAAGGTTTGGGCTCTTAGGAAGCTCCTAGATGTAAGTCTGCTTTGTGTCCTTGTGCATCTGAGACCAGCTGTCACCAAACGTTTCCATTACAGACTTGGCGCTCAGCCTGACTTCACTTCCTACATTCCCTTGCAATGAGTTTTGGCCAGGGGGTTGTAGATGGGCTAGGGCTGGCCTCAAACTTTTGACCCTTTTGCCTCAGCCTCCTGAGTCGCTGGGATTACAGGTGTGTGCTACCATGTTTGGCTTTCCTCACTAAAAGAACTTGAATGACTGAATTTCAACATTAATTTAAATCCAGCTTGTTGGAAACTTCCTGTTCATTGCTCTCCAGGGATTGGGTGAGCTGATGTCTCCAGAAACCTACAAAAACCCAATACTCTTTCCCAGGGGATGTTACACAGGCACTGTGAGAGGCTAAAATCTGTGAAGATATTTTGGAAGCTCAAGAAAGCTCTAATATGGAATGTAACATTTTATGATCATAGTTGTAATTTTTATAAACTCGTGGAGACTCAAGAGGTTAGAAGCCTCTGCCCTGGGAATCCTCTCATTGCTCTGAAGGTTTTAACTACCTTTAAAATGGTTATAAGGCTAAAAGTGGAGGCACTCAATCCCTATGGTGCCTGCCTCACCTGGCAATGAATTACACTGGGCAGAGAGAGTGCCATGTCCAGCACAGGGCCATGTCTGTGGTGGGTGCTCAGCAAACACTGGTTCCTAAGTGAAGGTCCCAAACCTAACCTGATCCACTTCTGTGTTCTGAGCACCTAGAAAGCACTGAGATCTGGATTAATTCAAGCATGCAGCAATATTAATTGAGCACCTACTCACACTGATCATAAGAATTATTTTTGGTTTACTTAATGTTATTTCTGAGTGAAGGGATATGTTGTATCCTATGTGCCTTCTTCCAGACACAGTCACCTGGCACTCTGGCCTCAGGCCTGGAATTTTGGCCCCACCTAATCTGGGTGGATGCCACAGGCCTCTGCAGAGTTGTGCTCCAGCCCAGAGGGGTAGAGTGGGCATGTCTGAGTATGGAGGAGTCAGATGGATCCTGCCCTCTGGAAAACAAACAGAAGTGGCCTTGGGGAACAAGTGAAGATTCTGAAGCAATGATTTATTCCAAGTGCACATGAGGGTGTGAATAGCAGTCTCAGAGCCTGCTTCACTTGCAGATACACACACTTCAAAGCAGGCCACAAACCCCTCATGAAAAGTCCCCCAGACCAGGCCTTCCTTTCCACCTTTCTGACCTGAATTGGGACCGGGGAGGGCCTTCTAGTTCCCAAACAAAACATAGGTATCTAAGGTCTGAGAGAGAATTACACAGCCTTATTTTTATTAGTATCTACCAAGAAAAAAGATTAAATCAAAATTCCCTCCCTGTTGCAACCCCACCTCTGCCTCCTAGGCCCTCAGGGAGCAGCGTCCACCTGGGGAGTGCCTGCTGCCAGAGCTGTCCTTGGAGCTGGGCACCTGTGCAGGGCCACCCCTTGTGCCTGCGAGCCAGTCACAGGCCCCTTCTTCCACAATGAGCAGACGAAAGGGCAGCTGGCATTTTTCCAGTCCTCAGCTTTCAGCCTTGGGAACTTGGAAAAGATCAGCGATGTCCAGCAGGGCTTGGCGGATGTGGTTCCCAAAGCGCTGGGCATTCTGTGGGAACTGAGGACTCAGACACACCCTCTGGAGAGCTCCCACCCCTGTCCCCACAAACAAGGACTAATCTCCACCTAGAGATGGAGTGTGCTCCTGGCCTGCCCCAGGTGGCACCCCTCCTTGGGGCTGAGCCAGAGAAGGGGAGACTCACCGTCTCTGAACTTGAGAACTTGCTGGAGACGTGGAAGAAGATAGTGTTTTCACCTGCAATCATGTAGGAAACCCCATAGCCATCGTCTGCTACCTGAGAAGGAGAGGTGAAGTAGAAGATGTAAACTGACCTTGAAGCCCTGAAAGCCAAGCTGATGTTGCTCTGCCCACAAGAGTCACAGGAGGAGGTCCACCTCTAGATGCTGATTTCTTCCAGAGGGCAGGACCCTCTCCCCACCCAGGAAACAGAGTAAAGATCAAACAATGCTGCCCCTGTAGTTCTGGACCCCTCCCAGGTATCCAAGACTGCTATTTCCCTCAGGGGTCTCATACTCTAGACCATCTTCCTTTCTCCAGGGGAGTCTCTAACTTTCTGACAAACCAGCTGGGCATCTGGGTGAATGTCTCAGTAGGAAAGAGCTGGACTCATTGAGTAGACATATTTCAGATGGACCCAACATGTTGCCCCGTTCCCTGGAAGCCTGCTTTGGGAGTGGTCATGTTTCAGTGGAGAGGTGCTTAGAATGGCTGGGTCCTGGTCCTGTATGCTGGGTTGATAGCTGCCATTCTGCTGTCATGCAGGTTTGGGACTTTGCTCTAAACAAGGTACTCCCACCCTGGTATGCTCTGGTCAAGGCTCTGCATCCCCTAATCAAACCCTGGGCCTTGGAGCTGCCCACTCCTCCTCATAGATACTCACAGGGCCAAAGCCACCTCCAGCACCCAGATGATTGGGGTATTGGTCTGGGTCAAACATGCGGATCTGGGACTGAGGGATCTGGCTTGTGGAAAGGCGCCAGGGTTCTGAGAGCACCTGCAAGAGGGAAGCCAAAGTCAGTCAGGCATGAGGTACTCAGCACACCCATCAGACTCAGGGGTGCAGACCTGAGGCAGGCCACCTCTGACTGAAGGCGCAGGAATGTCCAATGTGCAGGAGCTCCCTGGCTGTTACCTCCGGTCCACACAGCCCTTTTGCATCACCTCAGCCTCTTGCAAGACCCTCCATCTTGCCATGCAAGGCCCTGCTTGTCCCTCCCCTGCCTCAGCTTCTTTTCTCAATAGCACAGCCATCACCTGACGGGTCACACATTTGTGTGTGTCTTCTTCACATGCACAGTGACTCCACCAGGAGGACCCTGCTGACCTGGGTTGGGCATGGTGTGGGAAAGATGGCCCCCACCCTCCACGGCAACTTCAGGGGAGTTGGCCAGGCAGAAAAAAGCAGAGCCCCATTCCAAGGCCAAGCCCCTGGGCTTGAATGCAGAGGGATGGAGGACAAACCCACCATCAACACAGACCTTAGCCAGGAAAGGAGAGCTGATCCCCAGGTACTTGGAGACTACATAAAGGCAGAAGAGGTGCCTGTCAATTCCAGCCCCTGTCATGGCCAGGCGGTACATATTCTGGTGCTTCTCAGAAGCTTTCCGGAAGAGATCTCGGAGATCTGCTTTCTGGGGGGCAGAATTAGAGTGGTGAAGAGTAGCCCTGACCCTTAAGGCAGACAGGGGGCTGGGGAATGAGAAGCAAGGTTGGGGGCTCACCATGTGGGACCCCTCCATCATGGCCTGCACAAAGGCTGTGGACTCGCTGGTACAGGAACGCACAGTCTCAGTCCGCCCCTCCCGGAACATTCTGGTCATGGAGGCCTCATAGGTCAGGCAGAACTTGCCCTTGTCCTGGGGTATACAGAAGGGTGAATCCAGCAGGTGAACCCTGGTGCTGCCCTGCCCACTCATTAACTCAAGGGGCTCCTACCCGGAAGTGAGCCAGCTGCAGGGCGATCTGCACAAAGGCATCAGGGCTGGTCCGACATTTCTTGATGAGGCCTTTGCCAAAGGGCAAGAACTGGAAGCAGTATAGCTCCACATCATCTGCCAGTGCCTTGGCCACCTGGTAGGAACTCTCGATGACTGCCTGACACTGCCAAGACATGGAAAGAGTCAGTTGGGGGCAGAGCCCTCCAAGCAGGACTCCAGGTCACGTCTAGGAGGCATGACATCTAGGTGGCAGGTGAAGAGCAAAGCCAGCCTAACTGGCAGGGGGCACAAAGAATAACCTGAGGGGACTCTGTGAGGCCCGACTGAGCCTGAGGGGGAAGAGGGAGGCACTAACAGGTGCTTGTAGACATGAGCCTCACACCTCCACCTTTCACCAACCACAGATGACCGAGGGACTCTACTTTCCCTGTGGCATCCCCGGGAAGCTCCTGTCCCTTTTCCCTGAGGGCCAGACCAAGTGGTAGGGACTGGAGGGGAGGAGAAGGCAGAGCAACTCAGGACCCATCACTCATGTGCCAGCCTACCCCTTCTTGGCTTGCACACCTGCTCAGGAATGTCCCACTGCAGCCGCTGAGGAGGTATTAGCATTGGGTTTGGTTTGCCCAGACAGTGCCCAGTGTCTGTGTAGCCCAGATGGAAGGTGTCTGTGCCCAGGACAAACTGCAGAGAAATGTCAAATCTGAGAACTAAGCCTCATTGCCAGTGCCTGAACTGCAGATCCCCCTCCAGTCCTGTTACCTCCCAAAGGTGCCCAATGATGGGGGCGTCTGCCCATGCATGTTCTGTGTTGAGGCCCAACAAGCCATTCTTGAAGGAGATAAGAGTGAAAGACTTGTCAAACCACCTGAAGGAGAAGTAGATACAGGGGTGACTCAAGAGCTGGGGACACACAGAACCTCACACTACAACCCTAACTAATCAACCCTAACCCTTTAATTCTAACCACTAACCCAAGCCCCAAACCTAAACCTAATGTTAATCTCTACTCCTAGCTGGGCGTGGTGGTGCACACCTGTAATCCCAGCACTTGGGAGGCTGAGGCAGGAGGATTGTGAGTTCAAAGCCAGCCTCAGCAAAGGCGAGGCACTTAGCAACTCAGTGAGACCCTATCTCTTAATAAAATACAAAAAAGGGCTGGGGATGTGGCCAGTGGTCAATCCCCGGTACAAAAAAAAAAAAAAAAAAAAAAAATCTCCTAGTCTTCAACTCTAACCCTAACAGTAACCTCTATCTCTACTCCACTCCACCCTGACCACTGACTGTGACCCTGACTTCCATCTTAATTCTCTAGCTCCAACCTCTAGGCCCATTGCCAACCCTCAACACGGAGGCCAAGGTACATACCTGTTGTGGCAGTTGCCATGCAGCAGGGCCTTGCCATAGAGGCTGAGGCTGGCCTCGTCATCAGGGTTGTAGCAGTGGGACTCTTCATCCAGGGCCACAAAGAACGCAGCACGCTCAATTGCCTCCAGAGCAGCTTTGTTCTTGCCGGAGCTGAAGAAGGCCCGGCGTGCCTGTGCCCACTCCACCCTAGAAGCACAAAGGCAGGGGACTTTGGATCTGGGTGCCATCCAGAACCTGGTTGGGCTGGGCTTGGGTGAGGGAAGAGCATCTGGATGTCTGGGAAGAGATCCCGCCCTCCATGCACTAACTGTTAGAGGTTCATGCCCACTGCTGACATCTCCAGTGCCCTCACTATGCGGCCCTACAAACCCCCAATGCCAGTGCGAAAGACAGGTCCAAGCTCTTTTCCTCATGAGGCCTTGAACCTAGGCCAAGGCAAACCCTCCCCACAGGCCCGGATACCTTCCCCCTGCAGTGAGGGCTGCCAGTTTCTCCTCCCCAGGTTGGGGTGGGGAGGGGTCATCCAGGATCCTCTGGAACTGCATTTCCAAGTCCCGAGGCTTGAGCAGGCGGGAGCCCTCATAGAGCCACACCTTGAAGAAGCGGCCCTTATGGTAGACAGCCACGTGCCTGCTGTCGGAGAGGTGCTGCAGCACATCTGTGACAGAGGCCGGTGGGCATGCTGAGGCAGGGCCTTGGGGAGACTTCTCCCTATGTGAGCCCTTTCTAGGTGGCTCTTGCAGACCCTACTTTGCCCAGCTCTATCCTGGGCCTGCCTTCCCCTTGGGGTGGGTTTCCATGCAAGCCAAGCCCTGTGCTACCTCTCACAACCATCCTATGCAATCTCTCATAGAAGAGAGAGCCAATAAACTAGGAAATTATACAAACAGCCCCAGGAGGCAGTGTCAGAAACAGGGAAGGCTGCTGCCTCTGCCAAACCCTGAAGGGCAAGCTGCTCCCTCCTCCTCTGTGGACTCCGTGGAGGGCATCTGTGCTTCTAAGCTCCACTGCCACCGCTATTTACTCACACAACCACCTTCCCATACACAGTGAGGCCCTGGAGGGGGAAACTCTGTTCTGGGCCCCTTGGGGTCCCAGTACCAGCATCATGCCTGCAAATGACAGATGTCTGGTGTCCATCACAAACTGACCACTTTTCACAGGTTCATGATCCTGAGACACTGGAGATGCTGGGTGGTGAGCAGGCAGTAGGGCACCTAGCCATGGTGGGCCCACAGCTAGGAGGATGGGGGCTTTGTCCCAGTGGGTGCTTGGCCGTGGCCTGGTACCTGTTTCCTTGCCTGGGATGCGAGTGGTGTTGAACATCCTCTCCATCTGGTAGGAGCACATGGGCACGATGCCCAGTGCCATCACCTGGGAAGACCCAGGATGGCTCAGACTCAGGCCACCCCTTCCCACCCCATCCTCCATCCTGATGTAACTCACAGGCTTGATTTCTTCACGGTCCAGTTTGCGGCGGTACATGATCATGGCATGGACGGCGTTTCCCAGGCGGGCTGCCTGTACTTCTGTGTTCCTGACGAGCACAAGGTCCTACAGACAGAGTAGAGCCTGCAGGGTGGGGGCCTCTGGGATCACCTGGGTCTCAGCCCCACAAGGACCAACTTATCCAGGGCCTGAGGTGCTCTTAGTCCACTCTGAATGCTGTTGGGGTGAACTTTCAGAAACGTGTAACTGACACTACCCTGCTCCAACTACCAAGCTTCAACTGGAGCTGCATTTTTCGTTTGTTGCTATTTTATTTGTTCATGTTTTGCTTTGAAGAAGGGGTTCTACCACCAAAGAGTAGTTTAAAACCTCTGGTTTGGGGCTGGGATTGTGGCTCAGCAGTAGAGCGCCTGCCTAGCATGTGCGTGGCCCGGGTTCAATCCTCAGCACCACGTAAAAATAAATAAAGGCATTGTGTACAACTAAAAGAAATAAGTATTAAAAAACAACCCTCTGGTTTGGACAGGTTGGGTATAAGTTTCTGGAAGGACAGGCTGTGGAGGAGGGGAGTTCCAATAGGCTGCCCTGTTCTGTGCACTCTGGACAGTGGGGAAGGAGAGAGACTGGGTGCTGGGCAGCGGGGAGGCCAGCTGGCTGTGCACAGATGTGTGCTGGTGACAGTCAGGACAAGTGCCAGTCATGTGGATGGGGACAGACAGTAGCTCCTGAGCCAGTTGTGTGGATGGGACAGACAGGAAGCTCCTGAGCCAGTCATGTGGATGGGACAGACAGGAAGCTCCTGAGCCAGTCACGTGGATGGGGACAGACAGTAGCTCCTGAGCCAGTCACGTGGATGGGGACAGACAGTAGCTCCTGAGCCAGTCACGTGGATGGGGACAGACAGTAGCTCCTGAGCCAGTCACGTGGATGGGGACAGACAGGAAGCTCCTGAGCCAGTCACGAGGATGGGGACAGACAGTGGCTCCTGAGCCAGTCACATGGATGGGGACAGACAGTGGCTCCTGAGCCAGTCACATGGATGGGACAGACAGGAAGCTCCTGAGCCAGTCACGTGGATGGGGACAGACAGTAGCTCCTGAGCCAGTCACGTGGATGGGACAGACAGGAAGCTCCTGAGCCTGTCACGTGGATGGGGACAGACAGGAAGCTCCTGAGCCAGTCACGTGGATGGGGACAGACAGTAGCTCCTGAGCCAGTCACGTGGATGGGACAGACAGGAAGCTCCTGAGCCAGTCACGTGGATGGGGACAGACAGGAAGCTCCTGAGCCAGTCACGTGGATGGGGACAGACAGGAAGCTCCTGAGCCAGTCACGTGGATGGGGACAGACAGTAGGCTCCTGAGCCAGTCACGTGGATGGGGACAGACAGTAGCTCCTGAGCCAGTCACGTGGATGGGGACAGACAGGAAGCTCCTGAGCCAGTCACGTGGATGGGGACAGACAGTAGCTCCTGAGCCAGTCACGTGGATGGGGACAGACAGGAAGTTCCTGAGCCAGTCACGTGGATGGGACAGACAGTAAGTTCCTGAGCCAGTCACGTGGATGGGGACAGACAGTAGTTCCTGAGCCAGTCACGTGGATGGGGACAGACAGGAAGCTCCTGAGCCAGTCACGTGGATGGGGACAGACAGTAGCTCCTGAGCCAGTCACGTGGATGGGGACAGACAGGAAGTTCCTGAGCCAGTCACGTGGATGGGGACAGACAGTAGCTCCTGAGCCAGTCACGTGGATGGGGACAGACAGTAGCTCCTGAGCCAGTCACGTGGATGGGGACAGACAGTAGGCTCCTGAGCCAGTCACGTGGATGGGGACAGACAGGAAGCTCCTGAGCCAGTCACGTGGATGGGGACAGACAGGAGGCTCCTGAGCCAGTCATGTGGATGGGGACAGACAGTAGGCTCCTGAGCCAGTCACGTGGATGGGGACAGACAGTAGCTCCTGAGCCAGTCACGTGGATGGGGACAGACAGGAAGCTCCTGAGCCAGTCACGTGGATGGGGACAGACAGTAGCTCCTGAGCCAGTCACGTGGATGGGGACAGACAGTAGCTCCTGAGCCAGTCACGTGGATGGGGACAGACAGTAGCTCCTGAGCCAGTCACGTGGATGGGGACAGACAGTAGCTCCTGAGCCAGTCACGTGGATGGGGACAGACAGGAAGCTCCTGTCACGTGGATGGGGACAGACAGTAGCTCCTGAGCCAGTCACGTGGATGGGACAGACAGTAGGCTCCTGAGCCAGTCACGTGGATGGGGACAGACAGGAAGCTCCTGTCACGTGGATGGGACAGACAGAAAGCTCCTGAGCCAGTCACGTGGATGGGACAGACAGTAGCTCCTGTCACGTGGATGGGACAGACAGGAAGCTCCTGAGCCAGTCACGTGGATGGGACAGACAGTGGCTCCTGTCACGTGGATGGGACAGACAGTGGCTCCTGAGCCTGTCACGTGGATGGGGACAGACAGTGGCTCCTGTCACGTGGATGGGACAGACAGTGGCTCCTGAGCCTGTCACGTGGATGGGGACAGACAGTAGCTCCTGTCACGTGGATGGGGACAGACAGGAAGTTCCTGAGCCCGAGAAAAGAAGCCTGGTTCTCATCACATGGCTCCACAGAGGGACAGAGCAAGGCAGGTCAGGAAGTCCCCTAGAAATAGTGTCAGGACAGCTGGGACCTGTGGCTGGGAACTAGTGAGGGAATAAGAAAGGCAATGACAGAGTCTGAGTTGGGCAGGCACAGTGAGCCCGAGAGACCCCAAGAGGCAGTGACAGGCTGCAGGGTCTTGGGATTCTCCTTGTCCTGGCATGGCCACTGCCCCTGCGCTGCCTCAGGACTCCTCTTCCAGGCTTTCCCCTCTCTCTTCCCTCTTTCTCAGATCTCACTCTACAACCCCCACTCACCCATGGGAACTTCCATCGAGTCTTTGGGCTGTCCTAAAGCCCTGCCCCAAAGCTGGGGGCTCTAGTTCTTACCATAACGTAGTAGTTGCTGTTCACCATGAGGGGACTCCTGCCTCGGAGGTAGATGTACTCTTCCCACCAGTCACTCACCTGTGGGTGGATGGAGGTTAGAGCAGGGGAAGGGGCAGTCAGTCCTATGGGTGAGGACAAGCCCAGGACAGCAAACTTACATAGTTCGTTGCCCACCATGACTTGAGTACCAGGTATTTCTGCAGCCTGGGGGCAGTCTTGTCCTGGAATTCCTTGGCCAGTGTCTCCATGCGGTAATATTCCTCATCATCCAACAAGGGCCGTACAGACTCCAGGTACTGTGCAGCCAAGTTATCATTACACAGGAGCCAGACGGTGATGGCTGTCTCTGCCTTAACTCTCTTCCCACCTCTCTCTCCTCATCCCGGCCCCATTACTCTCAAGCCCACTATTTACAGGGAGTATTCTTTATGTTTGGGCAAGTTTTCTGAATCCAGCCTCCTGAGCCCACTGGGACCAGGCCCTCACCCGCTGAATTGTGGCTGGTATGCTGGGCACAGGAAGTTTGGGCAGAGATGTCTGGAAGCTGTACAGCATGGGCCGCCGGCTGGACAGAAGGCGGACACAGATCTGGGGGCAGAGAGCACAGTGTTGGCGTGGGAGCCAGTGGAAGAACGACACAAACCAGCAGGTAATTGAGACCCTCAGAATTATTCTGGTCCCTTCAGGACAAACCAATACCAGACACCAGTGCCCAGTCTGCCTCTCACCTCCTTCTCAGATCCCAAATGAGCCCCCCAGGATCTCAAACTAAGTGCCTGAACCCGCAAATACTTCTGCTCACAGCCCAGATCTTGGTGAAGTGGCTGGTCTTGCCATGCATCTCAAACATCCACCCATGGTAAGAAAGAAGCAGCTTTAGGGTTTGGCGGAATAAGAAGATGCCTGTCACCCAGACCCCAGTGGAGAAGATGGCCATGCTGAGAAGTGCCCGGGTCTGTGGGGTCTGGTAGGGGCCGCACCTGTTGGAGAAGGGAGGAAGGCTGCTGGGGAGGGCTCCCTGGAGGCCAGCCTTGGGGAGTTCTGACTTGCAGTTGATGACTTTGAACTGTCTCAGGGGAGGAGCAGAGGGGCAAGAACCTCTCTGGGCACACTCAGGTACGTACATCAAATACAAACTGATGTGGGACTGAGGTGATGGTGGCCCTGGGGGAGCACTGCCCCTGTGGCCAGCCATGGCTGTTGTCCTGCATCTGCTCAGCTCAGGAACCCTGGCCTCAGGAGCGGGCCTGGTTTGCCCTTGACACTTCTGCCTTCTCGGCTTCTTACCTCTCAGGGAGGCATCTCTGGATACAACCGACCAGACCCATGGAGATGTCCACTTTGCAGTAGGAGGAACCCATTGTTGCCATGACGACAACAAGCCAGCTGGTAGGGCTGCCAGGGTACACACCCCTAAGGATGCCATTCTGTGGGGCAGAAATAGACATCCTTGTGGAGAAGGAAGGTGAGATAATCAGACACCTGTGAAGTCCTGGGACCTGGCTCTCACCATTGCCTCGACTACCTGTATTCTTCCCCAGGCACTCACACCTGCAGCCCCCCAGTACTCACTGTGCCCCACCACACCTTTGGGCACCACTATGGTTTCTGCACTGCTAGGGCTTGTGCCCAGCACACTGCCAAAGCAAAGTGGGACAGAGACCCTGACAATGGGGCAACAGCGGATCCCTGGCCTCCGCCCTGCACCTGCTGGGAGAAAGAGGTCAGGACCACCTGTGCCCACCTTGATGCGAATCAGACGTTTCTTCCAGGAGTTGATTCCGGACAAGTAGATGTGTTTGAGGGCCTCCCGACTGAGCCGGAAGTCGACCCCGTCTGGGGTCACAGTGAACTGGAAGGCTACAGCCTGGTGCGCTTCCGCCATCCTGGGGGTTGGTCAGCACCTGGGAGTCGGGGGCAGGAGCGTGCGCAGCGCGCTCAGGCCAGCCCCGCCCCGGGCTGCCCCTCTCCACGCCGAGGCCCCGCCCCAATGGGCCCGAGCAGCCCCCGCCCCCCCTGCCCCTGCCCGCCTTCCCTCCCTGCCCCCACCCCACTAGGGGCCTTCTCAGCCCACGCCAGCGCCCCTCTCCCCTCCCCCCCGCCCGGCCCTCCCAGCCGGGCCAACTGCCAAGGAACCCTCACGCCCACGTTCCGGACTGGCCCAGCCACCATGGTGAAGAAAGTGGGTCTGGGCCATGAATGCTCCAGGAACCCCAAGGACAGCGAACGGTGGCCTTGGGCTTGGGAGAAGCGTCCTGGGAAGCAGAGTCGGCCTGGACAGAGCCGGGTTCCAGGCGCCCCCAACTCTTCAACTTCAGCACGGTCTTGGCTCCCGAGCTGGGCTAGGGGCCGAGTTGGGGGCTTGGCCACCCTTTTCTGGTCCCTACTCACAGCTCAGGTTTGCTCCTGTCAGTGTATGGGGCTGGCCACTCTGGCCCATGTCCCCACGTCCTTCAGGCCTGGCCACCCACACCCCGCCCTTACCGGGAACCTGACACCCACTCCCAAATTGGGGTTGAGAAAGTAGATGCGGGGCGGGAACCAGAAACTCCCCTTCCACGGTGGGAATCAGGTAGGCAGGCGAGGTTCCTGCAGACTAAAGGGTGCTTGAAGGTCCGGGAGCCCCAGGGGTGGGGGACCACGATGTGGGGGAGGGAGGCAAAGAGTCTCACGTGAGGACTATGGCATTAGTTAAAAATAGCTGAATGTAAGGGAAAGGTCGCTGGCAGCGTCAGCTGTGCAGCCTGTTCCCTGGTCCCAGCTCAGGCTGGCTGCGCATCTGGGGGCTCTCTGTGACCTCTCCACTCCCCAGCCCTCCCTTTGTCTTTCTAGGCTGCAAGGAGGGGAGGGTTGAGGGATAGGGGGCCCCAGTGGGCAGAATGGGCCCTCAACCATTTTAAGCTCAGATCACAGAACAGAAAGCAGTGCTCACTTAGTCAGTCTGTATGCATTCCTTGGCTTGGTATTTTTGCTGCACCTAGTCAGGACCAAGACATCTTGTGAAGGAAGAAGCTCATTTATTAAGGTACACAGCTCAAGGGCTCCTGCCTGCCTGCCTTGGGGACCTACTCAAATTGGAGGAGAGGTCAGCCTCCTCATACAGTTGCACTGTGGGGCACAGCCCCATCCCCAGGGCCTCTTGCCCTCTACCCCTCCCTCCAAGGTCCTGCCCTGGAGGCTCCAGGAGAAACCCTGAGGAGTGGGAGCTGAACAGTCAGGATGATGGGTGGAAGCTGGTCAGCTGTCCCTTCTGCTGGAAGTAGAACTGGAACCGAGACTGGGCATACTCCTAGGAAAGGAAACCCACCCCACAAAACAGTAAGAAAACTTGACCAGCACCCTATACCATCCTTGATCTGCCTATGACCACCTGGGACTACCCAGATTTCTTAGAGGACATAAGGTCCGTGCACTCCAGCTCCCACCTAACATGCCCACCCTGGATTACTTACCAAGTAACCAAATTCTATCGTAGACATGGATGCCTGGAGGATGGACCATAGACCCCAGAAGAAATGGGATGCCAGAGCATACCTGGAGGTGGGGGCAGGATAAGAAGGGGCATTTAAGAGCACCTTGGCATTGCCTGGACCCCCTTCCCTAGGCTGGTCAGTCTCTAAATTCTAGCTTCTCCATTAGTCCAATCCCTACCTCATCCTGACTCTTCCACTTCTAAAAACTGTTCCTCCTTGCCAGCCTCAACCTCATGCTCCATATTTCTGGACTCACTGTGCATTGGCACCTTACCTGCAATCCCCCTTTTCTTGGAGCCCTGGCCTATTCTCATGGTGCCCCTCCCTTCCTCACCGACTGACTTCTACCAGCAAATCTTCTTCCAGTTTTTTCTGTTCTTCTTGGGAGAGGGTCTCGCCTTTCTTTACTTCTGCCAGGTAATGGCGAATAAAATGGAGCTGAAATTAATGGACAAGAGCCAGGAACTGGAGAGACTGTAAAATATTTAGCACCCTGTCTGGCCATACCCTTCCAAGACTGACCTCCCTCCTCCCTTACAGGATGAGTCCTGTTTCCCAGACTCCAGCCCACATTACCTGTTGTCCCCGGGTAGGGTAGTCTGTGGGTTGTGCTTTGTAGAAAGGCCATTCTTCATGAGTATAATCATAAACCCACTCACAAAAATGGTTCCCTATGTCAAAGCCTCTGGGGAAACAAGGTAGACATTCAGTCTTCAAATACCCTGGGCAGCTACAATACAGAGATGAAAACCTGGTCTGTTTTTCCTCCTACACAACCAGGTATATAGGAGATTCCCCTCCTACTCTCACCTGTAGTTATAACTGCTGTACTCGAAATCAACCAGCATGAGACTGTCAGCATTTTCAGGCTCTGAGAGCAACAAGATGTTCCCTGGGGGAATGGGATGGGGTTCTGGTCACTTCAGGGCCCTCTGGCCCCTCTACCTTGGATTGGAAGACTTCTCCTACCTTCTTGGATGTCATTATGGCAGAAGACCACTGGCGATGGCGTAGAATCTAGCAGCTTCCTACAAGGGTAGAGAGGCATGGCCCCTGATTAGGAATGACTAGCGTCCTTAGCAGATCCTGGGGAGGACTGCTAGTTTCTTGGTGCTGCCTTCCTCACACCCACAATGTGCCTGCCCTCACCTGAGGTTGCCCATTTCATCCTTCAGGCTGTACATCTCCAGCAGGTTCATCTGGAGGAGGCCAGTAGGAGGCAAGTCCTGGATCTGCTTTAGGTACCTGAAGCCCAAGGAATAGAATATACTCACTCTGCTGTCCTTATCCTCTCTCCCAACTACTCTTGTGACCAGATTAAGTCATTGTGTTACTTGGCTGAGAAGCATGAGTGCCCATACTAGATTCTGGAATGCCTAATCCACTTGACTGGAGGGCTGGACAGAACTTGGTTCAGTTCAGGTGTGTGCCAATTTAGGTAAGTCTCAAGCCTGACTTACCGTTCCATGGTCCCAAACAGCCAGTGGGGCTCCTTGGTGAATGGCATCTCCATGCCATGGAATCGGGCCATCTTTGAGGCAATGGCTGCTGATAACACTGGCTCTCGAAGCTCACGAGTTTTCAATGGTCGGCTCTGCACCCAGGAACCTATCAGGGTGGTGAGGGGGCAGGGGCAGGAGGGGGTAGGGGTAGGGGAAGGGGAGGAGGCCAAAGTCTTGGGGAAAATTCCCTACCTGGGATGTGAATGCAGATACTGGGGAAGGGGTAGGGACTGAGGGGAGAAGGCAACTTGGGAGGAGAGGACTGGGCTCGTACTGGGAGGTACTGTTCCAGCCGGCCCTCTGGAAAGACTCCATAGAGCTGGGGACCCAGGGACCGCTCTGCAAGAATGGCAAACATCACGCTTTCTAGGACCAAGGAGTCCACACCCTGAAGGAAGATGGATAGTAAAGGGGCATGTCAGGAGGACCCAAGACAATGGGGCACTGGCACATACAAGAGCGCCTGTTTTCTGCACCCACCAGAGTTGGGACTAATGGTCTACTGCCTGGAGGCTCTGGAGCACAAGTTCTAGTATGATAAGGTACGAATCACTGAGTCCCTGTCCTCAACGGCACAATGGGGACGAACCTACCGGTACAACTTAAGCGAGAGAACCTGAAGTCATTGGTTCCTGCGGCCCTAACTCCCCCTTACCTGTAGGATGGCCCCGTACAGCCGTAGCAGCACCTCCCGGGGCTCCTCGCCAACGCTGGGCAGGTGGTCCGGGAGCGAGCAGCGGAAGAGCAGGTTGCTGAGACCTCCGCTGCAGACCCACACCAACACCCTCAGCAGGAGAAAACCCCCTCACTGCTGGACCTAATCCCTCCCGGCACAACCCACCGCGGCCGCGCCCCCGAGCCCCGACTACCGCGAGCCCCGCCCCCGAGCCCCGACTACCGCGAGCCCCGCCCCCGAGCCCCGGCTACCGCGAGCCCCGCCCCACCCAAGGCGCGAGCACTCGGAGGCTGCAGAAGCATGAGTGTCCCGAGGACTCTGAAGCTGACCCTTGACCCTGGCCCCGGCCGGCGCACAGAATGGGCTAACCCCTGACCTCCCACCTCACAGGGCAAACCCTCAGCTCCTCCGGCCGCACTCGGCGCCAGGCCCCGCCTAGGTACTCCCGGCACCATTGGTAGGCTCGGCGCTCGGCGTCACGCGACAGCGACGAGGCGCGCCGCCGGGTCGGGGCCGCGTCCGGGGACTTAGACTGCCACAAGCTGTCCTTGGCCAGCCGGCCGCCGACAGCCCCGCCTTCGGCCACAGCTGTCCCCTCCGCCGCCATGGCGCGGGCTCCGCCGGGCCCAACGCCCAGTTGCGCTCAGCTTCTTTCGGACGGGCTCGGCTCCTTCCGGCCGCGCTCGGCTCCGCTTCCGGCCGGTCTGCGCTTCTTCGGTCATACTCGGGCCTCTCCGGCTCAACTCGGCTCTCTCCGTAACCCCAGTTTTCTGAAAGCCAAATGCCGAGTGTCTCCGCTGTGCCCCGCCCCTGTGCAAGGCAGAGACCAATGGTCTCTTTCCCTGGGTGGGGCGCACGTCCACACGCCCTCTGGACTGGGGTCGTTCAAAAGACCGGGAGCTGTGTGGACCGTGGCCCGGAACTAAGAAAGTGGTTAGGCCAATCAGAAGAGTGAGCGGTGAGGCTTACGACTCGTGGGTGGGGCGCATCCTCTGCAGGATCCTGCGGGAGGCGCGGAAGGGCGGAGCTGAGCGCTTGTGGCTCCCGCGCAAGCGTTGCTGTTCTGGGCAGTGTGATTGAGTCTTGGGATGCGTGAGAGACTCACGTCTAGGGTGAGAAAAGTGAGAGCATATGGTGCGTGCAATAAACGTTTGTTGTGTGAATGAAAGAGTGGGGCTGTTTGAACAATTCTCATGACTCCTGGCGCCCTTGTCAGTAGCAGCAACTCAGTAATGAAGCCTTTGCTGCCCGCTTGAAGTCGTCTTCGCACCCCCTCCACTGCGATTGGTTCCAAACCTAGAACCAATTGCAGAATCAAGCTCTGGAGCAAACATCTGGGGTTTTGTCAGTTCTCTTTGGCCCATCTGGGCTGCTTGGAGTGCTCAGACTCAGTTCCCAGGAGGGCATCCCAGGGTAAGTACATGTGGGTGTGGCAATCAGGAGGTTTGACCCACTAGGATCTGTGGCAGCTTGTGATGAACCTCGGTGCTCTTTGGGATAAAACACATGGGCAGCTAACTAACTGATTGGAATGACCAGCAAGAAATCAAGAATAGGTGATGGGAAGACAAATGTTAGTTGCTACTGCAGAAAATCATGATCCCTCACTCCATTTATATCTGAACCAGTTTTGAGACCCCAAAGCCCAATGATTGAAAGGGAGTCTTGGTTCCCTTGAGGACAGATTCTAGAGTGCCACTATAAGTATATACAAGAAATAGTTCTCCACTCCTTCCCTAAAGGTGCCTAGAGCCACTTAAGTAACTAATTTGGTATGGAAACGGGAGTGTCCAGAGCTGTGAAGGTTAGATACAGGACTCGAGCTGATGCCAGGGCACTTGAAGTATTTTGGTCCTCTGGTTAGAGTATGGGCTTATGGAAATCTGATGAAAAATGGGATCCTGCCCCAACTCCTTGTGGTAGCTTCCCTGGTCCTAATGTGTGCTTGGATCACTCACCAGGTAAAAACAGCCCCTGGCATGTTACCACACCCAAATAGAGGCTGAGCACCTGATTGGGGCACCAAATGACCTTGCAACCCAGTCTGCCTGTTCTGGGATAGACATTGTCATATCTACCAAGTAATAAGTAGTAAGACATTGTCATATCTACCAAGTAATAAGTAGTAATTCATTGCACAATGAAAAAGGTATCTTTGGGAATGGAGCCAACCTTGTCCATGGGGGTAGTGGTCATCTACAGGACAAGGTGACTGTGGCCCCACACTTCATACCTTGTTGTACTGATGCCTGTCTAACAGAAAAAAATCTGGTCTGGTTCACAGTGGGTCATCTTGATGTATTATGAGCTGAAAATGAGCTGCTGCTTGCTGTGTGGCAGTCCCATGCAGGGTGATGATAAGGAGAACCCTCCATGAGCAGAACCTCACGCAGTGCCGAGGCTGTCACTTGGTGCAGAGTGAGTGGATGGAACTTATGGAAGAAGTTCAGGTGGAATCCTGGACGTGACAGTGCTGGTTGGTCAGGAAGGGGCAAGAGGGGAAAATTAGAGACTGGAGGTCTGGGGCAGCAGCTGGACCTAGGGAGTGGTCACAGCATGTGTGTATCTTTGTGCCTCATTCTAGGACCCATGGCAGGGGAGTCACTGAACAAGACAGATGTCACCAGCCTCTGCCTTCCTGTACCAGTACAGGGGGCTCATGGTTGGAGGTGTATGGGCCCATGGTAACAGGAGTGCAGGTTATGCCTACTGACTTGGGCGCTTTCTTATCAAGTTATAGCTTGATGATATATCCTTTAGTTATTATTGCTGTTGACTGACCTGTTAGCAGCTGACATCAAGCTGAGCTTCTGCTGGGCTGCATTCATAGACAACACCAGCTAGTCTCTCTGTGGCAAGTTGGTTACAGCCCACCCTTTCTACCCCATTCATCCTTTTTTATTTTATTAAGAGACAGGGTCTCGCTGAGTTACTTAGTACCTTGCTTTTGCTGAAGCTGGCTTTGAACTCATGAGCTGCTGGATTACAGGCATGCACACTGTGCCTAGCTGATTCATCCTTATTGGAACTGAAACCTGCTCTGGGTGTGGTTTGCCTTCCCCATTCACAGTGTCTCAGGCAGCATCACTATCCAGGAGTTAGAGAATGCTTAGTTTACCAGCATGGGATCATGTATAACACTGCCTCAGGCCAAAAAGCTCTCTTACAGTGAAAGGGATGTGGCAGTATGTGGAATGCCATGGGACCCGCTGCTTCTCTGAGGTCCTGCATTACCCACGAGCAGCCAGTCTAATGGAAAGATAGAATGACCTCTTAAAGGCTGAGCTAAGGTCCTGGCTTTGGGACAGAATCCTGAGAAGTTGGGATATGTGCACTTACTCAAAGCCCCACATGTGATGTTGATCCACTAAGAGACAGCAGGTGAGGATTGGGGAGCAAAAACAGGTCCAGGAAACCAGGGGTTAGAATTAATTACTTCTCACCATCGTCTAGCAACTCACATGTAAAACCTGCTTCGTCTCCACAGCCTTAGGGTCCACTGGAGCTGAGCTGTTTCCATGAGGGGTCCCACTGGTGAGCAGGGAAGGGTGCCGGATCTGACTCTGCAGATGCCACTATGTCATTCTGAGCTCTTGCTGGGGGACTTGCTGGCAAAAGAGGAGGGATAACAGAGCCTGGCTGTTAGGAGGCTATAGGGTGTTAGCACAGAACTGGCACTTAGAGGAGTTGTATGTTGGTGTGCTTCCATGGCAGGTGCCAGTGCAGCAGACACTGTCAACAACAGGGGCTCAGAACACTCGGGGGTGAAGGTCTGGGTACCCTGCTAGGCGAACCGTGGGACCCAGCTGGTGAGGCAGGGGAGGGTCGTGATGAATATTGCTTACAGCCCTGGGGGGCTCAGCAGCAGTGGCGGCTCGACTTGCTCTATTTCTTGCACCAAGGCTCTTGTAGAAGTGGTGAGCAGCCTTCCCCTTGGAGGACCTCATCCCACCTTTAATTGCTGTGGACCCACAGAGCAGCCTCTCAGGTGCCTGCCATGTGTCTGTGTGTCTTTGCACTTCCTGCCCCAGGCCCTCTCAGGTACAGCAGGAGCCCACTGGGTCTGCTTACCAGCACTGTTCCCAACAGCCAAGACAAGAAACCCACCCCAGTGTCCATCTAGGGACGAATGGATATAGGGAGTGTGATATATGATGGAATTTTACTCAGCCACAAAAAGAAGTGACTCTTGAAATTAAAAATTGTTTTTAGTTGTAGATGGACACAATACCTTTATTTTTTTTTATTTTTATGTGGTGCTGAGGATCAAACCCGGTGCCTCACACGTACTAGGCAAGTGTTCTACCAGTGAGCCACAACTCTAGCCCCAAATTTGCAATTTTTAACAACATGAATGAACCTAGAAAACATGCTAAGTGAAATAAGCCAGACACAGAAAGACAAATGCTGTGTGATCTCACATAAGGAATAGACGCATCAGAGAGAGCAGTGGTAACCCAGCTTGGCGACAGGAGAAATGGGGAGATGTTGGGTGACAGGAGAAATGGGGAGATGTTGGTCAAAGGGTGCAAACCTTGAGTTATAAGATGAGCAGGTTCTGGGCACCTGAGGTGCAGTGTGGATGGTCATGGTGGTGATTGTTAATTTGACTGTGGTGATGGTTATGCAGTGTATACATGTATCAAATTATAAAGAGAAGATGTGTTAAATGTATTGGGTCTGTTAGGATTGTGAACCCTAATTGAGCTAGCTTATGCCCATGACTTGATGAGTATCCATATGCTGGTGACATAAAAATAAATTGATTAGGTATAATACTCTTGGGAACTTTGTTAATTTCCAATTGCTGCTGACTTAGTGATTTAAAATAACAGAAAGTTTATTCTTTCACAGTTCAGGAGGCCAGAAGTCAAGGTGAGGACAGGGTTGCACTTCCTCCAGAGGCTTCAGGGAAAACCTGCTCTTTGTGTCGCTCAGTTTTGGTGGCCACAGGCATTCTTTAGCTTGTGGCTGCATCCTTCTGATCTCTGCCACCATAGTCAAGCTGCCTCTTCTTCATTCATCTGCTCAATGTCCCTCTGCCTCTCTTTTATGAGGAACTTTTTATTGCATTTAGGGTCCACTTGGGTAACCCAAAATGATCTCCTTATCTTAGAATCCTTAATCGCCTCAGCAAAGATTATTATTATTTTTTAAAGATTTACTTTAGTTGTTGATACACCTTTATTTTATTTATTTATATGTGGTGCTGAGAATTGAACCCAGTGCCTCACACATGCAAGGCAAGCACACTACCACTGAGCCACAACCCCAGCCCCAAGATTTTTTATTTTTTATTTTTATTTTTTAGTTGTAGGTGGATGCAATACCTTTATTTTATTTTTTTATATGGTGCTGAGGATCGAACCCAGTGCCCCATGCATGCAAGGCAAGCACACTACCACTGAGACAGAACCCTAGCTGCTATTTTTGTTTTTTAAGAGTGAATGGAGGGCTGTGGTTGTGGCTCAGGGTAGAGCGCTCGCCTAGCACGTGCGTGGCCTAGGTTCAATCCTCAGCACCATGTAAAAATAAACGCATTGTGTACAACTAAAGCAAGTAAATATATATATATATTATATATATATGTATATATATATGTATATATATATATATTTTTTTTTTTTTTTAAAGAGTGAATGGAGTAAGATTTATTCGAGAATACAAAGGAACAAAACTCTCAGAGGGCAAGAGGGCACCTGATAGCAGATTTCCAAAGATATTGTTTTCAAACAAGGTAACAATTTCCGGGATGAAGGTGTGGATTCCCCTCACAGCATTCAGCCCATCACTCCATGTGTCCTCCTCCTTGAATACTGCAGTTAGGACCAGGGCTTGAACCCAGAGGCACTCGACCACTGGGCCACATCACCAGCCCCCCCCCTTTTTTTTTGTATTTTATTAGAGACAGGGTCTCACTGAGTTGCTAAGTGCCTCGCCATTGCTGAGGCTGGCTTTGAACCTCGGTGCTGGCTTTGAACTGACATTTTCCCTCCTCTTCCCCCTACCCTTCCCTAACAGTGGGGGAAACAAGGTTACCATTTTTCCATCCCTGGCTAAGTTACCACTTCCTTCAAGCCTGGAAGGATATCACTACTCACAAGACTAAAGAAATTCCAGACCTGGGACTGCAACAGTGGCTCCCTCAAGGACACCCAATAGACACAAATTAATTCTATCTACTGATGATATTTGGACTCCAGCATTTGTATTCCTCTTTTAAAAGCCCTGTTTTGCCTCTGGGAGGGAGAATCACAGCCTATGGGACAGGAGATTCCTATGTTTCATTTCTCCTTTGCTTGCAAATCAGTAAGACTTTTTTTTTTCTTTTTCTCAAAATCTTGTCCTCATTATTAGGTCTGTAATGGATACAAGGATAAAACGTGCAGTATTAACATCCAAGAAAGAAAAATCAGGCTGAACTCAGGACTTTCTAACTGCAATATTCAGCTGGGCGCGGTGGCACATGCCTGTAATCCCAGCACTTTGGGAGGCTGAGACAGGAGGATCGCGAGTTCAAAGCCAGCCTCAGCAATGGCGAGGCACTTAGCAACTTAGTGAGACCCTGTCTCTAATTAAAAAACACAAAAAAGGGCTGGGGATGTGGCCCAGTGGTCGAGTGCCCCTGAGTTCAATCCCCGGTACCACCAAAAAAAAAAAAAAAAAAAAAAAACCACACTTATAGGATCTTAAATGTATAAAATTACAACAGACCCACACCAAGGCACATTATAATAAAAATGCCTAGCATACAGAATAGGGAAAGAATTTTAAAGGCCACAAGAGAAAAGTATCAGATTACATATAGGGGGAAACCAATTTGGATCTCAGCTGATTTCTTAGCCCATACCCTCAAAGGTGGGTCCTGGAACAACATATACCAAGCTCTAAAAGAAAATGGATGCCAACCAAAAATTTTATATCCAGCAAAATTAAGCTTCGAAGATGAAATAAAAACCTTCCATGATAAACAAAAATTAAAAGAATTTGCAACTAGAAAGCCTGCACTATGGAACATTCTCAGCAAAATATTCCATGAGGAGGAAATGGGGGTGGGGAGTAAAAACCAGCAAAGGGAGTGAGTACACTAAAGGAAAAGACAGATGAGAAACTAAGTCAAATTAAAAACCAGGAATAAACCAAAATGATCAGGAATACAAATCATATCTCAATAATAACCCCGAGTGTTAATGGCCTAAACTCATCAATCAAAAGACACAGACTGGCAGATTGACCCAACAATGTGCTGTCTCCAAGGCAAAAACATCCACAGACTGAAAGTGAAAGGATGGGGAGAAAACATATCACTCACACGGACTGTGTAAACAAAGAGGGGTTTCCATGAAATTCAAGCCAAAGTTAGAAGGACAAAGAAGGACATTTCATACTGTTTAAGGGAATTTTATATCAAAAAGACATAACAATCATACATATTTATGCCCCAAACAATGGAGCATCTGTGTACATCAAACAAATCCTTCTAAATTTCAAGAATAGACCACAACACAATAATACTGGGTGACTTTAACACACCTCTCTCACTACTGGATAGATCTTCCAAACAAAAACTAAACAAACTATAGAATTAAATAATGCAATCCATAATTTGGACTTAACATACATAGAATTTTTCATCCATCAATGAGTAAATACACTTTCTTCTCAGCAGCACATGGATCCTTCTCTAAAATAGACCATATGCCACAAAGCAACCCTTAGAAAATACAAAAAAAAAAAAAAATAGAGATACTGCCCTGCATTCTATCAGATCATAATGGAATGAAATTAGAAATCAATGATAAAATAACAAAAAAAATTAGAAGATACTTCAACACCTGGAGAATAAATAATATGCTATTGAATGATGAATGGATAGCAGAAGAAATCAGGGATGAAATAAAATACTTAGAGGTAAATGAGAACACTGATGAAACATCAAAATCTCTGGGACACTATGAAGGCAATGCTAAGAGGAAAGTTAATTGCATTGAGCTCATTCATTAAAAGAATAGAAAGTCAATAAATAAATGACCTAACATTACATCTCAAAGCCCTAGAAAAAGAAGAACAAATCAACACCAAGAGCAGTAGAAGACAGGGAATAGTTAAAATCAGTGCTGAGATCAATGAAATTTAAACAAAAGAAACAATTCCAAAAAATGACAAAACAAGTTCCTTGAAAAAATAGAAAAAATTGATAAACCCTTAGCCATGCTAATGAAGAGAAAGAAAACTCAAATTACTAAAATTCATGGTGAAAAAGGAAATATCACGACAGACAGTACTGAAATACAGAAGATAATTAGAAACTATTTTGAAAATTTATACTCCAATAAAATAGGAAATCTTGAAGACATTGACAAGTTTCTAGAGACATATGACTTACCCAAACTGAATCAGGAGGACATATACTTTCTAAACAGATTAATTTCAAGCGATGAAATAGAAGATGCCATCAAAAGCCTACCAATCAAGAAAAGCCCAGGACCAGACGGATTCTCAGCTGAGTTCTACAAGATCTTCAAAGAAGAATTAATACCAATACTCCCCAAATTATTCCATGAAATAGAAAAGGAGGGGACCCTTCCAAACTCATTCTATGAGGTTAGTATCACTCTCATACCAAAACCAGACAAAGACACATCAAGGAAACAAAACTTCAGACCAATATCCCTGATGAACATACATGCAAAAATTCTCAATTAAATTCTGGCAAATTGCGTACAAAAACATATTTTAAAAAATAGTGCACCACGATTAAGTGGTGCAAGGTTGGTTCAACATATGGAAATTAATAAACGTAATTCATCACATCAATAGACTTAAAGACAAAAATCATATGATCAGATCTGGGGTTATGGCTCAGTGGTAGAGTGCTCACCTAGCACGTGTAAGGCCCTGGGTTTGATTCTCAGCACCACATAAAAATACACAAATAAAATAAAGGTATAGTGTCCAACTACAACTAAAAAATAAATATTAAAAAAATCATATCATTTCAATAGGTGCAGAAAAAGCATTTGACAAAATACAGCACCCCTTCATGTTCAAAACACTAGAAAAACTAGTGATAATAGGAACATACCTCAACATCATAAAAGCTATCTATACTAAATGCAAGGCCAATATCATTCTAAATGGAAAAAAAAATTGAAAGCATTCCCCCTATAAACTGGAACAAGACAGGGATGCCCTCTTAAACTACTTCTATTAAGCTTAGTCCTTGAAACTCTAGCCAGAGCAATTAGACAAACAAAAGAAATTAAAGGGATATGATTAGAAAAACAAGAACTCAAACTATCACTATTTGTTGACAACATGATTCTATACTTAGAGGATCCACAAAATTCCACCAGAGAACTTCTAGAACTAATAAATGAATCCAGCAACATAACAGGATATAGTCAACACCCATAAATCAAATGCATTTCTGTACATCAGTGACAAATCCTTTGAAAGAGAAATTAGGAAAACTACCCCATTTACAATAGCCCCCCTCAAAAAACAAACAAACAAACAAAACTTGGGAATCAACCTAACAAAAGAGGTGAAAGACCTTTACAATGAAAACTACAGAACACTAAAGAAAGAAATTAAAGAAGAACTTAGAAGATGGAAAGATCTCCCTTGTTCTTGGATAGGCAGAATTAATATTGTCAAAATGATTGTACTACCAAAAATGTTATACAGATTTAATGCAATTTCAATCAAAATCCCAATGACATTCCTCATAGAAATAGAAAAGGCAATCATGAAATGCATTTGGAAAAATAAGAGACCCAGAATAGAGAGCAATACTTAGCAAGAAGAATGGAACAAGAGGCATCACAATACCAGACCTTAAACTATACTACCAAGCTATAGTAACAAAAACAGCATGGTATTGGCACCAAAATAGACATGTAGACCATTGCTACAGAATAGAGGATGTTGCCGCCTGAAGCGCTTGGAGCAACGGAGCCGCGGGAAGAAGTTTAGAGGCAAATTGGAGACGAACAGCTTTTTATTCTGATAACTTTTCTCTCTGGTTCTAACAACGACTAACATACGCCACACACACACCACCAAAATGGCGCTGACCCGATCAGCAATTTTGGCCAAGTCACTCGAGATCCCGCAATAAGTCCCGTGAGACTACGGGAGGCGACAATGCCCAAATCTCCACGGCTCATAGTCAACCGCAATTCAAGCCAATCCCCAAACAGGGCTCCTGCATTCCTATGTTAGTCGTTGTTAGAACCAGAGAGAAAAGTTATCAGAATAAAAAGCTGTTCGTCTCCAATTTGCCTCTAAACTTCTTCCCGCGGCTCCGTTGCTCCAAGCGCTTCAGGCGGCAACAAGAGGACACAGAGACAAACCCACATAAACACAGTTATCTCATACTAGATAAAACATACATTGGAGAAAAGATAGCCTCTTCAACAAATGGTGCTGGGAAAACTGGAAATCCATATGCAGCAAAATGAAATTAAGCCTCTATCTCTCACCCTGCACAAAACTCAAGTGGATCAAGGACCTAGGAATTAGATCAGAGACTGTGCACCTAATAGAAGAAAATGCAGGCCCAAATCTTCATTATGTCAGCTTAGGACCTGACTTCCTTAACAAGATTCCTAGAGCTCAAGAAATAAAATCAAGAATTAATAAATGGGATGGATTCAAACAAAAGCTTCTTGCAGCAAACAATTGATAACATGAAAAGAGCCTACAGAATGGGAGAACATCTTTACCACAGATAGAGCATTAATCTCCAGAATGTATAAATAACTCAAAAAACTTAACACACACACACACACACACACACACACACACACACACACAATAACCCAATCAATAAATGGGCTAAGGAACTGAGCAGGCACTTCACAGAAGAAGAAATACAATTGATTAACAAATATATGAACAAATGTTCAACATCTCTAGCAATTAGAGAAATGCAAATCAAAACTAAGATTTCGTCTCCAGTCAGAATGGCAATTATCAAGAATAAAAGCAACAGAGCTGGGGTTGTGCCTCAGCAGCGGAGTGCTTACCTCAAATAGGTGATACAGTGGGTTTGATCTCAGCACCACATAAAAATAAATAAACAAAGTAAAGATACTGTGTCCATCTATAACAAAAAAATTAAAAAATATATTTTTAAAAAAAAGAATACAGGGGCTGGGGCTATGACTCAGCAGTAGAGCACTTGTCTCGCATGTGTGAGGCCCTGGGTTTGAACCTCAGCACCACATAAATAAAATAAAGGTATTGTGTGCACCTACAACTAAAAAAGAAGAATGTTTAAAAAAAAAGAATACAAGCAATAATAAATTTTGGCAAGGATGTGGGGGAAAAGGTACACTCATAGATTGCTGGTAGGACTGCAAATTGGTGCAACCACTATGGAAAGCAGTATATATTTTCCTCAGAAAACTTGGAATGAAACCACCATTTGACCCAGCTACCCCACTCCTTGCTTTATACCAAAAGGACTTAAAATCATCATACTGGGCTGGGGTTGTGGCTCAGTAGCAGAGCACTTGTCTAGCATGTGTGAAGCTCTGGGTTTGATTTTCAGCACCGCATATCAATAAAGAAAATAAAGGTCCACTGACAACTAAAAAATATTTTTAAAAAATCAGCATACTGGGCTGGGGTTGTGGCTCAGTGGTAGAGCGCTCGCCTAGCACATGTGCGGCCCGGGTTCGATCCTCAGCACCACGTAAAAATAAACGCATTGTGTACAACTAAAAGCAAATAAACAAATATTTTAAAAAAATCAGCATACTGGGCTGTGGTTATGGCTCAGCAGTAGAGTGCTCACCTAGCATGTGCGCAGCCCGGGTTCAATCCTCAGCACCACATAAAAATAAAGGCATTGTGTAAAACTAAAACAAACAAATAAATATTAAAAGAAAAAAATCAGCATACTACAGTGATGCAGTCATATCCATGTTTATAGCAGCTCAATTCACAATAGCCAAACTATGAAACCAACCTAGGTGCCCTTCAACAGATGAATGGATAAAGAAATTGTGGTGCATATACATAGTGGAATATTACTCAGCCTTAGAAAAGAATGAAATTATGGCATTTGCAGGTACATGGATGGAGCTGGAGAATACCATGCTAAGTGAAATAAGCCAATCCCAAAAAACCAAAGGCCAAATGTTTTCTCTGATATGCAGATGCTAATTCACAGTAAGAGGAGATGGCCAGGGAAAAGTGGAGGTACTTTGAATTAGGTAGAGGGGAGTGAAGGGAGGGGAGGGGGGTTTGAGGTAGGAAGGATAGTAGAATGAATCAGACATTATTATTCTATGTACATGTATGACTACATGACTGGTGTGATTGTACATCATGTACAACCACAAGAATGAGAAGTTATACTCCATTTATATATGATGAGTCAAAATGCATTCCACTGTCATGTGTAAATAATTAGAACAAATAAAAAATAAAGCCGGGCGTGGTGGCGCATGCCTGTAATCCCAGCACTTGGGAGGCTGAGGCAGGAGGATCACAAGTTCAAAGCCAGCCTCAGCAATGGTGAGGCACTTAGCAACTCAGTGAAACCCTGTCTCTAATAAAAAATACAAAAAAGGGCTGGGGATGTGGCCCAGTGGTTGAGTACCCCTGAGTTCAATCCCTGGTACCAAAATAAATAAATACATACATACATACATAAAATAAAATAAGCCACTTGTAGTCAAGCAGCAAGGTTTGTACTCAAAGCATAAAGTGGACTCCCATTACAATATGACTCGATCCCCACCCCCACCCCATACTTGAAGTATGGTACATTAATGAGGGCGTCCTTTGTTTAATCATTTTTTTTATCTTTTTAAAAATATTTTTATTTATTTGCTTTAGTTGTACACAATGCGTTTTATTCAATGCATTTTATTTGTACGTGGTGCTGAGGATCGAACCCGGGTCGCCCACGTGCTAGGCGAGCGCTCTACCGCTGAGCCACAATCCCAGCCCGTGTTTAATCATTTTTAATAATAGTAAACCTTTACATGTTGACCATGTTGACATAAACAATATCTTATGAAAAATAACTATTTTTGTAAAATAAAGTTTTAATGAGAAGAGTGGCTACTGTGATTTCCAAGAATGCCCCCTGCACCAAAAAAAAAAGGCATGCATTGGAACCTTAATTCCCAGTACAACAATGTTGGGAGGTGGGACTTGTGGGAGGTGTTCAGGTCATTGGCCACCACCCTCATGAATCTGTCTCTTTTTTCAGTACTGGGGATTGAACCCAGGGGTTCTCTACCACCAAGCTACATCTCCTGTCCTTTTTATGTTTATCCCTAAGCTGCTGAGGTTGGTCTTGAATTTGAAGTTTTCCTGCGTCAGCCTCCCAAGTCTTTGGGATTACAGGCATGCGCCACTGTGCTGGGCTTCATGAGTCAGTTATTGCCAGTTACACCTCCCGAGGCTGTGAGTTTGCTCTTGTGTTCTCTCTGCGTCGTCTTCTCCCTTGTTCTTCTGCCTTCCACCATTGGATAATGAGGCAAGAAGAACTTCATCAGATGCAGCTCCCCAACCTTGAACTTCTTAACCCCCAGAACTAGGGGCCAGCACAGGTGTAGTCATTCTAAGTTTCCCAGTCTCAGTTGTTGTCACTGCAGCACAAAATGGGCTGAGATAGTAACATTGTTTTTACATTTTCCACAAGTTTCTTTTTCTTTCTCCAGTACTGGGGATTGAACCAGGACCTTGTACATGCTATGCAAGTGGTCTACCACTGAGCTACATCCCCAGCCCTATCTGGTTTAACATCTGACTTAGTTGAGGACAGCTGGTTTCCAATATCTGCAGCATTCACTCTTGCAGTATGTTGTTTTGGTTGAAATATGTGAAGAAAATCTGGTCTCATACAGATTTGTAGTTGAAAAAGTTTTCATAGCTTTTCAGATAATTGTATATCTTCTCTGACATTACACTAAGACTTGATGAATTAATTGTTAAGAGCCCTAATTGAGGAGATAGCTAAGATGGCTGCTAGCTGAGAGCCATAAAGATGTTCAAGTATTTTCACCTGATATTCATGCATTTATCTAAGAATCCTTTTATGCCCGTGAACACTGCATGACGCACCTGTAAACTCGAGCTGTTAGCACGTGTCCTTGTTAAGGCAAAAAGTATTTAACCAGATGAGGGTTAGTTAGAGGTGTGGTTGGAGTTGGAGTTGGAGTTGGAGAGGTTGTTGGAGCCAGAGAGAGAAGTTAGAAGAGAGAAGAATAACAGAACTTTTTCATTTCCATCCTGCCTCCGAATTTTCTCCCGCGGCGTCGTTGCTGCAAGTGGCAATCACTACAGGGGGCAACAATTAATTCATTTCTTCCTTCCTTCCTTTTTTCTCATCCCTGGGGATGGACCCAGAGCCTGGAGCATTCTAAGCAAGTGCTGTCACACTGAACTATACCCCCAGCAAAAGGTATTTTCTTAAATGTTAGTTTCAATTTGTAATGTGAAACTGTATAATTATCCTTTGTTATATAACATTCATTGTTCTCTTTTGCATACTAAATGGATATTTTACTCATGTATAACTTTGGAACATGTGCTGGTCATTCAGAAAATATTGGTGCACCAAGTTATATGCAGCCACATTTTGACACATTTTATTATATAATAATTTTTTTTTTTTTTTTTGGTACCGGGGATTGAACTCAGGGGCACTCGACCACTGGGCCACATCCCCAGCCCCCCCCTTTTTTTTTTTTGTATTTTATTTAGAGACAGGGTCTCACTGAGTTACTAAGTGCCTCACCATTGCTGAGGCTGGCTTTGAACTCGCGATCCTCCTGCCTCAGCCTCCCAAAGTGCTGGGATTACAGGCATGCGCCACCGCGCCCGGCTTATTATATAATATTTTAAAAATCATTTTTGTTGCTGGGTATGGGTGCATGCCTGTAATCTCAGAAACTGGGGAGAATGAGGATTGCAGACTCTTCTCATTTCAATTTTGGTAATTTGTGTTGTTCAAGGAATTTGTGCATTTAATCTAAGTTGTCAATTTTATTGGCATAAAGTTCATAATATTTTAATATTTTTAATATCCTTTTCTTTTTGGTTATACATGACAGTAGAGTATATTTTGACATATTTATATAAACATGGAGTACACCTAATTCTTGTGGTACATGATGTGGAAATTCACTGTGGTATTCATATATGTACATAGGAAGGTAAGGTCATATTCATTCCACTGCCTTTCCTATTCCTGTCTCTTTTTAATATCTGTTTAATCTCCAGTGATATTCTTGCTTTTATTTATGATCCTGGTAATTTATGTCTTTTAACTTTTTTCTTGATTAATCTTGCTAGAGGCTTATCAATTTTATTGATATTTTTTAAAGAACCAGCTCTTTGTGTTATTGATTTTCATCAGTTATGTCTGTTTTCTATTCATCAATTCCTATTCTTTCTAATTCTCTTTCCTGCCTTACTTTTAGCTTACCTTTATTTTTACATTTGAAGTTCATTTTTCAAGATAGCTTATAGTTATATCTTGCTTTTCAAATATAACAAGTCTTTTAAATGTTTTAAATTTAATCTCATTAAATTACCATGTAATGCACCACATTCCATTTAATGAAATTATTGACATTATTAGACATAAATCTACTATCTCACAAATCTCACAATTTGTTTTGTATTTGTCCCATCTTTCTTTGTTCCATTTCTTTATTTTCCTGCTTTCTTTTGGATTAATCAATTTTTGTGTGTGTATGTTTTTGTTTCTTGTTTTGTACCACGAGTTGAACCCAGTGATGCTTAACCACTGAGCCATATCTCCAGCCCTTTTTATTTATTTTTATTCATTCATTCATTCATTTTAAGACAGAGTCTCGCTAAGTTGCTGAGGCTGGCCTTGAACTTGTGATCCTTCTGCCTCAGACTCCCAAGCTGCTGGGATTACAGGCGTGCACCATCACGCCTAGCAAGTATGTTCTGGTATTCCATTTTATCTCCACTCTTAACTTATTAGTTTTGTCTCTGTGATTTTTAAAGTGTTTCCTTAGGTTTTGTAAAATGCACTTTTAACTCATCATGGTCTACCCTCAGATAATACTGTGCTCTCTCATGTAGTGTTAGAACTGAACAACAGTATATTTCCAATTCTCCCTCCCCTCCTTTTTATTGCTCTCGTTTTATGTTTTACTTATAAACATGCTATAAAGCCCACAAATCACTTTTAAAATTTATACAGTCAATTTACATTTTAAAATTCAAACATGAGAGAACTATTTTTGGGTTACCCTCAGGCCTCTTTAACTGTGGGTCCCCTGCAGGGGTGTCCTCTCATCCTTGCGGTGTGGATGTGCTAGTAAAAATGATCTCAGATCTTGTTTGTCTAAAGTTGACTTTACCAGGTGCAGTGGTGCATGTCGGGAGGCAGAGGCAGGAGGATCACAAGTTCAAGGCCGGCCTCAGCAACTTAGTGAGACCCTGCCTCAAAATAAAATGTAAAAAGGGCTGGGGGATGTACCTCAGTGGTAGAGCGTTCCTCCATTCAATCCCCAGTACCAAAAGTAAAAAGTAAATAAAATAATAAAGTAGTCTTTATTTCATCTTCAATTTTGGAGGACATTTTCATTGCACATAGAATACCAATTTGATTATCATGTGCTTTGGTATGGTTTGTGTTTATCCTGGGTTTTGTTGAGTGTTTTGGATCTGTGAACACATAGTAGTTAAAAAATTTTAGGGACTTATTTAACCATTATTTGTTTATTTTTAAAATAATTTTTTAGCTGTAGATGGACACAATACCTTTATTTTATTTATTTATTTTTATGTGGTGCTGTCGACCAGTGCCTCACATGTGTTAGGCAAGTGCCTTACTACTGAGCGAGAACTCCAGCCCCCACTATTTCTTCAAATACTTCTTTCTTCTTGTTTTTGGCTTGACATGGTTCCAAAGAATTTTTTTCAGTCATTTTTTTCTCTGCTTCAGTTTGGCTAGTTCTTAGTTCACTGATTTTTTTCCCCCTCTGTTTCTATTTATCCCATCCAGTATTTTTTTTTTAATTTTTTTTTAGTTGTAGATGACACAATACCTTTTTTATTTGTTTTTATGTTTATGTGGTGCTGGGGATCTAACCCAGTGCTCACACATGCTAGGCAAGTGCTCTACCATTGAGCCAGAACCCCAGCCCCAATCCCATCCAGTAAATTTTTAATTTCACCTACTATATTTTTATCTCTCAAAATTCCACTCATTTCTTCTTTATATCTTCCACTTTTTTTGTTCATTATGTTCATGTTTCCTTTAAATCCTTTAAATTTCATGCATGCAGCTTGATGATTGAGCACAGGCATTTGTATTAAAATAAAAAAATAAAACAACAAATTCAAGACCTGTCAGATGGGTTCTAGTTCAACTTTTAGCATAAATTGTCATAGCTGGTTTACTGAAAACACATTTAAAATTGGTTTACCTCAGGATGATGTGCAGAAAATGGGTGAAGGATAAACTGCTGAGACTGTAGCCCCAGTAGTAGGATGGTACTTGTACTTCATGTGCTCTGACCCATGGTGACAATGACACCCTGGTGGTATACCTGCATATGTTGGTTTAGCATTGTCTGCATTGTGTTAGAGTGAAATGGGTGTCAGGTTGTTGCCTCTCGTACAAATTTTTAATAAGAATTTAAAATCCCCCCAAAGGGAGCATATTTGGGCTCTTTGTTTTTTTAAAATATTTATTTCTTTGCTTTAGTTGTACACAATGTGTTTATTTTTACGTGGTGCCAAGAATTAAACCGGGCCGCGCACGCGCTAGGCGAGCGCTCTACCGCTGAGCCACAACCCCAGCCCCTGGACTCTTTGTTTTAAAACCTTCTCAACCATGACTTGGAGCTGGCAGGGTAGGCTGCAGCTGTGGACTTCAGCACAACCATCAAGGTTGCTATTCAAGAAATTATGATCTACATCCATTCCAAGTTGTAAATGCTAGTCTTTTTTCCCAATAAAAAGACCATTAACTTAAAAAATTAAATACATGAATACATTTTTTTATTTTTTAAAAATATATTTATTTTTTAGTTATAGGTGGACACAATATTTTTATTTTATTTTTATGTGGTGCTGAAGATTGAACCCAGTGCCTCACGCATGGTAGGCAAACACTCTACCTCCGAGCCACAACCCCAGTTCTAATGTAATGATTTTTAAGTACAAAAAAAAAAAAAAGTAAAATCAATGGATCATAGGAATGGTATTACTGCACGTTATTGACAATCCAACAGAAAAAAATGTTGTACTCATATGACCTTCTATGGTTAGTGAAGTACAGTGCTTTTTTTTTTTATCCAGCATAAATAATAAAATAATGGCTGTTATTTCTAAACAACATAAAATGACAATGTAGTACAACATATCACAGCAACAACAAAAAAATGATTCAAACTACTGAGCAGTATTAACAACAGAATTTTTGCTATTTTCATTTCCAACTTGTAATATCTCAAATTTCTAAATACATGCTCAATATGTTCTCATTTTTCTTACTTCTCCATTAATAGAAAAATATTCAACTCTATTCTGGCCTTTCATAGCTTTTGCTTTCACTCCTTTACAGAAGTTTGATGTCAGTAGATAATCCATACTGTGGTAACAAGGCTCCAAATTAACATTCAATTGCAGTTGCACAGAATTCAAACAGAAGGACCTTCCTGGCTATAGGTTAGATTGTGCATATATTTAAAATATTTCAAATTTAGAATTAAATACTAATGGGCAATTTTTATTGTGATAATTGGTACATATTGATTGTACAAGATAAAGGGATTCTTTTTGACATTTTCATACATGTATATAAAATACTTCTATCTATACATTCACTTTTTGCATGAGATCTTTGAACAAAGGTGCTATTCTCAAACAATTAGTTAAATCATGGGTTAAACTAAACCCTGAAGACCTGCAAGTATAAAGCCATGTGTACAGCAATGTCTGTTATACACGTATATATCCTCTTAAAACATTCCAGTTGGCCTGGGAATATAGCTCAGTTGGTAGAGTGTTTTCCTTGCATGCACAAGGTCATGGGTTCAGTCCCCAGCACCACCACACACACACACACACAAAAAAAAATTCTAGTTATATCCTGCTTCAGTACCCTCTACCCAGCTGCTGCTACTATGCTGTTTACTTCTCTAAGTTTTCCACACTGTTGTGCTTCAACTGCATCCTGGTAGTCTCCATTCTCTTTTGCAATTCTTAGTTTTTATGTAGTACCAATTTACTGCAACCCAGGGAGCTATCTTTAACAATTCTTGTAATACATGCCTCTGGAAGCATACTGCTTCAGAGTGGGTATACTTATTTTGACAGCAAATGTCATTAATTTGTATTACTTTTAGGGATATTTTGTTGAATCCATTTTTGTATAGAAAGATTTTTTACGGGCTGGGGTTGTGGCTCAGTGGTAGAGCGTTCGCCTAGCACATGCGTGGCCTGGGTTCGATCCTCAGCACCATGTAAACATAAATGCATTGCATTGTGTACAACTAATGCAAATAAATAAATATTAAAAAAAGAAAGATTTTAGCCGGGCGCGGTGGCGCACGCCTGTAATCCCAGCACTTTGGGAGGCTGAGGCAGGAGGATCACGAGTTCAAAGCCAGCCTCAGCAATGCCGAGGCACTTAGCAACTCAGTGAGACCCTGTCTCTAATAAAATACAAAAAAGGGCTGGGGATGTGGCCCAGTGGTCGAGTGCCCCTGAGTTCAATCCCCGGTACCCACAAAAAAAAAAAAAAAAAAAAAAAAAAAAAAAAAAAGATTTTTTACTTGAAATTAAAATAATTTTCCTTTGGCATTTGAAAGATTATTTCATTGTCTTATGGCTTGCATTGTTTCTGATGAGAAGTCAGTGATATTCTCTTTTTATTAAATTTTATTGAGATTATTTGGTATATGAAAATATTTTTCATCAAATCCTTGTATTTTTGGTTGTTATTTCTTCAAATATTTTTTCTGATCCTCTTTCTCTCTGTACTTTTTGGAACTCCAGTTCTGACCCTTATTGTTGTCTTACACGTTACTAAGTCTGTTTTCATTTTTCATCACTCTTTCATTGTAGTTATCTTCTATTCCTGTGTATTCAAGTTCATCGATCTTTTCTTTTGCAGTGTGTGATTTGTTGTTGAAACAATATACCGAAAGTCGTGCTCCATCTGTGTACGATGAATCGAGATGCATTCTCCTGTCAGGCATAACTAAACATGAATACATTTACAATAGCTGTTGTAAAGTCCATATCTGTCTGTTTCATCATTTCTGCCTTTTCTGAGTCTGTTTTTAATTTGTTCTAATTAGTTATACATAACAGTAGAATAGACACATTGTACACCAATGGAGAATCTGATTCTATTTTGACTGATATTTTCTGAGTTCTAACTGCTTCATTGCAGGTCTAATAATTTTTTTTTTAACAAAATGCAGGACGGTGTGGATGTTACATTTTAAGTGGCTGGATTTTGTTATTCTTCTTCAAAGACTTGTTGGAATTCATGTTGAAATCCTAACCTCCAATGTGGTGGTATTGTGAGGTGGAGCCTGTGGGAGGGAGGTGATTAGACCACCAGGGAAGAGCCCTTAGGAGAGATGAGAATTCTGTTACTGCAGCCCTGTTGTAGAGCACAGAGACCAACCACAGAGCCTGCCAGGAGGAAATGGGGTAGGAGACTGATTCTCCACAAATGCTGGACTTTGATGGATTGAGCCCTCAGTGCAAAGGTGAATTAAGACAAGCTGTCCTTCAGGGACTGAAAGGATATCAACTCTTTGCCCTTCCACCATTGAGAATACAGAAGATCCATCTTTGAGGAATGGGCCCTCACCAAGACATTGAATCTGCTGGCACCTTGATTTTGAACTTATCAACCATTTAGAACTGTGAGCAATAATTTCTATTGTTTATAAATCACCCAGTGTAAGGGTATTTTGTTAAAGCAGCCTGAACTCCCATCTTCTCTCTTTGGCCCTACCCTCTTCCTGGCCTTAGATTTTCCTATAAACAACTCTCAGTTTAAGAGGTGACTAAGAAGCAAGGTAAGAGCAAGCCAGCAGTGTCTGTGGGTAGGACATTCCAGATACTGAGGTCATCAAATAGGATTATGAAATGCCTGTTTGATGTAGTTAAAATACTAAAAGGCAAGGTTGAAAATAGGTGCAGAAACTAATAAACTATAAAGGACAATTAAGTCATATGCAAATAATTGAATGGAATCAGTAGAAGGAAGGCCTTAATTTTGTTGAAAATTTAGTTGAATTTTTTATTTTTGGGGGGATTTAAAATTCAATAAAATAAAAAACTCAGTATATAGCTTTATTAGATCATAAAAAACTGAAGAGAGAATTAGTGAGCTAAAAGATAAATGTGGATAAAGTATCTGAAATACTACCTGAAAAGACACAGATGTGGAAACATGAACCAGACACAGCAGACATGGAAGCTAGTGCGAGAAACTTCAGCCCAAGTCCAGCCAGGAGAGAAGGAATGGGTAGAGGCGATATTGAACGAGATGAGGACATCTGTACATGATGAGAGAGGGATTCGTATAGGTAAGCTTAGCGAGCCTTAGGCAGGACGAAGTGGGAAGTGAACCCACACTGAGACACACATGTGACTGCGTGCTGGGACAGAAGACCAAGGGGCTCTGCTTGTAGCTGGGGAGGGAGAGAAGCGCCATCAAAGGTGACTGAGCTGAGGGGGACAGCCAGTGAGTCTCGAGGTCATAGTGGACGCTGACTATCTGACCCAGAATTCTCTCTCTTTTCTCTCTTGCCCCCCTCAGCTCACACAGTTCTGGAGGCCAGAAGTCTGAGCTCAGGGTGTCAGCAGGGCTGGTTTCTTTGGGGCCTCTCTCCTTGGCTTGTGGACAGCTCTCTTCCTGTCTTCATGTGGTCATCCCTCATGTGTGTCTGTGCCCAGGTGTCCTCCTCTGCCCTTCTGGAGCTCTGTTCTAATGGGGATAGATAGGTAGTAACAGGCTGCTTCTACAGGACATGTCAGGGAAATGGTCTAGGGAGGGAAGAGCTAGTGCAAGGGCCCTGAGGTGGGAATATGCCTGTTCAGTGCAAGGAAGGAGAAGCAAGGGGCCATGCAGCGGGGAGAATCAGAGAGTGCAAACCTGACCTAGAATTCTACATCCAGCATAAGCTTTTCAGGAAACAGAACAAAATACATTTTCAGGGGCTGGGGCTATAGCTCAGTGGCAAAGCGCTTGCCTCGCACGTGTGGGGCACTGGGTTTGATCCTCATAAAAATAAATATAAAGATATTGTGTGTCCTTCTACAACTAAAAAAGAATTTTAAAATTACATTTTCAGACAACCTGAAAGAATTTGCCACCCAGAGATTTGCATTGCAGAAAATTCTAGCAGGTGTACTCTAAGCAATAAAAACGATATCCCAGAAAGGGCTGACATGCAAAGAGGAGTGAAGAATAGAGGGAGGTGAACATTTAGATAAATTTAAGTAAATACTGTTTAAAGCAACAGTAACAATTCCTGTAGGTCTGAAAGAAATTAAAATGTAAAAATAGAATTTAAGTTGGGACTGAAGTAAACAGAGTTAAAGTTTCTTAGGCCCTGTTCAGGATGAACCAGCCCAATTTATTTAAGGCTCTGATAGTGGCCAACAGAGGGTCTACCTCTGCAGTGTCTGGGAAGGGATGCAGGCACAAGCATAGGCTTACTTGGAGTGCAGGAGCCTGGGTGGTTGAAGTGTGGGTGGGCACTGGGGTTGGGGGGTTATAAGAGCCACCTCCTAGCTGTCTGGTCACTGTTGCCTCACCTGTGATCTCCACAGGGTCCTGCCTAGAACTAGGACATTGATCTGGGAGATAATGCTTGATAAAAGTAGCTTTTGTTAACTAAAGAAGGTAATTATGCTGGAGCCCCAGGATGACAAGATTGTGAGTAGAAAACTGGTAAGTCTCCACTAAGGGCCTCCTGTTCCTATCAGGAGTCTCTTATTGCATAGGGCAGCACATTGTCACCACTACCATCTTCAGAACATCTCTGGGAAGACCTGAGGAAAGGTGAGGAGCCATGCTCAGCAAATGTTCTCCAGCCTGATAAGTCCTGGGATGTGTTGCATTTATCACAGTAAATGGAAAATTCTCTGGACTCTCAGAAGCAACTTTGCTGGAGCAGTCCTCTTTGAAGCTGACACTGGAGCAGTGTGAATACTATGTAAATGTGCACATGCCTGTTCTGTGTTCAGTGAAACTGACTTTGGGCATGTAATTTGTGTGAAGGAATCTATTAAAACATGGAGATTTCAGACATTACCACCCCACCCAATAGTACAAATCCCTTTAAAATCTTCAACTCTGCCAGGTGCAGTGGCACATACCTGTAATCCCAGCGGTTTGGGAGGCCAAGGCAGGAGAATTGCAAAACAACAACAATAATAACAACTTCAACTCTGATTTTTTTTTATCATAGCAGTCTTCTTCACTGGTGGAAATATATTTTATGAAATGTATAATTGTAAGATTTATTTCTTAAAACCATATAAATGATTTTCAAGTACCATTTCCTTTAAGGCATAACAGTATTGTAAACCATGACTCTGGATTTCTTATGCAAACAGAAATGAGAATATGCCATTTGCTTAACACTAGATCATGGGAATCCAGAAAAGGAGGTGATGCAAGAGAGAGGATTGGTTTCAAGCAGGGACTTGGGTGGGCAATGAGAGCTGTGGGAGGATCAATGGAATGGAGATTTGTGGTCATCTCACTGCCCTGACTCCCACCAGTGAGAGGTGGCTCTAGGACTACTCTAACTGCATAGGCTGGGGCTGCTTTGGTATGGCAGAAACAATGCACATGACTTCCAAGCTAGGTCAGAAAAGACATGCAACTTCCACATGGCCCTCAGCCACCCCAAGACACCCTGCTGGAATCCCAGGGAGTGCCCTTACTGAGCACCCTGTAGACACTCAGCATCAGCGGTCAGCCACATGGGCAAGCAAGCCATCTTGGAAACTCAGCCCAGCTCACCTCAGTCTGTACCCAAACCTCAGGAGAGACCCAGGCAAGAATTCCCAGCAGAATTCTTCCAGAACCTCAGCTCTCAGAATAAATCAGCGGTTTTAATCCATTAAATTTGATAATTTGTTACACAGCAATGGTAACTGACAGACATTTCTTATATGGTCAAAGAATGGCTATGTTGAAATATGGCAAGAGGGCAAGAAAAACAGGAGGTTATGATGAGAGAATTGGGTGTTTAAAATCAAGATTTGGGAGGTGGTGAAGTTGTTGGTCGTGACAACATCCCCATCAAAGTGATTCTTAGCATTTTTATTAAATATTTCCATTTGCAGTTTCAGCTTTTTTATTGGTATTTGTAATTTCTGTAATGTGAATAAAATAATAGGCTGATGGTTTGCATTTATTACTTTTTAGTCTATAAAAAATTGTCAGAAAATGCCCTCTGACTTTCGTAGGATTGTTGTGGTCAGTACTGTTGAGACATGTTACTATTCTAACTGTTCCTTTTAAGTCCAACCAATTTTTGGCTTTGCACGCCATTAATGGGCCATAAACAGAAAAAAAGTGTTAAAATAGAACATCCTTGAAATCCCTAGCAGCACAAAACAAAACCATGTAAGGGGAAGGGCACCTGGAAGGGCACTGATGGTGCATGCTCAGGGAGATAGCAGGGAAGCCAGCAGGGCCTGTGGCCCCCAGGAGAGGGGAGAGGACTTCCCAGAGCTATTCCAGCTATCCAGGGGACCTCAGTCCTGCCATCTGTGCAGAGAAGCGCTGAGGGTCACATGAGGTAAGCATGTACAATGGAAGGGAATGTAATTTCTCAGGAGAGAGATTCTGCCCTTCATTCATATATTCCTGGGCTGGGAAGAGTGGTCCTGAAGGGCCAGGAGGAGGGTAACCCCACTGTGAGCAGCAGGGTGAACACTGAATGAATAAACCTGGGGGGCTTTACACTTGTCATGCATCTTCAGCACAACCATTGTATAAAGAAACAGGTCCTGATGGTTAAGCAATTTGCTCATGTCCATAAAGTTTGTGGCCAAAGGTTGGTACCACAGGCTCTCAACTCCATGGTGGGTAACCCTCCACCTGCACTCTGGGGACAAGATGGGAGAGTTGTGTAGATTAGATGGTGCTTATACTCCTGGAATCTGGAGGTGGTCATCTGAGAAGGCTTGCAGGGAGGCACGAGCTGTGATCTGAGATGACTTCAAGATGGGTGCAATTCCAGGTGGAGGTGAGTCCCAGGGGCTCTTTATGGAGACGTCATCAGAACTGGGAGAGTCACAGATCATTGACTAATCAGAAGTCAAGGAATAGCTGACCAGAGTGTTGAATGGGGTCATTTATGTGAATGCCCATAAATGTTTGGTGACAAGATGCAGGGTCAAAAGGAAATCTGGGAAGTTAGGGTCCAACCCCTTTGTACAATCTGGGAAACTCTGGGGTTTTATAGGGAGAATCAGGGCAAATGACTGGTGAGTATGTCCAAACTCCTTGAACCTCAGAAATAAGGAATATGGGGAAAAGTTAGGATGGCAGAGACCCAGTGCTCTAGACTTTGGTGTGGCCTGTAAGCTTGTCATGCACTCACTCTGTGCTGCCTGTGCAGGCTCTGCACTCAGCTCTTCTGCCCCCAGCATCTTCCAGTCATGAAAGGGAGACATGAACTAGAGGCCATTTCTAGAAAAATGCTTCAACTGACAAATATATAAGTTGAGGTTAGAGCATAGTAGACATCAAGACCATTCATCCCCCAGCCATGGGCTGCTGCTGGGCTGGAGAGATGGCCAAAGAATGGTCTTGTCCCTCCTGACTATGTGAGCTCCCTCTTCCCTGTAGCTTCCAGCCATTAATCACTCACCATCCCTTAGAAATTATTTTCCACAGGACATTTAGATATAAAGAAATCTCAGCACAGAATACCCATCATGGAGAAAAGGGAAAATTTCCTTGCACTCTTGTTGCTGAAACTCCAGGCAAATCTCCACAAAGTTCCTGAGTTCTCCCCCTCTGCCTTGCTCATAGCAGCCTTGCCCTTCCCCACTTTGACCGCTGAGTCCTCGAGCTCTCTTTTAACCTTCGCTTCTCCACAGAGCCCTGACCATGAAACAGTGTTTCCGTTGAATGAACCCAATCTCCCAGTGCCTCTGTCCAGACTGCAGTCTGCACTGTGCACGAAAAGCTCAGCTTTAGCCTCTGGCTGGCTCACCCGATCAGCATCCCCTGTCCGGCCCCTTTCAGCACGGTCAGGGGAATTACTGCTCGGGCCCAGTCACATGTTTTAGGGAGCAATCTCCGTTGGCCCGATCAGCACCCCTATGGGGGACAGCTCCGACAGGCCCTGATCAGCACGCCGCGGCGGACAGCTCCTGTGGGCCCAGGCGGGCGCGCCAGCCACCTACCACCAGCTCCGTCCCGACCGCGGACCCCGACTCTGCTTTTCCTCGGGTGCTCGCGCAGCTTCTGAGGCCGCACCCACCTCCCCACGAGCCTCCCCCTCCCACAGACAGCGCACCGCGCTGAACAGAGCAGCGCAGACCCGGGCCGGAGCGGTCCTCGTTCCTCGTTTAAGGCCCCGGCCTGGCCTGCTGACCCGCGGTCCAAGAGCCGCTCCGTCCCGACGACGCCTTCTCACCTACCGCCTCGCCTCGAAACCGCCCCAGCCACACGCCACCCTCCCCTCCCGGGCCTCGGGCCAACTACCCCAGCCTGGGTTCTACCCTCCAGCCCCTCTCCTCAGGCTTACCTCCCTCCAGCCTGAGTCGGACTCCCCCCTGCCTGGGTCCGAGCCCCGCAGCCTCCGCTCGGCCCCTGCCCCGGCCGCCTCCCCCCCAGCCTGCGTCCCACCCATACAGCCTCCGCTCGGGCTCCAGGCCCGGCAGCCACCTCCCAGCCTCCGTCCGAGCCCCGCAGCCCCCGCCAGGCCGCCTCCCCTCAGCCTGCGTCCGAGCCCCGCAGCCTCCGCCGCCCCGCCCCCCGCAGCCTCCCCCCAGCCTGCGTCCGAGCCCCGCAGCAGCCTCCCCTCAGCCTGCGCGTCCGAGCCCCGCAGCCTCCGCCGCCTCTCCCCAGCCTGCGTCCGAGCCCCGCAGCCCCCGCCAGGCCGCCTCCCCTCAGCCTGCGTCCGAGCCCCGCAGCCCCCCGCAGCCTCCCCCAGCCTGCGTCCGAGCCCGCAGCCCCCCGCAGCCTCCCCCCAGCCTGCGTCCGAGCCCGCAGCCCCCCGCAGCCTCCCCCCAGCCTGCGTCCGAGCCCCGCAGCAGCCTCCCCCCAGCCTGCTTCCGAGCCCCGCAGCCTCCGCCGCCCCCCGCAGCCTCCCCCCAGCCTGCGTCCGAGCCCCGCAGGCCCCGCCCCGCCCCGCCCCGCCCCCCGCCGCCCCCTCCCTCCCTCCCTCCCTCCCCTGCGGCGCGGCGCTCGCTGCCGCGGTGTCCGGGCAGGGCGGCGAGGTGTGCCGGGCGGGTGTCGCAGGGCGTGTCACGAGGTGAGTGGGGAGCGCGAGGCCGGGCGGGAGCGGCCGGGGCGCGCGGTGGCCTCACCCCTCCCCCCCGCAGCCGGACGGCCCTTCCCGGGAAGATGGCGGATCGCGCGGAGATGTTTTCTCTCTCCACCTTCCACTCGCTGTCGCCGCCGGGCTGCAGGTAGGTCCTCGGTGCCCCCGGCCTTCGCGGGCCGGCGCCTCCCGTCGCCCCCGGCCCAGGCCCCGGGCCCCCCGCCCCGGCCGCGCCACCGCACCCCTCCACCTTGGCCGACCCAGGCCCCTCTCGGGTCCGAGGCCTTGACTGCCGCCCATCCCCCACCTCGCGGCTCTGAGCCCCTCCGTTTGTGCCTCTGTCGCGTAGACCCAGGGACGCCCGCGTTCCCGTCGGATACTGCCGCACCCAGCCCGGCGGCTGATCTGGCCAGGGTGGGTCTCTGGACTGACCCTCTGAGAAGACAGCCCACCAGGCAGGATGCTGTGCCTAGCAGTGTCCTTTTGGCCTTGCTGGGCTGCCTCCTTGGAGGCCCAGGCCTAGCCCAGAGGTCCCAGACAGGGAAAGAGTTGAAATTAAACCTGGATCCCTGGAGAAAGGGACTGGGGTGGGAGCGGGGTGGACCTTTAGGTACAGACCTGCCTGGAGGGGGTGGGGGACAGAGCCCACTGGACCCCTCCCTCTCCCGCTGCCGCAGCTTCAGCTTCCCCTCCCCCTCCTCCTGCTGGCGCAGGCTGACTCCCCAGAGGCTGAGGCTGTGACCCATAGGGGCCTGGAGCTAAGTGAGGAGGGGAGAGCGGGAGGGGTGGCTCCTCTGGGCTGACTTGGCCCGGACGTCCTCTGGAGAGCAGAGCTGGGGTCAAGATGACAGCAGGATGTGGGCCTGGGAGTTGGGGCCTAGGACCTGGAGGTCTCCCTCAACCCTTCCTCAGTATCACCTCCCAGCTGGGGGTCCAGGGTTGGTGGCTCCCTGACCTGGGCCTCCTCCCCAGGCCTCCCCAGGACATAAGCCTGGAAGAATTTGACGATGAAGACCTGTCTGAGATCACCGATGACTGTGGCCTGGGCCTCAGCTACGATTCCGACCACTGTGAGAAGGTGGGGAAAGGGCTGGGAGCAAAGAACCTGGTCAAGGGAGGGAGGGCCTCGCTTAGGCTCTGCCTTGCCTTCACTTGGGGCTGGGGCAGGTCTGAGCTCAGCCTTGGCACAGGAAACCCTCTGATTGCCCCTGCCTTCTAGCCGCATGGTCTTGGGGCTTCCTCAGCATCAGCACTGTCTTCCTCACACACTGGAAGCCTGGTGCTATGCGGGGCCTACAGAGGAGGGGTGCCTTCACTCAGGTGCCCTCAGTCCCCAGATTGCTTCCCACAAAGATCGAGCCCCTTCAGCGACCATATCAATTCTGTCCCCTCCAGGCCCTGTCCCCATCTCTGCTGCCTCCATCTGTCTCAAGGCTCCACCCCTTAAAATTTTTTTTCTCCCCCTCCTGGTCCTCCTGTCTCCATGTTTCTGTTTTCACTCACTCTGAGCAACTGCTGTGTGGCAAGAGCTGGGCTTCCAGGTGCTGGGAGTGGAATAGGACAACTGCCCTTGGGGGCTTGCAGCCTGGCAGGGGAGAAGGGCATGTAGGAGACAGTAGCTCCTCAAGTGTCACCAGCTCCATTCCCACTGGGACACAAGGCTTGATGACAGGGAAGGCACCTGATAGTACTGAGGGAATCAGAGAGACTTTTCAGAAGAAATGTCAGTCACGCCCTGAGGTTAGCAGGAGCCAGGCAGTTGGGGCAGGTAGGAGGATGCAGAAGAGGAATTGCTGGCAGAAGGACTGGCTATGCCAGAGGCACTGGGGTTGGTGCAAACTTGGTGAATACTCAGAATGCAGGCTGTCTCTTCATTTATGCATTCTTTGCTACTTACTGAACATCCACTGAGCCCAAGGTGCTTTCCCTAGGTGGGTGCACCAGTGCACAACATGGGTATAGCCTGCCCTGGTGGGGTTTGTGGTTTGGTAAAGGTGACAGATCAAAAACCATGTGCAGTGATTGTGAATCATGTATTAAATGCTGTGAAGGGGGAAAATGCTATGAAGAAAACAGTGCCAGTGTTAAATGTGATGGGGTTTTGGCTGAGATGAGGCTTTAGAAGGTGGGTTGGGGGCACTCTGAAAATATGTCACTCAGTTGCAGGAATTTGAACCTTTCTCAAGAAATGGAGCAATCCCTGTGCATCTTAAGCAGATCTTTAAAAACATCACTCTGTTGTTGGGGGCCAGAGTGAACTGGAAGGAGCTCTCCAATGAGTCCTCCCTGCTTTTCCCTCTCTTGGCACTTGGGACCCAGGTCTCTGTTGCACTGTGACCCAGCCCTGCCCACCTCCCTCCTTCCTGCAGGACAGCCTTTCCCTGGGACGCTCGGAGCAGCCGCACCCCATCTGCTCATTCCAGGATGACTTCCAGGAGTTTGAAATGATTGATGACAATGAAGAAGAGGAGGAAGAGGAGGATGAGGAAGAAGAGGAGGAGGAAGAAGAGGGAGATGGGGAGTGCAAGGAGGGAGGAGGACCTGAATCAGAGGCACATGCCCAAAAGCCCCTTATCCCTTCCCCTTCCCTGGAGGAGCCCCACAAGCACCGGCCCACCACACTTCACTTAACTTCTCTGGGAGCCCAGGTGAGGGTCTTGACTCTAGCACCCCAGAGCTGAGTCTGGTTCATAGCGCCTGGCATTCTGCACCCCACAGCAGCAAGTCCCTCCCACCCCTAGAAACTGGAGCTCCTCCTCAGTCTGCTTTCTTGTCCCTCTGCCCCAGGACTCCCTGAATAACAACGGAGGCTTTGCCCCAGCACCCCCAGCCTCCTGGCAGGAGACAGTGCTGTGCTCTCAGGCCCAGGAGCCCCTTGGAGGTGAGGGGTGGGGAGCTTGTAGGGGGGGTGGAGGGGGAGGGAGGAGCAGCTGCCTGCTGGAAGGAGGACTGGCCAGTGGTGACTGTGACCTATACCCCTGCCCTGCAGAGCACCCTGGCTCCCTCCCAACCACGGAGGAGGGGCTCTGTGAAGAGCAGTCACTAGTGTGTCCGGGCTGTGACTGTGAAGGGAACCGGCCCCCGGAGCCCCAAGCACCGGGTGGAGCCTCACCCTCCTCAGATCCTGGCATAGAGGCCGACCTGAGAAGCCGCTCCAGTGGGGGCCATGGGGGACGGCGCAGCAGCCAGGAGCTGTCTTCCCCCGGTTCTGACTTGGAGGAAGCCAGTGGCGCGCGCCTGGGGCGCATGATCTCATCCATCTCTGAGACGGAGCTGGAGCTAAGCAGTGATGGCGGCAGTAGCAGCAGTGGCCGCTCCTCGCACCTCACCAACTCCATCGAGGAGGCCTCCTCACCCGCCTCGGAGCCTGAGCCCGAGCCCGAGCCCTTGCACGAACCCCCGCGCCGCCCGGCCTTCCTGCCGGTGGGCCCTGACGACACCAACAGCGAATATGAGTCGGGGTCCGAATCCGAGCCAGACCTCAGCGAGGACGCCGACTCGCCCTGGCTGCTCAGCAACCTGGTGAGCCGCATGATCTCCGAGGGCTCCTCGCCCATCCGGTGCCCTGGCCAGTGCCTGTCTCCCGCGCAGCGCCTGCCTGGGGAGCCTATGTCGCCGGCCGGGAGGGCCATCGAGGACTCCCAGGAACCCGAGGTGGCAGTGGGGCCAGGCGTGGAATTGGTGGACATGGAGACCCTGTGCGGGCCACCGCCGCCCGCCCCCGCAGCACCTCGGCCGGGCCCCGCACAGCCGGGGCCCTGCCTCTTCCTCAGCAACCCCACGCGCGACACCATCACACCGCTGTGGGCCGCGCCTGGCCGCACCTCACGCCCTGGCCGCGCCTGCTCTGCCGCCTGCTCGGAGGAGGAGGATGAGGACGAGGAGGAGGAGGAGGATGCTGAGGACAGCGTGGGGCCCCCAGGGGGCAGGGGCACCAGCTCCACAGCGCCCCTGGACGCCTCGCTGGTCTACGATGCGGTCAAGTACACGCTGGTGGTGGATGAGCACACGCAGCTGGAGCTGGTGAGCCTGCGTCGCTGTGCAGGCCTGGGCAACGACAGCGAAGAGGACAGCGGCGGCGAGGCCAGCGAGGAGGAGGTGGGGGCTGCGCTGCTAGGCAGTGATCAGGTCCCTGGGGATGCCTCTCCAGACAGCCCTGACCTCACCTTCTCCAAGAAGTTCCTCAATGTCTTTGTCAACAGCACATCTAGATCCTCCAGTGAGTGGAAGGTGGGGAGAGGGTGGCCCCGAGGAGAAAGTGCGTCTTCTTGGCCCAGGTCCCATCTGGTCCCCCAAAACACCCAGGTGTCCTTGGGGCAAGGGTTGCCCACTATCCCAAGAAGGGGGATGGTCCTTCCTAGCCCTGTCTGTGGGCAGGGAGTTCGGGAGGGTCTGCTCTGTCCCCGCCCCTGGTGGGCTGGTTTTCTCTCCCTCTTTGACTTAGGACACCCACAGGAGCCTGTTGGAGGAGGCACTTGGCTACAGCCCAAGGCCAGGCCCGTGAGCCTCCCTCCCCTGAGTCTGCCTCTCTCCATCTCTGCCTCTTCTGTCTGTCTCAGGCACTGAGTCCTTTGGCCTTTTCTCCTGTCTGGTCAATGGAGAGGAGAGAGAGCAAACCCATCGGGCTGTCTTCAGGTATAGTTTCCCTTTGCCTTTGGGGATCCCTGGCCTCAATCCACAAATTGGACACCATAAGGCGTGACCCAGCAGGCCTGCCCTGCCTCACTGACCTTCCCCGACCGCAGGTTCATCCCTCGCCATGCGGACGAGCTGGAGCTGGATGTGGATGACCCAGTGTTGGTGGAGGCGGAGGAAGATGACTTCTGGTGCCGGGGCTTCAACATGCGCACCGGGGAGCGCGGTGTGTTCCCTGCCTTCTATGCCCACGCAGTGCCCGGCCCTGCCAAGGACCTGCTGGGTGAGGCTCCATCCCCAAGGAGCAGCTTGTCTCCCCAGACTCACTCTCCATCGCCCCCTGACCTTGCCCATGTGACCCCCAGGGAGCAAGCGGAGCCCCTGCTGGGTAGAGCGCTTCGATGTGCAGTTCCTAGGCTCCGTGGAGGTGCCATGTCACCAGGGAAATGGCATCCTGTGTGCAGCCATGCAGAAGGTCAGTTTGGAGGTGAGGGTGGGCACAGGCTGGCTCAGCTCCCTGATGCTCCGAGCCTCCAGCATCCTCCAGGAAGGCTGTGGGGCAGCTCAGGGGTGTGTACCTTGGCCCTGATCCAGAGGCTGAGCAGACAGACCTAGAGCAAAGTGGGTGGCTGTCCCCCACCCCTGGATCTCCATCTGCCCCATCTCCAAAGGGGCTCACCTTTCCATTGGCCCCTCCTTTTCAGCCAGTGCTCCTCCTGTCTGAAAATTGAGACCAACTCTCACAGCTCCTTCCCCAGGAGTCATTTGGTCACTTACTCATTTGCTCAGTGGACATTTAGTGAATGCCTGCCCATCTGCCAGGCCTGGGACTGAGGCTGGAGAACTGCAGGAAGCAGGACAGACCAGCCCTGCATTCAGGGTTCACAAGTTTATTAGGACCAGGCAGTGTGCAACCAGGAGTCAGGGTTCCTGGCACTTGAGCCCACAGGAGCAGCCTGGCTAGAGGCACAGAGGGAGAGAAGACAGACAGAGCAGTGACTGGCTTGTCCTGAGACCAAGGATGGACAAGGCCACTCTCTCGTCCTCCAGAATCATGTATTATGGGTCTTTGGCAAGAGTCTTCTGACAGTCTAAAAAGAACAGAACCATAGTTCACCAGTGGGAGAGAGAGAGAGGCCCTTGTGTGCCCTTAAGACCTTCTTTCTCCCCAACATTTTTCCTCAGATTGCTACTGCCCGGAAACTGACTGTCCATCTACGCCCTCCTGCCTCCTGTGACCTTGAGATCTCTCTGCGGGGGGTCAAGCTGAGTCTGAGTGGAGGAGGACCTGAGGTGAGGATGTGGGAGACTGGGGATCAGAGAGACTGGGGGCAGGGGAGTAAGAGGGTGTGGCCTAAGGGCAGGCTGGCGGGGATGTCCAGCCAGTGGGGGCTAACAGTGGCCAATGGCCTCTTCTGTCTAACTTTGGACACCTCTGCCCACCTCTGCTCTAGTTTCAGCGCTGCAGCCACTTCTTCCAGATGAAGAACATCTCATTCTGTGGCTGTCACCCCCGCAATAGCTGGTGAGAGCCTCACCTTCCCCTACGATCCCCATAAACCCTGAAGGTCACCCGTACTCCAGTCCCCATCCCCACTCCTGAGAGTCCACCTGTACCTATGTGGCACCTACTCTGAGCCGGACTCAGGAGATGTGGCTCCCATCTGGTCTGGGTGGGGAGACAGACACACAGATGGGGAAGTGCTGGAGCCTCTCTGGCTAGTCTGGGGGACAGCTGCATGGACACCACTGGGCAGAACTGCAGAGATGGGCGAGTCCTTCTAGGACCCAGGAAAGCAAAGCTCAGGTGATGAGTAGGTGAGGGGTGCGGGAAGAGAATCAACCTGTGACGGGGCCAGCTGAGCCAAGGCCAGTGAGGCTGCACTAGCGAGGGACAGCAGGGCTCTGGGCCTGGTGCAAGAGGAGCAGGTAGGCTGTAGAGGAGTAGCTGGCAGTGTCAGTGGAGATCTTTTGGCCATGCCGAGGAGCTCATGCTTCATCCCATTGGCAGTGAGGCCACAGAATGGTCTTATGGGAGGGAGTGCTGCAGGCAGGTCGGCCAGCGGACTGTGACTGCTGTGCAGCGGGACTGACCAGGCGCTGCCAACAGGAAGCTGCCAGAGCGATCCAGGTGCCGTGTCATGACGGAAAGCGTGCAGATATAAGAGGATCTAGGGGGGGAAGGCAGGGCCTGCGTTGATTAGCTGTAGACTGACCTGGAGGGGAGCAAGGGTGATGTTCACGTGGGTGATGGGCACAGTGACACACACACAGAAGACGTGGAGACCAGTCAGTGTGTCTAGACTCCAGGAGGCAGACCTGGAGCAGGTGGATAACTGAGAGCATGAGGTGGACAGAATGGCCAGGCAGAGGGAGAAGAGCAGAGGAAGAGGAGGAGGAGCAGTGGGTGGCTGGGGGCTGCCGGCTTCCTCCCCAGCACAGACCCTGGCCTGCTGAGTCCCAGTGTCCTGGAGGGGAGGAAGAGGACTCAAAGACAGGGCCAGCCAGAGGCTCAGAAGGACTAGAGCGAGGTGGAAGAAGAGTCCTCATGGTAGACACTGTGCTGCCAGGCTGGGGCTCATGACAGGTGTCACAGGGGTCATTTGGACTCCAGTGTGAAGAGAATGAGGGGGGCTGTCTGCTGGCTACAAGATGGCCAAGCAGCTTTGCATCTTCTCCACTGAGAGGCCCCATGGTTGAGAGACTGCTAGAGGTGTGAGGGACCAGACATAGTGCCAGGGCCAGGCCAGAGTGCAGGACAGCCCTGGGGCCACAGGACGGGATGGCAGTGTTAGGAGATGAAAAAGAGCCACCTATATCTCCTCAGAGGGACATTGTAGGAGCCACAAGATTAGGCCATATGGAGGGACACTGGCCCAGCTGCAGTTCCATGGAAGAGAGACAGTAGACAAGGGGTGGTGTCCAGCTGTGGAGGTGGCCAGTGAGGAGGTGTGGGAGCTGCTGTCTTAACCAGACCCTTCTTGTGTTTGTTGCTTCAGATCCCAGCCTAGACCCTCACAGCGAGGGGCACTAAAGACATGGTGCTAGGGGACAGCTAACTCGCGCCATTGTGAGGCAGGCGGGATAGCAGGAGTGTTGGGCATGCTGCCTGTGGATAGGCAGGGATGTTCATTCCCAGACTGCCTTGTCTACTGTAGCACATCCACAGGCTGGCCGTTGTGTCCTTGAGCAGGACACTCATCTTCTCTGTGCTTGGCTTTCTATCGGGATACTACCTCATGAGGCTTTTGTGAGGTTTGTGAGTTTGGGACAGAAAGTGCTTAATATTGTGCCTTTGTAACATTAGTAAGCACCCTTTAAGTGTTAGTAACATGATTATTTGAGACAGGACTTGGCTATGGACAACAGGCCACATTGTCCTTGGAAATGATACTGTTGTGTGACTTCCCATCCGGTAGAGCCACAGACCCAAAGCCATGGGAGAGTGGATCCGGCCGGCCCCGGGTTGGGTGGGGTCTGGACTCTCATGCTGCAGGTCTGACTTCCACTCCCTCTGAACAGTGGTTACTAGTGTTCTGGAAGAAGAGAACAGGCAATGCAGGAAGGGAATGTGTGACCCAAGTGGTTGGGAGGACAGTGCTTCCTCGAATCAGAGCAGAAGGTGGAATCCAAGAGGGTCTTAGAGTTGGGGTGACATCCAGCACTGTGTCAGAGCTTGGAAAGGAGCTGTGTTTGCAGGGCCAGAGGTGGGACTGGACAGCGCACAGGAGAGGCCTGCGTGAGGCGGAGCCAGCTCATGTATCCCGGGCAGGCTCCAGGCAGGGTGCGGGGGAGGCTGCCTTGCTTCCTTGTACACTGGAAGCCCTGGTCAAGGCCCTAACTCAGCATTAGCTCCTTTGGGTGCCCAGCACTGTGTTGGGCTGGGACCCAGAAAGGCACCTTCAGATCTTGACATCGTGATCCCCACTCTCCTGTCCTTTGCTCTCCCCTTGAGCCCGTAGTTCCTGCCTCTTCTTTCCAGATCATTTGGGGGTGCCTGAAGCTGGGTCAGTGCTCTGACACCTGCTCCCCAACTTCCCTGCAGCTACTTTGGCTTCATCACTAAGCACCCCCTGCTGAGCCGCTTTGCCTGCCATGTCTTTGTGTCCCAGGAGTCCATGAGGCCCGTGGCGCAGAGCGTGGGGTGAGTCTTGATACCCACAAAGAGGGAGACAGGTGTGTTGCCATGAGAGGCGGGGCCTCCTGGTGGGAGAGTGGGGGGGAGGCCCAGTGGTCGGAGGGGACTGTGGGCAGGCGGGAGGGTGGAGGCAGCGAGGGGAGGGCTGAGGACGGCGCTTCCCTGCAGCCGCGCCTTCCTGGAGTACTACCAGGAGCACCTGGCGTTCGCCTGCCCCACAGAGGACATCTACCTGGAGTAGCCGCCTCGCCCTGGCTCCTGCCCCACTGCTCCAGGGCAGCCACCACTGGAGTGTCTTGAGGCCACTGTGGCTTTGGCAAGGACAGGATTGGGGGCATGTGGGACCTTGAATTTGTGGGAGTTTCTGGGCTGGGAATTCTTGTCCTCGACTCACAGGGAACCCGGCGCCCCAGTTCCCTCTGATGCATCCTTTCTGACGCCCTCTTCTGTCCCGCCCTCAGCCTCCCTTTCCTTCCTCTGTTTCATACCCTTTCTGTGCCTGCAGACCTTGCTCTTTGCCCTCTACTTTGGGGTCAGAACTCGGGGGTGAAGGAAGGCGAGGCTGGAGGTGGCAGGTGATGCCAGGCTCCCAGAGACCCCTCCTGCCCTTCCCCTGTGATTTATAAAGGAATTTTAATTTTTATAGTGAATCTCAAGGGATCATCCCATTCCTGACCACAGAGAGAGAGGGGCCTCCACCCCAACCCCAGGGGATGCGGGGAAGGGTCCCCAAGAGAGCTGTGGGGTGACTAGGAGTGGTTCTTGATGCTCGCCCCAAAGTCCCCATGCTGCTAGGAGGAGGTGCTGCCAGGCGCCCCTGCTCATCTGCTTTGCCGCTAACACCCCTCAGTCCAGTGTGTGTCTGCCCTGCGTGCGATGCACCCTGTGTACGTGGGCCCTGCAATGGCCTCAATAAACTCTGCTTGGTGTGACCCTGGCTGTTTCTAAGGGGTGCTGAGATGCGGGGTGCCCAGATGCTGCCTGTGGGGGTAAGATGGAGACCCCAGGACAAGGGGCTCTGGGAAGAAGAGAACCCTTTGGTGCTTTCTGGGGGTGTGCTGGGAAGGGTCCTTGGGGGATCTGGAGGCCGCAGCAGATACTCTCTGCAAGCACACTTGACGGGCCGCAGAAGACGCTGAGGCCAGAGGGAAGGCACCGGCACAGCACCCTGCTCCCTTCCCACGGGAGGGTTGAGTGTCACAGATTCCTTGAAAACCAGTCTACTTAGACCTTAAAACTTGTTTAACAAGCCCTCTAAGAAAGCCAGAAGAAAATAGGTGACTCTTTTCACTGTCCCCAGCTCCCCAGCAGGTGTCCACATGGAAATGGGCATCAGGGTGGACCAGTGTTCCTCCCCTGAGCTCAAGGTGTCACAGTGGTGGCCGGAGGACATCAGGCAAAGGCTGAGAAGGAAGAAGTGGACAGGGGAGTGCTGAAAGGTCACTACAGGATATTTAAGAACTAGTTCAGGGCTGGGGTGTGGCTCATAGGTAGAGCATTTGCCAGGCATCCCTAATACTGCAAAAAAATTTAAAAATTAAAGGTGATAAGTCCTGCCTGTAAAAAACCACACATCTCTATCAAAATAGCCTAGGTGAGTCCCCCAAAAGAAAAAGAGGGTGTGTGTGCCTTCACTGAGTGACAGCGCAAGTGGATCTCAGTGAGTCTGATGTGTGTGCCTGCAGTGAGTGACAGCGCAGGTGGATCTCAGTGAGTCTGATGTGTGTGCCTGCAGTGAGTGACAGCGCAGGTGGATCTCAGTGAGTCTGATGTGTGTGACTGCAGTGAGTGACAGCGCAGGTGGATCTCAGTGAGTCTGATGAGTGTGACTGCAGTGAGTGACAGCGCAGGTGGATCTCAGTGAGTCTAATGTGTGTGCCTGCAGTGAGTGACAGCGCAGGTGGATCTCAGTGAGTCTGATGTGTGTGCCTGCAGTGAGTGACAGCACAGGTGGATCTCAGTGAGTCTGATGAGTGTGACTGCAGTGAGTGACAGCACAGGTGGATTTCAGTGAGTCTGATGTGTGCCTGCAGTGAGTGACAGCACAGGTGGATCTCAGTGAGTCTGATGTGTGCCTGCAGTGAGTGACAGCACAGGTGGATCTCAGTGAGTCTGATGAGTGTGCCTGCAGTGAGTGACAGCGCAGGTGGATCTCAGTGAGTCTGATGAGTGTGACTGCAGTGAGTGACAGCACAGGTGGATCTCAGTGAGTCTGATGTGTGTGACTGCAGTGAGTGACAGCGCAGGTGGATCTCAGTGAGTCTGATGTGTGTGCCTGCAGTGAGTGACTGCACAGGTGGATCTCAGTGAGTCTGATGAGTGTGACTGCAGTGAGTGACAGCTCAGGTGGATCTCAGTGAGTCTGATGTGTGTGCCTTCACTGAGTGACAGCACAGGTGGATCTCAGTGAGTCTGATGAGTGTGCCTTCACTGAGTGACAGCACAGGTGGATCTCAGTGAGTCTGATGAGTGTGCCTTCACTGAGTGACAGCACAGGTGGATCTCAGTGAGTCTGATGAGTGTGACTGCAGTGAGTGACAGCGCAGGTGGATCTCAGTGAGTCTGATGTGTGCCTGCAGTGAGTGACAGCACAGGTGGATCTCAGTGAGTCTGATGTGTGACTGCAGTGAGTGACAGCACAGGTGGATCTCAGTGAGTCTGATGTGTGTGCCTGCAGTGAGTGACAGCACAGGTGGATTTCAGTGAGTCTGATGAGTGTGCCTTCACTGAGTGACAGCACAGGTGGATCTCAGTGAGTCTGATGAGTGTGCCTTCACTGAGTGACAGCACAGGTGGATCTCAGTGAGTCTGATGAGTGTGACTGCAGTGAGTGACAGCACAGGTGGATCTCAGTGAGTCTGATGAGTGTGACTGCAGTGAGTGACAGCACAGGTGGATCTCAGTGAGTCTGATGAGTGTGACTGCAGTGAGTGACAGCACAGGTGGATCTCAGTGAGTCTGATGTGTGTGCCTGCAGTGAGTGACAGCGCAGGTGGATCTCAGTGAGTCTGATGTGTGTGCCTGCAGTGAGTGACAGCGCAGGTGGATCTCAGTGAGTCTGATGTGTGTGCCTGCAGTGAGTGACAGCACAGGTGGATCTCAGTGAGTCTGATGAGTGTGACTGCAGTGAGTGACAGCGCAGGTGGATCTCAGTGAGTCTGATATGTGCCTGCAGTGAGTGACAGCGCAGGTGGATCTCAGTGAGTCTGATGAGTGTGACTGCAGTGAGTGACAGCGCAGGTGGATCTCAGTGAGTCTGATGAGTGTGACTGCAGTGAGTGACAGCACAGGTGGATCTCAGTGAGTCTGATGTGTGTGCCTTCACTGAGTGACAGCACAGGTGGATCTCAGTGAGTCTGATGAGTGCCTGCAGTGAGTGACAGCACAGGTGGATCTCAGTGAGTCTGATGTGTGTGCCTGCAGTGAGTGACAGCGCAGGTGGATCTCAGTGAGTCTGATGTGTGTGCCTGCAGTGAGTGACAGCACAGGTGGATCTCAGTGAGTCTGATGAGTGTGCCTGCAGTGAGTGACAGCGCAGGTGGATCTCAGTGAGTCTGATGAGTGTGACTGCAGTGAGTGACAGCACAGGTGGATCTCAGTGAGTCTGATGAGTGCCTGCAGTGAGTGACAGCACAGGTGGATCTCAGTGAGTCTGATGTGTGCCTGCAGTGAGTGACAGCGCAGGTGGATCTCAGTGAGTCTGATGAGTGTGACTGCAGTGAGTGACAGCGCAGGTGGATCTCAGTGAGTCTGATGAGTGTGCCTGCAGTGAGTGACAGCACAGGTGGATCTCAGTGAGTCTGATGTGTGCCTGCAGTGAGTGACAGCACAGGTGGATCTCAGTGAGTCTGATGTGTGCCGGCAGTGAGTGACAGCACAGGTGGATCTCAGTGAGTCTGATGTGTGTGCCTGCAGTGAGTGACAGCGCAGGTGGATCTCAGTGCGTCTGATGAGTGTGACTGCAGTGAGTGACAGCGCAGGTGGATCTCAGTGAGTCTGATGAGTGTGCCTGCAGTGAGTGACAGCGCAGGTGGATCTCAGTGAGTCTGATGAGTGTGCCTGCAGTGAGTGACAGCACAGGTGGATCTCAGTGAGTCTGATGTGTGACTGCAGTGAGTGACAGCGCAGGTGGATCTCAGTGAGTCTGATGTGTGCCTGCAGTGAGTGACAGCACAGCCGGGCCTGAGTGAGAACACCGAGACCCAACCAAGGAGTCGGGACAGACCATTGTGCCAACGAATTGCTGCCTCTTCCTCTTCTTTTTTAGTTGTAGGTGGACCCAATACCTTTATTTTATTTTTATCTTGTGTTGAGAATGGAACCCAGTGCCTCACACATGCCAGGTGAGCGCTCTACCACTGAGCCACAACCCCAGCTTGATTTGCAGCTTCTTCTTTTTTAAATTTTTTTAATATTTATTTATTTGTTGTACACAATGCCTTTATCTTTACGTGGTGCTGAGGATGGAACCAGGGCCGTGCACGTGCTAGGTGAGCGCTCTACCACTGAGCCACAATCCCAGCCCCAAATTGCAGCTTCTTAATGACGAGAGGGAACATCTTTTGGGTCAGGAAGACAAAAGACATCTTGATGCTCCTTAGCCAGCATCCTATGGGTGTTGTGCGGACTGGAAAGCCTCACCCAGAGCTGAGCGACTGCGTCTAACCTCCCTGAGAGGAGGGAAGTCTTGCACGGGCCTGCCTGCACCCTGCCAGCCCTCTCCCTGCCAGCCTGAGTGCCTCATGGCCCAGGCATTCCCCCTCTTTTGGGTCTGCTGCCCCTCTAGCGTGTCTCTTGGGCTTTAACGTGTCACCCTCCTGACTAGCCTTGGGGCAGCTGATGGACATGCTGCCTGCCTTCCCTCCACCCTCCTCTGTGCTTTGCCTCTTGGACACCACTACTTTTCTCTGACCTCACTCCAATCCTTTCCTCCTGACCCCACACCTCCTGTGTCAGCCCCCCGTCCTTTCCTCCTGACCCCACACCTCCTGTGTCAGCCTCCCCCGTCCTTTCCTCCTGACCCCACACCTCCTGTGTCAGCCTCCCCCGTCCTTTCCTCCTGACCCCACACCTCCTGTGTCAGCCTCCCCCGTCCTTTCCTCCTAGACCCCACACCTCCTGTGTCAGCCTCCCCCGTCCTTTCCTCCTGGGACCCCACACCTCCTGTGTCAGCCTCCCCCGTCCTTTCCTCCTGACCCCACACCTCCTGTGTCAGCCTCCCCCGTCCTTTCCTCCTGACCCCACACCTCCTGTGTCAGCCTCCCCCGTCCTTTCCTCCTGACCCCACACCTCCTGTGTCAGCCTCCCCCGTCCTTTCCTCCTAGACCCCCACACCTCCTGTGTCAGCCTCCCCCGTCCTTTCCTCCTGGACCCCACACCTCCTGTGTCAGCCTCCCCCGTCCTTTCCTCCTAGACCCCACACCTCCTGTGTCAGCCTCCCCCGTCCTTTCCTCCTGACCCCACACCTCCTGTGTCAGCCTCCCCCGTCCTTTCCTCCTGGACCCCACACCTCCTGTGTTAGCCCCCCTGTCCTTTCCTCCTGACCCCACACCTCCTGTGTCAGCCCCCCCCGTTTTTTTTTCCTCCTGACCCCACACCTCCTGTGTCAGCCCCCCCCGTCCTTTCCTCCTGACCCCACACCTCCTGTGTCAGCCCCCCCCCGTCCTTTCCTCCTGACCCCACACCTCCTGTGTCAGCCCCCCCCCCGTCCTTTCCTCCTGACCCCCACACCTCCTGTGTCAGCCACCCGTCCTTTCCTCCTGGACCCCACACCTCTGGGGTTTAGCTGCCCTGTCCCACCCACGGCTCCCAGTTTCTAGTGGACAGTGACCTCCACCTCTAGCCAACCTGCAAGATCACTCTTGCAGCTGGTGTGGGGCTGGCACTCGGCAGGATTCCCCGTGAAGGACTGGTTGCCCTGTGGATGCCACACTCACTGTGCACTGACAAGAGACTCTTCCCCATTCCCCCACCTCCTTGATTCCCTGGTGTTCTATTCACACACACAACCCTTCACCTGAGCTGCAGGCCGGGTCCTACCCAGATTCCTCTTCCCTCCTGTCACCTTTAAGTCCTTCCCTTGCCTGGATCAGTTCCCCTTCACCTGGGTCAGACCACCTTGACTTTCCTTCTCAACACTGCAGAAAACAGCCTCCTCTGGGCACGCTGCCTCCATGGCACCGTGGCTGCACCTGTACTTCTGCCTAGTTGCACAGATCACGTCCCTCCTGAACGCTGCCTCTGCTCCGGTTGGACCCAGCCTGACCCCCTCACCCCAGGCTTCCTCCCTCTGCCCCATTTCTGCCAGAGCTCCCCTGCTTGAGTCACCCACACCCGCCTCCCTCTCTGTCCTCCTGGGCACAGGGGCCTGGGCCTGCAGCTGAAAGGAGGAGGCGCTGCCTGCTCCCGGCTGCTGTGAAGCCTGGCTCCATGCAGGAGGCCTTGGGCACTGTGGGACACCTCTAGCTCCAGAGCACTGGCCTTTGAAAATCCAGCCCAAGGAAAGCTTCTCACATACAAAGCTTTCTACATAGAAGCGTTCGTTAAGCTGGGCGTGGTGGTGCAGGCCTGTAATCCCAGTGGTTTGGGAGGCTCAGGAGCATCACCAGTTCAAATCCAGCCTCAGCAATTTAGCGAGGTCTTGTCTCTAAATAAAATATAAAAAGGGCTGGGATGTGGCTCAGTGGTAAGTGCCTCTGGGTTCAATCCCTGGTATTAAAAAAGAAAAAAGTGTTCTTTGCATTAAAAAAAAAAAATAGTTTTAGGGGCTGGGGTTGTGGCTCAGTGATAGAGTACTTGCCTAGCACATATGATGCACCAGGTTCAATCCTCAGCACCACATAAAACGTAAATAAAAATATTTTTATTGGGCTGGGGTTGTGGCTCAGCGGCAGAGCGCTCGCCTCGCACATGCGCGGCCCGGGTTCGATCCTCAGCACCACGTAAACATAAATGCATTGCATTGTGTACAACTAAAGGAAATAAATAAATATATAAAAAAATATTTTTATTAAAAATTTTAGTTGTAGGTGGAAAGAATACCTTTATTTTATTTATTTATCTTTTATGTGGTGCTGCCCCGTGCCTCACACATGCTAGGTGAGTGCTCTACACTGAGCCCCAACCCTAGCACCATTCCTTACCTTCTAGTTTGAAGCAATGAAAGTGGGCCAGCCAGGCAGCGTGGCACACTCCTCCCAGTAATCTGGGAGGCTGAGGGAGGAGGATCACAAGTTTGAGGCCAGCCTCAGCAACTTTAGTGAGAGCCTGAGCAACTTACTGAGACCCTGTCTCAAAAAATAAAAAGGGCTAGGGATATAGCTCAGAGTGGCAAAGCATCCCTGTATTCAATCGCCAGCACCAAAACAAACAAACAACAACAACAACAAAAAGCCCAAATCTGATTGATGGAGTTCACTAAGTTGAAGTATATTTGCCAATTGAAATGTTGGGAAGACATGAAAATGTGTGATTATTAATATTTTGTAATGGTACAGAAAACATTTGTTCCACTATTAGAGAAGGTAAATATGCAGAATCATATCTATGTGCTAGGCTGTGTTGGAACCTACTGAAAGGAAACGTAACAAATATTCAAAGTTGAAGTTGAGGGAAAGCCTGGACAATCCCTCTGGCTTCATTTGCTTTCAGTGACTTGCGGTCTCTACCTAGCTCTGAGGTCACTTAGCCAAGCATCACGGTCTCTCGCAGTGTCGGAGTGCCTATGTTGCTTCTCAGGAACTTAGGGTAGCTCAAAACAGTTGAAACCACTGGCCCTTCCCTCAGGTCGGGAAGGCGTGATGGGCAAGCTCTTGACACCTTGCCCTCTGATGTCACAACCTTCTGCCCAGGAGCTCTGAAGAGCTGTGGAGGGTGGTGGCACAGCCCCACAGCACCATGCCCTCACCTCCAGCTGCCTTCCTCCTGACCTGTGTCTTCATCCCATACCTGCCCTCAGCCCCATCCTTGGGGAGGCAGGTTCGAGTCCCCCACCCCTGGATCACACTCAGCACCTCTTAAATAAAGTCTTACTCTTCCGCAAAACTCACCTTCAGTGGTTGGCATCATGTGTGGTGCTGGGTAACCATTGTGATGAGGTGGGGCTGAGCAATTTTCCTTTTTTTCTGCAATGAAATTATCTAGAGGGCTGGGGTTGTGGCTCAGGGGTAGAGCGCTCGCCTAGCACGTGCACTCCCCAGGTTCGATCCTCAGCACCACGTACAAATAAACGCATTGTGTACAACTAAAGCAAATAAATAAATATTTCAAAAAATTATCTAGATTGTTTTTGGCATTATGCACTGAGGTGGCAGGACCACAAGTTTGAAGTCAGCCTCTGCCATGTAGAAAAACTCTGTCTCAAAATAATAAACAAAAAGTACTAGGAATGTCGCTCAGTGGTAGAGTGCCCCTGGGTTCAATCCCCAATACTGAAGGAATAAAAAAAAAAAAAAGATCTGAGATATAACCAGTGAGGTAAAACAAATATGTGTTTACAACAAGTGGATCATGTGATAGGTTTAACTGTGAAGTATGCAGTTGCCTGTGTCTTCAGTGAGGGACCTTTGTCCTCATGATTGCATGAAGGCTGCTGTACCTCCAAGCCTTGTGCTCAACTTCCAGGCAGAGGGAAATGCAAGAGCAAAGGAAGGGGCAGGTAGCTGGCTTCACAGAAAGCTCACCCAAAGCTGGAGTAAGCATTGGGTGAGAATGAGGCTGGTGCCTTCCTGAGACCTTCACCTGAAGGACAGGAGGAAATGCACCTTCTGACTCCAGCCCATGGGGTGAGGGCTGCCTGCAGGGTGTTCACCCTCTGTCCCCTGAGCAGTCCACATGCCAGTGGAGGAGGGAGGGAAGAAGTAGGTCCTGGGACCACCCACCCACAGCTGAAATTAGAAGATCCCCACCCAGGCTTCTGATCCACCAAAGCTGAGCCAAAGTCCCACGTCCTCAGGAAGCCTGGGAAGACTTCCCACCCACCAAGCAGGTACCGGAAGTTCCCTTGTGCGAGTGAGGGTGATGGGGAAGTAAACAGCACCTCCAAAGAGAGGATGTTTAGGGAATGTTGCCTCAGTGTTTAGCAAAGAGCACTGCACCCTGAAATAGCAGTCCCGAGCTGGTCACCCCTGGTTTTCAGGTGCAGACAGATTTTGTTGGATGTGTGCAGGTGCAAGGTGAGGATGGGCCAGGCATTGATGCGCTGTGCCAGGACCTCAGTGATGTTTTATGGAATCGGTATAAAACCCACCATTCAGCGCCCACAGCTGGCTCACATCCTGGTTGTTTTTCCTGCAGCACCCTAGACCATGAGCCTGGTCTCAGAGTCCAAAATTGGCTTGGACTAACTCCGATGCACCCTCATACCTGAGAACATAGAAGTTGTCTCACATGAATTGCCTTGCCGAATGGAAAATGAAATAATGCATCACAAAATAGTGTTTGACTATTGTTTGAGCTGAAGACAACATGATGAATTTGCTTTTTTTCCTCCTTTTCCTTCTTTCTTTTTTTTAACAACTATGATTTTTAAAAATAATTTATTTATTTAGTTGTACACAATGCCTTCATTTTTATGTGGTGCTGAGGATTGAACCCTTGGGCCGCGCATATGCTAGGTGGGCGCGTCACTGCTGAGCCACAACCCCAACCCCTTTTCCTTTCTTGTACTGGGGATTGATCCCAGGGGTGCTTTACCATTGAGCTGCCCCCACTTTATGCTATTTTTTAAAAAATATTTATTTATTTGCTTTAGTAGTACACAATGCCTTTATTTTTACATGGTGCTGAGGATCGAACCCGGGCCGCGCACGTTTGAGGCGAGTGCTCTACTGCTGAGCCACAACCCTAGCCCTCTTTATGCTAATTTTGAGACAAGATCTCCCTAAGTTGCCCAGGCTGGCCTTGAATTTGTGATCCTCCTGCCTCAGCCTCCTGAGTCACTCAGATTACAGGCGTGCACCACTGTGCCCTGATGCTTTGCTTTTTCTTGTTTCCTTTGTGCACATCTGGAGCAAGTGGGAGAGGTGAATCCTGCGTCTACCTGGTGTGTTGTCCCGTGCCACCTCTGCAGAACCCACCTCTGTGGAATCCCCAGCCTCCACCCAGACAGAATCTTCTACCTGGAGTGTGTGGCCTATAGTCCAGGCCTGCAGGGGTCTGGAGGCTTTATGTGGGGTGGGCCTGACTGTCCTTCAGGGTGTCTGGCAGCCTTGTGCTTACTGGGTCAGCTGAAGGGCATAGAAGGAACTCTGGAGAAGCCCCAGGTCCACAGGCCATGTCCTTCCACTCCTGCCTCAGGACAGGATCGCCTAGCTCACACTGGGAAGGTCCCAGTTCAAGTATTCATCCATTCAGAGTGGCAGAGAAGAAAAAAGTCACGCTGTTCTTCATCAGGAGAGCACATCCCCAAGGAACGGGTGGCAAGAGTGGCACAGGCAGATCCCCAGGAGGTGACCTACCTTCCTCTACCACAAATGGCACATTTTTATGCTGAACCCGTCAGCTGAGTTCCTTGATGGCCGGGGCCATGGCCAGTTTGTCCTGCTCCTTTCACCAGCACACTTTGCTGGGAGTAGGAGGCTGAAGTGTCAGTATCTAACTGCCTCCTGTGCCAATTAGCAATCTATGGTCACAACTGTAGAAACCGATTCTGAGTAATTTCATCAAAAGGAAATTTATTGGGAGGGTGTTAGGACTCCCAGAGTCAAAAGGAAGGTAGAATAAGGACCACTAAAGAGGGGATATGATGCCCTGGGGGTGGGCCTACAGCTCTGCTGTGCGCAGATGCACCTACCCATCCCCTGCTGCAGGCCAGGGCTGGGAGGTGGAGCTCCACTTCCTGGCTGGGTTGAAATCCCCACCTGTGCATGTGCTTCCTGAGGTAGGCAGACTCTGGAGACCAGGGCCTATGAGATGCACTGTCTGCGTCATGGGCCTATGAGATGCACTGTCTGCGTCATGGGCCTATGAGATGCACTGTCGGCGTTAGTGTCTGCAGAGATGAGGGGTGTCTCCATTCTTGCCATGGAATCCAGGATCAGTCACTCCCAAATTTCCCCTTCCTCCAGGATCTGAGAGTGTGGCAGCATGGATGACCCCAGGGGTGTCTCCCGTGAGTGAGTCCCTTCGGCTGCCTGAGTGGGAAGTGGGTTACAGAGCTGCTGAGGGGGAGCAGTTTGTGGTGACCAGTGGCTGGTGCCTGGACCTGCATGCTGCACCCACCTGCGAAGGGCCAAGGAGGTTGGAAGGGGTTAAGTAAATGCACTCTCCCTTCATGACTGCTGCCCCTGCACAAGGCCAGGGTTATAAAGATGACAAGACATCCGACAGGAGTGTCCAGGCACCAGGGAGTTTGTCAGGGTTGGACACAGTGCCCAGAGACATGACACAGCATTGGCACGGGCACAAGGACTAAATATGTGTGGACACCCACTGACAGCATTGCCCACCTGGACTGAGGTCAGCAGGACTGCCTGGGTTGCTCCAATGAGTACATATTACTTTTGTAATTAAGAATATGCAGAAAAGAGATTAATTTAAACATGGCTTCTAACAGTCCCTCTTGCTCCTCCTTCTGGTCACTTGTAGGACAGGAGAGTACGTGAGAAAGGAGGGGTGAAGGGCAGGGGAGAGGGTGGACTCCCTGCTCCAGATATCTCCTCTTCCTTCCTAACACACCTCAGGGGAAACCGGAGCCAAGGTGCTTCTGTTCTAGTACTCTCAGCTTCTTCCAGAGGGCCCTGGGCTCCCTGAGGAAGCTGATCTTCGGGAATGGACAGCTGCCAACTAGTGAATGGATTATCTTAGGCTTGCAGGAAAAGGTGCTGTTTTTTTAAATCAATGGTAGCAGAGAAGAACAGGAAGTATGGGGACATTGTGGATGGTTTTGGGGGCTGTGATGAGTGTTTATGAATGTGCGTTGTGTGTGCATGCAAGTGTGCCTGTGTATTTGTGTATGTATGTGTGCATGCCTGTATGAGGAAGGTGTATTGGAGTCAGGCAGCTAGAGGATGGAAACAAACATTCCTTCATGCAAACAAATCATAGCAAAGGGAGCGGGGAGGATCTGCTTTTTGGATATTGAGTTTAGAGGGTGGGTTTGAAACACCAACACTGTTAGTCCAGCATCCCCGACTGGCTCAATTCTTTGCCCACCCCTACCTAATGATTATGCTTATATGACCAGCATTCTTTCTTTGGAGCATTTATCACAGATCTCTTTTTTAAATATTTATTTGTTTTTAGTTGTACACAATGCCTTTATTCTTTATGTGGTACTGAGGATCGAACCCAGGCCGCGCACGTGCTAGGCGACCACTCTTCCGCTGAGCCACAATCCCCCTGCAGATCATTTTTATTGAAGTAGAAAAATATACAATGACGTTGTAATAAGTATGCAAATCTTTAGAGTGTAGCTTGCTTGCTTTATTCACATGTATGTCTCATGTCTCTCCCCTCAACAGTGAACATCTGTAACATCCTCATGTTCCTGCTCAGGGAATAGCCATGTGCCCCACCCTACACGAGGTAGTGACATCTACAGCACTGAGATCCCTTGCCCGACATCCCAGGAGTCAAGCTATTTCCCTAGCTAGACTGTAAATTCTGTGGAGTAGGGTGGGTCTCCTCTGACAATGCCCTGCCCAGCACACAGGGTGACGATTAAACAGCAGGATTAGGACAACACTTTTCCACAGACTGGAGTAGGGGCCTGCAGTTGTGCCTGGGTGTCGGTATGCGCCCAGTTCTGCTGGATGGTTTAGTTTGTGATGTGATACATGGTTGTTGTCTGCTCCAGTTGCTGTCCTCAGCCTGAGCCTAGGCACCTCTGGGACAAGCTTCCCACTTGTTGCATGCTGGCCCTCTTGGGGTCACCCAAGCCAGCAGAACTTGAGGTGTGATCAGCACAGCGCCCCAAACAGATCATAAGTGAAAGGACATTGTATGGACATATGGAGGGGCTCTGACACAAATGACACCATGGGTCACACATGCACATGTACCCACCACACTATGTTCAGGGCTCATTCCAACAAAGCCACTCCCAGCTGCAAGTGGCCAACAGTCCACAGGCAATGGCTTAAACAGACAGGTTTTTTCTTGCACTTGGTGCTCTGCAGGTAGGCAGCAGGAGACACTGGTTTAGCAGCTACATGATGACCCTCCAGGGCCAGTGACTGCCACAGTCAGGTCCTGACCTGGAGGCTCACCCCAATCTTTCACTATCAGGACTCATGTTGTGCCACTCCCTGAAAAATCCCTGAGCTGTGACTGTCTCAGAGTGGTCACTACCCTCTTGAATCAGACAGAACCTGTTTCCTTGAAGTCAAGGTGGTCTTTGACCACCATTGAAAAAAAGTGAGGATTCATTAGTAAGGCAACAGACAGCATTGGCCCTACAAAGGTACTGGCACACCCAGGTGGTACTGCTTTCACGTGACCAACACCACGGAGCACCTAGCATGTGACACACCATCTGGTCATGCAGGTAGGTGGTCAAAAGTTACAGCCAAGTGCAGAGGCACACATTTGTAATCCCCTGGAATTCCAGCAACTCGAGATGTGGGAGGCAGAGGCGGAGAATTGCAAGTTTGAGGCCAGCCTCAGCAATTTAGTGAGGCCCTACACAACTTAGTGAGGCCCTGTCTCACAATAAAAAATAAAAAGGGATGTAGCTCAGTGGTAAAGTGCCCCTGGGTTCAACTTCCAGTTAAAAAAAAAAAAAAAAAAAAAAAAAGGTCCCTTTCCACAGAGAAAGCCAATGGTGGAGGCAGAACACGGCTGGATCACCAGCCCACCAAGACGGAGGGGCAAGAGGGTGCAAGGGGCTTTAAGGACAGGGTGGGCCATGGAAAGGAGTGTGGATTTTATCCCGAGCATGAAGAAAAACAACCTGATAGATGAGCATAAGCGATCACTCTGCTGTGTGGAAAACAGCTAGCATAAGATATCAAAGATGAAGCCAGGACACAGGGAGGATGCATGCAGAAGGAATGCAGAGCTTGAGAGGTGGATGGCCCCACAAGGCTGACTCAGGAGCTGCTGTGTGCTCTCCTAGGAGCTAGCAGGGCCCCTAAGCACCTTATCCTCACCTGGAACGTGTAACTCATCACCTGACTCCAGCAGGCTTTTGATAAAAATTAAGGCACCACCTCCTGCACCTCTAAGAACATTTCTTCAGGAGAAAATTTGTCTCTCCCAGGCATTTTGCATCTTTTGGGGGTTTCTGGTCACTGTGCCCTCATGCCCTGACCATCTGTTCCTGCCACCTAAAAGCACTTACTGATCCTGTGAATGGATGTATCCATGTTTGGGGCTGATGTGTACATAGTATGTATTGACATGTGCAGATCACTGGAGGCAGAGAAACTTCTGGAACCAGGACACCTGGATTCAAACCCTAGCCCAACCTCTTTCTGGCTGAGTGATCTTGCACTAGTCCCTGAACTTTCCTGTGCTTCAGTTTCTTCATTAGTAACAGGGGAATATCACCAGAGTCACCACAAGGAGTAGCTGAATTATCACACCTGCAAGTCTTAGTTGGTGTTATTACATTATTAGGCATAAACTCCTCCACGTGCCCTCATGGTAATTAAACCACCACATGCCCAGTGCAAGGTGGGGGCCTAGGTTGGCCTGGGGGGTCTTCCTTGTGCACTTGGTCAGTGTCCTCAGGGATGGAGTTCTGGGCACTGGCAGCAGAATGGGTAGGGGGTACATTTGGGCTTGCAGCAGATTTGCAGGGAAGGGTCCTGACCCCGGGCCATCTGGCTAGGGCCAAACTTCATGGCTGCATCAAATTGGGCCTTGAGCAGCTGGAGCTGCTTCACTGCCCGCAGCACCTCTGGGGTGACCACAGTTGTATCCTCCAGAAGGTTGTAGTTCTCACCAGGGTCCTTAGACAAGTCATAGAGCAGTGGGGGCTCATGAGCAGTCAGCGGGCTGGTGGCATGGCAGGCAGGGTCTGCTGTGGTGTCACTATGGGCAGAACCTGGGGAAGTGGTAAGCTCTGTGCATGAGGCAAGAGCAAGAGGAGAGGCCAGGGCTCTGGGACTTTGGGTCAGCAGGGCCAGGAGAGGGAGCCAGGAAGAGGGAGTTACCTTGGGTGAAGAAGTGAGCTTTGTACTTCCCACTTCGTACAGCAAAGACCCCGTGGATCTCGTCTGGGTAGGCAGGATAGAAGAAGTGAGACTTCCGAGGACTCTGGGGACAGAATCAGGGTTGCCGGGTAGGAGGGTCCCTAAGAGCTGTCAGCCCCTGTGGTAGGCCCTGGCTGTACAATCCTTTCTGGCCCACCTAGGAACCTGAAAGGTGGTACTATTTGGATGCCACTCACCAAGAGACCTGAGACAGACTCTAAGGGAGACCAAACCCCAGGGACCAAGGGATCACTAACCCTACCTCGCCTGTGCCCAGCAGCAGGGGGCTGAGGTCAAAGCCATCCAAAGTGACGTTGGGCAGTGAGGTCCCACTCAGGGCTGCCAGGGTGGGCATCAGGTCCAGAGAGCTGGCCAGCTCATGGGTCACACCTGGGGCAGAGGCTGTTCAGTTACTCCGTTAGCCATCAAGATTGGGAAAACGAGGCCAAGGAGAGGGCCTGTGGACTGACCAGGAGTGATGTGGCCTGGCCAGAAGGCCAAAGCAGGCTCTCGAACACCACCCTCGAAGGTGGTCCCCTTTCCACATCTCAGGAGGCCAGAGCAGCCACCACGGGACATGCGCATCGTCTCAGGTCTGGGACAAACAAGGTCATCAGCAACAAGCAGCCCATGGCTTTTGACCCACTCCTGCTGACCACCAGCCCCACAATTCTCATTTATACATCTTACCCAAAAATGGCTACTACAGTCCTGTCCCCGTCATGGCCTACCAAGATCAGCATCTCTGTGCATCTGTGGCCCCTGGCCTAAAACCTGGGAGTTACTGTAATGTGGCCAGCATCTCCTGATACCCCCTTATCCCACAATGTCTTCAGCCAGCAGTAAGGTGGAAGGATCCTGAGGGCCCATGTATAAGTGAGCAATGAATGTTCCCTTCCCTGGTTGGCATACCCATTGTCTGCAGTGAAGATGACCAGCGTCTCTCCGAGCAGCCCCAGGTCCCCCACAGCTGCCATTATGGCTCCCACAGCGGCATCCAGCTCCATCAGGGGAGTCCCCAAATGGCCCGCGACCAGATTGCCCTGTAAAGCTGTTCCCACTGAACTGAGGATAGTGGGTGTGCTGGGGGTGAAGACTGGAGTCAGCATTTGACAGGGGTCACTGTCAGCTGGGAGGGGAGGCCCACAATCACTCACATGGGAGGCATAGTAGAGGAAGAATGGACGATTTTGGCGCTGGGGGCGTCCGACATGAGGTTTTCGGGCAAAATTCACATAGTGGGCCTCTAATCCGGGCAGCCAGGGGGGCTGTGCCTCCACAGACAGGTTGGCCAGCAGTGGGATAGGAACTAGGCCCTGGTTACAGCCGCCATGACATGGGGTGGCCGGTGGGAAGCAGGTCATGTTCTGGCAGGGGCCCTGGGAACATATCTCCAGTCAGGGGTCTGGACTATGGGGTGGTGCTGGGAGGTCAAGTGTTTGAGGATTAGGGCAAGTTGTGGGGTGGCTGAGGGCCCTGGGGTTTGTACCTGGTCATGGGAGTACGGGATGCCCAGGAATCGATGGAAGCCCTGATTAGTAGGCAGGAAGGCCCCTTCTGGTCCCACCCCAAGGTGCCACTTGCCGGCCATCCCTGTAAGGTAGCCACCGGAGACCAGGACCTCAGCCAAGGTCACCTCTTCCAGGGGCAGGCCTCCCCGGGAGCTGGGTTCCAGGACTCCAGGGTACATGCCCATCCGGACGGGGTGCCGGCCAGTGAGGAGGGCAGCCCTGTAGGACAAGTCACAGAATCCATGCATTGAATAGAGATGAACAGAGGGGGGAGCAGAGAAACGGAAGTGAAAAACATAGACTTCCCCACTGCAATCCAAGGTGAATCTGGAGGAGAGCAGGGTGGGGTGGGGACCCTCACTCACCTAGAGGGTGTGCACAGAGACACGGGCACGTAGAAGTCTGTGAACCGCAGTCCCCCTGCGGCCAGCTGGTCCAGGTTTGGTGTGGTGGAACTGGGGTGCCCATAGGCGCCCAGGTCCCCATAGCCCAAGTCATCAGCAAAGATGAGCACAATGTTAGGTTGGCTGTCCGCGGCCAGGCCTGCAGCAAAGGCCAGACAGAGGGCCCAAACCGCTTCCATAGCACAGGTACAGCGAGGCCTGCGTCCAGAAATCCTTGGGGAGGGAGGCACACTGGTCCCAGCGGGTTCTTTTTAGAGACCCAAAGCCGGGACCCGCCGCCACCCTCAGGTACCCGGACCCATTTCCCCACGCCAGCGACCCTGACAGAACCCAGGAGACGCGGCCTGCTTGGAAAACCCACAGCGACCCTCGGGGCCAGGACACCTCGGCACTGATGGTCAGGTATAAGGCGCTGTTCGCCCAGAGGCCCAGGGTCGTCCGCGGCAGGAGTCACATGACGCTGCTGACCGCAGCCTCAGGCGCTGCCAGGCGAAGGCAGTTCCGAGTCCAGGCAGGGCGAGGCGAGGCCTTCTCGGGCGCTTCCGCCTCAGGCCTCCAGGTGGTCCCGTGACCCGCGGCAACGCGAGACTGGCGGGTGGACGGAACCGGGTGTTGGTGGGCGGGCCTTGAATGTGGGCGGAGCCTCGGCGGCCCTTCCCCGTGCGAGGCGGGTGCGCAGTGGGTGCGGGGACCCATGGAGTGCAGAGCCCCTCGGGGCTAGGGACTGGGGAAGGGGCGGGGGCCGGGCGGGGAGCCGCTCAGTCCACAGTGTTTGGGGGGAACCCTGGGGGAAAGGGGCGGGGGCGGGAGGGGAGCAGCGAGTGCAGCGCCAGGTGGGCGGGCCGGGGCGGGGCTGGGGTGGTGAGGAGGCCGTGGGTCTCCGCTGGCTGGGGTGGGGCGGGGCGGGGCTGGCTCCTGGGTCCAGCTGGATGCTCTGGGCAGGCCTGGGCTGCCCCGGCTGCCCCAACTTGGGTCCTTCCTGGAAGTCGGGGCGCATAGTGCTGCCGCGGGGGTGGGAGGACCCAGGGGTTTGCCTTCTCAGCCGCTGGGGCGCCTTTGCAAACACCAGTGCCAGCTCTCTCAGGGCCTTGCTGCTCCCACCTGTGCACGCGCCGTGTCGTGTGTGTGTGTGTGTGTGTGTGTGTGTGTGTGTGTGTGGTGGGGGGGTGGAGGCGCTGGAGGTGTGTGTGGTGCAAAGCTGTGCGTGGTGTTCCAGGTGTGTGTGTGTGGCACTGGAGGTGTGTGTGATGTATAGCTGGGCGTGGTGTGTTCCAGGTATGTATGTGGTGCTTGAGGTGCGTGTGTGGTGTTCGAGGGGTGTTGTTTGAGGTGTGTGTGTGGTGTATGTGTGTGGTGTTCCAGGTGTGTATAGTGATTCAGGTGTTTTGCGTGGTGTTTGAGGTGTACGTGATGTTTGAGGTGTGTGGTGTTTGAGGTGTGTGTGCTCTTCTGAGTGTGTGTTTGGTGTTGGAAGTGTGTGTGGTGTTCAGTGTTGTGTGGTGCTTGAATTGTGTGTATATGGTATTTGAGGTGTGTGCATAGTGTTCAATTTGTGTGTGGTGTTCCAGGTGAGTGTGTGGTGCTTGATGTGTTTGGTGCTTGAGATGTGTATGTGGTGCTTGAGGCATGTGTGCGTGGTGCTCAAGGTGTGTGGTGCTCAAGGTGTGTGTGTGGTGTTTGAGGAGTCTGTGGAGTTCGAGGTGTGTCTGTGGTACTTGAATGGTATGTGTATGGTGTGTGAGGTGTTTGAGGTGTGTGTGTGTGCCAGGTATGTGTGGTAGTCCAGGTGTGTGTGTGGCATTCCAGATGTGTTGTTTTTCCAGGTGTGTGTGGTGTTCCAGGTGTGTGTTGTGTGTTCCAGGTATGTGTGTGTGGGTCCAGGTGTGTGTGGTGGTCAAGGTGTGTTGTGTGGTCCAAGTGTGAGTGGTGTTTGAGGTATGTGTGGTCCAGGTGTGTGTGGTGTTCCAGGTGTTTTGTGTGGTCCAGGTGTGTGTGGTGTTCTGCATGTGTGTGGTCTAGGTGTGTGGGGTCCAGGTGTGTGTGGTATTCCAGGTGTGTGTGTGGCATTCTGGGTGTGTGTGGTGTTCCAGGTATGTGAGTGGTCCAGGTATGGGTGTGGTGCAGGTGTGTGTGTGGACCAGGTGTGTATAAGTGTGTGTGTGGTCCAGGCGTGTGTGTAGTCTAGGTGTGTGTGTGGTCTAGGTGTGTGGCATTTCAGGTGTGTGTGGTCCAGGTGTGTGTGTGGTCCAGGTGTGTGTGGTGTTATAGGTGTGTGTGTTCCAGGTGTGTGTATTGTTCTTAGGTGTGTGTGTGGTCCAGGTGTGTGTGTGTTCCAGGTGTGTGTGGTCTAGGTATGTGTGGGGTCCAGGTGTGCATATTGTTCTTAGGTGTGTGTATGTTCCAAGTGTGTGTGTTCCAAGTTGTGTGTGTTCCAGGTGTGTTTGTGGTCCAGGTATGTGTGGTCTAGTGTGTGTGTGGTCCAGATGTGTATAATCTAGGTGTGTGTGTGTGGTCCATATGTGTGTGGTCCAGGTGTGTTTGTGGTCCAGGTATGTGTGGTCTAGGTGTGTGTGTGGTCCAGGTGTGTATAATCTAGGTGTGTGTGTGGTCCAGGTGTGTGTGGTCCAGGTGTGTGTGTGGTCCAGGTGTGTGTCGTCCAGGTGTGTGTGGTCCAGGTGTGTGTGGTGCTCAAGGTGGGAGCACTGTGTGGGGTCTTGTCCTCCTCTGACTTGGGGTTCATGGCCGGAGGAGCTATTCTGGAGGTGTCCCTCCCTGGATTGTGTGGCATTAACCTCTTCAGCCTCCTGCCTAACTGTCTCAGAGGTGGCAAGGTGGGTGCTTCCTCAGCCTCCCTCAACACTGGAGGCAGTGTAGTCCCTGCCCCCTCCAGGGCTGCATGTGCTGAGGGCTTGGTCTCCAGTCAGTGGCTTCTGAGATGGGCATTTGGGAAGTCATCAACTGAAGGTGCCAACTTGTAGTAAGGTGCCCCTTCGCACTGCTCTCCTGCTGGTGGCGTATTCTAGAACTGATATGTTGTTTCCTTCCTCTTCTCCCTCCAACCACCGGGCAGGCAGGGTTAGCCCTCCCATCCTAGGCCGGGTCACTCTTCTGTGTGGGGTCTTGTCCTCCTCCGACCCGGGGTTCATGGCTGGAGGAGCTATTCAGCCCACTGGCCACAGAAATTAGGGAATCCGACTTAAGGGCTGGCACCAGAGGACCTGAGGGTGTCTCCAAGGCTCCGCAAATGGTGTCCTCACAGGGCACACCTGGAACTGCCTTTCCCATCTCCTCTGTAATAGCCCGTCATTCCCTGGTAGTGAGAGTCACTTTCTGGGTCAGGAGTCCCCTCTGTGTTCCCCTTTTTACTTTTGTTCACAAAGCAATAAAATTTCTTTTTCCTTTTCCTCAAAACCGTGTCCTTGCTATTGGATCAGCATTGCTGAGGAGGACTGAGCTTTTGGTGTCAACCTTGTCATTGGATTAATCCACTGATAGCTGGGACTATGGAGAAGGTGGCATCTGTGGGAGGTGGGACCTGGTTGAAGATCCCTGGGGAAATGCTCTTGGGGACTGTCCCTTCCCCACCGCGAGGGGAGCAATCTTGCTTCACCAGGTGCTCTTCCCCCATGAGGGTACTGCCTTGGCCCAACGGTGGACTGAAACCGTGAGCCAAGATAAATCTTTCCTCCTCCAAGTCGTTTTGTTAGGTATTTGGGTCACAGCAATGAAAAGCTGATTAACACAGGCAGTGTGGGGGGAAAGTTGGAAGGGCAGGGACTCCCAGGGTGTGGCCACAGGCTGCTGCTGACTCTGGGGACGTCTGGCAGGTGATCCCCTTGGCGTCCCATTGCAACAGTTTTCTTGGCCAGTGTAAGAGGTGGGGTGGGCACTGCTGGTGCTTTAGTCTGGAGCCAAGACACTCTCCTCTATATCCCAGAAATCTTTGAACCTGTAATTGGAGCTCTCTCAGTGAATTGTTGCTGTGAATTGGAGTTTAAAAGAAATCAACCAGAAGCACTTTCTTTTCTTTCAACTGCAAGCTGGGAACTACCCCAGGACCTGCCCATCACTCCTGGGAGGGCCTGTGTGGGGCTGTGATGTTATGCAAATAGCGGTACTCACCCTGGGTTCTGGAGGCTGCGCAGGTGTGTGCCCATGTGATGGCTGCTTTGCCCAGCCCTGACCTCAGGCCTGCAATTGGAGGGTGGCAGGGAGGCTGTGCTTGCTGCCAGCTCAGTTTGTTCAAAGCCAAGCTCTGCAGGCTGTCCTGTATTTTGGGGATGTGAGTTATTTTTCTGCATTGACAAAGCCCCAATTGGAGGCAGCCTGCTGGGGTTTGGGAAGTAGCTCCGGACACCTGGGGCATCGCTAATTTGGGACAAACGCCCACAGTTAGGAGAGAGGCATTGCAATGAGTAGCAGGTCTCTTCCTTCTGCATGTTGGACAAGGGGAAGAAAAACCTCTGCATGGGAGGGTGGGATGGAGGAGCTGCATAAGTGGGAGTCCTTGGCCTGAGTGGAATTCTGCGCAGTTGGACCAGCTGACACCCCAGCAGGCCTCCACTTCTCTCACCCCCATGGGCCTGCTCCCTCATGTTACTGACAGGACCTAGGTGTGCTGTGCAGGAATCTTGAACCAGGATAGTTCTCCCCAGAGGAAGCATTCTAGCTGAGCACTGAGGCCTGATGGAGATTGTGCTGGTAGCAGTGATGGTGGGTGGAGAGGTGGGGACATGGCCTGGAACCTGTGAAACCATCTTTTGAGTTTTGAGGAGCAGGGGCCAAGTTTTGTTATAATCTCAATGCAATAGAAAAGCCCTGAGAGACCTCTTCAAAGATTCACTCAAGAACAAGAATCAGATTAGGCACAGAAATAACCTCTGGTTGCAGGTAACTGGACCTATAGATGACAGCCAGCTGGGCAGTGATTAGTTCCCCAAAGCAAGTCTTACCAACATTATAAGTTCATAAAATTATAGAAAGTTTTGTTAGCATTTTATCAAGAATGCTTGTTATGCCCAAACCAGGTTATTTTCCAGTGCTTTGAAGGAACTAGACAGAGCTCATGAGGAGGACCTCTCCAGCAAATCCAGACCCCAAAGTGGCTACAGCCAGAGACACCAGAGCTGGCACTTATAGCAGCCAGGAACCCCCAGTGCAGAACCCAGAGCAGGCCTGGCTGGGATGGGCTGAGAAGCAGCCGCCATGGCACCCTGCACAGGTCCCGGGGCCTGAGGAATGCGAGCAGGGAGATGTGAACCCTGAACTGGTCACGTTCCAGTCCTCGGAGACAGGCAGGGGCTATTTAAAGTGAGTCTGGGAAGAGAAGACTTGGACACAGAAACAATTGTATCATTTTGCAAGTCTCGTTCAGATTATCCAGCCTGGGGAATGGATACTGAAGAAGACAGTCCTAAATCAGGCCAGCTTGAGGCAATGACCACAGCTTTTGGATTGGAACCACCAGTGGAATGCCTGGAAGGGGACTGTTTGTAATCTGGTAATTAAAACTAGGGTTCACAAAGGATGTGGGAATGAAGGTGAAATATTAGACACTCCTTGGTTTAATGGAGGAAAAAAGCACACAAAGGTTGAAGGAAGCAGGCATGCGTGCCCTGTGCTTCGCCTGCCCAGCTGTTTCCTAACTGTCCCCAACCTCCCCAAGGTTTTAAGGGGTGTACTGTGGAAGGAGACACCCTTGAGAAGCTCTGGGGAGGTTGGCCAGTGTAGGGCAGAGATAAAAAGGTGCTGCTGCCAAGAAGCAGGGTAAAGAGACTGTGTGGGGTGGCAGAGGCCATGCTGTCACACAGGCGGGTGGGGTTGCTGTGATGGGCAAGCAGAGTGCTGTGGCATCAGAAACTTCTAACTCGTTGGCCCTTTGTCTAGGACAAAAGTAGAAGGCAGCACAGGGAGGGGTGATGGTAGTAGGGTGCAAAACCTTGGATCTCAGGAATTTGTCCCGACTTGGTCACAATGCAGGGGACTGGAGTTCCTTTTGCAATTCCTGGATGTGAGTCATTCCTGGACCAGGAGCCCTCTGCCTAGGGAAGGACCTGGCGGAAACATCCAAGGCCACACGGTCTTCCCCCAGCCTTGCCTGAAGGGAGGGGCAGCCTTGGCCAGGATGGTGGGGCCCTGGGGGTGGGGATGCTTCCAGCAAAGTGGCTGCTGGGCAGTGGCTCAGAACAGATGCCCTCGAGTCTGTTGGTCAGAGGGGTTTTGGAGGGCAGGTGAGAGGCACATTTTGATTTGACAGTGAACACAGTGGGTATGGGAATCTATCCTGTGTTAATTTCCTGGTTATCTCATATATTGTTTGATAGGTTGTTTTGAGCAGCTGGCCAGAGTTTGTAATAAAAGTTTTAAAATGCATATGTGGGCTGGGGATGTAGCTTAGTGGTAGAGCACTTGCTTAGCATACTCAAAGGCCTGGGTTCCATCCCCTGCATAAATAGATAAATAAATAAAGCAGAGTGTCCTGTTCATTTATGAATCCATTTATTATCCGTTTGTCAAAAAATGATTAAACATTCATGTGTACTGACTGCTGTGGCTGACTAAGAAGAGAAGATTTTCAATAATGTAATCTAAAATGCTTCTATTGCAAAACACCTGGAAATGCTGATTTGCAATATAATAAACATTCCTTTATATGCATAGGTGAGCTTGAAAGAAAATGAGGGATATATCCCTGGAGACACAAAACAAAGAGGAAATTGAAACCAATAGGGTAAATGAGTATGAAATCTTGAACATTCTTAAATACCTGGAACTCAGAGCCTTGGGTTTTAAGGCTACATCGTAAGGAAGAGACATGGATTTGGGCACATGCAATATAATAAGTTGGAAATAAGAGTATCATATAAAATCAGGACTTTTGAAGGCCAGAAAGACTACAGAAAAAATATCTGCTTTCCAGGAAGGAGAAATCAATGATTTTGTAATGACCTCCTCACCAAAAGTATATCAAATCTTCTCTACGGATTTGGCTATAGATCCACAGCACAGGGGCACTTGGCAGGAGCAAAAATACCAATCATCCCTAAAGGTGTGTACCCTCAATTGGATTCCTCCAGGTTCCCACAGATGAAGATTAGTCAGACATGAGATCACAATCTAAAATCACAAAACATGTAAGTATGCTTAAACTGCTAATTAAATAAAGATGTAATTGAAATCATGAGCAGGGAATAAGAAACTATCTGAGGGCTGGGGCTGGGGCTCAGTGGTAGAGTTCTTGCTTAGCATGGGTGAGTCACTGGGTTCAATCCTCAGCACCACATATAAATAAAATAAAGGTATTAAATTTAAAAAAAAGAAAAAAAAACTATCTGAAAGGATAAGAAAAAAGAATCCAAGAGACTTGAAAACGAACAAAATACAGCTCCAGAAATGAAAAAATATAATCAATAATTAAAAATTTCTCTTTTTTCCTCCCTGGAAAATATTTTTTATTTTTATTTATTTATTTTTGTGGTCTAGGGATTGAACTCAGGAGTACTCTACCACTGAGCTATAGCCCAGCTCTTTTCATTTTTTATTTTGAAACAGGATCTCACTAAGTTGCCCAGGTTGGCCTTGAATTTAGGATCCTCCTGCCTCAGCCTCCTGAATCCCTAGGATTACAGGTGTGCAACACTGTGCCAGGCTGATTTTCTTCTTTTAAAAGGCTGAATATTATTCTATTGTGTATATATGCCACACACTTATTTATTCATTCATATGTTGATGGACTGCTGATACCATATTTTGGCTATTGTGAATAATGAATAAGTGAAATTTCAATGGGAAGGTTAAATAGCAGATCAGCCACAGCTAAAGAATTATTCAATTGGAAGATGGTTCTGAAGAAATGATTCAGAATACAGAATAGTCAGACCAGAAGATGAGAATATTTTATAGAAGTTAGAAGGAGAAGTTCTAATGTATTTAAAGGTTTTAAATCATTTTTTAATTCCACACTTTAAAATTTCATTAAGTATATTCTCAGTGGCATCACTGTCTGCTCTCAGAACTTTTCATCATCACAGAGTCTCTGTGCCTACTCAGCCCCTGCTCCGGCCCCTGCTTACCTCATGCTGTCTCTGTGAATGTGCCTATTCTAGACACTCTGCATATAACACTCTGCATATATCATATAACATTTGCCCCTTTATATCTGGCTTATTTTACTTTAGGTAATGTTTTCAATACTCATCCATGAACTCTAACAATTTATCTGTGTTGCCCAGGCTGGTCTTGCTTTTATCACTTTTATGCAATACCATAAGACAAGAAGAAACAAAAAGCATAAAAATTCAAAGAGAGGAAGTAAAACTGTCTCTATTTGCTGATGACCTGTTCACATGGAAAATTCTGAGGAATTTATGCATGCATGTGTGCACACACAGTGTACTATAACTCAGCACATTTTATTTATTTACTTGTTTGTTTATATTTTGTGGTGCTGGGGATTGGACCCAGGGCCTCAGGCATGCCAGGCAAGTGCTCTATCACTGAGCCACACCCCAGCCCCTTGGCAAATTCTGAAAGGTTACAGGCTACTGTATGTATGTATATGTATGTATGTGTGTGTGTGTGTGTGTGTGTGTGTGTGTGTGTGTGTATCTCCAGTTGTTTCTTTGCTAGCAACAATTGGAAAAATAAAAGTTAAATGACATTTCATTTACAATAAATATGTGAAAAAAATCTTAGGGCTAAATTAAACAAAAATGTATCAGAACTGTACACTGAAAGCCATTAAGCTTTGCTGAGATTAATTGGACCAAAATAAATGAGGCAATATACCATGCTCAATTGGGTTATACAGTGTAGCTAAGATGTCCACATTTCTAAATATTTTTATGATTTAAAGCAATATCAAATTTACAAAAAGCTTTTATTTTGGTAAAAGCTGACAAGCTTATTCTGAGATTTTTAAGAAATGAAAATGACCTAGAATTGTCAACAAAATTTAAAAAGAACAAATTGGTTGGACTTATACTATCTGATTGCAAAAGTTACTATAAAGTTTCAGAAATTAAACAGGGTGATATTAAAGGAACTATATAAATATAGATCAACAGAAAAGAATAGGGAGTCCAGAAATAGACCACACGTACCTGGTCAACTGACTTTCAACAAAGGTGCCAAAGGCAATTCAGTGAGAAAGGAAAGTCCTTTAAAGGATGGTGCTGAGAGGAACCTAGAATAGTCAAATCCATGCCGACAGAAAGTGGGACAGAGCCAGAAGGGCTGGGAGAGGGAGTGGGCAATGGCTGCCAGAGGAGGTCTGAGTGTGGCATGAGGAGAGGATGCACAAATGGGCAGCACTCACAGAACTGTGCACCCAAGCACAATCGAGGTGGAAACACCTGTGGTTCTGGGACTGAGCCTGGGGCGCTCCACCGCTGAGCTACACCCCAGCCCTTTTTATTTATTAAATTATTTTTTGGCACAAGGGACTGAACCTGGGAGAGCTTTACCACTGAGCTACGTCTCCAGCCCATTTTATTTATTTATTTATTTAATATTTATTTATTTATTTATTTAATATTTTGTTTTAGTTGGACACAATACCTTTATTTTATTTTTATGTGGTGCTGAGGATCAAACCTAGTGCCCCGCACATGCTAGGCAAGTGCTCTACCGCTGAACCATAATCCTAGAGGAGGTCTTGCCAAGCATGGGTGAGGCCCTGGATTTGATTCTCAGTACTACAAAAAAAAAAAAAAAAAAAAAAAAAAAAAGCTAAAACTATAAAACACAGAAAAATATTAATATTAACAGTGAAAGAAAAACAGATAAAATTTTTGTTCTATGAAAACATTAGCTTTTTAAAAAAAGAGATTATAATGAAAATGAAAAGGAAAGCCATCAAATAGAGAACTTTTATAACACACATATCTTGTAAAAAAAAAAGTGTGCCCAGAATATATAAATAGTTCCTAAATTTCAAACTACCCATTTTAAAAAATGAGCAATAGACTAGAAAAGTCACTTCACAAAAGAAGATACTTGAATGGCCAATAAGAACATGAAAAGAAGCTCAATCTTATTAATAATCAAGGAAAGCAAATTTAAACCTTCAAGGAGATAGCACTACACATCCATTAAAATGGCTTAAGTCTGAAAGGCTGACAATACCACAAGTGGACAGGGACAAGGACATGCAGGAAATGGAAAAAGTGGGATGTTAAATGTACTATCATGCTAGAAAATTGCTTGCCAATTTCTTAAAATGTTAGCACACATCTCCATAAGGCATGGCTATTCTACCTCTAAGTATTTATCCAAGAGAAATGAAAGTTAAGTCCTCACAAAAACCGGCAGTGCTCACACCTGTAATCCCAGTGACTCGGGAGGCTGAGGCAGGAGTTTCCCAAGTTCAAAGCCAACCTGGGCACTTTAGTGAGACTCTCTCAAAACAAAAATAAAAAGGGTTGGGGATGTAACTCAGTGGCACAGCACCCCTGGTTTCAGCCTCCAGGACTTTAAAAAACAAATGTTTATAGCAGTTTTATTCATGATTGTTCCAAACAGGAGACAACCCAAATGTACATATCACAGATGATCTGACAAGTAAAATGTGGTATTTTCATAAAATGGAATACTACTTGGAAAAAGAAGAGAGAACCAGGTGGGACTGATCCTTAGGAGGGCTTCCCTTTGGGGTAGAGGGACTCTCCCACTGGGGATGGAACACAGGGCTTCCTCCATGCTAGACAAGTGCTCTACACTGAGCAACACCAAAAGCCCCTTTTATTATTTTTAGACAAGTTTTCACTAAGTTTCCCAGGCTGCCCTTGAACTTGAGATCCTCCTGCCTTAATCTCCCAAGGGAGATTACAGCATGCATCACCCTGCCTGGATCCAAAAGGGTTTGAATCCCTGATTATCATTTTTGAGATCTGACAACAGTTCTGCTTCTGCTTTTCTTGCAGTTTGTCTTCAGGAGCCAACACATTTTCCTACTTCTAGGCTGAAAGTGCGCACAGCACGGTGCAGGGCTGGCCTTGGGACAGGTGTGTTGCTTGGCATCCCAGCTCAGTGTCAAGGACCCAGGTGGCCTGTGAGACTTCTGGCCCTCCTCTCTCTCATGTCTGCTCAGTTAAAGTGAGGACAGTAATACAACTGTTTCATTTCCTCATTCATTCGGGCCACAGGGCAGGTCCTGTTTGGAGGTTGTCTGTGAAGCAGAGTCCAGTCCCCAGAGCCTCACCATCAGCTCCCAGCCTCCCAAGCCATGGTGTGGGCCAGAGGAGTAAGTGGCCAGGAGCGCTTGGCATTTGCCTGGTACTTGGTAAACACTCCAAGCTTTATCAGTAGGAGGCTAGTTCAGATGCAGTTCCTGTCTTCTCCACTAGGGAAGGGTGCTCTGATGGATGTCCTTCACGCAACAGCGGATTGTTGAATATTCTCAGAGCTTTAGATTTAAAGCATTATTCTCCCATGGAATGTGGAATTAAAATTGAGATATATGTCTAGTTAAGTTCACACATAGGACTCCAACTTTTGTTCAGGGCTGTTTTGCCCATGTGTTTACCTCACTTCCCTCTCAAGGCCGTTGACAATTTATGATCTATGTGCAAATTTTTATAATTGTGGTTTAAAAAAAAAAAAACAAAATTTACCACTTGAACCATTTTTAAGTGTACAGTAGTGATAAAAGGAAATGCATACATTTAAAAACAATAAATACATCCCATTGTTGGAAGACAGGGACATGGGTTGTGAATCGACTGGCAACTTACAGGAATTTCTGGAAGACTGATCAGATGGGATCAGAGAGAGAAATTAACACAGCCAGAGTTGGCTATATATCCTAAATGTCAGTCTTACTGCTGGTAAGACAGCAGTCTCAGAATAGTGGCCCTACCTGAATTGAGTGGGATCATCTAACTCCAGCTGCAGGGGACATAACTGCCCCTGAAGTTCAGGGAGAGGGTTAGAAAAGCCTTGGGGCCAGAGAAAGGAAGCTGTTCCTGTAGATAGGGCTTACCTTTAAAATAAAATATAAAGCAAGATAAAGTCAAGTAAAAGCTGTGCATGGTGGCTTGGAAGTGCTCAAGCGCCTCAATGAAACACCTGTTTTCATGATTGCTATTGCCTATTTCCTTTCAATTTAAGCAATATTCATAAAGCTTTGTCACGATTTTCTGGTGAAAAAGTATGGGACAATGTAGCCACTGCCTGTCACACCATCTTTGGACCTTGGACTGCATCACCCTGTGGTCCTCAGGGTCAAGGAAGCCAATAAGTGAACATAAGAAAAGTCTGAGCTAGCAGTACCCTCCAAAGGGACACATCAAAGTGAGTCAGGATTCTCACATAAATCCATGCCTACAGTGAACTCATGGTCCCCAAATTACAAAACTCTCACAGAGATCATTCACCCCAAGAAAGCCTGTAGACATCACAAAAAGCAGAGTTAGACCACCAGAAAGTTCACATAACAAAACATTGGACTAGAAACTTTAAATATATATATATATATATATATTTGAAAAAATAAAAATAAAAGAAACTAGGTACAGTGGTTCACATCTGTAGTTCTAACAACTCCAAGGCCAAGGCAGGAAGATTGCAAGTTCCAGGCCAGCCTGGGCCACTTAGCGAGACCCTGCCTTAAAATAAAAATTAAAAAGGGCTGGGGATGTAGCTCAGTGGTAGAGTGGTCCTGGGTTAAATACCCAGTACCACTAAATACATACATACATGCATTCATACATAAACAAAAGAATACATTTAAAATTTGCTTTAAATAAAAAACAAAAAGTCAGCCGGGCGCGGTGGCACACGCCTGTAATCCCAGCACTTTGGGAGGCTGAGGCAGGAGGACTGCGAGTTCAAAGCCAGCCTCAGCAATGGCGAGGCACTTAGCAACTCAGTGAGACCCTGTCTCTAATAAAATACAAAAAAGGGCTGGGGATGTGGCCCAGTGGTGCAGTGCCGCTGAGTTCAATCCCCGGTACCAAAAAAAAAAAAAAAAAAAAAAAAAGTCAACATAAAAAAAGAGCAAGCAGATTTTTTTTTTAAAAAAAATATTTATTTATTTGCTTTAGTTGTACACAATGCGATGCATTTATGTTTACGTGGTGCTGAGTTTCGAACCCGGGCCGCGCACATGCGAGGCGAGTGCTCTGCCGCTGAGCCACAACCCCAGCCCCAGCAAGCAGATTTAAGAATGTACCAAATACAGCTTCTCAAAATAAAATCTGGGCTGGGGTTGTGGCTCAGTGGTAGAACACTCACCTATCATGCATGAGGCACTGGGTTCGATCCTAAGCACCACATAAAAATAAAGATATTGTGTCCACCTAAAACTAAAAAATGAATATTAAAAAAACCCTTGTATTTATTTAAATAAACAAATAAAATCTGTAGGGCTGGGGTTGTGGCTTAGTGGTAGAGTGCTTGCCTAGCACGTGTAAGGCACGGGGTTCAATTCTCAGCACCACATATAAATAAATAAAGGTCCATTGACAACTAAAAATATTTTTAAAAAAATCTGTGGTCATTGAAACTGGAAGCTTTATGGCAGGATTAACAACATGCTAAACATTGACAAAGATTAGTGCTTTGGAAGCCAGGACTGTGAAAGTCACTCAGAATACAGTACACACAGAAAAAAAAACTTCACAGGATGGAGAGGAAAGCAGCTGTCAACACAGAATTCTCCACTGGCTCAATTATAATTAAAAAATAATAGCGAAGTTAGACAATTCAAGGCAAGATGGAAGGGGTTTGCCACTAATAGACACTGAGAAAATTTCCAAAGCATGTACTTTCAGGAGAAAGAAAATTAAACCCAGAAGGAAAGAGAGGGGTGTAAGAAATAATACTGAGTAACAAAATTGGTTAATGTGAAAAATCTGAGTATTCACTGTTAGTGAGAATAATAACAAGAATGATTTAGAGGTAAAAGCAACATGGTCACAAACCTACAGAATGAGAGGACTGACTAGAGTTTAGTATTCTAAATTCTTTACATATTACATGGAAAAAGAAGTGACACTAATTGACTTAGGCTTTGATAATGATGCTTGTTGAAAATTTAAGCGTACTTATGAAAATGATAGAGAATGCATAACTTCTAAACCAATGGGAGATGAGGGAAAGTGGAATAAAGAAAACCTCATCATTTCAGTGGAGCACAGAAAGGAGAAAAAAGCAGCATAGAGAAAAAAGGAAGAACAACACAAAATTGATAATGAAAATCAGTTAAGATGTATCAAACACAGGAACACAAGATTGTAGCTGTAAACTGCCTCACTTCACGCACCTAAGAAAATGAAGGCAAAGGAGAAGGAAGGAGAGAGTTCCGGAGGCCCATACTCGTGGAAACAGGCACTGCAGCTGCACTAACTTTGAAAACAGCATGACCAAAGCCTGAAGTATTATTGGATAAAAAGTGGCTGAACAATGATAAAAAAAGAAACTTATCAGGAAACTAAAATTATTCTTTTTGTTTTGGGGGGGCGGGGTGGTACCAGGGATTGAACTCAGGAGCACTTGACCACTGAGCCACATTCCCCAGCCCTATTTTGTATTTTATTTAGAGACAGGGTCTCACTGAGTTGCTTAGTGCTTCACTTTTGCTGAGACTGGCTTTGAACTTGTGATCCTCCTGCCTCAGATTCTGGAGTCACTGGGATTATAGGCGGGTGCCACCATGCCCCACAGGAAAATAAAATAATTCTAAACCTACGAATGTTTAATTAAAAGTTCTCAAAATATACAAAACCTACACAGGCAAAGTTCCAAGGAGAAATGGGCAAAGCCACCACCCCAGCAGAGATCTGTTCTGAGTCAGGGTCTCACTGTGCTGCCCAGCCCTCCTGCTTCAGCCTTGCAAGTAGCTGCAACCACAGGCTGGGACAGAAATTTTAACACTCCTTTCTCAGAAATTTATGAATCAAGAAGACAAAAAATTAGGTATAGAATATTTGAATAACATAATTAGGGACCTTGGTCTAATACATACTATATATTTATGAATACATACACACACCATATATATGAACTGATGGATGCAAGGACATATGTACTTGCACCTAATAATTCCTGTTGAACGGAGAGGAAATCTTTACAAAAATGGGTCATGTACCAGGATACAAAGACTACACAGAATCCCCAATATTAGTATGATCTAGACCATCTTTTTTGACCATAATGCAGTCATATAAGAAATCAGTAATGAAGAAATCATCCTGAAAAAATAGTACACATTTGAAAATTTAAATTAGCATACTCTTGCCGGGCGTGGTGGCACACACCTGTAATCCCAGCACTTGGGAGGCTGAGGCAGGAGGATCATGAGTTCAAAGCCAGCCTCAGCAATGGCAAGACACTCAGCAACTCAGTCAGACCTTGTCTCTAATAAAATACAAAAAGGGCTGGGGATGTGGCCCAGTGGTCAAGAGCCCCTGAGTTCAATCCCCAGTACAAACAAACAAACAAACAAAACCCCATACTTTTCAGTAATTTACAAGCTAAAATATATAACTAATATTAGAAAATCAGAACATAATGAAATTAAAAATATTACTTATCAGCACTTAAGGAACATAACAAGTGGCACCTGAAAATTTACAGCATCAAATGCTTATGAGGAAAGAATTATTTTAGCTCTATAAGTATAATACGAAATGTAATACATTCTGCTGTCATTTCTAACAACTTAGAATAGAAAATATATAAATTTGAAAAGAAAATCCTTATCTGATAAAAAAGAATTATTTTTGAAAAGGAGAACTACTAAAAATTAGTAATTGCTGAGTTTCATTGGTTTAGTAAAAAAAAAAAATCGAAACTATTAGGGGCTGAGAATGTAGCTCAGTTGTAGAAGGCTTGCCTAGAATGCATGAGGTCCTGGGTTCAAAACCCAGTACACACACACACACACACACATCATAACACAAAAAGTAGAAAAAAACCCATAAGAATAGAATAAAATGAAATTGAAAACATATCAAAAAAATGGAAAGCTGGTTGGACCCAGTGGCACACACTTGTAATAACAGCAATTCAGGAAGCTGAGGCAGGAGGATCCCAAGTTCAAGACCAACCCCAGCAACTTAATAAGACTATTTCAAAATAAAAAGGGCTAGGGATGTCTCAGGGGTAGAGTACCCCTGGGTTAAATCCACAGTACCACAATTTTAAAAAACAATAGATAAAAAGGAAAACTGAATCTAAAAAAACCCAACAACACCACTCGGGTATTTCTAGAAAAAGGAAATTTAGATTCAAGATGAAATAGACTCTGAATATACCTTTGGATGTTATATAACTACAAGCAATAAAAAACTCACTCATGATTGAGATGGTTGGTCAGACTTGTAATCCTAGCTACTCCAGATGCTGAGGCAGGAGGATTCCTGGGTAATTTATTTATTTTTGGGAGGGGCGGTACTAAGGATTGAACTCAGGGGCACTGGACCACTGAGCCACATTCCCCAGCCCTATTTTGTATTTTATTTAGAGACAGGGTCCCACTGAATTTCTTAGTGCCTCGCTTTTGCTGAGGCTGGCTTTGAACCTGAGATCCTCCTGCCTCAGCCTCCAGAGCCGCTGGGATTATAGGCGTGTGCCACTGTGCCTGGCAATTTAGCAAGACACTGTCTCAAAATTAAAGAATGGGTTGGGGAAGTAGCTCAGTGGTAGAGCCCTTGCCTAGCTTGGTGCGAGGCTCTGAGTTTGATCTCTAGTCCCATCAAAGCCAAAACCAAACCCCTACTCAAAAGAATACACCCGGTCCAGATGGTTTCATAGTCAGCTGAGCATTCCAGGATTCCTGCCTTACACAGACCACTCTGAAGAGATCTGAAGGGAGAACATTGTCTGAGCACTTGGACACATCAGTGAACCAGACAGGCAAGATCTGTCTGCACAGGGAGCCCACCTTCTGGCAGGGAAAGAAAGATGCTAAGCAACAAATGAGTGGATGAGTATAGAAGTCAAGAGTGGCTTCAGGAGAGAGCAGATCAAAGTAAGAGGTGAAGGAGCATGGGTGAGGGGGGTCTACATCAGAGAGGCTGGGAGAGGAAAGCAGTTAGGGTAGGGCTTCAGTGAAAGCCACCCCCTGTTGTCATGGAAACTAAGGGGGGCCAGGGAGGAGTCAAGAGACAGGACAGAATCATGCCTGGGCAGTCAGCAGCAAGGGGTTCCTCTGAAGCCTGAGGCAAGGAGCCAGGAGGGTAGGGTTAGGATTTGGGTGAGGAAGTTGACCTGTGGGAGTGATGGATAGAGGAAAGGGACACATCCCAGCTAGGCTGATGTGAGGCAAACCACCAGGCAAAGAGGAGCCTGCAGGGGTGAAGTGGGGTCATTGGGAGGGCCTGAAGGTGTGAGTGTGGAGAACCTGCAGGAGGACCCGGGGATTATTAGGTCTGCTGTCTGTCAGGTGGCAGGGGAGCTGGAGAACCATGAGATCTGCTATTCATTCCTTATGCACTGGGCACCGTGTAGAGCATGTGCTTTGTGTCACCCTGGGCAGTGTAAGGGCCAGCTGAGGTTGGAGACCACCAGTCTGCAGGCTACCAGGCATTGAAGCTGTAACGCGCCCTTCCAAAAGGCTCATGCAGCAGCAGCTACAGTACCAGGGAGCTGGCAGGAGAGGCTGCAAGGGCGCCTATGAGATCCAGTCTGGGCAGGTGGTCCAAAGGCTCTGGCCACATCCAGGCCAAGGCAGATTTGTAGGGAGCCCCAAGGAACAGCCAGGAGACTCTAGCCTGTTCTGAAGCTTTGGTTGTGGAGAAGGCCTTCTCCCCTTCCAGTCCCACTGCTGGTAGACTCTCCCATCCATCACAGCCGGCTGCAGCTCAGCCAGGGTGATGAAAGGCTGGGTCAAGAGCTAGGGGAGGGAGATGGTGTGTGTGTGTGTGTGAGAGAGAGAGTGTGTGAGTGTGTGTAGGGGTGGCCAGTGCAGTGTGGGGGTCTGGGCCAATGGGGAGGGGAAAGAGGGCAGGAAGACAGTGGAGACGCCAGGGGTGGACAGCCCTAGTTTCCTCTCCTGAGGTAGGCGGCAGGAAACCCAGCCCTCCAGCTTCCCAAGGTGCTTCCTGCAGATAAGGGAGACTCCTGGGCCCCTTCCTGCTCCCTGCTCCCAGCCCCCTCCTCCCATCCTGTCCCCACACCAGGGGATCCTCAACTGCACCACTCAGGCCCCACCAATGGCCTTGGGAGGGGCTTCCCAGGGCTTCACTTCCCTGTCAAGGAGGGTCCACCCAGGCTTGAGGGCAGGCAGACCCACAGACAGCGCTGGAGTCTCAGCTTGGCCGGTCACTGGTGTCCTGGGGAGGTAGAGATTGTCCCTCAAAGGGCAGCGGAGGGGACAGTGAGCCAGTGGTGCCTTGGAAGAGAGCCCTTCTCTGGTGGGGGTGGGTGAGAAGCCCCCTGTATGGAGTCAGTCAGTGCTTTTTGGCGGGGCAAGGGGAGTTAGGTGGATCTGTGGAGAATGGGGGCTTCTCTTGGGGTTGTCAATCACTGTTCTGCGCGGTGTCAGGGTATTTCTTGAGTGGCCCAGTTTGCCGGAGAGGGATAGAGAGGCTTTCTGTGTTCGGTGGGACCGGGCAGCCCAAGGTTATTCCTGGGAGCTCCAGAGTAACCAGTTTTGTGGGGGTCCAGGGCTGCTAGTGGAGAGGGTGAGGGAGGCTGGTGCTTAGGGCTGTTTTCCCTCAGAGGCAGAGGGCTTCCAGCTGGCTGTTCCCTGAAGGTGATCCAGTGGGGGCGTCAGGGGGTGAGTGGATCGCTGGGGAGTCGGGGGCTGTTTTATTTTTGGGGGGGGGGTTCAGTGGACGCATGCTGTGCGAGGCAGGAGTGGACTCCGGGACCCAGGACTGCTCCGTCCTTGGGGCTGAGCGAAGCGCTGGGGCCTGGGCATTTCCGCGGCTGTGCCAGTTCGAGGCCGGGGCTGGCACGCGCCACGCGGGCGGCGCCTGAGCTAGTTTCCTCGCCGCGCTCCCCTCCTCCGCCCACTCGCCCCCCCCCCGCGTTGCCACGACAACGCGCGAAACTAAAATTCACTTCCCAGTCGCAGGTGGAGACTAGTGGCGCCCCCTCCCCTAAGCCCTTCTCGCAGGTCGCGCCCCCATCTTGCCGTCTCTAAGGTGACGGGGAGGGGGCGCCTGGCGACGGAAGGGGCCGACCGGCCGAGGGCTGCAGAAGGGGGCCTGGGGGTCCACAGTGAACTCCCTAAACTCCGCCGCGGGGTGCCGCGGGACCCCGCTGGGCGCGGTCCGAAGGCTGATGCAAGAAGGGGGGCGCTCTCCCCGCGGGGCCGACTCGACCCTGCCCCGCCAGGGGCGCGCTGCCAGTGGACCCCAGGGCTGGGGCACGGTTGGCCCCCCCCAGTCCCCTCGGGGCCTGGAGTGGGGGTCGGCAGAGTGCAGAGAGGTCGCCACCCGGAGGATTAATTCTCCTTCTTGTTTCTTTCCCTGTCTGGCCTGTGGTTCTGCCCCGACGCGGCCCCCACCCAGCTCCACGACCCGCTGCCGCCCCTCGCCCGGTGGTCCGCCACGCTCGCCCGCAGCGGAAGCGCGGCGTGGCCCTCGCCGCTCAGTCACTCCCCCGCGAAGGCTAGGGCACCCCCATACCGGCGCTGCCCCTGGCCCCCGCCCCACGTCCGGACCCCCGCCCTCTTCGCCGACTGCCCCCGCGCGCGCGGGCTCGGACCCCTGAGTTTGGTCCCGGGCCTCCCGCCCCCGCCGCCGGCGCGGCCCCCTCGCCACCCCCGCCTCGCTCCCGGCTCAGGCCCCCTCCCCCCGCCCGCCCCCCCCCCCGGGGAAGGCAGGCGCCGAGCGGAGCCGGGGCCGATGCAGCTGAGCCGCGCCGCCGCCGCCACCGCTGCCGCGGATCTCCCGGAGCCGCTGTCCCCTGAGCCGGCCCCGGCCCCGGCCCCCCCCGGCCCCCTCCCGCGCAGCGCGGCCGGCGGGGCTCCGGCGGGGGGCCAGGGGGGGCCGGGGCGCCGCGCGGAGTCCCCGAGCTCCCGGCTTCTGGCTGTGGGTAGCCCCGGCGCCGGCGCGGGGATGGACGGCCCCGGGGCCAGCGCTGTGGTCGTGCGCGTCGGCATCCCGGACCTACAGCAGACGGTGAGCCCCCGAGACCCTGTCGCACCCCTAGCGACTCGCTCGCCATGTCCCCGCCGGGCGCACCCAGCGTCCAGGACCCCCGGCCGCGGCTACTCACCCCTCCCCCGCCGCCTCCGCGGGACCCTCCCCATTTCTGGGTGGGGGCGGGGCCCGGGGAAGCCCAGCCCCGAGGCGGGGCCTCGGCCGCAGTGCGCGGAGGCGCGGGTCCCGGCTCCGCTCCGAGCCTCGCGCTCCCTCCGGCGGGGCGCGGGGCGCGGCGCGCGGCCCCAGGCGCCCTGCGCGGGACTGGCCGGGCGGGCGGGTCCTTGCTCACGAGCCCGCTCCGCCGCAGAAGTGTCTGCGCCTGGACCCGACCGCACCCGTGTGGGCTGCCAAGCAGCGCGTGCTCTGCGCCCTCAACCACAGCCTGCAGGACGCGCTCAACTACGGGCTCTTCCAGCCGCCCTCCAGGGGCCGTGCCGGCAAGTTCCTGGATGAGGAGCGGCTCCTGCAAGAGTACCCGCCCAACCTGGACACGCCCCTGCCCTACCTGGAGGTGTTGAGCGGGCCCGGGGCGGGGGTCGGGGAGGCGCTTAGGGTGCGACCCCCAGCGCTGTGGCAGGAGCGGTGAAGGGCACAGCAGTGAGAAACACGCAGGGAATGAGTTGGAATGGGAGCAGTGCGCTGCGAGCGGTGTGTGCAGTGGGCAGTGTGCAGTGTGAGCAGCTGTGGGTGAGCAGTGTTGCAGGGTGAGCAGGGAGAACAGTGTGGACAGTGAATGTGGTGCGTGCCGCAAGCCGTGTGTGTAGTACACAGCGAGCTGTGTGCAGCACATGCAGTTGGCATGTGTGGTATGAGCAGTTTGAGCAACGTGTGCAGTGAGCATCCAGTATTGCTCCGCAGTGAGGAGTGTGAGGAGTGAGTGCCCAGGGGGGTGGGGGTGTGGACACCTTTATCTGTGTGCACATCTGTCCCCTGCCCCCCACTGCGAGGTCTTTTGAAGTGGGCCTGAGTGTACTCTGCTCAGTCATGAAGGTGCCCTTCCAGGAAGGGGGGTGGTACAGAGACTGAGGCATGATAGTGAGGTCTTCTAGTTTGGGGAAGGGGGAGGGTAATAACCTCAATGGACACTGAATTAAGAGGATAGCTGAGGTCAAGGTTGACTTGACTTCCATGGTGACACAGGGAGGTGGGGTCAGTTCTACTTGGAGAGGGGTTAGAGAGGGGATGTCTAGGAAGTAAGACTGGCATCCGAAGTTGGGAGAGAAGTGGGGTTTTCCAGGGAATATTGGGGATGAGAATGAGTCAGGTCGGGTGCCTGCCACTTAAGATAACCAGGTACTTGCCTTCCCTGGTGCCACATGCCACGTTCAGTGTGCTGGGTAGGTGGCAGCTGTCAGCTCTGTGTCCACCATTGTAGTGTGTGTCTGGGCCTTTCATGGCTGTCAAGTGGCATTGCCCTGGAGGTGTGTGCAGGAGGGCCCTGTGATGGTGAGCAGTGTGTGTGTGTGTGTGTGTGTGTGTGTGTGTGTGTGCGCGCGCGCAGATGGTGGTGATCACCACTTACTTCACTGGGGTGGGTACCTTCTCTCCACCTTTTCTTTATCTGAGCAGTTTCGATACAAGCGGCGTGTTTATGCCCAGAACCTCATTGATGACAAGCAGTTTGCAAAGCTGCACACAAAGGTAAAGATATCATCATGGGAAGGGGACCCCCATGGCCACCGTCCCCATCTTCAGCTTAGGGATGATCATGATCTGCCCCCCCCCCCCCCCGCCAGCTTTGGACCATTCTCTTGTCAGGGGTCCAGATGTGAATTTTGGAGCTGCTGGAAGGCTGGACACAGATTCCAGGACCATGGCCAGAGATGGCTACTCCTGTGATGGGCTCCAGTCAGATCAGACTCCTGCTGTCCCCTGTCCTAGGGGATGGCATCTCCTGTGAGAGGCTAGGTGGAAGGGAAGCAGACTAGTATCTGATGTGTTGATTATTGGGTATAAGAGGCCAAGTGCTTATCGCCACCTGGTGCTGAGCAGTGTTGTAATTAGGCATCTCATGGATGCTCTCCTTGGAGGGACTCTTGCTACTCTATTTCACATGAGGAGACTGCGTGGGGGAGGGGTCAAGTCACCTACTTGTGACTATGCAGCCAAGAGCTGGGCCCAGACCTGTCTGACTCTGCCCTGTTCCCTGGCTCCTGTGTGAGGTATCTTTACTGCTGGGTGCAACCTCCAGGGGGTCCCGATCTCATGAAATTGGGGGCATTGCACTACTTCCTCTGAATGTCCTGGGGGGAAGATGGGTGTCTTAGCCCTTCCCCATGGGCAGATTCCTTGAGCCCTCACCCTGGCCCTGTGGCTAGTGTGTTTGCTTGTTGGACACTTCCTAGATGGACTCTGGAGCCTAGGATAGAGTCCCTGTGCCCTGTGACTCCACTTGTGACCCCAGATCTTCAGGCTTCTGAACCAGGCATTTCTGCTGCCCAGGGAAGGTGGTGGTTAGTGGCCCTGGCTCTGTGGCTAGGGACACATCATGTAAGAAGGTCCTTATCTCTTTCCACTCCTCCTGTGTGAACCTGTCACTTAGGCCACTGCATCATGCTACCTTTCTCCTGACTTCTTCCCAGTGACCAATAGAACACTAGTGTCTTACTCCTCAGTGAGTTCTGTTTGCTTTGGGGATGCACTTGAACTCCTCGCCACAGCCCTGCGTCCTGTTCTGGGGTTCCCCTGGCCCTGCGCTCTCCCATCCAGCCCTGGGCTGGCTGAGGTCTCTCCCCTGAGCCTTTGCACAGGCCCTTCCCTTGTCTGGAATAGCCTTTCTCCAGTTTCATCGCTCCAACCCATGGCAGTGTCCCTAACTGCCCCCTCCTGCCTCTGCTGCATGCTGAGGGTTCAGAGGCCCTGGGCCTTGTGTGTGGTGTCCCTGCCATGTGGGGCTAGTGAGGCTTTGCTGGATGAACTGACTCAGGACTGGGTAAATGAATAGAAGGCAAAGTCATGTGGTGGGTGGCCCCAGGGTCAGCCATGACGTGAGCTGGTGAGTAAGGGTCAGAGAAGGAGTCTTGGGGTGATGAGCGTTTGGGGTGCCATAGGGCTGGCTCAGGGCTCTTATAGTCCAGTCATGTTGGGGCACAGGAGCCAAGAGACAGAGCCAGGGAGTGACTGAGGTTGAGGGTGTGAATTCTCTCGGGCATGGCTATGGCGAGGCTGGCTGAGCTGATCGCTATGGATGGGTTTGGGTGTCAGGACTCAGGGAAGGGCCTTGAGTGGCACCATGGCCCAGCCAAGCTGGAGTCCGAGCTGAGGCATGGTGCAGGGCTGAGGGTGAACACGCTGGGTGACAGGTCAGACTGCTGGGGGTGCTGTATTGGGTTGCCTGAGGCTTACAGGAGGAAAGATGTGTGTGGGGGTCAGATGGCCATGGCCATGGCGCCCAGCTGTCTGAGACAGTTGATATTCCAGGCAAACCTGAAGAAATTCATGGACTATGTCCAGCTGCACAGCACAGACAAGGTGGCCCGCCTTCTGGACAAGGGGCTAGACCCCAATTTCCACGACCCTGATTCAGGAGGTAAGGAACAGAGCAGGGAGGGACTGTCCTTTGAGTGGCTAGGACCCTAACTTCCATCTATCCCTTGAATTCAGAGTGCCCTCTGAGTCTTGCGGCCCAGCTAGACAATGCCACGGACCTGCTTAAGGTGCTGAGGAACGGTGGTGCTCACCTGGACTTCCGCACCCGAGATGGGCTGACGGCTGTGCACTGTGCCACCCGGCAGCGGAACGCAGGGGCGTTGACGGTCAGTAGGGAGCCATGGCTGGAGGGGCACATGGCCTGGTGGGGCAGGGGAGGAAGCCAGGCCTGGCATGATCATTGAGCTGACTCACCCTCAGACCCTGTTGGACTTGGGTGCTTCACCTGACTACAAGGATAGCCGTGGCCTGACACCCCTGTACCACAGCGCCCTGGGTGGCGGGGACGCCCTCTGCTGTGAGCTGCTTCTCCATGACCATGCGCAGCTGGGGACCACTGATGAGAATGGCTGGCAGGAGATCCACCAGGTGGGTCGGGAGTGTGCTGCAGGCCTGGCTCTGTGCGGGTGGGGTCCAGCCTCTGCCCCGGCCTCTGGAGCACTTCCCTCTTCCCTAGGCCTGCCGCTTCGGGCACGTGCAACACCTGGAGCACCTGCTGTTCTATGGAGCCAACATGGGTGCCCAGAATGCCTCAGGAAACACGGCACTGCACATCTGTGCTCTCTACAACCAGGTGCGACCACGCATGGTGTCCTGTATGGGTGCACTGCCTGTTGTGAGTGCAGCAAAGCATGCCCGTGTGCACATGCACGTGTGTGTGTGTGCTGGGACACGGGTGGCTCTGTGTCCTAGCCTGTGTGCCACTCCACGTGTTCTGTGTCCTGCAGTGAGTTGTGGTTGCAGGATGGCCTCATGGGCCTACCTGTGCAGTCTGTTCCCTGAATACAGACGTGTCATGTGTGTGTATGTGTAGGCCCACGAGGCCATCCTGGTGTGAACTGAGCACATGCAGACCCTCTGGGCTGAGGGGACCTGCCCGGGCATAACCACCTGGCTCAGGCATACAGAGAACATGTAGGAATGAGTGCCACATCCTACATACCTGTGTGTACACCTTTGCATGTGCCTCCTGCTGCACCTGGCCTGGTCTTTCCAGCCACCCAGTGTGACCCCTGCTGCCTCCTGACAGGAGAGTTGTGCTCGCGTCCTGCTCTTCCGAGGAGCCAACAAGGATGTTCGCAATTACAACAGTCAGACGGCCTTCCAGGTATGCGTGGCTCCTGGGAGTGAGGCTGCCCCAGGGCAGCCTGTCTCTGTATGCTTTGGCTTTTCCAAACTTTGTTCTCTGGAAGGCAATGGGGGAGCATCCACTCTCAGGATTGCCTTGGGAGGAGGTGGGCAGGATGGGCCAGTGGTGGATGTTGGATGTCCAGGTAGAGAGGAAGGTTGTGGGGCTCAGGGCAGTGGGAAGGGCAGACAAGAAGATGGGAGAACAGGTGTGGGCCTGATCCCCAAAGGGCTAGGCAGGGATGCAGAGATCAAACCCGAGAGGGCACCACCCTGGATCCTGACTTCCCCAGTGATGCCTCTGAGCCCCTTATTTGGCCAGGCTAGTTGGCATTGGAAGGCCAGGTGGCCTGGAATATGTCACAGGGGCTGGTAGGCCATGGAAAGAGCATGGGTCTCTTCTCAGTAGGAACATAGACCTCTGGCGAGGCTTATGGTTGTGTGGTCAGGGAGGGTGGAGGCAGTGGTGCAGGGGTTTGGGCGCATCTGGAAGTAGATACGTCAGGGCTCATCAGGTGACTGGGTGCAGGGGCATAGTAAGGGAAGACGAGGGGGTGCAGGTTGGCAGCTGTGGTGCTGTGGCTGACCCAGGAAAGATGGTTGTGTGGAGGGGCAGATTAGAAGTTCTGGGAGAGTGTCCCAGTGTGCCTGGGACCATCTCATGGCCGGGAAGTCCTTCAGTCCTTGGCAGACTAGGTGGTGGCCACTAGTCACAGGGTGTGTGTGCAGCACCCTGTGATTGCTCTCTGTAGCTAGTTATATCCCAGTTAGACTGCAGTGTTGTAACTAGAGAGGAAGACTCTGCATGGCAGCCAAGGGACCTCTGGACCTCCTCAGCACCCTCCGTGTCTTGACCTCCCCTTTCTTCCAGGTGGCCATCATCGCAGGGAACTTTGAGCTTGCAGAGGTTATCAAGACCCACAAAGATGCAGATGTTGGTGAGTTCTGCCCTCCCACGGGCCCTGTTCGGTGTGGATTTGTGTGGGTATTCAAGGGCAGTAGTGGCATGTCAAGGCCCCCATCTGTAAGCCCAGGGTCTGTTAGCCCCAGCAGATGTGGGGGACATGCCACAGAAAGGGCCTATGTTCATGAACAGACGTTTTCAGTCAGGTCAAGAGCATGGTGAGCCAGGCTAGCACTGGCTTAGGGTAGGCCTTAGGGTCAGGGTCTGTGTTTTCCTCTTAGATCCTAGGAAGGGCCATCTGGGGGCACAGGGCTGTGGATTCCATTGCAGCTTAGAATATGAATACATTCAGGAGACCATAGCCTGCTCTTAGTGTGACAGAGATCTCATCAACATATATGGAGAGGAAGCAGCAGTGGTGAGGGTTAAGACGGAGGTGGGACAGGGCAGGCCCCCTCCAGGTCAGGCTTTTGTGTTCATGGTGGCCTGTGTGTCGGGGGATGATTTGCTTATGAGTGACTCATGGTCCTTGGAGGAAGACCAGTCTCTGCACATGCAGCCTGGCCCAGGCAAGTGGGAGGAAGGGCCGGAACATACTCCTGCACCTTGTGGAAGGTATGCCAGGCCCGACCATCCTGTGCAGGTGGAGAGGGCCGGGCCTGCTGGAGCCCTGGAGCCCCCCTCCAGGAGAGTGCTGGCCACACCCTCTAGCTCCCTGCGTGGAGTGGGCTTTTATGTTTGTGGCTGTTTCTGGAACATAGGCCCAAGGCTCCCCTTCCTGCCCTGAGTGTCACTGTGGGTGTCCCAAGTTTTGTTCCTTTAGAATGTGAAGTGACAGTGGGCAGCACAGTACTGGGCTGTTGCTGTGGTCAGAGTCTCACTGGTCCTGATGTGGGCATCGTAAGGGATGGGGTTGGACTTTGGACAGGGTTGATCTCAAGGTTAATTTTGTGTGTAGGGTCCCTTCCTCTGTGGAATTTCCCCTGAGTCACTCCTCTCCACAGAGTCCCTGGAGCCGCAGAGGGTGAGGGCCGCGATGACGATAGGCAGACCCTCCACTGTAGAGGCAGCTATGTGGAGCCTGTGGGTCCGGGTCCAGGTTCTGGGTAGGAGAGGACTGTGGTGAAGTTTGGTATTTGAACTAGGGCCAGGACAGGCTGATGGGTGCACTAGAGGTGGCCGCTGGCCTGTGGTGGCGTGGGGCCCTCTCTCTGCTGTGGTTGTCTGATGTAGGAAAGCTGTGAAGGTCTGTGGTGCCTCATTTCCTCTTCATTGAAGTGAGGTTTTTACCACTGTTTGAGCCCCTCCCCACCCTGGCCTCCTGCGGCTGAACTCTGGGAGGTAGCCTCCAGGTAGTTGGTTGGAGGGAGGGGGCTTGTTTGTGGTCCAGGTCGAGAGGCAGGAAGACACTGCTGCCATCCTCCTAGGTCTCGAGGTCACCAGTGTTGAGGCTTGGTGTTCTGACCCAGGTGTGCTTGCTTGGTTGGGGTGAGGCCCACTGTCCCTGTACTGCAGAGTGGGCCTATGTCACCAGCCTTGCTGCTGTCATTGGCTTTGTTGGCCACACACCCTTGCCAGCTCAGCTGTCAAGCTGTCACGATGTTTGGATGACACACTGTTGTCCTTTGTGCAGGTAGAGGCACTCATGAGGTTTACTCTAAGCCCCTTCCCTCAAGTCACCCTCAACAACCCCCAAAGGATGATTATTGGGCCTTTTTTTGTTTGTTTTTAAACAAAGAAGGAGACTAAGGCCCAGGGGGGTTTGTGGCAGGGCCTGTATGTAAACCTGGGGATTCAGGGTCTATTCTTACCCCCTCCCCTCTCACAGCCGCTCAAAGGTACTCCCTGAATGGTCCCCAGGAGTCCCCATGGTCCACCATGGGTGGGGCCTGCACGTAGGAGAAGCTGGGGGGATCTGCCCTCCATCTTGCTCCTTATTCCTCAGTGAAAGTACCACCTGGTGAGTCCAGGGAGCCAAATCATCCTCCAGAGGGCGGGACACCTCCTGCTCCTTGACGGCCCTGCCTGGCCTCTGGCCCACAGGTTTGGGGCAGGGTCCCTGGCCTGGTAGCCCTCCTACCTTCTCAAGCACACACTCCTTGCATGTGTGTTCTTGGGCCTTGTGCTGCCACAGTGCACTGGACGAGTGCCCTGGAGCAGTGTCTACTGTATAGTGACCACACTGGACACCATCCAGTGTGGGTTCTGACCCAGCTGGCTTGGGTGGCACTGAGGTTCTTCCCTGAGCCAGCTCTAGGTGCGGCAGTGCTTCGCATCCTGCCACCATGCTCTGTGATGGGCATGGACCTGTCTTGAAAGCCGACGCCCAGCAGGCACGTCCAGCCCGTAGCCCTCATATTTCTTTAAATGGAAGTGAAATACACATACTGTAAAATTTTAATTGAACAGTTCTGTGGCCTTTCTTACAGTCACAATGTTATGCAACCAATTCTTATGAATGCCAAAATCTTTTTATCTCCCATAACCACCACAGGGGTGCACTAAAAAGTCATTCTGCTTTGCCCTCTCCCCAGCCTCTTGGCATGTATACACACTTTCTGTCTTTGTGGATTTACATTTTTTGCTATTGCATGTAAACAGAATTGTGCAGTGTGACCCTCTGTGTTTGGCCTCTTTAACTCAACATGTATTTGATCTTCCTTTACCTTGTAGGGTGTTTCACTGCTTTGTTCCTTTTTATGGCTGAATAATATTCCATTGTTTTATGTGACATGTTGTTTATCCATTCATACATTGGTGGATATGTAGGTTGTTTCTACCTCTCTCCTGCCACTGCTTCTGGCTTGGTACTGGGGATTGAACCCAGGGGTGCACTATTCCTGGGCTACATCACCAGCCCTATACATTTTTATTTAATTTTAACTTTTTTGAATTTTTTGGTGATACTGGGGCTTGAACCCAGGGCTGCAAGCTCTCTGTCACGGAGTCACTTTCTTGATGTCTTTTGATGTCAAAACTTTTAATTTTATAAGATCCAGTGTATCTCTTTGTTTTTGACTTGGGGGTCTCCCTGAGTTGCCCGGGCTGGTCTTAAACTCTGGGCTCAAGTGATCCTCCTCTCTCAGACTCCCAAGTAGTTGGGACTACAGGCACATACGACTGTACCCGGCTAGTTTTTCTTTTATCACTCATGCTTTTGATGTCATATTTAATAATCCCCTGCCACATTGAAGGTCATTTAAGCGCATTTCAATTTTAAAGAGTTTGTTGGCTTGTTCTGCGATCATGAATGGGGAGCGGTTGCACTCTGCCAGAGGAGACTCACAGAGCAGGAAGGAGCGACTGTGCTCGGCCAGAACGCGATTGGTGGCTTCTGATGGGAGCTGTTTCTAGTTTCAGTTCATGTCTACAGTGGGCTTTGGTGTGTTCATGTAGGAATTTACAATGCCAGAGCCACCCCCATCTAATGGCTTCCCAGTTAGAATTTTAAAAAATCGGCTCCTTGCTTTTGGTCAGCCTCTTGTTGATGAGTGAATGGCCAAAACCTGGATGTAAGTGCCGCCATCGCAGCTGGTTGTCACTGTGGGGGCTCCTGTGACATGTGCTAGGTTGCTGAACCAAGAGTCCTTCTGTTGTTCATCTCATTTTCCTTGTTCTAAATACACTGTGAGACTGCCTGGCATCCTGTTGACACCTGCACACACATTCAGGCCTTGAGAGGACGTAGTGTGCTGCAGAGATTCCAGTGGTGGCTGTCGGAGGGTGACACCCAGAGACCAGGTGCTCCCCGGCCAAGGGCCCCCAACCAAGCCAAATAGTTTTTCTTTGGAGCAAAAGAAAAGCAAAATCAATGACTATAGCAAGCTATAAATTCAGTCTGAATCCAGAGGGAGTCAGCCAAGGAGTTTCCAGACTCGGACTCAAAGAAAGCATGTTTCCTGGCTTGCAGTTTGGACGTCTCGGTCACAGCATTGGGTGTCTTGCTGAGCTCCCCAGTGGTCCACACTCAGGAGTGGGGCTTGTTGCCTGGAATTGCATCCAGGTATCCATCTGCAGCTAGTGGGGTTTCAGGAACAGGGCGGTTCTTGTTAGTGATTCCAAATTGAAAAAGTGGGAGAAAATTAGATTGGAGGAATCTACAAGAATTCAAGATCTAGTCCAGTCCACAGGTAGATGATAAAATTCGAAAACAATGAACTGGAGCTACAGCCTAATAACAGCTGTACTGTGGTTTTCTTCCAAGGCATAATTTTTGTCTCTGTAGTTGTCCCAGTTTCTGCCAAGGTAATCAGAATAAGACTGATCGAACACACAGTAATTCAGCCTCGTGAAACCTGGCCAGAGTTTATATAAAGGCAGCACAGATGGTAGTTGACCACACAGGCCCCTTTATATTTGTTTAGTTGGAACTTTTTATAAAGAACCTTAGATTGGACTTTTAAAAACTTTGAAAGCTAGAAGTCAAATCAAGGCAAATCAGATGTCACCTACAGTGCCTGTAGATTTAGGAGAATTCTGTCTCCCGAAGTCTTCAAAATATCTTGAGGTTTGGAGACCTGCCAGGAGGTACCAGTTTGTACTTGTGAGACTGGGAACCCTGGAAAGGCAGCGTCCCTCACACATTCTCCAGTAGCAGCGTTCCATCAAGACCTTGGTGTTTCCAGTTGTACCTTCTCATAAAGAGAGAGGTTCTTGTCGAACCTGTGTGTATAACTGTTGCCACATCATAAAAATATACATGGTTAGCTTTCCTAATTCTGAAGGATCCAGTAGGGAGAAAAGTATTTCAATATTACTCATGAAAGTGTAATTTACTAAATTGCTGCAAGCTATAAATAACTTAAAAGGAAAAAAAAAAAAAGTTTTCTTAAATCTGGAAAATAAAACACTGACCAGTAACATTTGATATAAAGTCATAAAATCATTGTCCTCATCAAGTTTCAGTCCACATCATTAATTCTTGTTCTGTTAGGTCTTGGTCAGCAATTTATCCAAACTACTGTTTTTATTTTTTATTTTCTTTGTGTTAAGAGAGGGGTCTTGCTGGGCATGGTAGTGCTTGCCTGTAATCCCAGCGGCTCGGGAGGCTAAGTCAGGATGATCACAAGTTCAAAGCCAGCCTCAGCAAAAGCGAGGCACTAAATAACTCAGTGAGACCCTGTCTCTAAATAAAATGCAGAGTAGTGCTAGTGATGTGGCTCCATCGTCGAGTGCCCCTGAGTTCAATCCCTGGCTACTCCCTGCAATAAAAGGGGGGGGGGTGTCTTGCTGTATTGCCCAGCCTATTCCCTCTCTCCTGGGTCTCTGGTGCAGCTGAGGCTGTGGGTATTTGCCACAACCTGCCCAGAAGTTGCTTCTCTTTCCTTACCCAGAACACACCCTTCTAGTTACCACTGCCTTTGGGACGCACGCCTCACTTCCCAGCCACATGTGATGTTAGCTACTTTTACTCGTGGGCCTGTTTAACTCTTAGAAGCCTCAATCTCTAGGGAAGATGAGTAAGGACTATGGAGTGTCTTAATGTTGGTGTTTTGTAGGTGAATACCATTTCATAATACACATTTTCATTAATACCCAAATATATTTAGCTTCTCTATTGTATAAAGGCAAGATGCCAGAGTATGCATGCTCTAAACTTATGTTCAGCAGTTGAGCCCAGGGACACTCTGCCACACCCTCGGCCCTTTTCATTTTTCATTTTGAGGCAGAGTTTGCTAAGTTGCCCACACTGGCCTGCTCTTTGATCCTCCTGCCTCAGCTCTAGAGTCACAGGGATGACAGGCCTGCAGCACTACATTTTAAGTAGGCACATTGTGTGTGTGTGTGTGTATTTTATTTTATTTTTTTGAGTACCGGTGATTGAACTTTGGGGCACTCGACCACTAGGCCACATCCCCAGCCCTTTTTTGTATTTTTTTGAATTTAGAGCCAGGGTCTCACTGAGTTGGTAAGTGCCTCGCCATTGCTGAGGCTGGCTTTGAACTCGTGATCCTCCTGCCTCAGCCTCCCAAGTGCTGGGATTACAGGCATGCGCCACCGTGCCTGGCTGGCATATTCTATAAAATGTTAATTATTTTTGAAAAGTTTATTGGAGAACTTTTCTAAATTTACATTTACCTTTTTCTTCTTCTGCAGTGGGGGGTTGATGGGAATCAGACCCAGGGCATTGTCCAAACAGGCAAGTGCTCTACTACTGACTATACCCCTAGCCATGATTTACTATTCTTAACCATTTTGCTTGAATTGCCCATGAAAAATTCAGTGAGACACTAAACAAAGCCCACACTGAAGGCCTTTGTGTCATCCCAAAATATGCTGCTTCCTGTATCTTGGTCACCTGGCCTAGAAGGAGCTGTGGAGAGCAGGTGAGAGGGCTTTCTCTTGATGCCGTCCTGTCTGAAGGCAGATGCGCCCACAATCCAGTGTCTTCTGTCTCCTCCTAATGTCATCATCCTGTTCTGTATTAGTTTTGTTGACAAATGAGCAAGATTAAAAAATCTCACAGAAGCCAAGAAACTAAAAAGGTAAACATGGTTCTTGCCTCCTTTTTTTTCCCTTCTACGACTATCTTGTATCAAGCACTTCATTTTCACTGTATGTTTTGTTTTTAGGTTAATTTATGGTTCATGGTCTTAAACATCTAGCAGAGACCATACAAGACCGTCTGACCAGCAGCCCAGGAAAAACTGACATTGTCAATATATTCCTATTCTTGTCTTACTAACAATTTAAAAAGCAGCTTTATTTACTAGAGATCTACCTAAATCTGGTGAACTTTGGCGGGGGGGGACCCAAAACACATTTGGGCAGTTTCTTTATTTCTGAGAGTTTTAGGAATCATTCACATGCATGCTCATTTATCCTGAAGCCAATTTGAATAGAATTTTCTTAAGGGATTTATCAATTGTTTTAGTAGTAGTACAATATGAAAGATCACACATCACTAACATTCTTACAAACATACACATAAAATAGGCTTGGTTGTAGCTCAGTGGTAGAGTGCTTGTCTAGTATGTACTAGGGTTGATCTCCAGCACACACACACACACACACACACACACACACACACAGAGGAAAAAAAAAAAAGAAGAAGAAGGAGAAGTCTTTGGGTGATGACTAGATTGTTTGGAATTCCTTAAGAAAAACAAAACTGCCCGTGGACTATGAAATCTGTAATAGATTTGTCTTTTGTCTGTAGGTCAGGTGGACCAATCATGCTAGGAATGGCTTTCCATAGTCATCTGTGGGTTTCAGGCTTTTTTGGCCATGTGTGGGCCCCATGTGGACCCCATGTGGGCTACTGTGGCCCTGGGCATCACCTCAGGGTGACAGGCACCTTGGGTCCTGTCATTGTGTGCATGGTCACAGGAGCTCAGAGCAGAGCCCTGGTGGTATTGCTCTGAGCTCAAGATTTTGACCAAAGCACAGAGGGTTAAAAAGCAGACTTATGGCCTAACTTTTATTAACACTGACCTGGTTCTTTCCTCTTCCTTTGTGGTGGGCCTGTAGACCAGTGAAGAGTCGATGTTTATGAACAGGCAGAGGCCAGGGAGGAAGACAAGGCGGACACCTCTGCATGTCAGTCAAAATACAGTTTCTGAGGTGTTCAGTGTCCCTGCCCCTTTTCTTGTGCCCTAACAGATAAGTGATTTTGCTTAGGTTAAAAAAAACCATACTGTGGCACCAAACTTCTAGATCATTCAGTAATATTCTCCATTTCTCTAGAAAGTGCAGGCTCCCAGATAGAGTCCCAGACTCCCTGGAATAAGTAAACTGGCAATTCCCTGCCTTCCTGGGACCTTTCGTACCAAGGTATTTTACCAAAGCTAGTCACCACCTGTCTGGTTTCTGCTGTGACTTTAGAACCCAGTGCAGATCAAGAATTGCTCAAATGAACTCTCATTAATGGCAGAGCCCAGGGACTGTGCTTTGTTTGCTTCTTGCTCCTGTTAAATCTCATCACTTTGAATGCAAGATCTGGTAAAAGAAAAACTGAAGCACATTTAAATCTTAAAGAACTTAAATGTTCTGCAATCATGAAAGGCATGGAGGTAGTGCTCTGCCAGGAGGGGCACTGGGAAAACACTTCTGAAGAGTAGTTATGGAACTAGGACAGAGCAACTGTGTTCTGCTGGAACTTGGTTGGTGGTTTCTGATTGGTTGGTGGTTCCTAGTTTCAGTTTACTGTTTACAGTGGGCTTTGGTGTGTTCATGTAGGAATTTAAAGTGCCAGAGCACCCCCATCTAATGGCTTCCCAGTGAGAACTTTTTTCTACCATTCTGTTTTTTTCTAAGAGTTTTATGTGTTTAGCTCTTATGTGTAGGCCATTGATTCATTTTAAGTTAATGTTTATATATGGTGTGAGGTAGAAATCTGTCTCATTCTTTTGCATGTGGTTATACAGTTGTCTGGTGTTGTTTATTGAAAAGACTCCCATTCTTATCCCATTGAATGGTCTTGGCATTCTTGTCAAAATCATGTGGCCATCCATATGCGGGTTCATTTCTGGGTTCTTAGTTGTATCCCACTGGATCTACATGTCTATTTTTTTTGGGGGGGGGGGTACTTCTCTGCCACTGAATTACAGTCCTTTTGATTTTTTAAAACTTTATTTTATTATTATTAATATTTTTTAGTTGTAGATGGACTTAATGCCTTTATTTTATTTATTTTTTATGTGGTGCTGAGGGTCAAACCCAGTGCCTCACAAGTGATAGGCAAGTGTTCTAACACTGGACTACACCACCGGTCTCCCTTTAATTTTTATTATTTTGTGATGCTGGGAATCAAACCCAGGGCCTCACTCATGCCAGATAGCTGCTCTACCACTGAGCTACATCCTTAGTCCCCTACTTATTATTTTTTTTCCCCAATTTTGAGACAGGGTCTCACTAAGTTGCTTAGCACCACCCTGGCTGGCCTTGAACTTGTGATCCTCCTGCCTCAGCCTCCTAAGTTGCTGTGATTACAGGTGTGCACCATCACACCTGGCCTACATGTCCCTTCTTACACCAGTACCCACATGATTTTGATTACTGAGCTTTGGTAAGTTTTGAAATTAGGATGTTTCAACTCCAGAGGTTTCCTTCAACTTTGTTCCTCTTTTTTGATACTGTTCACATTGTAACTGTGTAGAAAGTTTGGAAATTGGGAGGTTTCAAATTAGGTTTCCTTCAACTTTGTTCATTTTTTTTTTTTTTTAATATTTATTTATTTGCTTTAGCTGTACACAATGGGTCTATTTGTACGTGGTGCTGAGGATTGAACCTGGGCCGCGCACGAGCCAGGCGAGCGCTCTACCGCTGAGCCACAACCCCAGCCCTTTGATAGTGTTTTGTTTTAATCAGGGACCCTTGCAATTCTTTGTGGATTTGAGGGTTTTTATTCTATTTCTGCAAAAATAACTTTGATAGGCTTGCATTGGATCTATGATCATTCTGTATAGGACTGATATCTTAACAATATTCCAATTAATGACATGATATTTCCTTCCACTTATTTAGGTCTTCTTTCTTTCTTTATTTGTTTTTAGTTGTACACAATGCCTTTATATTTACATGGTGCTGAGGATCGAACCCAATCCCAATTTGGATGCCTTTTATTTGTTTTCTTTTCTTTTTGTTGTTGTTATTCTAATTGTTCTGCTGGAGTTTCCAGTACAGTGCCAATAGTGGTCATGAAAGTGGGCCTCCTGACTGTGCTCCTGATCCTAAGGAAAGCTTTTGACCCCTGCCCCTGAGTGTGATGTTAGCTGGGTTTTTTTTTTTTAAATTTACTTATTTGTTATAGTTGTACACAATGTCTTTGCTTTTTTACGAGGTGCTGAGGATTGAACCCAGGCTGAGCTAGGTGAGTGCTCTACTGCTGAGCCACAACCCCAGCCCTAGCTGTGGGTTTATAACAAGTGTGTCTTGCCATGTTGAGGATGTTTCCCTCTATTCCTAGTTTTTGGAGTGTCCTCTGCATCAATGGAAATGGTCATAAGGTTTCCCCCTCTGTTCTATTGATGTGATGTATCACATTAATTTCAGTGGTCTTTAGATAGATTTCTTTTTTTCTCTTTGTTTTTGTGCTGGGGATTGAGCCCAGGAGTGCTCCATCACTGAGATGCATCACCAGCCTTTTTAAAATTTTATTTTGAGCCTTTTAAAATTTTTGTTTTGAAAAATATTTTTATTTATTAGAGGCACCCTGCCTGGGACGTGGTCTCTCTGTGGTGGCTTAGTTATAGAGTAGCTGAGGCTGACAACTTAGGAACTTGGGATCCTGTTAGTTTTCTATTTTGTTTACCTCTACTCTGATCTTATTATTTCCTTTCCTGTAATAGCTTTCCTTCCTTTTGCTAGGTTGGTTCTTTTTCTACTTCTTAAAGTGTACAATTAGGTTTTTAATTTGAGACCTTCTTCCTCCTTTTTGGTGCTAGAGACTGAATCCAGGTCTTTGCTCATGCTGTACACACAGCCACATGCCTTTTTAGATATAGATGTTTATAGCTATAACTTTACCTTTAAATATTGCTTTTGCTGCATATTATCACTTTTGTTATGCTGAATTTTTGTTTGTGTCTCAAAATCATTTCTAATTTTCCTTTTAATTTCTTTTTTGATGTGGTTGTTAAAGAGTATGGTATTTAAGCTGGGCATGATGGTGCAAACCTGTAATTCCAGCTACTCTGGAGGCTAAGGCAGGAGGATCAAAGTTTGAGGCCAGCCTGGGCAACTAAAACCCTGTCTCAAAGAACTAAAAAAGGGCTGGGGATGCAGCTTTGCCCTTAGTCTTGTGTTAAATCCTCAGTCTTGCTCCTTCTCTCTGTCTCTCTCTGTCTCTCTGTCTCTCTCTCTCTCTCTCTCTCTCTCTCTCTCTCTCTCTCTCTCTCTCACACACACACACACACACAAAATGTGGCATTTAATTTCCATACACAAATTTTTCAATTTTCTTCTGTTCTTTATTTTTAGCTTCATTCCATTGTGCTTGAAGAAGATACTTTAATTTTTAGTCTTTTTAAAATTTATTGAGACTAGACTCATTTTGTTGTCAAATGTTTGGTCTATATTGCTCCATGTGCACTTGAGAAGAATTCTCCAGTGTGCTTTCTGCTGGGGGGGAGTGCCCGCATGCCTGCTGGTGGATTGACTTGGGTCTCCTGTCTCTTCACTGCTCTTCTCTCCAGGGGTTCTGTCCACTGTGGAAGTGCAGTGTTGGCATCTACAGTTGCCCTGGTGACTGGCTATTCCTTCTTCAATCATGCCACTGTTGACTTCTGATATTTTGGTATTCTGTTGTTTGGTGCTTATGCAGTAATAATCATTAGTCTTTGTGATTAGTTGAGCCTTTTTACTGATGTTTAATGTCCTTTGTCTTGTTACATTTTTAAATTTTGAAGTTGTTTTGTCTGATGTTAATGTAGCCTCTCAGCTCTCTTTTGGTTGCTATTTATGTGAGCAATCTTTTAACTCTCAACCTATTTGTGTCTTTGGATCTAAAGTGATTTTCTAAGTATCATATAGTTGTACCGTATTTTTTAGCTCATCTCCTTTTTAATAAAGTTTTATTGGAACACAGATATGCCCATTTCCTTATGTATTCATTCATACTATTGTAGCTGAATTGCATATAGAGACTATTTGGCTTCACTAAGCCTGAGATAGTTATCATCTGTTTCCTTACAGAAATTTGCTGAAATGTGGTCTTTTTCAGTTTACCTGGCTATAATTAACCCCTTAAATAGTCTTGCATAGCAGTGATCTGGTGCAGCTGGTCATGGCTAGCCTATTTGGTGTCTACTGAAGCTTATGAAATGAGAAACTGACAGCAGATCTGGGTATAGCCAAGCCTCATCAGGCTGAGAGGATAGCAGCTGTGTATCCCTGCAGCTGGAGGTAGAGCCAGCTTGCCTGGGATGTGGCCTGTCTATGGTGGCTTAGTTATAGAGTGGCCAGCTGTCACAGTTTGCCTGGGACTGAAGCAGTTCCTAGAACACAGGATTTTAGTTTTAAAACCTGGGCAAACTGGGACAGTTGGTCACTCAGCTGGCTCTTCAGAGTCTCACCTGTGCCCCTCCACCCCAGTACCATTCAGGGAAACCCCCAGCTATGCGAAGCGGCGGAGACTGGCTGGCCCCAGTGGCTTGGCATCCCCTCGGCCTCTGCAGCGCTCAGCCAGCGACATCAACCTGAAGGGTGAGGCCCAGCCAGCAGCCTCTCCTGGGCCCTCTCTGCGAAGCCTCCCCCACCAGCTGCTGCTCCAGCGGCTACAGGAGGAGAAAGACCGTGATCGTGATGGTGATCAGGAGAATGACGTCGGTGGCCCTTCAGCAAGCAGGGGCAGCCAGAGCAAGATCAGGTAGGAGGGGGCTGGGAGACCCTGGTGGGGGCAGGGTGCCAGCACTGGAGCCAGGTGTGGCAGCGGGGGCAGAGAGAGGTGGTGCCTGGCCTTGTGCAGTGATGGTGTGGGGCTTGAGGTGGGGACTCTCAGGGCCTTGACAGGCCTCCCTGCATGGAGGAGGGAAGAAGGTAAGGGCCTGTTGGTTGGGGCAGGCTTATCCACACTGGTCTCTGGTTAAAGCTGGGGCTTGCTCTAGATAGTGGGTGGCTGAGGGAACTTCTAGGCAGAGGGTGTGGTTAGAAAACTCATTGCAATGTCAGGGCTGGTCATAAATGAGTGTGGGATGCCTCTTTATGAAGGCTCAGAACCTACATGTGACAACCAGCCCTGTCTTGATGGTGTTCCCCCATCCCCAGCCCTGTACACCTATAGAACTCTTTACCACCCCCTGTGCCCCAGGACACTGAGAAAGTAGGGACATTTGAAGGATTTGGAGTCCCCAGAACTTAGAGTAGGAGGTGTGGACTGGAGCCAATTGAATAGGAAGGCTGCACAGAGGGGCTAGGGGTGCCATGCCCTCAGACTGACACTGTACTGTGTTCCTCCTTGGTAAGGTAGGATAATCTCATCGAGGCATTCCCTTTGAAAAACCTTCCAAGGTTCTGGAGAGGCATGTCTGCTGGACCCTGGTGCATTGCATGGGCAACCCCTGCTGGTTATGGTGCCTGTGCTCCTTGCACCTTGAGAGCAGGAGTTGTCTTTGCTTCCCACTGTTTTTTCAAGAGCCCTGCACATAGACGGTGTTTGAAGACATTGTTGGATGGAAGTGTTATAACAGTGTGTTTTCTGATGGCAGCTAGCTCTTAGAATCCTATCACATGGTGCACCATTGAACAGAATAGCAAATGTGTCCATTCACTTCAGTGACCTATTAGACTGTGCCCTGTGCTGCAGATGGGAGTCCTGAAGCACAGTTTAGGTCAGAAAAGTCATGGGACTAGGAGTTGGCTACCTGGGCCCAGGTATTTGGCAGAGGGCTTGAGGTATGGCAAAAGCTCATGGAAGACTTTCCTTCTGTACTCTTGCCCCTGCTCGTGCAGCCCCAACTGTGTTGACTTCAGTGTCTGTTTGTTTATGCCTAGACTTGTTGGACCCCCAAGGCTGTCTGTCCTGCCTCAAATTGCCATTCTCTCCTGAAGCTTTCACATAACCCCTTGGGTTTCTAAGGGGCAAATGGCCCTGTCGCTGAAACAATGCATTCAGGATTTTGTTGTTTCCCAAAAGGGCTTCTCCTGAGTCTGAGCTCTGTGGCAGCCACAGCTTCCTGCATCTGCTCTTGTGTTCATTCACCCTTTCAGCAGGTGCAAAACAAAGACTTGCCACATCAGGGTCCCAACTTGCCGGATCTGTGGGATGGCAGGGTTCTTCTCTGCAAGCATTAGATAGGTGCCTGGTGTGTCAGATGTGGTGGGAGCTAACAGCAGGGGCCTCAGCTGGGTTTTAGGACATGGACAGCTGGGCCCAATATAAAGAAGCAGTTAGGTGGGCAGTGACCTAGGTATTGGACGGCCCTGGTGAGTGGACAGGGTTCTGTGGCCTTCAGGAGGGGGTCAAGGAAGTTTGGTGCACTCAGGAAGGACAGCCTCAAGGGCAGAGGAAACTGGTGGTCAATGGACAGAAGGTGGTATTTGTGTAGTGGTGTGGGGCTCTGAGTTCCCTTGTTGGCTGAGCCTGGCATGTAGCCCCTGGAAGCCCAGAAATGTGATCTGCAGAGTCTGGCCCCAGTACAATACGGCTAAACCTAGAAGGGTGAGTTTGGAGGAGTTTGGAGATGAGAGTGGGTAACTTAATTGCCAGCAGAATGAGCAAGATCAGAGTAGTTTAGTTGGTTGCAGTGTGGTGAAGGGCTCAGAGGAAGGAGAGGGAAGGTGCCCACATATGAGGCTGGAGCTTCAGTCTGGGAGAGCTTGGCCCATTGGCCCAGAGTGTGAACTTGCCCTGCTCCGGGCTAGGGGTAAGGCAGGCTTTTGAGCAGAGTGGAGGTGGAGGACCGAGACCTCAGACTCGGTGCCTAGGTCGGAGGAGTGGTCTGGAGAGGGTGGTGAGCATGCAGTGAGCAGGGGCGGCAGGGGCAGGTGTCCAGGACGAGAGGACACAGGCCTGGAGGGAGGCGATTGGGGCGTAGGGTGAGAGGTGGGCAGGCTCCAAGACCCACTGCGCCCCTCCCTGCCCTTCCCCAGCACAGGCGTCTTTTCGGGCACCAGACACCCGCCCAGCCATCCCCTGCGCCCACCCGGAAGCCACAATGGCCCCCTAATGCCGCACCCTGTTCGGCCCGGCGGGGTCCGCGAGGGCGTGGGGGAGCCGGGCGGGAGTCAGGCGGCCGCCGCCGCCCGCAGAGGGAGGAGCCGGCGGAGGAGGCGGGGCGCGGGGCGGCCGCGGCATGGAGCGAGCCCGGCGCGCCCGGGAGCGCAGCCCCGCGGCCCCGGAGCCCTGAGCGGGCGCGGCTCGTGCGCTGGCGGGAGCGGGCCGGGCGCGGCGGCGCGGCCCATGGAGCGGCCCCGGGCCGGGCCCCCGGCGGGCGGGCGGGCGGCGGGCGGGCGGCGGGCGCTGCGGCGGCGGCTGCGGTGAGGCCGGCGGCGGGGCCGGGCCGTGCGCCATGGAGGCCCCGGGCGCCGGCTTCGCGTGCCCGCTGCCCCCCGGCATCGCGTCCGTCACCTACGTGTTCGTTTACAGCCCAAGCGGGCCCGGCGGCCCCGGCCCTGCGCCCGGTCCGGGCCCGGCGCCCCCCGCGTCCCCCGCGCCGCCACCCGGGGCCCGAAGAGGAAACTTTACAGCGCCGTCCCCGGCCGCAAGTTCATCGCGGTGAAGGCGCACAGCCCGCAGGGCGAGGGCGAGATCCCGCTGCACCGCGGCGAGGCCGTGAAGGGTGAGGGGCGCTGGGGGGCGGGGCCGGCGTGGCGGGGCCGGCGTGGCGGAGCCTGGTGGTCCGGCGGTGGGGGTGGCCCTGGCCTTGCTGGATGCGCCCTGCCGGCTTCTTGTGTCCCCATGAAGGGTTCTGGCCCTTGGACTCCTGTCATGTGGCTCTGCTTGTCATGATAGAGCCTCAGCTCTTGTCATGGGTGCTTCTGTGTCATGATGGGGGCTGATGTCACCAGGTCCCTGTATTTGAAGGACCCTATCCCATTACAGAGCTTCCTGGCATGTGTCACTTCCAAGGCTTCTTTGCTGGGAATTCTAGGGATATGGTGGGGTGCTGCCGTCCTGGGGAGAGCTGACAGTTGTGGGTGTCTGTGTACTATGCACGTTTCTGTCATGGAGCTGTTTCTGGGGGTCTGAGCCCCTCATCATGGGGTCTGTGTCATCACTGGGGCCCCTTCCTCCAGTGCTCTGAGGTAGAAGGGTCTGGGAACCTAAGGTAGAAGCAGTTGTGAGGGTCAGCCCTCCTGGTACATCATGTGGTTTAACCCACCGGCCATAGCACGATGACCCTGAGCTCTTGGCTGTGACCTCTGGGTGGGTGTCAGAGCCAGGAGGGTGGAGGGACAGTGGTCATTGGGGACAAGAGCAGGAGTGGCCCCTGCCTCTGCCTTCTGTCCCATATAGTGTGTCCATCTGTGTGTCTCTGTCCCCCACATGCCTGTCCTGTGCCGAGCCCATCTGTTCATTTCCCTCTTCTATTGGGTCCCAAAATCTTCCCAGGGAAGAATCCAGGAGGGTGTGGGAAGAGAAAGGGAGCCAGGCTGAGGGTTATGGGCAGAACCTATTCCTGAGGTGGCTGGGAGGCCACTGTCCTGCAGCTCTACACTGCTCTCACACCCTGTCTGGCTTCTGTCCCTCCAGTGCTCAGCATCGGGGAAGGCGGCTTCTGGGAGGGGACCGTGAAGGGTCGCACAGGCTGGTTCCCAGCTGACTGTGTGGAGGAGGTGCAGATGCGACAGTATGACACACGGCGTGGTGAGTGACCTAGGTCCCCCAGGCAGTTCCTGAAGACACCACCCTTCCAGCCTCCCTTGGGTCTCTTGGGCACTAAATCTGGACATTCACAGAGGAAAGATGAGGAGTACATTCAGACACACCCAAAGTAGATGAAAACTTGTGCATATAACACAGACATGGTGCGTGCAGTGTGTTATGCTTATGAACATGTGTGCGTGCAACCTGACACCATACGTGCCACAGAAACACCTGTGATGTGCCCACAGGAGGCACACCACCCTCATGACCATGCCTCCGTGTAAGTGATCCCACATGTGACTCCTGTGACTGTAACCACCCCCCCTGCATAGTCCCCACAGAAATACCAGGTGCTAGGAGCTTGCAATTCATGTGTGGCTGGCAGACCAGTAAGGAGGTCAGTGTGAGAAAAGAGGCTTTTTTCCAAAGTGGGACAGATTGTCCAAGTGGGCAGAGCAGGAGGCCTGGACTAGCCAAGAGGAAATGAGGCCAGTTGGGCCCCAAGGGGCAGTTGTGGGTACCCTGGGGCTGTGGTGGTCTGAGGGCAGCCAATGAGGGATGGCTCCTGTCCTCAGCAAGAAGAGCAATGTGAAGATGAAGGCTACAGCTCCTGGAAGTGGAGTGGCCTCAGTCCAAGCTGGCTGAACACCCGAGCTTCTAGAAAGGCCCCCTCTGGGTCCTCTAGTAGACACAGTGGCTGGTCCTTTGGTGCTCACTACAGGGGCTGGCTGCAGGGTGGGATCCATCTTTCCAGGGAGCTCTCAGGCTCTAGGCAAACACATGAGGTTTCTTCTGTGCAGAGAACGGATGGGCTGAAGGAGCCCCTCTTGAGTGGTTGCTGGTGGGTGTGTTCTGTGTCTAGATCCAGGTCTTTATTTCCCTCCTTCTGCATGTGAAAGGTTTGGGTCTAGGGTTCCTGGGTCCCCTTCCCTGGTTTGAGAGTTTCCCAGGGAAGCCTATCCCCTCTGTGGCAGTACCCCTGCCCTATGCCCAATTTGGCACAGGCCTAGGGAATTAGGACCTCAGCTGCTGACCCATTGCTGGCCAGGTGCCTTTGCTGTCTCATGTGGTGTTCCCTAACCACTGGGGGTCCTCCTGGTGGCCCTTGTTCTTTGCCTGTGAAGGGTGAGTAGAGTGGAGTCCAGGTGGGAAATGATTTTAGAGATCTGGGTTCTGGTCTGATTGGTCAGAGGAGAGGAGGAAGGGTGGTATCTCCATGCCTGTGGCAGAGGAGCCAGTCCTATGCTCCTCCAATGTGGGTCACAAAGGTTCTAGTTTGAAAACTCCAGATACAGGTACCTTTAGACCTCAGTCTGAAACTTGGGAGGGAGGGAAGTTGGGGCTGGAACCAGAACTTAGGAGCAGGTGTTCATTGGGTGTGCCCCATGCTGCACCTATGCTGGCTTCACAGAGGCCTGGCCCAGGTGTCAAGCAGAGCAGGCATGTCTGGCAGCCAAGTGGGTGTGCTGTGCTACTGTGGCGGGGCTTGTGGGTATGGGAGCTCCCTGGGTTGGCCTGAAGGAGCCAGAGAGGGTACCCATGTGCCTAAGGCCCAGAGAGTGCTCTAGAGCCACACATGGTGGCACTCTCTGTGCCTGAGCAGTGCAGTTTTAGTACTTCATCCATCAGGTGGTAGACAGCAGTCCCAGGAGGTGGGGAGAGTTGTTACCATTTCTAGGGGATGCCTTAGCCCTGAAGGGTAGGGTCTTTTTGTTACATAGGCAGGCAGCCTTGGGAAGGATGGCAAGGCTGAAGTGGGGCGGCTGAAGCCAGCCATGCGGCCTTGGGGTCAAGGGAAAGGATGGCATTGTGGTGGGAGTTGACCAGGCCAGGGCTTCTTGATTGTGCAGGTATTTTAGTGTCAGGGTCAAGATCCAGACAGGACAAAGCCATTAGATGTTCACAGAGAAGGGAGAGGGCCACAGAGTAGCCAGTGTGGGGACTGCGGCCTGAGCCATGAAGGCCGTTGCAGGGCCTCTAGATGGAGCTGCAAGTTAGGGTGTATGACTGGGGAAGAGGGTGTCAGAGGTACTTGGGTAGGTGGGGGTTCCTAGTGCCCTGCAGAGGCAGCCTGTAGGAAGTGGGTAGGAGCAGTAATGGCCTCCCTCTGACCTCAGCTGCATGCCCAGTTAGCAACTCTGGGCAGAACCTCCTACCTGGGACTCAGGCTTATTTCTGCTAGAGGCCAGAAAGCAGATTAGCAACAGGAACCTGCTTCCTACAGGCCCAGATTAAAAACGTTTTTTTTTTTTCTTGATTCAGGGATCAGAGTAGGGACAGAGAAGGACTTACAGGCCAAGGAGGGGACACTGTGCTGAGGAGCATAGGCCTGTCTGGTACCCAGGGTCAGCATTTGCTGCAGGACCAGGAGACGGGCACTGAGCAGAGATGGGTTTCCTATGGCCCTGTTGCAGGCTCAGGGAGCTGAGCTGCGAGGGGAGGAAATGCTGAGGTCAGTTTGTGCAGGGACTTGGGGTCCAGTTGCTGGGATGCTGCACTGTCCCTCCCTCCCTGCCCCTTATTCTCCAGTATGGTTCCCATTTAGGGGGCTGGTTCTAGATGTTTTCTCTTCAGCAGATTTTCATGTGTCTGATTAACAAAACCAGAGAATGAATTTATAACAGATACTATGTATTTGGTTAACAAAAACCTAAAAATGAGAGGTTAGTTCATAGCTAGAGGCTAGTGAATGCAAGTTTGGGGTCCTTCTGCAAGCAGGCACTGTAAGTATTTCTGTGACAGTTGACCTGGAGAGGAGTGTGGTGAAAGCCAGGAGGGATCTGAAGCCCCATCTGCATGGCATTGAGGCATGATCTATGCTGACCTCTGAGCTTCAGGATGGCCAACGTGGGCATGTCACAGAGGGCCTCAGCCACAGCAAGGGGGTGTGTGCTTGGAAGGGGCCAGGGGATGAGATAACTCTTCTCGCTCTGTAAGGAGAGACTCCAAGGCCACAGCTGCCTCACTGCGGATCTTGCTCTCGTGGAGGTCTGCCACGCCTAAAGTCTGGATCAGTGCTTCTCGTCACATCCATGTCTTTTTTTTGGTGGTGGGTCAGGGGGTGGATGATACTGGGGTTTGAACTCAGGGGCACTTGAGCTCTGAGCCACATCCCCAGCCCTATTTTGTATTTTATTTAGAGACAGAGCTTCACTGAGTTGTCTAGCACCTCACTTTTGCTGAGGCTGGCTTTGAACTCTCAATCCTCCTGCCTCAGCCTCCCAAGCTGCTGGAATAATAAGCGTGTGCCACTGCACCCGTCAACATCCATGTCTTCTGGTGTGAATAGGAACTCTTTCTCCTTCTGTCTAGTTGTGGCTCCATCTCTGTGTATATCTGCTGCATCTGTCCTTTGACTCACCCAGTCATTCCATCCAGCCTACTTAGCTCTTTCCTTCCTCCATCCATCCACCTACCACCCACCCCTGTGCACCTACCCAATCTGCCTGTCCCTCTATTGATCATCCATTCATCTATTTATCCATCAATCCATTCATCTCTCCATCAAACCATCCACATCTATCCATACTTCTCCCCACATATCCCTCCATCCATCCATCTCTCCATCAACCCTTTTAGTCAGTCCATCTATCCGTTCACCCATACATTCATGTATGTATCTCTCTTTGGTCCAGCCATCTATCCTCTCTCCCTCCACCCACCTATCCATTTTATACATTCACTCATTTTTTTTTCTGTCCGTGCAATATAGATCCCCATGCTTCCATCTGGGCACATCCAGCTAGTTGCGCACCATATTCTCTGCCTGTGAGGTGCCAGGTGCTGTGCTAGGCACTGGGAGCACACAGAGAATAAGATGTGGTCTTTTCCTTCAAGGAACTCACAGTTATTGGGGAGATAGGTCATAAGAAATTGTAGGTTCCCTCTGATCTCATTTCTGGTCACTCTCTGGCTCCCTCTGCTCCAGCTGCATGACATTCCACACTGTCCCTCACACCCCAGGCTGGTGCCTACCACATGGGCTCCACCCTGATGGCCCCACTCTTGGATGTCCTCACCCTTATGTCCCTGGGCCTTTGCTCGGCTGTCCTTGCAGGTGAGGCCTTCTTGAGATGCCCTGGAACCACACTGTCTTTGCACCCTTGTTATGCTTTCTTTTCTCTTCAGCACTTGCCAGCATTTGATGTGTTATATATTTGTTATTTATTAAATCTATTACAAAACAGCTTATTTTTTAAAAATTTTTTATGCCTTTATTTTATTTATTTATTTTTATGTGGGTGTTGAGGATTGAACCCAGGGCCTTGCACGTGGTAGGCAAGCACTCTACCACTGAGCCACAACCCTAGCTCCTACAGAATAGCTTATTAACTCCCACAAGGGCAGAGACTGGTATATAGTAGAAGCTCAATAAATACTTGTTGAAGTTTAAAAATGAATCTCGAGAATGCTGTAATAAGAGAAAACAAGGGAGGGAGGCCTTGAGGGTAAGATGCGAGGCAGTGTGGGCACCACCTGGGGGTCTTTGGAGACCTCGTGAGTGGAACCAGAAACATGAGCAGCCTGCGGGAGGAGCCAGCCTGGAGCCCACCTGAGGTCCTGGTTGGCAATGTGGGTCAGACTTTCAGGAGACCAGCAAGGTCGAGGGGGCAGCTGGCAAACCTGGCTAGTTCCATAGTGGCCACAAGGGACTTTGAGATCAAATGACAGATGGGGATAAACTTCTGTGGGATGCAGTGAGGTCAGGGAAGGGGGACCCAGCTTCCTACCTGAATCTCTTCCCACATTTCAGAGGCAGGGTCTGCAGCAAGGGACACCCTAAGGTGCACATCAGGCCTATAGAGGATAGTTCAGTGAAGACTCACTGCTGCTTCCAGGCTGGTGCATGCCAGGGACAGCACAACTCTGCATGGGAGTGCAGGTCACGTACACACAGATTGTACTGGCACACGCTGAAATCCATTCATGCATGTGCAAGAGCACAGTGCTTGTACACTGTGTGGGTCAAAGGCACAGCGTGAGCACAGCATACACGCATGACTGGGTCTCACACACCCCCACAGGCTCTCTCCTGTGCTCTCGTATTTGGGCTCACTGACTGGATGGCCCTGGCCTTGTCTGGTCTCCTGTGTTCAGCTGTGTGCTGTTCAGGAGAGATGAGCCTTGGTGCTACCCACTTGGGCCCCGACTGCCAGAGGCCAGAATTCCCTGCATGGTCCCCTTAGCCTTCCTGCCTCAGACCTCTGGACCCAGGACCCCAGGAGTTGGGGTCCCCACTTCCATCTGGGCACAACCAGGCCAAGGGTGAGTGTGGACAGACTGTGAGCAGCACAGTTGAGAGCAGTTCAGCCAGTTGGAGGCATGGCCATTCCTCAGCTCCTGATACTCCCTCCAGAAACCCGGGAGGACCGGACGAAGCGGCTTTTCCGCCACTACACGGTGGGCTCCTATGACAGCCTCACTTCACACAGGTACTGGCAGGTGGGGCAGGGTATGGACACACAGGGACACTATGGGGCCTGCAGGTGTGGGGTGGGACAAGTGGTGAGAGGGAGGGCCAGGGTGTGCGGAGATTGGAGGAAGGTGAGGACAGGGTGCCTGGTCACCTCTGCCTCTGAAGCCCAGGTTAGGCCTAGGGCAATCCTGGGATGACCCTGTGGGATCATGTGGGGTGAGCCTGGCTGCCATGCTCCCCAGCTTCCAGGCTAGCCTCACCCCCCGCCCCCTGCTTTCCTCCGTCAGTGATTACGTCATTGATGACAAGGTGGCTGTCCTACAGAAACGGGAACACGAGGGCTTTGGCTTCGTGCTCCGGGGGGCCAAAGGTAAGGGTGTGGGTGCCATGTGGTGCTGGGTGTTCTCGGTACTCTGCTGCTCCCCACCATGGCTCCTCCTGCCTTTGCCCTTGGCTCTGGCTGTGTGGTGGGAGTTCCCTGGGACAGGGCAGTGCCTCCTCCTCCACTGCTTTCCACTCTGCAGGGAGCCTAGCAGAGTGGGGACCTTTCTGGTGGGGAATGGATTCCTGGGCTGGGTGGCCCTGCCTGCTGCCCTCCGTGTCCCAGGTCATTCTGCCCCATTTGTCACATGTTCCATGAGCTGAACTATGTGGAGGCTGCTGTGTGCTGGCCGCCCCCACCTGAGCCATACTGGTGAGGCACCTTACTGCCCCCCCTGCAGCAGAGACCCCCATCGAGGAGTTCACACCCACGCCGGCCTTCCCTGCGCTCCAGTACCTGGAGTCCGTGGATGTGGAGGGCGTGGCCTGGAGGGCGGGACTGCGCACAGGAGACTTCCTCATTGAGGTGAGCCCCAGCCCTGGCCAACACAGCCAGGTCCTGGCCCCGACCTCCGGGAGACATGCCTCGTGCCTACCCAGCAGCCCATCTGTCCTAGGTGAACGGGGTGAATGTGGTGAAGGTTGGACACAAGCAGGTGGTGGCCCTGATCCGCCAGGGTGGCAACCGCCTGGTGATGAAGGTCGTGTCTGTGACCAGGAAGCCAGAGGAGGATGGGGCTCGGCGCAGAGGTGAGGGCTGAGATTCATGGGCTCTGCCCAGACTCTCCCCTGGGTTCCTGACCTTAGCCCTTTACCTCAGGCCCACTTCCTCTCCCCACCCTGACCCTGTGCTACTGAACCTGGATGAAGCTTAATAGATAGAGCTCATTAAATACTTGTTTGTAGCCTAGGTTGCTTTTCAGGCCATGTGTTAGAACCCTGGCCTTGCACCTGACCTCTGACCTCTGACCCCAGATTGCCCCCTCATATCCCTTCCCCCCTTTCCTGGAGTCCCCAGCTCCTGGCATGGCAGATCCCTCCTTCCCCGACTCTGCCAGCAGCTGCCTGGAGGCCGGGGTTGCCATGGCAACTGTGAGGTTGCCGCTGCTGCTTATTGTCGGAGGGAAGGGGGAGGCGGCACCTGAGGGAAGAGGAAAAGCGTCTTCTCCCCGCGCCGCGCCGACACTGCACAGCCGGGGCCCAGGAGGCCTTGCTGCCCGGCCCAGCCCAGGCCTGTGGCTTGGCTGGTCACACCCTGGTTCTCCAAGGGCAGTGGCCACCGGGCCCCTGGGGGAGCCCTGGAGCAGCAAGAGCCAGCCTGGCAGGAGACCCTCCCAGCCCCCATCCCATGGCGCCAGTGCCCCCTCACTGGGTCCTCAGAGCCTGTAGGGTGGGTGCTCAGACTAGAGCAAGCTGGCAACCTGACCCCCACTGGTACCGTTGACCGCCTTCTGAGGCTTGGGCTCTGGGGGTCCCGAGGGCCCCAGAGGCCCCCACCACCCCAACCCCTGCACTCCCTGAGCTCCCCACGCCATGAAGAAGTTTGCATCCAGCCGCAGCCTGAACAAGATCTTGGCTCAGTGCGACTCATCCTCACGGGAGTACGAGGAGATCCAGGCGGTGGAGCGCAAGTGGCACCTACACCTGGCCACGCCGCGCCGCCTGCTGCTGGACAGGAGGTCCAAGGCCTCCCTCTTCTTTGCAGCCCCACCTCCTCCAAAGAGGGCTCCCAGCACCACACTGACCCTGCGTTCCAAGTCCATGACTGCCGAACTCGAGGAACTCGGTGAGCACTGGGGTGGCCATTGGCATAGGTCAGAAGGCCCAGGGAGGGGTGGACATAGGCTGTGTGGGAGGCCAGGGATGCTGAGCTGGGGCTGAGGTCAGGCAGGGACTGCAGGAAGGACCAATTATGGGTGTGGGAGCTGGCCAAGGTGCTGGAGAGGTGGGGAAGTTCAGTGCCTGTAGGGTGTGGGCATGGCACGTGGAAGGGCTGGGCACTGGGGCTGTAGACAGATGGTGGGACAACTAGGACAGCCAGCTAGGGGCACAGTATGACCCTGCAGCATACATGTGTGCATGTATATGTGCATGTGCTGCCCCTGACTTTCCTTGTCTTACTCTGATTTTGCATCTGCATTTCTTCCAACTGAGGAAGGAGTAGTGGTTGGGGAACCTGGGTGTGTTTCTGGCTCTGCCATGTACTGGCTGGGTCACCTCTGTGTGTGTATGTTACTGTTGCACCTGTATGCACAGTGGTCAAGTGAGCCTCTGACCTCCAAGGCCTCTGTGAGCACCTCTTGCTGGTGACAGGATGGGGCCTCATGAACTGGGGGATAAACAAGAGTGTGTTGGGCTTTGATGGGCATGTTGCAGGCACCCCAGGTCAATCAGTAACAGTCTTATTGTGGGCATAAAGTGTGCTGATTAATAGCCTTTTTGTGAGCATGTTGCAGTATACATGATCACATCCACACATATGTGACCTTGAACAGCCTTGTCGTGGGCAGGTCCCCCCTGCATGATCATGTCCTGTGCATGCAGCATCATTGCGGCACATCCCTAGTTGTGGGAATGTGCTGATGCACATGATTGTTGAGAGCCCTGTTATGATGCACTCCATCCAGCAGCAGCCACCCCATGAGCACATTCAACATGTGTGACAGTTGACATGCTCTTCCCTTCCAGTTGGATCCCAGTCCCAATCTCAGACTGTACTCTGGCTGTGGCCATAGAAGAAATCCTTCCTCTAGCCCCAAAGATATCCCTGAACTTGCTCATGGACTGGGACCTGACCCTGTCCTGGATACCAGCTGGGTTTCCCTAGTCCAAAACAGGCACTCTCGACTGTGCTTTAGTTCAGTGTGGGAAGCAGCTACCAAGATAGACTGGCTGACATGGTCGGGATTTTCTTTGCCTAATACTCTGGATAAAATAAAATGAACACACACATATACAGATAACTTTAAAAAAAAAAAAAAAAAAGGAATCCCCAGGTCTCAAAAATGAAGAGAGACATCAAAGCCAGGAGAGTAGGGGAAGCTGATGCTCCCACAGTCCATGATTGAGGATTCTGAAGCCCCCACACAAACTCAGATCATGAGTGGGCTCCCTAAGGAGAAAGCTCCAATAGGACAGGGCCCTGAGCAGTAGTGTATTGTTTTGTCCCAAGTCAAGCTCTGACCCAGGGATCCTTTTGTGAGGCTTTGTAGCCAAGAGAGCAAGGTTGAGCCAGAGTGATGAGTGGCCCCCAAACCAGTCCATTCCCTGTGAACTCAAGCTTGGAAATGGAAACCCTCAGCTCTCCTGGAAGACAAAGCTGGCTGTGGGTCTGTGAGAAGTGGGAAGGCTGAAACTGCACAGGAACTAGAATTAGCACCAGAAGTACTAGAAATCAGAGGAGTATGAAAGAGAGTGAAGTAAAATAATAGAATTAAAAGAACTAATGAAAGAGAACAAGACAGATAAACACAAAAGAATAAGTACATTTTACAAAGACCCCTGAAAGTTCCAGATTAAAAAAAAAAAATCTAAGCTGGGTGCGGTGGCGCACGCCTGTAATCCCAGCACTTGGGAGGCTGAGGCAGGAGGATCGCGAGTTCAAAGCCAGCCTCAGCAATGACGAGGCACTTAGCAACTCAGTGAGACCCTGTCTCTAATAAAATACAAAAAAGGGCTGGGGATGCGGCCCAGTGGTTGAGTGCCCCTGAGTTCAATCCCCGGTACCAAAAAAAAAAAAAAAAAAAAAAAAATCTGTGGCTAGGATAAACAGTATACTAGACCCAGCTGAAAAAATAAACAAAAGGTAAGTCTGAAGAGATTGGTCAGACCAGTAGAGGAAGCTGTGGGGGTGTATACCACAGAGATCAGTTAGGTGACAGAGGCAGCAAGCATAGCAGGAAGAGCCCAGCACCTATCTGTTGAGAGTCCTAGAGGGAAAGAACAAAAACAGAGGCAATATTCAAACAGTAAATAGCTAAGAATTTCTCAAAAGTGAACAAAAATGTGAGACTCCAGTTTGAAGAAGTTCCAAGCAGGGAAATAAAAACAAATCTATGTCCAGATCAATCACAGTAAAACTTTAGAATACCATAGACAAGCAGAAAAATTTAAAAATCACCAGAGAGAGAGATAGACAGACAGACAGAGACAGAAACAAAGACAGGAGAAGAATGTTGGCTTGGAGGGAGTAGTGGCTTAGTGACAGACTCTGGGTAGCAGCAGTGGGAGGCAGAAGACCATGGAGGGACACACTTCTGGTCTCAGGGTCCTATGGGTTCGTGGTCAGTCACAGAGCCGACCTGACCCACATGGGTCCATCAGCCAGCACAAGGAGGCAGTTGGGTCTTGCTGGACACCAGGTAGGACAGGTGAGTGGAGCCCCCTGCCAGTTGCTGCATGTTTGGAATGGGTCCTCCTAGTCTGCACAGATTGATTTTGGGCAACCTGAGCACTGTAATCCCAGGAACCAAGGATTCTGCCCTACGAATATGGAAGAACTGCTCAGTCTGGCAAGGGTTTCTCTGCTGAATACACTGTCTTACCCTTTGTTACAACTCCTGAGTTGTTCTGCCTACAGAAAGAGTGAGTGGAAGAGGCAGATCTCCCCCTGTGTTCTAGAAGCCACCGGGAAAGTTTGTTGGGTTTGCTCTGCAGACTCTGGTGGTCGGTCCAAAGGAGCTCACTCATGGCATGAGGCTTTCTTGATCTGAGTCTAAGGGAAGACAAGAGGGCAGTTAGCACAGAGCCTCTGCCTACATTTTTGGGCCTGGGATCACAACCTCTTTTGAAACTGGACCCAGATTCTTCATGGTCCTGTGTTCTGAGAAGGGCTGGGCAGCTAATGGCTTGGTGAGCCACCCTGCTCCCAGAGGACAGCTGTTCCAGGAGGCAGCCGCTTCTGACCATTCCCCTCTAGAAATACATGGTTCGTGGAAGCAGGCCAGCAGTTGGGGTCCCCAGGTGCTTGAGGTGCCACCCTCAATCTAGAACTCGTGCTTTTAATAGGTAGACATGAGAGGTGTTGGGTTACCACCAGCCTTATCACACCTGTCCCTCCCTCACACAGCCAGGAGCTGACAGCCCTTGGACTCTGTAATCCTTTACGATGACCTGAACACCTGGAGAGAAGAGTGTGCGAGGTGATGGGGAAGCGGGCTGCAGCTCATGCTGAGGTGGCTCCTGCCATGTGGAGTAGGGGCCAGGCCCTGCTGGAGGAGGAGGAGGAGGAGGGGATGGGCTCCTGTGAGTGAAAGCTGGTCCCAGGAAATGAAGGTTATAGAAGCGGGCAGATGTGGGAAGTGACAGGAAGAGAGAGAGGTGGTAGAGGAGGAAGCACAGAACACTCCCAGTTCCCTTCCTTATTGGGGGTCCCTCACCCTAGACTCTGCTCTGCTTGTCCTGATGTGAGTGGGGCCAGAAGTCAGTGGAGACCCCAGCTCTGGAGGACCTGGCAGGTCCAAGCTAACTCTTATTCATTCATGACTTACTTTCTTTCTTTCTTTTTTTTTAAATGGAGGAGAAGAGTCTTAACTAATATTTGCTTTAGTTGTACACAATGCGTTTATTTTTACGTGGTTCTGAGAATCGAACCTGGGCTGCACATGTGCTAGGCGAGCGCTCTACTGCTGAGCCACAACCCCAGCCCTTCATTCATGACTTTCTTAGGAGAAATTAGTTCCCAGTTCCTTTTTCTTTGTGATGGGAAGTTGGGGTAGGTGCCATGCCCAGTATCCCTGTCCCTGGCCTCAGTCTGGACAAGGTTTCTCTGCTGAATGTGCTTATCCTGCCTTTTGTTAAAAACTCCTTTTGGGGCTGAGGGTGCAGCTCAGTGGTAGAGCACTTGCCTAACATGGCAAAGGCCCTGGGTTCCATCACCAGGAATACACACCCACACACACTCAAGCCCTACTTTGCAAAGAATGCTCAAGGGTGACCATGAATTTCAGTGGCCTCTGAAATTGAATTTTTTTTGGGGGGATGGGGTGGGTGGGTTTTGCCTTTTTCCTGAAAAAACATTTGACTGGACCAAGTATGGTTTAGTTGTGTACATCACTGTGTGTGGTCATGTCTGTGTACATATACACGCACATGCTCATGGACTCATGGGTGTGCACGTGTGTGCATGTGTGAGTCGACTTGGTGTGTATGCGTGCTTGTTTGTGCATGTGTTAGTGGTCTTGGGGGCATGTATGCTTGTGTGTACATGTATGAGTGACTCGTGGTAGTGTGTGTGCATGGTGTGCATGTGTGACTGGACTTGGTGTGTGCATATGCATGTGTGTGCATATGTTCCTGCTTGTGCTGGTTTTCTCCTTGTTTTAGGCCACATACTAACCAACTGGCATTTGAGCAGATTTGTGCTTGTGATAAGGAGGGGAAGGCCAGGGGCAGATCTGTGAGGGCCTGGTTTTGGGGAGGTGGGGTTTGTAGGGATGGGGAGAAGGAAATGAATGTGGAGAATGGGCCCGTGTGCCATGGGATGAAGCCTGCCTCTTATCCCCTTTGCTCTGTTTCTTGATTCCAAGCCTCCATTCGGAGAAGAAAAGGGGGTAAGTCATCTGCTTGTGTCCCCAGGCCCAGTCCTACCTGGTGCCTGTTGGGAGCACTGATGTGTGAGACTCCAGTCCAAGTCTGGGTGGTCTGGAATCCTGGGCACACCCAGTCCCTGTTACCTTCTCCCAGGGGATCTGGTAGGGGCATGGAGAAGGGCCAGAAAGGATGGATGGGGGTCCCCAGGGTTGTGACTCTCTGGGATATGCTTGGGAGGCACAGCCCTGGGCCCTAGGACTCAGGGGAGCTGGGGAATGTGGGAGCTGTGGAGGCAGCCTGGTGGAGAGGAGCTGGGATAGTCCCTGGTGGAGGCCACTGCAAGTGCCATGGCCTAGAGCTGGGGAAAAGAAGGGCTCTGAGGGACCCACTCCAGAGCTGGAGGAACTGGGTGACTGGGCAGTGTCAGGACAGGGGTTGGGGTGTTCAGCGCTGGCTGCGTTGCATCTTTTTGTATGTCCTCTAGGGGCTGCCTCTTCCTGGGTTGTGGGCCCTTCTACTGTGCTGGTTGTTTGCAGTGCTGACTCAGAGCTGACAGTCCCTTTAGAGCTGGGATCTATCTGAGGTCTCCTGCCAGGCTGTTGACTTTGCTGCCCCCTCTCATGCCCCACCCTGGTATCCTTTCAAGCTTGCATGTCCAGCCTGGCTGCAGGGGACAGTGTCCAGGTGGGGACAGAGTCACTTGGGCCTGGGTACTGAGGTCCAGTGTCTGATGAGCTCTTGGGTCTGGCTTCTACTACCACCTCTACCTCTTGCGCAGGTGGAAGCCAGGCCCAATTGGAAGCCTACGGTGGCCTTGTGGACCCACACATGGTATCTAAACATCCTCTGTGCACCTGGCATCCCTCCATCTACCGTTCCATACCCACTGGCCCCCAGCCCAGTTCTCTCTCAGGATCTGTAGCCCTGTGCTTCCCCTGCCCCCAAGTCTCCTCTTGCCTGGGTCTTTTGTCCTTTTAAGTATTAAAAACAGATGACAAGGTCTCTCCTCCAGGACTCCTTTCTGTGCCTTTGGGGCAGACAAGCAAGCTATTTCTGGGATATTCTGGTTCTGCCACCCAGTGATGTAGTTGGGCGTCCAGGGTACTGTGGCCTGTGTACCTCTCCCAGCTGTGGAGGAGATGGCAGGAGAGTTGTCACCCTACTTGGGCCTCAGTGTGTCCTGCCCCATACCCAGATGCCCTATGTGGGCAGTTGGTGGGAGTGCCTGAACCTGGTTCCTAGTAGGCTTCATTTCCTTTTTTAAGTATCTAAAATAATTTACTCAAGAGTGTGTTTTCTAATTTGGTTGGGAATTTATCCCAACCTCATCATCTTTTTGTCATTTGCAGAATTTTGGGGGGGATGGTACTAGAGATTGAACTCGGGCATTCAACCACTGAGCCACATCCCCAGCCCTATTTTGCGTATTATTTAGAGATAGGGTCTCACTGAGTTGCTTAGTCCCTTGCCGTTGCTGAGGCTGGCTTTGAACTCACAGCCCTCCTGCCTCAGCTTCCCAAGCCACTGGGATTACAGGTGTGCACCACCATGCCTGGCCATTTGCAGAATTCTTGATTCCTTTCCTTTTGAAAGTAATTCTCACTTGGCCCCAGCATCTCACCTCATGAGCTATAATATTTGCTTTGCTAAACATTGCTTTGGGTCCCTGGGACCAGGTTCTCCCACAGCCTAAGTGGCAGCACATCTTTCTAGGAGGAAGGGCTTTCCACCATGTTTGCTTCTGTGGTTTCTGGATGGTGCAGCAGTTGACCGCTCTCTTACTGGGCCTGTGATCTGGGATAGTCTCTCTCTGCTTCATTTTCCTCCTGGTAGGGTGAGGGTGATAATGGCATCATCTGTATGCTTGATGTGGGAGATAAGGTCCTGCACATGCTAGACATCACCAAGGACGTGAACACAGGAAGGCAATCGTGATTTCACCTTTGAAAGGAAATTCTTCAGTCCACTTCAAAACTAAATGGGAAGATCCCTCATCTAGCCATCCCTGGTCCGGGAGCCACCCTGTGTGTGTGTGTGTGTGTGTGTGTGTGTGTGTGTGTGTGTGTGTGGTGGGGAGCTGATGAAGGCCTGCACACAGCTGGGCTCAGGAGTCATCTGGGGAGACAAGGTGCCTTTTACCTCTAGTGGGCACTGGGTACCTGCACTGGGCTAGTGCAGTCATGGGCCCCTCTGCAGGGATTCTTCCTAGAGCCAACTGCATGGTGCCTGGCTGTGCTCATGCCTGTTGTATCCGGCAAGGGCCCGACTCTGGGCAGTCAGTGTGCAGGGTAGGTCAGGTCTGGGTGGGTATTGGACACTTAAGGAAGCTGCCAAGGGGGGTGGCAGGTGGAGCCAGCAGGTGCTATTGGCAGCCACAGGTTGGGGCTGGAAGGAGCAGGAGGCATCCAGGGTGAGCATGGGAGCTCTTCACTATGGGCATGTGAGAGTGGAAGGGGGCCAGGGAAAAGGCCCCCCAAGGATAGGCATAGCCTTTGAGAGATGGGGCCTGGGGACAGGGGAGGCCTGAGGGATAGGTGGGGTTCTGTGAGGCCACTTGAGGAGAGAGGGCTTGTGTAGCTGCCCGGTGGACGCAAGTCCTGCCCCAGCCCCTTCTGCACCCTGATGCTGGCCCTGAGCAGGTTCTTGAGATGGAGCCGAGTGGCCATGTCACCATAGCTCTGTGTCCTCAGTTACGCTAGTGGGACATTTTCAAATTCTTTTGATAGGCAACGGTGCCACTTTTAAAAACACTTCACTTTAATAAGGACAGCAAACAAAGATTTCCTTTTGTAACAGACTTCGGAGAGAGCATATCCAAGGCCACCTGGTACATCTGCCTGTGGGCCTTGTTCAGGCATCAGCCCCATGTGGGTCTCTCCTGCTTCTTTGGCTCCCACTGCTTTCTGAGAGGCTGGGGAAGCCTCTTCAATGAGTAGGGTCCTTCACAGCCCTCCCACTTTCCTTCTCACTTCTTAGCACCCACCATGACTGGAGCTGCCGTTCTTTGGGGTGGAGGAGGAAGACTCTTTGACCTCTTCTTGTGTACTGAACCGTTTTTTATTTTTTAAAATATTTTTTAGTTGTCAATGGATCTTTATTTTAGTTATTTATATGCAGTTCTGAGAGTTGAACCCAGTGCCTCACGCATGCTAGGCAAGCGCTCTATCACTGGGCTACAACCCCAGCCCTGAACCATTTTTTAGATCCCTAGCCAGAACCTTGTTTTTAGACAGTACCCCGACTTGTGCATTCATTGAGTCTTTTCTCACCTGTTTGAACATCCTGTGGACATGTGATTTACATCAGAGTCTGTCCCAGGGTTGTGGTCCCACCAGGAGCAGCTTGCCAAGATCAGGCCCAGGTCAGAGGGGAATGGGAGTCAGGGAATAGGGCTCTAAATGGTTCTATGCCCCACCTTTGTCCCTTCCCTCGTTGCCAGAGTGACTACTCCTGGAGTGTCCAGTGTGGCTACTCCACAGGGACACGTGAGTCTTGATGACAGGCTGGGAGACTGGGTCCTGGGGCATGAGGGGCTTGTATCAGACATGGGTCCAGGCTGTGAGCCTTGGGCAGTGAGGAGCCTGATGATGGTTGGTAGTCAGCACCATGGGTCAGGTGGGCTTGTGGGGGTATACCTGTGGGATCAGAGGTAGGTGTGGGGACTGAGGTGGCATCTCCTTCACTGCAGAGAAGCTGGATGAGATCCTGGCAGCTGCTGCAGAGCCAGCACTGAGGCCAGACATTGCAGATGCCGACTCCAGAGCAGCCACTGTCAAGCAGCGGCCCACCAGTCGGAGGATCACCCCTGCTGAGATCAGTGTAAGCTGGCTGGGCAGGACGTGGGGGTCAGAGGGCCATGCTTCCTCTTTCTTGGATCTCCTCTCTAGAGGTGGGAAGAACACCTCACAGCTTTTTGGAGACTCTCAGGACCACCTCAGTCCCAGGATGGCTTATTTATTACCAGTGGGTCTCTCCTGTGACTGCAACCTGCACACCTCCCACCCCAGGCTACTTCTGTACCACTCTAGGACCACCAGACCCCTGTCCTGTGGAGGCTACCACACAGCATGTCCTGTCCCTGCCCACTCCTGGCCTCCCTGGCACCTTCTGGACTCTTCCCCTCCTCCAGGCCACGCCTGGAACCTGTACCCACCATCCACGCTGTCACTGTCTGCACTGTCCACACAACCTGCTACCTGAGCACAGGGCCAGATCTGGTTCCTGGCCCAGGCTGTGGGTACCAGTGTGCTGGAGGCTGCATGGGGGTATCCAGTCTCTGGCTAGGTGGAGGAGGGGTGGGGCTGAATGGAGCACTGGGGGCCCCAGTGCCCTGGAACCTCCATGTTCCCCCCTCCCCGACCCCCACAGTCATTGTTTGAGCGCCAGGGCCTCCCAGGCCCAGAGAAGCTGCCGGGCTCTCTGCGGAAGGGGATTCCACGGACCAAGTCTGTAGGTATGGCTGGGCTGAGGGACTGCATGAGGCTGGGAGGGATGGGGTTGGGCTGGGTGGATTCAGGGTTGGAGGATGCTGTCTCTTCCCACCCCTGGCTGGGATTTCCAGTTCCTTGAGTCCAACCTCTTCCTGCCCAGCCCAAGGATCCCATTTATGGACATAAGTACGTCTGTCCTTCCCTGAGTCCAGGGACAGGCAGCTGGAAGAGACTCTTGAGATTCCTTCCCTGGTCTGGAGCCCACTGGGTCCACCACTTTCTGTCCACTGGGCACCACCCCCAACCACTGGGTGCTGCTGCTCTGTCTCATGTGCACTGGGTGCCCCCTCTCCTCCATCACTTCTGCCTCCCACTGGCACCAGTGTCCTTGTCCCCAAATCATCTTTCTCTTATCCTGGCTGCTCCCCTATAGCAGGATCTAAGCAAAGGTCCAGTTTGCCCTAAAACAATCTCTCCTTGGACCTGCTCCACCCCCACCATATGATGCTCATTTTCCCTCTCTCACAGCCAGTTTTCCTGGAAAGGTCACCTTATTGCCCTAAGCCTGTGTCTGATGAGCTTTCTGCACATCCAGAAGGAAGCTACTCCCGTCAAGGCCACCCGTAGCCTCTGGGGAATCTCCCAGGGCACACCACCAGGCATATTCTTACCATTCCATTGGGTTTCTTGGTTCCCTCCTCAGTGAAGCCCCTTCCAGGGTTTGGGGATAGTGCTTCCTGACTCTCCCTCCTTCAGCCTGCACCCAGACCCCAACACACCAACTGTGGGACCTGCTCAAGGCCAAGCCCTCCACATCTTTTCCTTCTACCCCTCCTTCCATTGTGGCCTCATTACCGCCCCTCACCCCAGCCTATACCACACACCACATGTGGCCACCTCCTTGACCCCAGGTAGAACTGTATCTGCATAGGCATTGAGTCTCCCTCACTTGTGGACCTGTGCATATGTCACCCACAGAGCTGCCCACTGTCCATTCACCTATATGTGGATAGCTACCACACCCAAATGCTTCCCTGCCCAGCACTTACTACAGGGCAGATACAGCATTTATGCACGTGTTTATCTTATACTCTCAGTAACCATATTGGGGGAACATCATTTATTTGACTGAAGCAAAGAAGGTTAAATTGACTTGCCAAAGGTCACACACTGTCCTGCTTATTGCCTGCTATCCACCCTCAAGCCAGTCAGCTGCCCAAACTCCAGTCCCTCACCTCCCCCAGGACCCCTGCTTACTCTAGGCTGACCCTGGGCTGGGTCTCAGGTTCAGGTGGGGAGGATGGATCAGCTCAGTTCCATGTTGAGTGTCAAGGTGCACATACATATGGAGCTGACTGGGGAGCTCCAACCACCCTTGGGTGTCACAGAAGGCTGTGGCAGTTTTGAGCTTAGAATGCAGGGTAAGTGGAAGTTTCCAGAGGACAATGGGGCAAATTGCTGACAGAGGCCAGTATGTAAAAGACATAGGTGTATGGCAAGGTCTTCATGGACTGTTGAGGATTATTTCTATAGGTGGGAGAGTGGAGAAGAAGGTTATTGAAACTGCAGTTACTTTGGAGCCAAGAGGTGCTCCTTCTTGCCCTCCCTGGCCTAAGCTCTGGGTATTCTCTATGGTTTCTTTCTTATCCTCTGCCTCACCTGATAATTTAGGATGGGCTGCCTCCTCACATGTCTTAAGCTTTGCCCAATACAGGCCCTATTCTTGCACCTGGACCATAGCTTTGTTCTCATGACCTCCTGCCCCATCTCTGCCCTCACATCCATCCCTCTGGCAAAGGAGGCTTTCTGCAGTTCAGTTATTACTGTACATCCTTCAGCTTAACCCTCTGTGGACTCCTTATTGTCTAGGAGCCCTGGGCACCAGCACTGGCCCCTTCCACTTCCACCTCCCTCTGACCTGGGTCTTACAATGCTTGCTACTCTCCTCCTGCTCTCACTCTGCCTGGATAGCCTATCCAGTTGCAGGACTGACCACTGCAGGTCCAGCCCTGTGCATCTGCTCTGTAGGCCTTGAGCCTCCGGGCAGGCCTGCCAGCTCCTCCCACTGAAGCCCACTGTGCTTTGTAGATGAGTGAACCGACAGTTGCTCATTTTGGTACCCCATGGCTTGCCTTTAGTTGCCAATTTGAGCATTGGACTGGGTTTTCAGGCTTCCCACCCTCCTCCCTGTGTCCTGATTTGTGTGGCCCAGGGCTCATGGTGTAACCCTTAGAGCCTCAGGGCCCTAATCTGTTAACATGGAGAACACCTGGTGCCTCCCAAGGACTGCTTGGGCTCACCAGTAGGCTATTCCTGCTTGAGCTCCAAGTGGGTACAGAGGGGCTGCTCAGCAGTGGCTGACAATGGTAGATCAGACCCTGCACCTTGAAGCTAGCAACGAATGCCTAGGAAATGCTCTTGTTATGATTGGGGCAGACAGGGTCTACTTTGCTCCAGATGGCATCAGAACAGACCCTCATTCTGTGCGAAGGCAAGTGACTTTTCTTCACCTAATGCAGAACTTGGCATGCCATTAGCATTAAATCTCCCTTTTTCATCTTCACATGTCACTGCCGCCTCTACACCCTCGAGGTGCACTTGTTCCTCCTGTGGAGCTCTGTCTAATGCAGTCTTGGAGGTGTTCATCCTGTGTGCATGTGCTGTGCAGGAATGCAGCTGGGAGATCCAGAACAACTGGACACACTCTTGTCCAGCCGTGGGAGGGAAGGCAGACCTAAAAGTGATGATACTTGGCCACCTTCCCAGGGTGCTGCTACCTGTCCAGCCCAGCACTGTAAACCTTAAATGGCCCTGTAACGGGCAGAAAATCCTCCTGAAATGAGACTGAAATTCCTAGAGGTGACTGGTAGAGCTGGAACTCAAGCCTAGTCTGCAGCAGAAACCTACCTTTGCTATTCTTGACCTGACAGAGCCATTATGCTGGATGTAGTGTGGTGTCAGAGGCCTTGCTGGTGACACTGCACTGCAGTGACTGAGGGAGGAAGGATTTGGTCAGAGCAGGCATCCTACCTTCTAGTGACTTCTTAACAGTGTTGACCAAGCCCTGCATGTGTCTAAGCACAGAGCATACCAGATGTGGTGTGTCAGTGTGGAGCTTCCCACCCCTCAGGCTGGGCCACCCAGCATGTGCAGCCTCACTGGACATACCTGTGGGTGTCCACATTATGTCCCAGAGGACACAGGAGGTTGTCAGGTTCTAGCTAGAATCCTAATGGCATCTACAGGTAGGAGAAGGGGGTTCATTTTAAGCTTACATAAGCCCATGAGAAAACAGGCTCAGAGGAGCTGGCCTGGGGCCACACAGCCAGTAGGGGCTAAAATGGAAACATGCAGAGGGCTTGGCCTGCAGTTCCATTTAAGTCCCATACCCATTCCTCCTTCCACCACCCCTTACCAAAGTTCAGCCCCTGTGGTTATGTCAGCTGCCGCCTAGCAGCCCTTGTCAGGCCCATCCACGCTCCATCCTTTTGCCAGACACAAGGTGCTGTCTGCTACAGTTCTGTCCCTTATCTGCAGCAGTGCTGCTGTCCCACCTCCGGTTGCCCCCAGGGCTACCCACAGGTCCAGCTTGTTCCACTGGGGGTGTTTAGAGCCTGTCTTCCTCATTTTGGATGGGAGCCCCTACCCCTGCAGGCCTGAAGTGTCCTCTTATGGTATGTTTTTTGTCTGCAGGCATGGCAGGTTTTGGCCCCAGGCAGGGAGGGCTTAGGTTCTGTCCTAGAGCCTTTATCCTGAGGCTTTCCTTCACCTATGGCTGAACTGAGTACTCTCCTGGGCCCTAGTCCTTCCTACTTGCGCAAGGCTGGGTGTCCCAGGATGACCCCAGACTGGCCTCTCGCTCAGAGTCCCTGCTGTGGGCTTCCTGCATCATCCCTGATGCACTGCTGACCCTGACCCATGCTCCTGAGTGGGATGGACTCGGGGTTTGACCAGCCTCCATGGGAGGGGGCTCCGTAGTCCCCAGGGGCCTCTCCCCCAGGGGTGTCTCTGAAGGCACAGTGCCCAGGGCCGTCTCACCAGACCCTTCCATCCGCAGGGGAGGATGAGAAGCTGGCGTCCCTGCTGGAAGGGCGCTTCCCCAGGAGCACATCGATGCAGGACTCTGGGCGTGAGGGGCGCGGCATCCCACCCCCGCCACAGACCGCGCCTCCGCCCCCGCCAGCACCCTACTACTTCGACTCGGGGCCGCCCCCTGCCTTCTCGCCACCACCCCCGCCCGGCAGAGCCTACGACACAGTACGCTCCAGCTTCAAGCCTGGCCTGGAGGCACGCCTGGGCGCTGGGACTGCCGGCCTGTACGAGCCAGGCGCGCCCCTTGGCCCACTGCCCTATCCCGAGCGGCAGAAGCGCGCACGCTCTATGATCATCTTGCAGGACTCGGCGCCGGAAGCGGGCGACGTCCCCCGGCCCGCGCCCGCAGGCACGCCGCCAGAGCGCCCGAAGCGCAGGCCCCGGCCGCCCGGCCCCGACAGCCCCTACGCCAACCTGGGCGCCTTCAGCGCCAGCCTCTTCGCGCCGTCTAAGCCACAGCGCCGCAAGAGCCCGCTGGTGAAGCAGCTGCAGGTGGAGGATGCACAGGAGCGTGCGGCCCTGGCTGTGGGCAGTCCTGGCCCGGGCGGAGGCAGCTTCGCCAGGGAGCCGTCCCCGACGCATCGCGGGCCCCGGCAGGGCGGCCTCGACTATGGCGCTGGGGACGGCCTGGGGCTCGCTTTCGGGGGCCCGGGCCCAGGCCCTGGCAAGGAGCGACGGCTTGAGGAACGGCGTCGCTCCACGGTGTTCCTGTCGGTGGGCGCCATCGAGGGCAGCCCCCCCAGTGCAGAATTGCCATCTTTGCAGCCCTCCCGCTCCATAGACGAGCGCCTCCTAGGGACCGGCGCCACCACCGGCCGCGACCTGCTGCTCCCTTCCCCTGTCTCTGCTCTGAAGCCATTGGTCAGTGGTCCGAGCCTTGGGCCCTCGGGCTCCACCTTCATCCACCCACTCACCGGCAAACCCTTGGACCCTAGCTCACCCCTGGCCCTTGCTCTGGCTGCCCGAGAACGAGCTCTGGCCTCACAGGCACCCTCCCGGTCCCCCACACCCGTGCACAGCCCTGATGCAGACCGCCCAGGACCCCTGTTTGTGGATGTACAGGCCCGGGATTCAGAGCGAGGGGCCTTGTCCTCCCCAGCTTTCTCTCCGCGGAGCCCAGCCTGGATTCCTGTGCCTGCCCGAAGGGAGGTAGAGAAGGCCCCTAGGGAGGAGCGTAAGTCACCCGAGGACAAGAAGTCCATGATCCTCAGCGTCTTGGACACTTCACTGCAGCGGCCAGCTGGCCTCATTGTTGTACACGCCACCAGCAATGGGCAGGAGCCCAGCAGGTTGGGAGCTGAAGAGGAGCGCCCGGGCACCCCAGAGCTGGCGCCTGCTCCCATGCAGACAGCATCTGTGGCAGAGCCCCTGCCTAGCCCCCGGGCCCAGCCTGGCAGCACCCCAGCAGACACTGGACCAGGCCAGGGCAGCTCAGAGGAGGAGCCAGAGCTGGTATTTGCTGTGAACCTGCCGCCTGCCCAACTATCCTCCAGTGATGAGGAGACCAGGGAGGAGCTGGCCCGCATTGGGCTGGTGCCACCCCCTGAAGAGTTTGCCAATGGAATCCTGCTGGCCACCCCACCCCCTGGCCCGGGCGCATTGCCCACTACGGTGCCCAGCCCGGCCTCAGGGAAGCCCAGCAGTGAGCCACCCCCTGCCCCCGAGTCTGCAGCCGACTCTGGCGTGGAGGAGGCTGACACTCGAAGCTCCAGTGACCCCCACTTGGAGACCACAAGCACCATCTCCACGGTGTCCAGCATGTCCACCCTGAGCTCGGAGAGTGGGGAACTCACCGACACCCACACCTCCTTCGCTGATGGACATACTTTTCTACTCGAGAAGCCACCAGTGCCTCCCAAGCCCAAGCTCAAGTCCCCGCTGGGGAAGGGGCCGGTGACCTTCAGGGACCCGCTGCTGAAGCAGTCCTCGGACAGCGAGCTTATGGCCCAGCAGCACCACGCCGCCTCTGCCGGGCTGGCCTCTGCCGCAGGGCCTGCCCGCCCTCGCTACCTCTTCCAGAGAAGGTCCAAGCTGTGGGGGGACCCCGTGGAGAGCCGGGGGCTCCCTGGGCCTGAAGATGACAAACCAACTGTGATCAGCGAACTCAGCTCCCGCCTGCAACAGCTGAACAAAGACACGCGCTCCCTGGGGGAGGAGCCGGCTGGTGGCCTGGGTGGCCTGCTGGACCCCACCAAGAAGTCGCCCATCGCAGCAGCTCGGTGAGCAGGGCGATATGGGGCGGGACCTGTCCCTGTCTCCTGTTCCTTCTGTCTACTCACAGGCTCCTCTGTTCCTCCTCATTCTGTCCCATCTCACCTGTCCCCCACCCCAGTCATCCATCTCTTTGTCTAGTCTTGCTTTGTTCTCTGAGATAGAAGGCCCTTTAGGACTGCTGGTCTCCATGACCCTGTTGGTGCTAGACATGGGGCTGTCCGTGAGACCAAGGTGGGGCATGAGCATGTTCAGGGCCCCAGCTGTTTGGCTTTTTTTGTGGCCTTGTGTCTGCCAGCTTATGCTTCCATTCCTGTCCTCATGGGTGGCGTGGCTGCCCCAGGAAGGTGGTGCCATCTGTCCTGGGATGCCACCTGCTTTGCTTCTTTTTGAGGCCTGGAGCACACTGGCATCTTTTCTTTTGGGAACCAGCCACTAACTTCCTATTTTCTGCCCAGAAACATTTGTCTCATGGTACCCGCTTAGAGCCCCTTAAACACAGATTCCTGTGTGTGATTTTTAAAGTGCATTAAGAAGATGGGTGGGGTTATACCATTGCCCTCTCACCTTCTCCTTCCTTTTCTTGTTTCTTCTCTGTCCTGCCCCCCAGCATGGGGTTACAGGGAGGGGCTGAGCTGGGGGCTGGGTACCACTGAAGCTGTTGCCACTCCTGTGAATCCCTGGGCTGGCCCCCTGTGGGCTGCATGTGTGTTGGTTCAGCTGGCCAGCCTCTTGTCTGCCTTTCTCAAGATGCTTTTGCCTCTGTGCCCCAAGGTCCCCTCACTCCTGGTTTGGGCAGGAGGGAGGATGCTCCCTCCTGACTCCTTTCTACCTTGAAGACCTCCTGAGTGGGCCCTTTGCTGCCAGTTTGGAAGGCAGAGTCCACAGCGTAGTAAGCAATGAACAGCTTAGGGACTGCAGGTTTCACTCCTAACGGCTATCCATCTTACCTTCTTCCAGTTTAGGATCCAAAAGATAAATGGGAACTTGGGAAGCTCATGCTGCCTCTCCTAAGGGGTCCAGGTCTTAGTGCTTGTCATCCTGAAGCTTGCTCTGGAGGCTTCTACTCTTTCAATCTCTTCTAACTCCCAGCCAAATCTGAAAGCCTCTTTCCAGCAGTGCAGTGTGTAGGGGATCCTTAGAGTGGACGCAAAGGGTGTGGATCAGTCAGGATGAGTGGCCTGGCTCTCTGTGCAGAACCAGATTCTTGAGGATAGGCTGGGTCTCCTGACCCAGCCCTGTCCTCCCTCTCTGCTTCTGTTCCTCTCTGCTTCTTGGTGTCAGTGGAAGTAAAAGCCACTTACAGTGAATTGCACAGTGTCTGGCCCCATACAGGCCATCAGAAAACATTTGTTAAGTGGATGACAAGAAGAGTGAAGCCAAATGCAAGTGCTGTCTTTTGTGGTTTAGGACATATTCCATGGAAGGACAGAGAGTGAGGCTCAAATCTATTGGATGTCCAGCTCCTGCATTCGGGCTCAGTGAGCCCAGTCCTCATTATGGGCTCTGGCTCCCATTGGGCAGTCGGCAGCAGGGTCAGATCCATAGATTCCTCAGCCAGAAGCTTCTGGCACGTTTCTTCTCTAAGATTCATTCTCCCGTTGGGGTCTTTGGTTTCTCCACAATTGGGGTAAAGTTCTCTTCGCTTGTGACTCTGTGTTTTGCCAGGCCTGGGTGCTTTATGGGGTAGAAAAGGCAAGGCCAGAATACCAACCTTCCATTTGTCTGTAGGCCGCTGGAAAGTGAACAGCTTTTCTTGGTAGTACCTGCAAAGTTCTGTCCTTTGCCTGGCTTCTAGTGGCCGGGCTTTTCCAATGATCACTGGGATCATTGGCTAGTCATGTGGGGTGGGGGAGCCAGCCCACCTGCCAAATAGGAGCTGATGCTGAGGGGAGGTTACTCTCCCAAGGAAAATCAGCTACAGACCATCCCTAAAACCACAGGCATCCCTTCTGTTTTGGCCCTTGCCAGCCTCAGCACCCCCCCTGCTTTGCCTGACATTGGCTCAGAGCCTTCAGATGGCCCTGCACCTCCGCCCTCACCAGGCCACTTCTCAGCTGTTTTCTTGAGCGGGCCACTTAGACTCTCGGACCTTCTGTCTCTCACCTGTGGAATGGGTCTGGTAATGATGGGAACTTCAGGCTGCCCTGAGGGTGGGCATGCTGAAACGTGAAGCAGTCACAGGGCTCGGGTGTGATGGGTCTTCACACACATGTGAGCTAGTATTTCCTTCACCCTCACCGACACCCAGGTACCTGGGCAGGCACTGAGGTTAAGTGCTAGAGGCCTTTGTGGGAAAATAAGCATGCTAGATGTGGCACTAGAGAATGTCACATCACATTATTTCATTTTCACAACCATCCTATTAGATGGACAATAATATACTCTCCATTTTCCAGACAATCAAACTGAGGTTCCAGAGTCACTCCATCCAGTAAGTGTGGCGTGTCTGACCCTAGGTCCATTCTCTGTTTGTTGTAACCTGGAGATCTGCCCTTAAGCCCCTTCTGATGACAGCACTGGGGTCATGCTCCACAGTCTCCTCACACACAAGTGGACGGCATGTTCACTGCCTAGCATGACTCACATGCCTGCACATATCAGATGTATGTGTAACAAACAGCACCCCGTGTTATCTGCTTGCCCAACTGCACTAAAGTACCACTGCCCTGGCTCCTGTCTCCTCTTGCCTCTGCATTCCCTTCTGTTCTGCTCACTCATTCTTGGGCTCCTCCTTGCTGTCAGAGCTGGGGAAAAATATAGCCCTCTGAATTGGGCCCCACTACCCACCACAGCCGCTGTGCTTCTGGCTGCAAGCAGGGGGCTGAACACAGGACACCTCTGGCCATGTCTGTGTCCAGTCCTATTTTGGGCCAGTCTTTTGCATGGCCCACCTGGACTGCTTTTTAGAGAAGTGTCCAAAGCGTGGGAAGTTCTGATGTCTAGGTATGACTGCTTCCTTCCCAGGTCCTATTCTGGCAGAGGTCCTAGGGCAGCAACCAAAACCACCTTCAGGATCACACTCCTGGACCGTGTCCCTTGTTTCATCTCCCAAACTTATCTCTTCCCTCCCTTGGTGAATACCACAAGGAGGGAAGTACCCCTTTCCACTACCTTCTACAGGATGACCGAGTCCAGGCTGTGATGTTCTTTAGCCACAGGTACCCAGCAGCCTAAGATCTTTCTGGGCAAGTTAAGCTGTTATGTATATTATGAAACCAAAGTTCAGGAACTTGAGGAAAATGACCAGATTGTTTGCACTGGGCCACCTTTGATTTTCAGGTGGCAGCTGGAGAATGCATTACACGGGTCTGCCTCTGGGAGTCTAGGACTATTGACCTCTGAGACATCCACCCCAGGTCATCCACCTGCTCTGTGCACTGCCTTCAGGCCTAGCCTGCCAGACAGACCATTTGTCTACTCAGCCCCACACCTGATTTAGGCTGCATTTGCCTGTTGATTCAAACCTGATTCTGAACTCCACAACTGTCTATGGGCCCCTTCCCACCTATCTTGAGGCCTATACTGTCTCTGAACTCACTTTGTCTTCCAGGGCCCATGCTTGGACCTGAATCCCACATGTGGTCTGAGACCACAGCAATGCTGTGTTCCCATTGGTTATCAGTTTTACACCTGTCTGACCCTTTTATCTGGTTTTATAGAAAAAGTTCACAGTGAAATAACTTTGGAAACACAAATGTGAAGTTTCTTTGTGGCAGTACTTCCCAGTGCCGTGTGTGTGTGTGTGTGTGTGTGTGTGTGTGTGTGTGGTGCTGGGGATTGAACCCAGGACCTTGTGCATGTGAGGCAAGCACTCTACCAAATGAGCTGTATCCCCATCCCTTCTCAGTGCTTTTGATCAGCTGTGTGAAGAAGGGCACAGCATGCCGTCTTCTCCATACCTGTTAGGGTCACTAATTGGACCTAACAGGAGACCCACTCTCCTCAGGATGGCTGAGGTCCTGCCTACTAGCATGGCTGAAAGAGATCTGGACAAAGCCCTGCCTGCTTGGGTGATCATACTGGCAGGTGCCTAGAGGATGGCCAGGCACTGGATCTAGGATGCAGTGTCCCTGCAGGCCCTGTGCAGGTGGGGCATGTGTCCATTCTCAGAGCCCTGAACTCTGCTGGAGAACAGAAGTGGGTCACAGAGGAGGGGACATAGTGACACTGGGGCATATCAGGCTGGAGCTGTGAACAGGCCTGTGTGGTAGGAGTGAGGCATCTGCAGCAGAAGAGCCATACCCAGAAGTCCTGGAGTCCTGTTTGGTTCTGTGCTCCCACTGAGGATTATTTCCCTTAATGAGGCCCATAGATCATGAGGCTATAGGCCTAGACCTGCCCCATGTGAATGCAAGGACAGAAAGCCTAAGGTGGAGGCCAGACCAGAGTGTGGACTCCTTTCTACCATTGGAACCAATGGATTGACAGAGGTGGGCAAGCCTGGGTGGAAGATGCTTTATTATTTATTTTATTATCATTATTATTATTATTATTATTATTATTTATTTATTTATTTATTTATTTATTTATTTATTTATTGTGGTACCAGGGATTGAACTCAGGGGCACTCGACCACTGGGCCACATCCCCAGCCCTTTTTTGTATTTTATTAGAGACAGGGTCTCACTGAGTTGCTAAGTGCCTCGCCATTGCTGAGGCTGGCTTTGAACTCGCGATCCTCCTGCCTCAGCCTCCCAAAGTGCTGGGATTACAGTGCATTATTTTTGATAATTTTTCAGTACGTATTGTATTCCTGGCTTCGTGCCAGGTACCAGGAGTCAAGCACAGTGAAGAACAGAGGGGCTGGGGCTCAGTGCTGGAGTGTCTTCCTGGCATAAAGCCCTGGGGTCAATCCCCAGCACCCCTAAAAAAAGAGTTGAAAGGTCCTGAGATGATAAGCCTGGACCAGAGATGATCAACGGGGAGGGCCCAGGTTGAAGTGAGGAACTGGTGACTCGTCAGCCATATCGGTGAAAAGAGGGAGTAGCTGACGGTGGCTCCTAGGAGTCTCATGTGGGAAAGACGGGGCATTAATCACTGAGGTGGGGTGGGAGGTGTGTTACCAGACCCCAATAGAGGTGGGGCCTCATATGTGACATTCCTGGGCGCATCAGCCATAGCAAGCAGTAGCCCAGAGAAAATGCAGACTAATGAAGAGCAGGGAACAGAAAACCCATCCAGGAAGAGACTGAGGAGCGGATGCCTCTGAGGGACATGGATGAGCAGGTCAGCAAGTGGGCCCTGCTGACAGCCATGGGACTGCCAGGGAGTGGCAGCAAGTGGGCCCTGCTGACAGCCATGGTGACTGCCAGGGAGTGGGGAAAAGCCTCACTGGCCAGGAGTCACTGTGGACAGTGGACAAGATCAAGACATTGGTGGGAGAGACACGGGGCTGTGGATGCTCGTTGAGAAGCTGTCCTCTGGAGGGAGGCTGCAGGCTGTGCCTGGTGACGTGTCGTGGCCCAGGGCCCTTTGGGATGCGATAGGTGCTGTGAGGTGGCTGTGCAGTGGCTGGAGCCTGGCCAGAGAGGTGGTCAGACATGCCAGTGGACCAAAACAGGCTTGCAGAGATGAACGGAAACCTGTGGAAGTCAGATGTGGACACTGCTGGGGTTCCTGCCCTGGGAACAAGGTGGGCAGCACTCGCCTCCCAGAGGAGGGCACAGAGTACACACTCAAGGCCTGGGTGGCTGGCCATGCCCTCCTGTGCCCTGAGGCCTTGGAGGGCACAGCCATCTTTGGGCTTTCCTTCTAGGCTTCTTGATAGGCCCAGCATGTGTGGGAGGGAGTGGGTGTGTGACTGGCCCTCTCCCCACTCCAAGCCCAGTGCCCCTCTGTCTCTTCCCTTATCCCCTGGGAATGTTGAGCCAGCCTGCTCTTGGCTGAGGCTTCCAGGTCACCCTTGCCAGGCAAGAGGGCTTCAGTGCTACCCAGAAAGGCATAGCTTGCTCTGCCCTCCTCGAACCTTCCTGGGCAGGGTCTAGTCGAACCTCTCACTGCACTGCCCGTCAGCTGCACTGACTGTATTTGTCTCCACTCTTCAGCCAGGGTCCCCCACCCCTCACCCCTTTGGCAGTATATTTCTGAGACTCCAGGTACACCTGACATCACAATAACACAGAAACCTATCCCTTGGGATGGGCCTGGGCAGGTGTCGACCTGTGGTGCAGGTGTTCTGGACAGGGTCAGTGAGTTTGGGGTGGGAGGCAAGGTGCATATTCCTGGGTCTACTCCTCTACTCCTCTGTGAGTAACCAGTCTGTCCTCACAAGTGTGATTCCTTCATCGTCTCAACCAGCACTGCACACACAATCACCACCCCCGCTGCCACCTCATTTTGCCCCAAAGTGCAAGTGGCTCCCTCAGGCCAGGCACCATAGGACCAGTGAGCCTTTCTTCTGGCGGTTTTGCCAGTTCCCTGTGCCCACCTCTGGTGCTTCTGGAGCCCTTCTCTGCTGGGGGCATTATCTAGCTCCTTCAGGAAGCTCTGCTATGGGTCTGAGCAGTTGGGAGGAGGAAATAAAGACAGGCTGAGGAAGAGACAGCCAGTGGATGAGTAAATGAGGTTGAGTAGGAAAGAGAGGTCTCCAGAGAAGGCCTGGCCTTGCCCAGGTGGAGATGAAAGATGAAACCTGCTTTAAAGGAAGGAATGAGGAGGGACCATGCTGGTGTAGGACAGGCACTGGAGATTTTGTGTGGTTAGTACAGCACAAAAGGGGTACTCCCAAACCAAAGGAAGACTCCTTAGGCCAGCCTGGGTTGGGGGCAGGCATTGGGGTGGGGGATGACAGAGAGGCCAATCAGACAGCAGAGAGGATGTTAAGGGATTGTACCACCAAGTGCCAGGTGCCTGCTTAACAGCACTGCTCTGCACTGCATAAACAAGAACACTAGAGAACAGCCCCTGTGCAGGCAGGTCAGGGATGCACTCTCATCTGCCAAGTCCACCTGCACTTTCAGATCCCACATAGGTGCCTCCCCTCCCGCAGCACCTCCAGAGTAGCTGGGCCCAACTCCTGAGTCCCTCCCTGCACAGGGTCTCTGGTAGAGGTCCCTGCACCTGGCTGCCCATTGTGTGGTTGTGACTGTGGGCCGTGTGGGCCTGGCCTGCTAACACTCTCTCTCATTGCTCTCTCCTGCTCATCTGCATGTGGCTGCTCTGTCTAGCTGCGCGGTGGTCCCGAGCGCCGGCTGTGTAAGTGAGCATGCCCATCCCATGCCTCTCACAGTCCATGTCTGTGCCTAGCTGCCCAGGTCTGCTCTGCATGGCTGCGTGGGGCTTGGGGCCACTGGAAGCCCTTGAGGAATGGGGATGTGGGAGTGGGTTTGCTCTGGAGCAGTCACCCAAGGCAGGCCTCCTGTCGTGGTCAGGATGAAGGCAGGGCTAGAGGTCCTGGGTCCTGGCAGGTGAGGAAGTGAAGTACCATCTGTCCTTGTATGTGTCTGCATGTGTCTGCTTGTGAGCTGCTGAGCCCCTGCCACGGCTGCATGTCTGCAACCTGAGTGGGTACCACTGCTGTCATGAGCTGTCCTGTGCAGGGAGGCTGCCTGTGTGTTGTTGTGTACTGCTTCCTCATACCTGCACACACTACCCCGTGTGGGTGTGAACACCTCTTGGTGTTTGTCTCCAGTGTCATGAACCTGTTTAGTCTTGTACCACTGCCAACCTTTTCCATGACTCAGCTGTTCCTGAAGCTAACCAGGTTCTCTGGGTCTCAGGGGAACAGAGCTGTGTAGGGTGAGTAGTGAAGGCTACTGTCTGAGTCATACCGTCCAGGACACCTGTGGATGGTGCCATGCCCAGAGCCAGTGGCGGGGGCTGGAAGTGAGGGGGCAGCTGGCTCTTTGCTGTAAAAGGCTGTCTTTTCTTGGTGGGCTGCTCTTGGAGCCTCCATGAAGTATGGGGAGGAGGGCACCAGTTTTACTGCTCATATTGCAGCCAGTGTAGGGGTCCCTGAGAGCAGGACACTGGCTCTGACCCTAGGGGGCAAGCAAAAGGATTAGGATAACCATAGGATATTCTCCCCAGCCACAGTCCTCCTGGCCCCTTGCCCCACTCCCCTCTGCCCGCCCCATTTTACTTCACTCCCTCAACTGGCCCTGACCCCCTCTCCCTCCGCAGGCTTTTCAGCAGCCTCGGTGAGCTGAGCACCATCTCAGCGCAGCGCAGCCCGGGGGCCCAGGCAGCGGGGCCTCCTACTCGGTGCGGCCCAGCGGCCGCTACCCCGTGGCGCGACGCGCCCCGAGCCCAGTGAAGCCCGCGTCGCTGGAGCGGGTGGAGGGGCTGGGGGCGGGCGCGGGGGGTGCGGGGCGGCCCTTCGGCCTCACGCCTCCCACCATCCTCAAGTCGTCCAGCCTCTCCATTCCGCACGAGCCCAAGGAGGTGCGCTTCGTGGTGCGCAGTGTGAGTGCGCGCAGCCGCTCCCCTTCGCCGTCGCCGCTGCCCTCGCCTGCGCCTGGCCCTGGCCCCGGCGCCCCCGGCCCGCGTCGGCCCTTCCAGCAGAAGCCGCTGCAGCTCTGGAGCAAGTTTGATGTGGGCGACTGGCTGGAGAGCATCCACCTAGGCGAGCACCGCGACCGCTTCGAGGACCACGAGATCGAGGGCGCGCACCTGCCTGCACTCACCAAGGACGACTTCGTGGAGCTGGGCGTCACGCGCGTGGGCCACCGCATGAACATCGAACGCGCGCTCAGGCAGCTGGAAGGCAGCTGACGCCCTACCCCAACTCCCATTCCAGTTGTGCCCTGCGGGCAGGGCTCCTCACCCCTACCCCGGGCCGCGGGCTCGGCTCGCCCCCTACTATGGCGCCCGGGCCAGGAATGTTGCATGAATTGTCCCGTTTGCTGTTGCTCGGAGACTTGCCCTGTACATTGCTTAGTGCCCTCCCCTGCCCTGCTGCCGAGCCCCACCCAGCACACAGAAAGGGCACGGACCAGGGAGGCTGGGGCGGGAGTTGGTTGGGGGTGGGGTGCTCTGGCCTGACCACCACCTTCACAGCTCCAGGTGGCCATTCTCCCAGAGGGGGAACCTAGTCCAGCATGCGAGGTCAGGACACGCCTTGGTGACTCGGGGGGAGGGGGGAGACATGGGGTTCTAGATGGGGGCCAAGGAGCCCCCTGTTTTGCATATTTTAATCCACTCTATATTTGGAACGAGAAAAGGAACAAATATCTCTGTCCGTAATAGTTCCCGCCCCCTTTCCCCCAGCTCTCCCGCTGGTCCCACCGCAGCTGCCCAGTCTTCCATCTCCGGCCCCTCACTGCCACCCCATACGGGGCAGGGGACACTCCAGCTGGTCTGGGGTTGGCCAGGGTCCTGGCGGCCCACCCAGGGGCGCCCGGCTCGGCTTGGCTCCCTTCCCTCGCTGAGCTATAGTGTGCCCCACCCACCCTTCAGGTGCTGCTCGGGGGCGGGGGAGAGGGGCAGGGGGGGCAGGCATCGGGTTCTGCTGGGCACCAGCAGGGCCGGGTGGCCTGGGAGACCATCGCCCTGGGGCTGGGGCTGGGCCCTAGCACTCCACCCCTAGCCATTTTCCTCACAGGGTCTCTCCCCAAGAAGGGGTCCAGCATCCTCTCCATGTTCTTGGGCAACTACAGCAGAGAAGCCTCCTGCCTTGGACCCCAAAGTCTCCTGTTCTTGCCCTGTGTGTGTGCACACCTGTGTGCGTGTGTGAAACCTGGGTGCAACTTAGCACATGGGAGCCCTGTGTGTGCCTGATTGTGGAGTGGCCCCCAGGGGCTGCTATAGACTGGTGTGGGGGCTGTGGAAGTGTACAGTGGGTGTGTGCATGGGTGTGTGCCTGTGAAAGCACCCTGTCTCCTCTTCCAAAGAAAGTCAGGCCAGCTTGCCCCTGGGCCCTGCGTTTGCTCAGCCTGTCCTTCCAGAGCCTCCCCCCAGCCTGAGCCGGGTTCTTTGCTGAATTCCTGCTGCTTGGGGAGGCCCAAGGGCCCCCTGGAGGCAGTGCCCATCTTTGGGCTTCTGAGGGGATCATGGGGTCCCCTAGAGTCATGCCACCACAGGCCCTGGGGAGAGTCAGAGACCCCTGAGGGTGCCCCAGCCCCCCTACTGTGACTCCTCACACTCAGCAATGGCCTGTGGGGTGGGGGGCCTGGGGCGTTTTTAAACCTAGGGTTTGGAGTCTGGATTAAGCTCCATCCACGTCACTCACAAGTTTCTGTTTATATTTATAGCTTTTTTTAATAAAAAAGAAAAAAAAGAAAACAGAAGTTTTCACAGCCCAGGGGCCTGGCACGCCGGTCTGTGCCTGCCCCTCCCTGGCCCACCGGCCCCATTCCCTGGGCTCAGAGTCACACCCACTAACCCTTTCACCAACAGACCAGGTCACACACAGCAGCGGTCACTGTAAAGACTGCCACATACACACTCAGTCTCACACTCACCTGTGGGTTTTTGGTTCCGTTCAATTTGGGTTTTTAACTTTACAGGGTCAGTTCCGCTTCACCCCTCCTTTTGTATGGAGTTCCATCCAGGGGCTTTCACCCCCTGCTCCAGTCCTGAGGCCTCCTGACCCTGACGTTGTGATACACCCCACAGAGATCTATGTTTCTTATATTATTATTGATAATAATTATTATAATATTATTATGTAATAAATTTATAAGAAATGAAACCATGTTCCACTTGTCTGTTTGAAGAGATGTTGAGAAGCAGAGTCTGTCTCTGACTCTTAGGTCACACAGTCCCACAGCCCTGACCACATGTGCTGATGACTCAAAGCCGTGTCTCTGACCCAGGCCTCTGCTGGCCTCCCTGGTCTGCTGGCCTCCCATCCAGGCTTCCCACACTGGTTCTTCTCTCTGCTCAGCAGCTTACTGAGTGGTGGCTCCTTAAGCTCCAGTCTGGTAGTCCTACATGATCTCTGCTACTTCTTTATTTCTTGGTTCTGTGGGTCAAATCCAGGCTTCATGCCTTTTAACCTCATGCTCTGCCACTGAGCTACACCCCAGTCCCTCTGTCATGATCTTAAATCTAGGGCTTAAAACCTCTCTCCAGTGCCCAATTGTTTATAAAATCTGCAGTTCTTGATTTTGAGTCCTCTCGTGCTCCTCCCTCTCTGTCCATGCCTACTGCACACAGTTGGGCCCATTTCTTCCCCTGGGCTCAGGCACTGGTCTTCTGTCTCCATTCCTGCCCTCTGCTCACTACCACCAGACTGTCTTTGTGAAGGAAGGCATGTCTGCTTACACCCTCTGGCCTTGAAGGTGGCCTGCTCTTTCCTTCACAGGCCTCACTTCACTCCTGCAGTCCTGGAGCCTGTCTTATGGCGCAGGATCCCATCACTGCCATTCCCTCTTCCTGCTTGGATTGCCCACCCTCACCACCTTTGTAGTTTGAACTCCGGGTCCCTTTTTCCAGGAAGCCTCCTTCCCCGGCCCTCACTGTGCATCCTCACAGCCCTGACACCATCTCAAATTAGAGGAAGCTGGTGCTTGCCACCGTAGATCATCCCCTGGGGATCAGCACCTCAGGGATGTCAGGTTTATCTCTTCAGGCTATTTGAACCCGACATGACCTTCAAGGGCACAGGCCTCCTGTGTACAGCCAGCTGCCAATGGCCAATAATGTGTCCAGGGAGACAGCCTGTGTGGCATCTGGTGTGTGTGGAGGGGGGACGGGCAGCTCATGGAGTAGGGGAGGTGCATCTGGATGAGAGAGAGCAGGAACAGAGAGTTGAGTGGGTAGACAGTCCCGCGGAGTGGGAGGGTGGAGACCTGAGGGGCCAGGTTGATAGCCAGCCAAGGGCTCAGAGCTGTGCCATGCCTGAGGGCAGGGGTTTCAGAGGACAATGGATTCTCCCCCTCAGCCAGCATGAAAATAACAGACTTACACCTGACTTAGGTTAGGGGCTGGTGGTGAGGCTTAGGGAGGAGCCAGCTGGCCAGGAAAGCAGGAAGATCCTGAGAGGAGGATCGAAGCTGGAGGGCAGAGGGAGCATGCAGGTGCTCTCCAGGGGAAGCAGGTGCCTGCAGGCTGCTCGGGGCAGGTGAAGTTCTGGGGGCTCTGAAGTTATGGCAAAGTCCCTCTTGAGGCTGGGATTGGTGACAGGCAGTCTGTTTACAAAGCCCCACAATTACAAATGTTCAACATTTTCAATTTTTTTGGTCTCATTTTTAGGCTAGAAACTCTGTTCTTCATACAGAAGGGACTACCCAGGAAGTCAAGGAGAGAGGCCTTGGGAAGTCCTGCCTGTGGCAGAGGAGAGAAGGGACTGGAGAGGCTGGTTTCCCTCTGAGCAAGGGGGCGGGGGCTGTCTTTCATAGAAACAGCATTGCCCACTCTGGTTCCCCAAGGATTTGGGAGGAGAAGACGAATATTCCCCCAGGTCAAAAGCCTCAGAAGAAGCCGGGCCCGGTGGCGCACGCCTGTAATCCCAGCACTTTGGGAGGCTGAGACAGGAGAATCGTGAGTTCAAAGCCAGCCTCAGCAATGGCGAGGCACTTAGCAACTCAGTGAGACCCTGTCTCTAAATAAAATACAAAAAAGGGCTGGGGATGTGGCCCAGTGGTCGAGTGCCCCTGAGTTCAATCTCCGGTACCACAAAAAAAAAAAAAAAAAAGCTTCAGAAGACAGGTCAGGGTCTTCAACGTCTAGACCAGAGAAACCTGCTAGAGGTAGTATGGAAGTGGCAGAGGGAAGTGGAGCTGCGAGCCAAAGCCCAAAACTCCTGAAGGAAGATACTTTCTCCTTCAGGGCCTGGGAGTCCTCAGGATCTCAGAATCTCCCAGCTTTGCCCTGGGGGCCTTCAGACACCCAGGATGAATCTCCTCAAGTAGGAGATAAATGGATTTCATGACTTTCAAGTAGGGGAGGTGAGACCTTGAGACAGATAGACCAGAGCTGACATGAAAAATGTGGAGAGAAGACCTTGAGATGCTCTGGTGAAGAAAACAAAAGCTGTGACATTCAGGTGGGAAGAGAGACTATCCTTAAGTAGAGGATAGTAAACTTCCTGGTAGTCGGGTCATGGAATGAGGGATCCTGACACTTCATTATGACACTTGAGACTTCAGGACACTCACACAGTGAAGTGCAACCTTTAGACATTTGGGAAGAGGACACTAAGACCTCTTGACTCTCAGGTACAGAAGACGCAACAACATGAAACTAGGTGGTGGAAAAGAGACTTACTTCTTAGCCCATGGGTGGAGGAGATTTAAGCCTCTGGACCTGAAGTGGAAGAAAGAGATGTTCTCATGCACGGGGCGAGGTGGGAGCTCCTTGATGTTTAAGATCTGCTGGACATTCACTTGAGGGGTATGTGACCTCCTGAAAATTTTAGAGATGAGAAAGTATGGCCTTCAGGTAGAGAAGATAGGCAGAGAAATCAAGATCACCCATAATCCAGAAACTCAACACTCAGGAAGAAGAAAGTAGACGTCCTGGTAGGTAGGTGAGAGGGGCTCTTGTCACACTCCTCCTTGTCCTCTGATAAGCACTGAGGTGGAGGAGGTAGGTGTGCTCTATATGAGGTGCAGCAGTCCAGAGCTCCTGACACTCTTTCAGGGGCAGCAAAACATTTTAACATCCAGGAATATGTGATAAGAATTTGTCACTTCCTGCTAGGCAAGATGCTGTCTCCTGACAATCAGAAAAAAGTGATGCTTTGATCTGCAGGCCGTTGTGGTGAAAACTGACATGGAAACATGGAAGATAATACTTTGCTCCACTTGTTGCATTTAGCTCCCAGAGAGAAGGCCTGGATTTTCAGGGAGGGACCTTGTAATACTCAGCAGTGAACAGGAAAGTAGACTTTGTAGTCATAAACTTGGGAGATTCAAAATGGCTCTCTGAAAAGTGTACTGATAGTATATACATAGAGAAGAAAAAGACAGTTTTCCCCACCAAGCAATAAGGATCCACAGATCTTCTGAACTTGACTCCTTTTAACCACAGACATCTCCCAACATCTTGTTGCAGCAGGGACAAACCTATACTCAGTGCTTGAGTCTGCACTGGTTACAGCTGGAAAAGAGACACACCCTGAACTCACACAGTGGGAACTTGGAAGAGTAATTGACAATGAAGACCTTGGCCTTGGGAGTGGAGGCACATCAGTCCCCCATTACCCTGTGAATGGGGAACCTGTGCAGGAAGTTGGGGAGTCACTTCAGCATGGATCAGTTAAGCCAAGGGGCCTGCCTGGCTTACTGCTGGGGTTGGGGAGAGACCACCCTGCTGATTGGCCAGGAGGCCACGGAGCTTTGTGAGGTCATGGCCTGCATGCCAGGCTGGGGCAGGAGTATGGTGGAGATGCTGCCAACTGCCATTCTGCTGGTCTTGGCAGTATCTGTGGTTGCCAAAGATAACTCCACGTGTGAGTAAGTGTCAGGGGCACCTTGGTCAGGGAAGCTCAACAGGTCCCACTCAGACTTCCTCTGTCCAGGGATAGGCAGGGGACCAAAATGGGGCCTTAGCAGTGCCTGGGTCTCACATACCCAGCTCAGACCCTCCTTGCTCCCAGAACCATCAGTCTAGAGCCCTGGGTCCTGAGTTGTCTATAGCTTCCCCTAAGAGGGAGCTCTCAGCTCCTAAATCCATGCTCCTAATTCCCCTGGTGATTGACCCCCACTGCCACTCAGACATCAAGTCCTGACATTCAGGATGCCCTGTCCTCCATAAATAACTGAGATGTCCCCTGTGAACCTGACTCCAAAGGTCCCAGGATTACCATATGCCTCCAGTACGTCTATCTATCTATAGACTCTCACCCCTAAAGTGACCCACAATGCCAACAACTCCCAAACTACTACTGGCTTCCCACCTGTGACAGTTCCTAGAACTTCCACTTCTGGGTTCCCCAGCTCCTAATATGCCCCCCCAGGCCTGTCGGTCACTGTATCTGCTTGCAGGGATTCTCCTCCTGCTACTGTCTAACCCTAACACTACAGCCCCAAGATTCTCTCAATCATCTGCCTCTCTTACCTGAGATTGTCTCTAAAGACCCCAGTCCATTATACTCTTCTACCTCCAGACCCCTCATTCTACCTCTAGCCTCCCACTCTGCCCATGAATCTCCCATACTTCTGGGGTCTGTATAGCCCTACCTATGGCCCCTCTTTCCTTATCTTGTGATAACATTAGACCCCAAAATAACCCCAAACCATTTCCTGGAGCTGATGGCTTCTTGCATAGCCCAGGTTTCCCCCTTCTTGGAACCCCATAGCTCTGTCCCACCTTTCCCAGCCTCGTATTCCTGCCTCTCACCAGGCATAAGGACTGGCTGTGCCTGTTGGTTTGAATTGTGTCTTGGTCTCTCTTCAGTGGCCCCTGTGGGTTACGGTTCAAGCAGAACCCTCAAGGGGGCTTGCGAGTCGTCGGAGGGCATGTCGTGCAGCATGGGGCCTGGCCCTGGATGGTCAGCCTCCAGGTCTACCAGCCCCACAACAACCGCAGGTACCACTCGTGTGGAGGAAGCCTGCTGAATTCTCACTGGGTGCTTACAGCTGCTCACTGCTTTGACAACAAGAAGTACGTGTGGGAACACCCAGAGGGAGGTCTCCAGAGGCTCTTATTGGAAAGGGAACTTGCCCAGGGGCTCTGTGCAGGGTCTCCCTGGGGTCCTAGGCCAAGTGGCAACTGGACTCTGGCTGGGGGAAGACTCTGAGGGTCACTCCCCAGGGGCTTCTGTCAACCCTGTCTGTGAGAAAACAACTGTTTTACCTTTGTACCCACAGAAGAGTCTATGACTGGAGACTGATTTTTGGAGCACAGGAAATTGAATACGGGACAAACATGCCAGTGAATGATCCTCTGCAGGAGAGATATGTGGAGAGAATCATCATCCACGAAAAATACAACATTGTGACCGAGGGGAACGACATTGCTCTCTTGAAGGTCACCCCTCCTGTTCCATGTGGGCCTTTCATTGGGGTAGGCTGCCTGCCCAGTTTTAAGGCAGGCCCTCCCAAAGTTCCCCAGACCTGCTATGTGGCTGGCTGGGGATACATAATGGAGAAGGGTGAGTGTGGGAAGGGCTGTGAGGAGGGCATGCTGGTCATTCTCTTGGTGGGCTTGGAGAGGCAGGGGTCATACACGGATGCCTAGTTGAGCAACTTTCAGTCCTCATCATGGCGCATGGGCAGAGGCTGTCACGGTACCCTTTCACAGCTAGAGAAGCTGAGTGTGAGGGAAACTGAGCCCCTGTCCACGGTCACAAGACTGGTTGCCTAGGGGAAGGCTGAATGGCAGACACAGGTAGAACCCTGGCATTTTTTCCTGTCTTTACCTGGCACCTGGAGCCCCCTACCTGCTGAATTCTGGAAATGGGGAATATACACTGAAACAGCATTTAGAGAAGAATTCTAGATGTGCTTTTGTGGCCATGGGCTACTTTTGCTCCTGTGTAAGGATGGCCTCCAAGTGGAATATCCCAACCTCTGCTATGGCAGGGCCGCTCTTATCCACCACCAGCAGCAGGCTCCTGGCTCGGTCCTTGGATAGTCCTGGCACAAACTTCTGCCCTTTTCATTTGAGCTGCAGACATTCTCTCTGTCACCTGAGAGGGAGGCAGGCAGTGGGTGGGCTTTCTGTAGGTCATGGGTATTCCAGCATTTCGGGTGCCTTGGAGCGATCCAACCGGTCCCTTGCTGTTCATGATGATGGTAGCTGCCTCTAGACTTCTCTGTCCTTGGCAAGCTATCTGCCTTTTCTCTGGTCCAAATACCTCACCTACCGAACATTGCCTGAGTCACTTGGCACCAGTTGAGTGGTGAGTGAGTACAAGAATCTTTTTTCCACTATTGATGGGCTCACAGAGGGTCCAGAGAGGAGTCTAGAGCAACTGCCATTGCTGACTCCATGGTTATGCTGAGTCCAACATCTCCCCATGTACTTGAAGCTTAGGGGTACTGTTTGTCCCAGGGGCAGCAGTGGACAGCAAGTTTCTGTCAGTGGACAACCAGGTGGAACTTGACCTCTGTGCATGACCCACACCCCAGTTTTCCATAGGCAACCACGTAGACTTTCATCCACTGACATTAGGGTGGTGACACAGCCTTGCTCTCAGTCTTTTTTACAATGGAAAATTTAGGCTTCTTAATTCAAAAGCAATTCGGTCATTTAGGGCTTTAAACTTGTTTGAGGTTCTTTCTTTTACTCTTATTCCCTTGTCCAGAGGTTGATCTAGTTCCTGATGGGTTTCTCACCAGTCCTGTCCCTCTACTCTAATTTTCACTGGCCTTTGCTGATCGTGACCATCACTTCCTGACCTAGTGTGCCCACCCCCATCTGCTGCTGATGCTCAAGGTTTGGCCATGGTGTCCAGAGTGAGGACATGCCTTATTCTAGACCACCCTCCTATCTGCCCTCTGGCCTGCCAATGTCTTGAAGGTTTTTCTAGTCCCTGGAAGGCTGTTCTCAGGGTCCTCACCCCACCCCCACATTTGCTATCCAATTGTAGACTCCTAGATATGCCTTGGAGGTCAAAGCAAGGCCTTTTTGTCCTGGAATCCCCCAGAAACTTAGTGGGGGCATATCTTGTTTGTTTGTTTGTTTGTTTTCAAACATCCCCAGCCTCTAAACTCAAGTCTTTTTAAAAATATTTATTTATTTGCTTTTAGTTGTACACAATGCATTTATTTTTACGTGGTGCTGAGGATTGAACCCGGGCCGCGCACGTGCTAGGCGAGCGCTCTACCGCTGAGCCACAATTCCAGCCCCTTAAATTCAAGTCTTAAAGAAACACTCAGGCCCCAATCTTCTGTGACTCACTGGAACTTTCCTTTTTCTGGCTACTCCTTGAACTCATCTTCTTTGGGTACCAGGGTGTTGCTTCTTTCCCTTGAATTTTGAGTTTGTGTAGGCTTCTGGCCTTTGTTACTTAAATCAAGGGGCTGGGATTGAGGAAACTGTCTTCTGTTTTAGAACACCCAGCATTCCACAATGACTCTGACTTTCAGGACTATGGTTCTGCATAGATCTAAAACGTTATCTCAATTGCTAACAAGCTTCCATCTCAGTGCCACCACCATTCCAAGGGCAGGGCACATATTAATCCCTCGCTGCTGCTTGAATGGGGGGAATGGTGGTAGCTGAAGGGATTGAAGAATAAAATCCCACCTGGCAAACACATTTAGCAGTCACCTACAGGATGCTGGCTGAGTGTGCATCCCTACGTACAGGCCTCAAGTATTTCCTCCCTCACCCTCTGGGCATGGCTGTGCTCCAGGTCTGCCTCACCCTAGGCTGTGCCCTGCCTTGCTGTGGGTCTTCCAGATCTGCCTAGTGGGCTGTGGGCGCTGCCCTGGGAGGGTCCCTGCTGTGTGCACTGGACGGAGGCACAGAGGCACGGCTGGGGCTGCGTCTGAGCTGGCTGCTTGCTGCTTGCATGAACTTGCACAGACAGGCCTTTCCTAACCCCTAGGTCACAACAGGGCCAGAGCTCTGAAGGAGACCCAGACTTAGGTCTCTTCTTCCTACAATCTCCTCAAAACAGATCTGGGACTAATTAGCCCAGTTCCACTGCTGAACAGAGAAGTCCTGATGAGGAATAAGAAGCAGGGAGGCTAATTCTTAGCCAGACTGTGGGAAATGAAGGGTGTGTTCTAGACTTGCGTCTGGAGAAAAGCAATCCTGGGCAGATTCCAGCTGCCACTTCCCACAGGTGGCACTCTAGCCCCTGGGAATAACAGGATTAATAATGGGAATAACAGGATGGTGTGACTCGGTGAGTGCTGGGCAGATTCCAGTTGTTTTGTTAATGCTACAGCTAACCTCCTTAATCCCTCATCTACCATTAATATACACACCCATCCACCCTTCCTTCCTCTCCCCTTCCTCCAGGTGACACTTCCCCACTTCCATCCCTGGCTACTCTTTCATTGTGTATTTCCTCAGGAGTATATGAGGAAAGGTGGGGCACTGGCTGATGGATCTAGGTTTAATTAGATCATTACAAAGGAGGGGGTTCAGTGGAGGAGGAGGCAGGGCTTCCCTCCATGTCTGCCTTGATCACTGACCACTGCGCGGCCTGGCTGCAGCCCCCAGACCATCGCCTGTACTGATGGAGGCTCGTGTGGACCTCATTGACCTCGACCTGTGTAACTCAACCCAGTGGTACAATGGGCGTGTCACGTCAAGCAACGTGTGCGCAGGGTATCCCGAAGGCAAGATCGACACCTGCCAGGTAACCCTCTTCCTGGTGCTAGACTTCTGGGTCCCTCCAGGGCTCCTCGGGCCTGAGGATGCCTCTTTTTGGGTCCCTGAGCTCCACTGCTTCTACTCCCTACCTAGTGCCCTTCTCTAGTGACTCTTTCCCTGGTCCCTCTCCCAGCACTGACGGTCACGATGAAGATGAGAGGTGACACCCACCAGCTACTCCTACAGAGAACTAATCATCCCATTCAGTACTTGATCCCAAGCTCAGCAATCAGAACATATCACCCAAACCTAGCGCCTGAAGACAATGCTCCCCTCTTTCCCAGAACTCAAAGCATCCCAACCCACAAGTGCTGGTGTATGCAGGCAGAGCCACATGCATGCACACACTTCACTCATCTCACTGCAGGAAACCCATTTCAGTCCATGCTGTTCTCAATCCTAGCTGAGGCTATTGCATCACACCCATCTGTTTCTGGCAGCAGGAAACCATGTGGCCTCAGAAACTATCCTCCCAGAACCCCACGACCCCTCTGGGCAAGGAAAGTGGCTCAGGCTGAGAGTGACCTCTGTGTCCTTTGGGCAGGGGGACAGCGGCGGGCCTCTCATGTGCAGAGACAACGAGCAAAGCCCCTTTGTTATCGTGGGGATCACGAGCTGGGGGGTAGGTTGTGCCCGCGCTAAGCGCCCTGGAATCTACACGGCTACCTGGGACTATCTGGACTGGATTGCTTCCAAGATCGGTCCTAAAGCCTTGCGCATGATTCAGCCGGCCATCCCTCCTCCTCCTACTCAACCTCGGCCTCCACCCCGACCCATCTCCCGCCCGCCCTCTGCTCACCGTCCCTGGTATTTCCACTCGCCTCGCCCACCCCGGCCCATTCCATTCCTTCCTCTCCGTACTCAAGCCTCGTCTCCACCCCGGATCCCCGCCCCCACCCCCAGTGCCTGTTCCTACCCCTGCCCCTGCCCCGGTCCCACCACCACCGCCACCTCCACCTCCACCTCCACCGCCACCTCCACCTCCACCTCCATCTCCTCCAAGGCCTTCCACCAAACTTCCCCAAACACTTTCTTTTGCTGAGCGACTTCAGCAACTCATAGAGACCCTGAAGCGGAAGGATTATTCTAGCTCAAAGATCTCTTATGACACGGAGACCATAGAGCTCCCAGGATCCACATCCTGATCCAACCCTGTTCTCAGCAGACCCAGTGAACCTCTCACTCCTGAGAAAAAAAGAAAAGATGAAATAAACATATATATTTATAAATATATACACATGAAGAGATGCTTTCTGTACTTCTTTCTATCTGTCCACCCCAGTCCAACCCAGACCTCCTCCATCAAACCCATCCCTCCTTTCACTCTCCAACAAGGTGGAACTTCTCATACATTCCTGTGAATCGTGTTTCCTGAATGCTAGTGCTAGAATAAGGTGACTTGGGTCCACAGACCAGGTTTGGTTTTTATCTCACCCTTAGTGAAACTGGTTAGAAGGGGTCATCTCTGCATATGCAATTCAGCGGGGTTGTGCCCTGAAAATGCTGCTGGGAGCTGAGCTGACCGGGCAAAAAGGGGCAAAGGTCAAAGTCTTCCACAAGGAGGCCATGTTCTCCTGATGCTGTCAGGAGACAGCCAGAGAGGCTTGTGCAGATGGAGCTCCCAGAACACGGCTGGGCAGCCACAAAAGCAAATGTCTAGCACAACACACAGGTTGGCTGGCGGCTTATTGGTAGCTGGCTGACTGAATATTGCCTGTGCAAGTTTCTGATTGGCCTGTGGCTAAATCCGGTAGTTCCTGGATTCAGGCAAACTAGAAAGTTATTTGCTAGAGTTTTCCAGGAATAGCAATGGAGTAGGGGTATACCTTTTGGATGCACCTGAGTGGATTTTGAATGGCTTCCTTACCATTCAGGGGTATTTAAGATCTTCCATTGTAAGGAACAGAAACAAAGTCATTTAAATGATAAGGATGCAAAGACATCACAAAGAACCAACAGTAAATACCAGAAGCAGACAGGAGCAATGGCCTGGCTAGAGTCTGAAGTTTTCTCAGAGTGGCTGCAAATGCTCAACTTGAATGGCAGACCTGCCTGCACTGTCCCCAGGCTGGGGACAGTGCAGAACTGCTCATATTTGTTGGCAAAGTTCAGGAAAGAAGTCCTGATGAACTCAGGTTACTACCCACTTTGGTTAAGGGAGTAAATCAAATTTGACTTTTTTTTTAACCACTTGTGTTATCAAAGATGGAAGGTCCCAGAGAAAGACCCTGCCTTCTGGCATTCACTTGCATGCCCATTCATCAAATTGCTTGTGTGCAAGTCAATTGCAAGATGTTCTAATGTCTTGGCTGCAAAGACAGATGGCAGAGAGAAGGTGTTGCAGCAGGTGGAGGGACCCTCTGTGAGAAAGCCTGTGGGGACTGGTTGTTTCCTGTCTGGCCCAGTCATGGATAATCTCAAGCTGCTTTGGAATTCCTTGCTCTGCCTGGCAAAGTCCTGCTCAACCCCTCATCAGCTCTATGCCTGTGGGAAGATGCACCTGAGGGTGTGTGACTGTGGAATAAGGACAGGCATGGAGCATGGGAGTAGGGCTTGACACCGAATGCTCATGGATGTGGGCTGTCACGTGGAGCCACCTGGTGATGAGCTGCTCATCTGTATTTTCAGGGGGCACTATGGGGACACCATTTTCCTGAAATTCTTTGGCTACATAGGAGGGCTTGCATATTGGTCTGAATGACCCATAGTCTGTAGCTTTGCAACATTTGATTAAGGTTCAAAAGCCAAATTCTATCTGCTTTGGTTAAGAGCTGGCATTGCTAAGACTGGAGTTGGCAATTCTTTTTTTTGCCTTCCTCACCCCTCTCTTTGCAGTGCTGAAGCTTGAACCCAGGGCCTCATGCATGCTAGTCGAGTGCTCTGTCGCTGAACTGTATTCTGAACCCCCTAAAATCAGATTCTATTTTTTAAACTAGGGATTAAACCCAGGTTGCTTTGCCATTGAGCTACATCCCCAGCCTTTTAAATTTGTTTATTTTGAGACATGGTCTTGCTAAATTCCTGAGGCTGGCCTTGAACTTGCAAGCCTTCTGCCTCAGCCTTCGGTAGTTGCTGGGATTACAGGTGGGTGCAACCATGCCTGACTAAAGCCAGATGTCATCTTTATACCTGGTACCAGACACTAGCCATCTTATAAATACTGAGCAAACAAGAGCCAAAGGCCTGGTTACAGAGCAAGACAGTCCATGTCACAGGCCACATTATCCAAAGAGCAGCAGCTCAGGACTTACCCTCATCTGATGGGGCAGTACTGTACCCTCAGCCAGACACAACACCAGGTGGGTTTACAGGTGGGAGCAGGGGGGCAAGGTGTTCTCAGACGCATGGAGGGATTCTGACCAAGTGGGGGAGGAACTACAGTAGCAATAGTACTGTAACCCAGAGAGCTTATTCCTTTTTTTTTTTTTTTATTGTGGAATTGAGGATTGAACCTAAGAGTGCTCTACCACTGAAGTATGTACCCAGGCTTTTTAAAAAATATTTATTTATTTGCTTTAGTTGTACACAATGCATTTATTTGTACATGGTGCTGAGGATCGAACCCGGGATGCACACGTGCTAGGCCAGTGCTCTACTGCTGAGCCACAATCCCAGCCCCAGGCCTTTTTAAAATTTTGAGATGGGTCTCACTAAGTTGCCCAAACTGTCCTCAAATTCATGATTCTCCCACCTCAGCCTACAGAACAACTGGGATTACAGGTGTGCACCACTGCTCCTAACTCATCTCTTCCTTATGAGACATCTTGGGTCAAGAATGGGTTCTCCTGGTACTCTTTCTAATCTTAAATGTTCTAACCCTTGTCCTAGTTTCTCTTTCCTCAGTGAAGTGGAAGTCTTGCCCTGGGCTTGTCATCGCTAGCTGGCACCTGGGCTCCTTCCTGGAGAGATGACCTACTCTCAGGAAACAGACACATGTCCACACACTGGGTGGAGCCTGGGGAGTCCAGGCGATGGTTTCTTGTTCACCTCTGGAGGCCTCCCGTCCCCATGAAGGGGTTGATGCATGCTTCAATCCCCTACCTAGTTTCCACTTCATGGTACTACTCTATGACTTCCTTTTATATTTAGCAAATAGTTGTTTCCATGCGACCTTGTGTAGGCCCACCTTAGTTCTCTAGATGGGTCTCATAGTACTGTACTCCTTCCTGATAGGAGCATTTAGCCTTCCATGCCTGAGAATGCTCATTTCCCCATATCTCAGCCAACATTGCTTCTCATCAAATGTGACCTTTGCCAATGCAATAGATATTCTAATTTTAAAGATTAGGAATGAATTTTTTCATAAGTAAATTGAGGCTCTTTTTAAAAAATATTTATTTATTTACTTTAGTTGTACACAATGCAATGCATTTATGTTTACGTGGTGCTGAGGATCAAACCCGGGCCGCACACGTGTGGGCGAGCGCTCCGCTGCTGAGCCACAACCCCAGCCCCAAATTGAGGCTCTTTGATTCACCTTCATGTCCCTGTGGATATTCTGACCCTGAAAATGGCTCATAGACCCTAGACGAGATATCACCTACATGAGGACAGAAGACAAATGGACCAGCCACACAGACTGTTAGAACCCAGGGGACCTAGCAACTGAGGGATGTGCTCACTGCTGTCATAGGACGATTAAGCAAATGATGAGTTCTTTCCTTCCTGCCTTCTTTCCTCCCTCCTTCCCTTCCTTCCTTTCTTCCTCCCCCTCCCAACCTCTTTCTTTTTGTGCTGGGGATGGAACTCAGAGCCTCATACTTGCCAGGAAACACTCTACCACGAAGCCATATCCCAGTCCTTATGGTAACAACTTTAAAAAAAATTCAATTACTAGTGAATATTATTGCTAGGAAGAATCACAGAAAAGAATTCGACAACAGATGAAACTGCACAGGGCAAAAATATGACCCCAGAAAAGCAGCCGTAGTGGAGGTCACAGATGCACAGTTAAAAATACTCAGAGGAAGAGGGTCTGACTGTGACTCTGATCAGTAGAGGAGATCTCATATTATCTACAAGGGAAAACTGCCCTGATGAGTACCATTTTACTAAATTTAAAATGGTAAAGAAATGGAAGTGGGTCACCTTCAGTGCACAGAAAACTGAGCAAGAAGCTGGGTCAATGGAGTCCACTCCATGACTGCCTTTTTAGTAACTACTGTGGTTACCAAAGGTGGCTCTTTCTGTGGACATGTGCCTTCATTTCCCTTGGGTGAATACCTAGACCAGTGAGCAGACTTGGTAGTTTGGGAAGTGCATGTTTTGACACAGGAATACACCATGAAGCCATCTTGACAGTTGAGATATCGCACACACCTGCCCCTCCCACAATCTCCCTATAGCCCCTGCCCTCCATGCCTCAGGTATCCTCTACCTGTGCCTTTCACAATATATTAGTTTGCATTCCTTAGAATGTATATAAATGGAATCCTGAGCAAGTTCTTTCTCTCTCTCTCTTTTTTCCGAGATGGGGTCTCAAACTCATGGGCTCAAGCAATCCTCCTCCAGCCTCCCAAGTAGCCAGGACTGTGTGCACATGCCACCACGCCCAACTCAAGCAAGTACTTTTTTTTTAATCTACCTTCTTTCACTCAGCATTCATTTTGAGATTTGTTCATGTGGTAGCATGTATCAGTAATTTACTCCTTTTTATTGTTAAGTATTTCATTGTATGAGTACACCACAATTTGTTTTTCTATTCTATTGGGTTGTTTCCAGTTTTGGCTATGACGATAAAGCAGTGATGGGCATTCATATTCATGTCTAAGTCTTTTGCATTTTATTTGGACTTATATACTTTCATATCTGTTGGCTAAGTGCCTACATGAAGAATGGCAGGTCGTATGGTAGGTGTATGTTAGAACTTTTTTCAAAAACTGCCAAAATATTTTTTCAAAGTGACTGCAACATTTTGCATCCCACTAAAACTGTAGAGTTACAGTTCCAGGCTCTCTACAGCCTCAGCAACATTTGGTATGGTCCTTCTTTTCATTCTAGTCCTTCTGATGAGTAACAGTAATATTCATTGTATTTTTAATTTGCATTTACTTAATGACTGGCAATGTTAAGCATCTTCTCATGTGTTTATTGCCATTCAAATCTCTTCTTTGGTAAAGTTTCTGGTCAAATATTTTGCCTATTTAAAATATTTGTAACAATTTTATAGAATTTTGAGGTTATTGTTATGTGCTGAGTATGCCATTAGTAAATTGTATGCTTTTAAATTATGTCTCCCTGTCAGAGGGAGAATTCTCCAAACAGTCTTTCAATTCTCTAAACAGTGTCCTTTGAAGAACAGAAATTTTAAATGCTGATGGAGTACAAATTAATCAATTTGTTCTTTTATGGATCATGTTTTTGATATCAAATTGAAGAAAGTTTTGCTTAACCCAAGGCTGCAAAAATTTTCTTCTATGTGGTCTTCCAGAAATTTAGTTTTAGGCTTCACATTGAGGGTCTATGGTCCATTGTGAGTTGATTTTGGTGTTGGTGTGAACTATGGGTCGAAGTCCCCTCTTCTGCATGTGTACATCCAGTGATCCCAGCACCTAGCTTGAAAAGATTCTCCTTTGTCCATGGAACAAAATTAGTTGTTCACATACGTATGATTCTATTTTTTGACTCTCTATTTTGTTCCTCTGATCTGTTTGTTTATCTTGATACCAGTACCTTACTCTGTATAGTATATAGTTTACAGTAAGTCTTGAGTCCAGGTAATATCTGTCTTCCAATTTTGTTCCTTCTCAAGACTGTCTGGCTAGTCTAGGTCCTTTGCACTACATTTAAATATTAGAATCAGCTTGTTGATTTCTACACAAAAATTCTGCTAAGATGGTACAATCCCTCTACTGGGAAAATAAATATTTAAGGGATGTAAAATCAGTGTGTCAGATGGACATCTATCCTCCTATGCTCACTGCAGCACTGTTCATAGTAACCAGGAGATGGAATCAACCTAACCATCAATGGATGAGTGGATAAAGAAAATGTGATGCACACACACACACACACACACACACACACACACACACACACACACACTGGAATACTATGTGGCCATGAAAAAGAAGGAAATCTTATCATCTGTGACTGCATGGATGAACCTAGAGAAAGTTGTGCTAAGTGAAAGACAAACACCATATAATTTTACTTATACAAAAAATGTAAGCCAGGCTCGGTGGCACATGCCTGTAATCCAAGCAGTTTGGGAGGCTGAGGCAGGAGGATCTCAAGTTCAAAGCCAACTTCAGCAACTTAGCAAGGCCCTAAGCAGCTTAGTGAGACCCTATCTCAAAATAAAACTTAACAAAGACTGGGAATGCTGCTCAGTGGTCAAGTGGCCCAGTGTTCAATCCCTAGTACTGAAAAAAAAAAAAATGTTCATTACTATTAACCAAACTGTAGATGTTATTCAGATTTTACCAGGTTTTTTTCCCATTACTTTTCCTTTTTGTCTTTTCCAAGGTCAACCCAGGGCATCATGGCATTTTTACTTGTCATTTGTCCACAGTTTCTTCTGGTTTGCTGCAGTTTTTCAGTCTTTCTTTGCTTTTATAGGACCTTGGAAGTTTGGCACAATACTCCTCAGGTAGTTTGTAGAATGTCTCTTAATTTGAATTTGTCTGAATTTTTCCAGGATTGTGTTGGTATCATGAGTTTAGGGAAAGAATCCCACAGAGATGAAATACTCCTGCCATCCATCCTACCAAGGGCCACGACAGGCCACAGCAAGAACGCCGTGTTGTCCCAGCCACTCGCTGGGGCCATGTTTTCCAGGCCCTCTCTGCTCCCTTCCACAGGCTCTTCTTTAGAAGTGAGCTACTCAGTCAACTCCTACTGCGGGTAGCAACTACACACATCCTTGGAATTCTTTTGAGGTTTATTTCTCATTCATTAATTCGCATCAGTATAGACGACCTATGTGTATTTCTTTTACATGTGGTATTATAACCCAATATAATATCATTCAACCCATTGCTCATATTTTTCCGACTTTGGCCTTTAGGAGCTCTTCCCTGATCTTTATTTCCTTTCTTTTAATTTAATTCCTTTTTTTTTTTTTTTTTGTACTAGGGATTGAACTCAGTGGCACTCAACTACTGAGCCACATCCCCAGCCCTATTTTGTATTTTATTTAGAGACAGTGTCTCACTGAATTGCTTAGTGCCCTGCTTTTGCTGAGGCTGGCTTTGAACTTGCAATCCTCCTGCCTCCACCTCCCCAGCTGCTGGAATTATAGGCCTGCGCCACCACACCCAGCTTAATTTGTTCTTCTTGAGGGAAAGCTGAGCTTATTGATTTGAAACCTCTCCGTTTTTATAACATGGTATAACCATTTAGCACTATAAACTTCTCCCTAAACACTGCTTAATAACATACCACATATTTTATATATTTTTCCATTTTTAATTGGCTTAAAATATTTTCTAATTTCTTATTTGATTTCATATTTGACCCAGGTGTCATTTAAAAGCATGCCATTTAGTTAACAAATAGGAATCTGTTATTGATTTCTAATTTAACCCCCTTGTGGTCAGGGTACACTTTGGCTTGAATCTTTTCTTTTGTGATTTGTTTTATGGTACAGGATGTGGTGGTCTATCTTTGTAAATGTTCAGTATATACTTGGGAAAACATATGTGTTCTTCTATTACTGAGTGGAGTGTTTTATAACCATCAATTAGTTCGGGATGGTTGATAGTATCCAAATTTTCTATATCCTTACTCATTTTCTGTACCCTTATTCTATAAACTATTGAGAGGAGGCACTGAAACTGCTGAAGATAATTGTAAATTTGTCCATTGTTCCTTGTGAGTCCATCAGTTTTTTATTAGTATATATATATTTTTAAAATATTTGTTTATTTACTTTAGTTGTACACAATGAATGCATTTATGTTTACGTGGTGCTGAGGATCGAACCCGGGCCACACACGTGCGAGGCGAGCGCTCTGCCGCTGAGCCACAATTCCAGCCCCATTAGTATATATTTTTAACAGCTACATTGATAGCTAGTTTACATGCACACACAACTCACCCATTTGAACCATACGATTCACTGGTTTCCATCAGTTTTAGAACAGTCTCACTGTCCCTGCAAAGAAACCCTGCACCCTTCAGCTTCCCTACCAAGTTCCTTCCCCATTGACCCCAGCCCTGGACAGGCACTCATCTGCTGTCTGGTTTGCCTGTTCTGCACATTTTACAGAATCAGGACCATGCAACATGCTGTTTTGGGAGGCCCCCACACCTCAGCAGTGCCAGTGCTTCACTTCTTTGCATTTTCAAATAACATTCCACTGCATGAATACACCATGCTTTATAGACATTGGGGTTATTTCCAGGTTTCTGGCTATCATGAATAATGTTACTGTAGCATGCATATCCAGGCTTTTGTATGGGTGTTTTCTCATGTTTCTCAAGTATATGTCTAGGAGCAGGTCTGCTGAATCATACAGTAGCTATGCTTAGCCATTGCAGGAATTGTCTAGCTGTTTTCCAATGTGGCTGCACTATTTCATATTCCCACCAGCAGTGCATAAGGGCTGTAATTCCTCCACATCCTCACCAACACTCAGTATCTGTCTTTTTCATTCTATGAAGTGGTATCTCATTCTGGTTTTAATTTCTAGTTCCTTGATGGTTAATGATGTTGACCATCTTTTCATGTGTTTCTTGTCCATTTGTATGTATATATCTATATATATATATTTTTTGAGAAATGTGTACTAAAATGCTTCATGCATTTTAAAAATGAGTTTAGTGACATACATATTTACTGTATACAATTTGATGAGTTTGGAGATAAATGTGTATCTACAAAGCCATCACCACAAACCGTGCCATGAACATATCCACCACCTCCAAGTTTGCTCTCATCCTCTATTATTATTAATATTTAGCATTAATATTATCATAATTAAAAATAATAATAATTACTATTTTTGAGGCAGCGTCTCACTATGTGGCCCAGGATGGCCTTTGAATTCTGGGACCTGAGCATCCTCCTGGGCAGCTAGGATTACAGGTGTGTACTAGCATGTCTGGCTTATTATTTATTTGTGATAAGAAATACTTAACATAAGAGCTACCCTTTTAGCAAAATCTCAAGTGTGCAGTACAATGTTGTTAATTATAGGCACTGTGTGGGTAGTGACAAGCATGTGAAAAGAAGCTTCATATCACTGCCATTTATGTTGATTTCTGTGTTTATTGTTGATTTCTGTCACTGGGATAAATATCTGAGATAAACAACTTAAAAGGGGTGAAAAGTTTATTTTGGCTCATGGTGTCAGAAGTTTCAGTCTGTGGATGCTTGGCCCTGTTGCTTTGGGCCTTTGGTGGCAGGGGACATCCTGGCAGGAGTGTGTGGTGGAGGAGGCATCACCTCATGATGGCTCAGAAGCAAAGCAGGGAAGAAGAGGGCCTGGGATTCCCAATGTCCCCTCCAAGGGCACACCCCCATGGCCTAACTTCCTTCCACTGGGCACCACCTCCTGAAGGTCCCACCTCCTCCCAAGGGGGCACCACAGGACAGTGACCAACCTTTAGCACATGAGATGTCGGGGGACATTCCAGATGCAAACCATAGCCATTTCTAACCAGAAATTCTGGGACTCAAGTGTGCAAAAGCTGACTTAAGAAATGGAACTCAAGGTTATGAAAGCTGCCTTGAAAATCTACTTTACTAAAGGAGTTCAACAGCAGACTTGAGCAGGCAGAAACAAAGTTAAGACAATTGGAATGGTTCAGTCTGAGGAAGAGAAAGAAAAGGGAGTTAGAAAAAAATGAACAGAGCTCGTGGGACATTTGGACACCACCCAACACACCAGTGTACAGATTGTAGGAGTTCCAAAAGGAGAGAGAGAGAAATGGGCAGAAAACTTATTTGAAGAAATTATGGTCCCAAACTTCCCACATCTGAGGAAAGACATTAATATACACAGATAAGAATTCAAAGAACTCCAAGAGATGTACATCAAAACACATTATCATCTGAGTCATGGCACCAAAACACACACACACACACACACACACACACACACACACACACACACAATCATAACTGTCACAAGATGAAGAGTGGATTTTAAGAGCAGCAAGAGAAAAACAACCTGTTTTTATATATAAAAACAATGCTTGATAAGATTAATAGTTGATTTCCTACCAGAAAGTATGAAGGCTATATGGTACAACAAATTTAAAAGCTAAAGAAAAAATTCTTTCAATCAGCAATTCTACAGCCAGAAAACTATGCTAGATGACACAAAGGTGGGAAGAAAAAGTGTGAAGAAAAAAAAAAAAAACAAGCTGTATTAATAACACCTGAGGGCTGGGGTGGCTCTATTATTGTCAGACAAAATAGACTTCAATTCATAAAAGGCTGCAAGAGACAAACAAGGACATTATATGTTGGGAAAAGTTTGAATGTGCTAAGAAGATGCAAGTACAAACACATTATCTTAGTCAATTATTTCACTGCTGTGACTAAAGGATCTGACCAGCACAATCATAGAGGAGGAAAAGTTTATTTGAGGGCTCATGGTTTCAGAGGTCTTAGTCCATAGAAGGCCAGCTCCTCAGGGGTTGAGGTGAGGGTGAACATCATGGTGGAAGAGTGTGGCAGAGGGAAGCAGCTCACATCATGATCAGGAAGCAGAGAGAGACGCCACTCGCCAGATACAATTATATACCCAAAGCCATGCCCCAGTTCTCACCTCTTCCAGCGATACCCTACTACTGCTGTTACCATTCAGTCATACACTATTGTGATTAAGTCACTGATTGGATTAAGACTCTTATAACCCAATCAGTTCTCCTCTGGACCTTCTTACATTGTCTCACACATGAGCTTTTGGGGGACACCTCACATCCAAACCATAACACCCATTCACACCTAACAACGAACCCCAAATGTACAAAGCAAAAAAGGACAGAATTTAATGGAGAACTGTTTACTTCTGCAATAATGTTTAGAGAGTTTAATGCCTACTTTAAATAATGAATAGTACAATCAGACAGGACATCAACAAGGAAATTGAAGACTTGAATGCCAGTATAAACCAATTAGCCATAACAGACATATACAGGACACCTACCCAACATGAGCAGAATACTCACAACTCAGTGTTCTGCAGGACCAACCACATGTTAGGTTTCCAATCTTAATAAATTTAAATAGATTGAAATCACAATGAAGTATCTTTTCTGAGTTCAAAATAATAAAACTATAAACTGGTAATAGAAGGAGAACTGGAAAATACACCAATATGTGAAAGTTAAAAATTAAAATACATTCTTTTTTTTTTTTTTTTGCGCACCAGGGATGCTCTTTAAAATTTTTTTTTCAGTTTTGACACAGGGTCTTGCTGAGTTGCTTGGACTGGCTTTTAACTTGTGGTTCTCCTGCATCAGCCTACAGAGTTGCTGGGATTATAGGCATGCACCACTGTACTCAGCTAAATAATACATTTTAAACAGCTAATAGATCAAAGAATAACTCACAGGGAATTAGACACTGCCTTGAGGTGACTGAAGACAAAAACACAACACACTAAAAACTTATGGGATGCAGCAAAAGCAGACACTAAGGAATATTCATAGTTGTAAACATGTATAATAAAAACCAAGCAATTGTAAATCCCAAATATAATCATATGTCTGAAGGATCTAGAAAAAAAGTAGATCTGAAGCTAACAGAAAAAAGGAAATAATAAGGACCAGAGTGGAGACAACACAGAGACTGGAAAAATAATAGTCAAAGACACCAATGTTGGTTCTTTGGAAAGAACAACAAATTGACACACTTTTAGCTATATTGACTAACAATAAAAGAAAGAAGACCCAAATTACCAAAATAAAAATGAGAATGGAAACATCACTACCAATTTTTATAGAAACAACAAGAACCATAAGAGAATATTATGGATAATTGAATGCAATAAATGGGATAATCTACATAGATGAGATGGAAAAAAAAAGAAAAAGAAAAATTGGATAAATCTGAATAGACCTGTAACAGGAAAGGCTGAGTCAGTAATTAGATAACTTCCAAAAAACCCAGATCAGATGGCCATATAATGGCACTTGTGAAATCTATCTGACACTTAAAGACTAAATATCAATCCTTAAAGTCTTGCAAAAGATAAAAAAGAAGGGAATACCTTCTAACTCATTCTATGAGATCAGCATTATTTTGATACCAAAGCCAGACAAGGATACTACTAGAAAAGAAAGCTACAGCCAATAACTCACAAATATATTTGTAAAAATCCTTCACAAAATACTAGCTAGCCACATTGAACAGTGTATGAAAAGGACTGTACACCACAACTCTATAAGGTTTACCCCAGGAACACAAGGTTGGCTCAGTATATGAAAGTCAATCAATCACTGATAGAGTTAAGGCAGGGTTGTGTGATCATCTTAGTAAATGGAGAAAAAACATTTGACAAAACCTCATCCCTGGCTGCGCCTGGGTGGCTTTGAGTGGGATGGAAGCGACTTTGGAGCAGCACTTGGAGGATACAATGAAGAATCCGTCCATTGTTGGAGTCCTGTGCACAGATTCACAAGGACTTAATCTGGGCTGTCGTGGGACCCTGTCAGATGAACATGCTGGGGTTATATCTGTTCTAGCCCAGCAAGCAGCTAAGTTAACCTCTGACCCCACTGATATTCCTGTGGTGTGCCTAGAATCAGATAACGGGAACATTATGATCCAAAAACACGATGGCATCAGCGTGGCAGTGCACAAAATGGCCTCTTGATGTCTCTTATCAGTTCTCCAGCAGTCTGTCAGAGGGACTCAATCCTCCTATGTTAATTATCTTATAAAACTATTTAAGTTGCAGTGATTAAGCCATTTAATGTGCATTTGTTACTTTTCTATTTATTTTAGAGTGAGCTGCTCTTTAACCAACCTATCAGGATATTAATAAGGATCATGTTTTGAAGCAGCATGTCCAGATCGCTTTGTATATAAAATTTTGTTAGGTTAAATAAATCTGCTTGGAGGAAAAAAAAAAAAAAAAAAAACAACCTCATCCCTGTCAGTAAACTATCCAAACACTCAAATACTTAATCCTATGGAAATTTCCTCAACATGATAAAAGACACACGTGACATACCCATTATACAATCATGCAACAGAGAATAAAATAATTACTTTTACAATCCCATGAAAAAGAATACTTAGGAATAAATTTAATCAAGGAGACATAAGACTTGTAACACTGAAAACTATAAAATGTTGCTGAAAAATCAAACCAGACTTAATGGAAAATCATCTGTATTCATGAACTTGGAGACTTACTGTTTGGTAGAAAATACCACCCAAAGCAATTTACACAACCAATGAAATCTCTTTCAAAATCAAAATGGCTTTTTTTTTTTTTTTTTTTGGTAGAAACAGAAAACACATCCTAAACTCATATGGAAATTTAAGGGATTCCAAGTAGCCAAAGCAATCTTGAAAAAGGAAAACGGAGTTAGAGGACTGATGCTTCCCAATTTCACATTTAAACTACAAATGTGCAGTAATCAAAAGTATAGTGTAGACATGGAACAGAAGAGAACCCAGAAATAAAGCCTCTCATGTAAGGTCAATTGATTTTTGACAAGGGTGTTAAGACCATCCAGTGGGGAAAGGACAGTCTCTTCAATATATGGTGCTCAAAAATAAGCAAAATAAAGAATGTGGACCTTTATCCCATACCATACTCAAAATTTAACAAAAATTAATGGAAAAGGAGCTGGAGTTGTGGCTCAGTGGTAGAGCACTTGCCTAGCGTGTGTGAGGCACTAGGTTTGATTCTCAGCCCCACACATAAATAAACAAACAAAATAAAGGCCTATCAATGTCAAAAAAATTTTTAAAAAATTAACAGAGAAGACCTAAGATGCTAAAACTATTAAACTCTTAGGAGAAAATACAGGGGAAATCTTCATGTACTTGGATTTGGAATGATTTCTTAAATATGACACCAAAAACTCAAAAGAAAAAAAACCAGGTAAATTGGTATCATCAAAATTAAAAAGTCTGGAGGCTGGGGTTGTGGCTCAGCGGCAGAGCGCTCGCCTAGCATGTGTGCGGCCCAGGTTCGATCCTTAACACCACGTAAAAATAAACGATTTGTGTACAACTAAAAGCAAATAAATAAATATTTTTTAAAAATTAAAAACTCTGATGCATCAAAGGAAACTATCAAGAAAGTGAAAAGACAACCCAAAGAATGAGAGAAAATATTTGTAAATCATATATTTGATAGGAGTTTAGTAAGCAGAATAGCAGAATATATATAAGAAGTCAAATAACATCACAAAACCCCCAAACAACCCAATTTAAACATGGGATATTTCTCTAAAATAAATACACAAATGATCAATAAGCACACCAAAGGATGCTCAGCTTCATTAGTCCTGAGAAATGCCAGTCAAAACCACAATGAGATGAATGGCTAATATCACAGAAACGGAAAAGAAGGTGGGTGAGACTGTGGAGAAATCAGAACCTCTGAGCATCATCAGTGGGAGTATGATATGATGTAGCTGCTGTGGAGGACCATCTGGCAGCTCCTCATAACATTAAATACAGAATCACCATGTAACCTAGCACTGTCACTCCCAGGTGTATACCAGAAACCTGACTGCAGGGAGTCCAACAGACATTGTGAATATCCAAAAGGTGGAAACAACTCATGAGCCTATCAGGAGGAACAGATAAACAAGTTGGTGTATAGATGTGATGGAATACTATTGCCATAAAAGGAATAAATTCTGATACATTCTGCAACATAGATGTACCTTAAAAACGTTGTGATAATTGAAATATGTCAGACACAAAAAGAAAATGTGTGATTCCAATTATATTAGGCATTAAAATTAGAACATTCATAGAGATGCCATTGCTCAGGGGAAGGGATGATGAAGGGCTCATGCTTAATAGTTACAGTTTCTGTTTGGGGTCATGAAAAAGTTATAGAATAAGTGGTGGATGGTTACAGAAAATCATGGGGTGTAGTTAATGCCATTAAATTGTATGCTTAAAAACAGTAAACCTTCTGTTATCTATATATTAATATAATAAAAATAATCAAAAAAAGTTACCCCACAAAAAAATCTACTAAACACAAAAGAATGCAGGCATGAAGAAATAAGTGGCGGAAAGTACAAGATGGTATACCAATAATGGCAACTAGCTGGACTTCTGCTGGCATCCAGGCTTGCAGATGGCAGAGGCCCTGTGAGGGTGGCCTCATGGGGTCCCTGCCAAGTTCTGCACTGAGTCATGCAGGTCTTTGGCTGCAGCTCCAGGCAGTGGGGTATGTCCACAGCTTCCTTTCTCAAATAGTTGCAGGTAATCTTCCAGCAGATGCATCCACTGTTGTTGATTGCATTTTGGACCTGTGTTGAAAGTGGGCATGGTGTGGAGTTGTGCCATGAGAATGTGAAGAGGTCCACAGAAACTCATAGTGCTGACCTTCCAAAAGGACTATGAAATCTTCAGTGTGGTCATCACTGGCTACCTTAGGACAGAAAAGTACTTTGCTATTTAGAATCACTTTTTCCAGCAATTCTTGGTGATATTGAGGAAGTTAAGAAACTAGATTCACCAGCATATTCAAAACTCAAAGAAGACCATGTTCCAAAAAGCAAAATAATGGATGGCCACTGATTAAAAATCTCCTTATTTGTTCATTTTTTTTCTGATATGTCACTGCTCATTACTATATACTAGTATATAGTTGCATTTTGGGTATATTTAAAAATTAAAACATGTTCAGACAGCTGTGAATTAAATATGTATGAACTATATCATATAGTTAACACATTGTTTCACCTGTTAAATTAAACCTATCATGTTATAGTAAAAAGAAGATCCATAGAAGGAGCTGGGGCTGTAGCTCAGTGGTAGAGCACTTGCCTCACACATGTAAGGCACTGGGTTCGATCCTCAGCACCACATAAAAATAAATAAAATAAAAAAGGTCTATAGTAAAAAAAAAATCAAGATTTAAAAAAGTTCATGTTAATTAAAAGCTCAAAACTTTCTAAAATGTAGCTACTATGAGGAAGGTCTATATTGATAGACATAAAGTGTATAAAGATACATATGAGCCGGGCGTGGTGGCGCGCGCCTGTAATCCCAGTACTTGGGAGGCTGAGGCAGGAGGATCACGAGTTCAAAGCCAGCCTCAGCAATGGCAAGGCACTTGGCAACTCAGTGAGACCCTGCCTCTAATAAAATACCAAAAAAAAAAAAAAAAAAAAAAAAAAAAAAAAAAAAGGTCTGGGGATGTGGCCCAGTGGTCGAGTGCCCCTGAGTTCAATCCCCGGTACCAAAAAAAAAAAAAAAAAAAAAAAAAAAAAAGATACATGTGAAAGGGCAAAACAGCAGTGTTAGAACTGTAATGTTCATGGTAAAACACCAGCACATACACACCCATGTGGCATGGCTGCTGCCAGAAAGACTTTGTAAAAGTAAATGCTTGTGGGACTTTGAAATGGTGGTTCCACTACAGAAAACAGTTTGGCAGTTTCTCAGAAAGTTAAATATAGAATTATCACATGACCTGGTAATTCCATTCTTAGGTACACATCCTGCTGTAGACTGAATTGTGTCCCCTACTCCTTCCCAAATTCATAGGATGAAGCCCTAATTCCCAAGGTAACCATATTTTGAGACGGGCCTTTCAGAGGCAATAAGGGTGATGAGATCATAGGTGGGCTCTGATCCAGCAGGACGTGTGGCCTTCTGAAGAGAGGATCTCGCTTTGCTCTGCACACACAGAGATCATGAGCATACAGGGGTATGGCAGTCACTGCCAGCCAGGAGAAGAGGCCTCAAAATGACACCTACCTTGTTGGTACCTTGATCTCAAAGACTTCTCAGCCTCCAGAACTGTGAGAAATAAGTTTCTATTGTTAGCCACCAATTTGTGATTTTTTTTTTTTTTTTCTGGTACCGGGGATTGAACTCAGGGGCACTTGAACACTGGGCCACATCCCCAGCCCTTTTTTGCATTTTATTAGAGACAGAGTCTCACTAAGTTGCTAAGTGCCTCGCCATTTCTGAGGCTGGCTTTGAACTCGCGATCCTCCTGCCTCAGCCTCCCAAGTGCTGGGATGACAGGCCAGTACCACCGCCTGGCCAATTTGTGATATTTTGTTATAACAGAATTAGCAGACTAAGACACTTGAAGGAACTGAATTCTGGTACTCATGCAAGTACATGTTCAGGTGTGTTCTTAGCACCACTATTTTTAAAAAATATTTATTTATTTGCTTTAGTTGTACACAATGCAATGCATTTATGTTTACGTGGTGCTGAGGATTGAACCCGGGCCACACAAGTGCTAGGCGAGCGCTCTACCACTGAGCCACAACCCCAGCCCCACCACTATTTTAAAAAAATATTTATTTATTCGCTTTAGTTGTACACAATGCATTTATTTTTATGTGGTGCTGAGGATCGAACCCGGGCCGCGCACATGCTAGGCGAGCGCTCTACCGCTGAGCCACAACCCCAGCCCAGCACCACTATTTTTAATAAATAAAGGTTGGAAACAGCTCAAATGTCCACCAACAGATGAATAGATAAACACAAAAAGGAACCAGCCACAAAAAGGAAGGAAGAACGTGTTATGTGGGTGAATCTTGACAGCAGTGTGCTAAGTGGAATAAGCCAGATACAAAAAGTCACACATAGTATGATTCCTTTTATATGAAATATCCAGAATATACAAATCCACAGAGACAGAACACAGTTAGTTAGTAAATGTGTTCACTTTGAAGTGGTGGAAATATTTTGGAACTAGATAGAGGTGGTGGTTATACAATATTGTAACTGTGTTATATTCATGGAATGATTGATTTAATGTTATGTGAATTTTTAAATTTTATGTAAATTATTTAAAAATAATTTATGGGTAGTGGTATTATATACATATTTAATTTATTCATTTAATTTGGTCCCTACAAGAAGTGGTTGACTCATAGTGGATGAGAGTAGACTCCCTAAAACTTAACAAAGAAGTAACCTCATTACAACTGTTGTGCAGGATTTGGTATCTTTACTGGAGTGGAATAACAGAAACTTGGAAATATGGTCTGTGATTATTGCTCAAAGATTGCATTATTTGGGGCTGGGGTTGTGGCTCAGCAGTAGAGCACTTGCCTAGCATGTGCGCAGTCTGGGTTTGATCCTCAGCACCACGTAAAAATAATAAAGGCATTGTGTACAACTAAAACAAATAAATATTTTTTTTAAATGCATTATTTTCTAGGAAGGATAAGCAGTTGCAGTCACATAAGACCAAGAGCTGTGTAATTGTGCATGTTCTTGGTTCTGCCCAAGGCTATGTTAATTCTGCTACTCTTTTGTAACACACTCTGAAGGTAACTGGATCATCTTGACTTCCCATAGAACATCATTTCCATTCACTCTATTGATAGCTGCGTAATTGGGCCTGTGGAGCTAATTATTACAGATGCCTTGATAAGCTGTGTGCACTCCAGAGGGTGGAAGGTAAACCCTACAAATATTCTGGAGCCTGCCACATTGGTAAAATTTAGATATTTATTGGTTCTGTTAGCTCAGTATGTAACTGCCACAAATGGACTGCTGCCCCCTTAGGGATGATGATTCTGAAAGATGACGGTAAGGGGAAATCTTCCCAATGGGCAGAGCTTTTGGCAATGCAAGAGGCCATGCATTGTGTAGAGGGAAGTGGCCTGAAGTTAGGGTATATTCCTAGATTTTTAGGCTCAGGTGGTTGCTAGGGGACCTGAGAAGAGCAATACCAAAGAGGTCAGGTGCACAATAGTCTGCAGAACTGTAAATATATAAAATTATTACCTGTCAATTGATAAATAAATAAAAAGTGTTTTTTTAAAAAATATTCTAGTTGTAGATGGACACAATACTTTTATTTATTTATGTGGTGCTGAGAATTGAAGCCAGTGGCTCACACATGCTAGGCAAGTGCTCTACTACTGAGCCATAACCTCAGCCCTGAATACAAACTGTTTTAGTTAGCTTTTTTTGCCCTGTGACCAAAAAGCCTGACAACAATCTTAGAGGAGGGGAAGTTTATTTGGACTTACTATTTCAGGGGAGGCAGTTCCTAGATGGCCAAGTGCATTGCTCTTGGCCTGAGGTGAGGCAGGATATCAAGGCAGAAGGGCATGATAGAAGAAAGCAGCTCAGGACATGGCAATCAGGAAGCAGAGAAAGAGTGAGCTCTGCCCACGAAGGACAAAATATGTACCCCAAATGCATCTTCCCAGTGATCCACCTCCTTCAGCCACACCCTAACTGCCTACAGTCACCACCCAGTTAATCCACTGATTAGGTTAAGGGCAGATTAGGTTAATGTTCTCCTAACCCATTCTTACATTGTCTCTCACTTGAGCTTTGGGGACATCTTGTATCTAACCACAACAGGCCCTTCAGAATGTGGTATGCAACTCATGATCTGTGTAGGATTGTGTGTCCTGCATCTAGTAGCCAGGAGTGGAGATGGGAGTTCCCTGCTTATCATCTCTTAATGACATGCTCAGGGAATCTGTGGTTCTGGTCTGCAACTGTAGGCTCTGAATGGAGGTCTTGGCAGGGGAGGTGATTTTCATCAAGTGACATAGTAAGAGTGTCAAAATATAAAGCCACAACTGCTTCCTCAACACTGAATGTGCTAGGAAAGTGGCAAGCTCAGAAAGCAGTTAGTGTTCTGGAAGGAGGACACCAACCCAATCTTCACCAGGAGGAAGGATGTTGCCACATAATGGAGGCAGATAGCGTGCACTTGTACTCGGGTGATCCTGCTACCTTGGTACTCACACATCCAGCTCTAAGTGCAACTACTGTCTCAAAATGGCTTAGGCCCCTTAGTCAAGAGCAGGATCCACACAAGGCAAACCACCTAGGCTGGCAGAAGTGCTAGCCAGAGGGTGGTGGTGGAAAAGGGAGAGGACGTTTCCTTCCCCAAGAGGGTCCAACTGCAGCAGCAGGGCTCTGGTTACCGTTTTTTTTTTTTTTTTTTTTTTTTTTTTGGTACCGGGGATTGAACTCAGGGGCACTCGACCACTGGGCCACATCCCCAGCCCTTTTTTTGTATTTTATTTAGAGACAGGGTCTCACTGAGTTGCTAAGTGCCTCACCATTGCCGAGGCTGGCTTTGAACTCGTGATCCTCCTGCCTCAGCCTCCCAAAGTGCTGGGATTACAGGCGTGCACCACCGCGCCCGGCTTCTGGTTACCTTTTGACTCACCTCTTGTACATTTCCCCAGAAGTTAGGACTGGACGGAATATTGGGGAAGCTCTGCCTGGATGGAACGAACTGCCTAAGAAGCAACATAAGGGTGGGTGGCTGAGGATGCTGATGGCACCTAGAGCATCCAATTACTCTGAGAATTAATGGATAAAACCCACAGCTGCCCTTTCCCCAGAGAGGTGCCTTAACTCAAACAGGAACTACTTTGCCCTGGAGGTTGTAAGCTGCCCCTTCCACCTCACAGACTGGCTGACTGGTTCAAGAGACCCTGGCCTTGAGGCAGGACCAATTCTGAGGCAGTCTGTCCTGCAGAGCTTCCCTGGGATGGGAGGAGGGTTGAAGCTGGCCTCCAGCTGAGACCACAACCTTGCTTAGCTTCTTGCCTCCCAACCTCCCCACTTGTTTCTGAGAGAATAGCCCCAGTGAGCCATTAAACAATTGCCTTCCCAGGGTCTGCTTCTGGGGAGACTGATACAAAGCAGCTACATAAAGTCAATACTGATGGTGAATCAATTTCGTGTGTGAAGTCTACCTCAACAAAGAAGTTTGCATTAAAAATACCACCAACCTTCTGGGCTAGGGTAGATCAGTGGTGGCCTGCCTGCTCACCTAGCATGCCCTGAATTTGTTCCCCAGCACAGCGAAACAAAAGAGAAAAACAAACCAACCCCCAAACTATTAGTCAATTATAATAAGTAAATTTAAAAAAAATTCCACCTCATGAAAACTCCTGAGCAGGTGAAATCCAAGTTGAACATGTACAAATCACTTAAAGGGGAAACATGTTTATTCTCAAGCTCCCAAACAAATACCTATTCTTTTAAAAATACTGCATTCTACTGAAATGGTCTCCTTTACAGTTGGTCAAAAGTTGACATGGGTTACCCCATGGCCGACCAAGGCAGACTCCCCTCATTCATTGGTGGATGATACATTTTGTCTTTTAGCTCAGATCCACAAAGCACACGTGTATACTGAATGTGTTTATAATTCAGTCTTTACTGTAAAAACACAAATGATACAAACAATAAATTAAGGACCCCAATGCAAATGATGCCCAAGATGATCCTAAAAGCATACTAGCAAGCCATGAACACTGGGCATGGCTCAAAGGCAGCAGAACAGCTCTTCCTCTGCAGCCCTTGGCCACCCACAAGAAGCCCAAGATCTCATTTGTCCTAGAGAAATGAAGGAATAACTCCCAAGCTGACAGAGAGGCTTCAGAGGGAGCAGTTCTGAAAGTTGCTTTCTTATAATCCAAATAGGTGTCCTCACGGCCTGGCTGTTTACGGCCAGTACTGTTTACCTTCCTCTGTGTATTTGTATGACCAAGTATGGCTAGACTTGTTACCTTCTTTTACTTAATTTTAATGGCAAACCTGTTCCTGTGATTTTGGCCTGATCTAGAGGAGCTCCTAAAATTTTTAGGTGCTCAAAAACTTGGAACGAATAGCTGTCTGTTCAAAAACATCTTTTAAAAAGTTGACTGAGGAAAACTAGAAGGGGGAAAAGGACAAGGCCTCACACACTCTGTGGTGGGGGTCTGCGGTAATCAGAGATTAGCAATCATTCCCTGAGGTCAATTTGGGGAAGAAAAACAAAAAACAAGGACCACCTAAATGTCTGTTTACTGTAGGAGACACACAATTGTGTTTTCTGATTCCTTCCACTGCCCAGCTCAGGGTGAGGTGGGAGGTGTGAAAGACACCAATCCCTAGTTTTGTTGCAAGCAGGTCTGGGGGACCTCATACCTGTCTAGGATACTATTGCTGATATACCTCATCTTTTATCACAGGGTGGTGGGTTTGTGGGAGGCTGAGCAGGGGTGGCCAGGAGATTCTCCATTAAGAGCTGGAGGGGTATTCCCAAAGGCTCCCCCACATCCCCCCAAGTCAGCCATGAGAGGCAGCCCTCTGATCAGGAGGGGGATGGGCTTTCAATCCTGCCACTCTGGTCTTGGTCGTGTGCATCCTCCTCTGTCTGCTCCAACTTGAAGTTCTGTGAACAAAGTCACAGGTGAGGCCTGGCCCTGCATTTGCCCTGTGGTTCTAATACATTTAAAGGCAATCAAAAGCCAATATATTGTGTTATATTCCACATCTCTGAAGAGAAGGCCTACTGTTTCTATCCTACTAAAGATTTGGCCTGACCTACCTCAAGCTCCTGCAAAACCTCGTCCATGAAGTCCTGGGAATTCTGTTTGTAAGATACAGCTAGTCGAATTGCATCATTGAAGAGCTGGGGGGAGATGGAGATGGAAAAAAAAGTGTGGCAGTGGGCAGGCAGGCCCTAGACCCACCCCTAAAATCGGCTAAATCACCCTTGAATTCACCTAACCCTAACCCTAACCCCATGCAAGGCCAATGCATTTTTGCCTCATCAAGCCCAGGCCATCACACTCTCCCTTCCCTGTCACATGTGCACATTCACTGGCCCTGTCCTCTCATCCCTTTCCTTCCCAGCCTCCCTGTGATTGCTACCTGACTCTTCCAGCCCCGTCACTGAATTGCTTTGGTAGATTCCCATTACCTTCACGACATTGGTACCATCAGCAGCTGAGACAAAATACAGGGGCAGAGAGAACTTCCTGGCAAAATTGAAGCTTTTTTTGGGTCACATTTATGTCTGCTGCAGAGAGAAATAGGGCATTGGCCTGTCTGTTCAGGGGAAAGAAGAGGAGTCTGGAGGGTCAATGGGGGCCCTGTGCCACAAAGTGGGGGCAGAGATGATCAGGGTTGTGTCCTCTGTATCTTAGGAGGAGGGCAAGGATGGCTCAGCTGACATCTTTTACTGGGAAGGGAGGACAAACTGCTGACAGCTGCCTGCCCCAGGAGAGGAGAGGAAACATATGGAGATGGGTTCCATGCATCACTGTCACCCAGGTGCAAGGATGGCCCACCATCAATTTTGTTGGCCACCACGATGCATGGGATCTCTGGCCTGAACTCCCGAAGCTCTGCATACCAGGTACTCAGGTTTTTATAGGTGACTTTCCTCTGCACATCAAACACCTGCGAAGGATACAGAAGACAGTTTTGGTACATCAACATCTCTGCACTCCACCTAGGCAACTCAGAACCCCCAGTCAGTCAAATGTGAGCATGTGTCACAGGGTGGGAGCCCAGGCCAACACCCTTAGAAGAGGGTCTGAGAGGAGCCAATGGATGAGCCACAGGCAGAAGGCCACTTCCAGAGAGAGAAGAGAAGTGAGAGGACTGAAACTAAAATGGTTAGGAGTAACCTTCTGGGTTCTTAATATTTTTTAGTTGTAGTTGGACACAATACCTTCATTTTATTTATTTACTTTTATGTGGTGCTGAGGATTGAACCCAGGACCGTGCACGTGCAAGGCGAGCACTCTACTACTCAGCCACAACCCCAGCCCCCATCCTTCCAGTTTCTTGAGGGACAAACTTTGGCTCCCATCTGCTTTACTGCACCACTCTTATTTAGTGTCCTTAGTTATCAGGATTAAAACTCTAGGAAATCCTCAAAGGTTCTGTACATAAGGCACTGCAGGAGGAGTCTGGGGACAAGCCCTTTCTTACCAGAGGGCAGGAGGGAAGATTCCTCTGTCCTCACCACTGTGCAGCCAGCTACTAGGCTCCTGCAGCAGCGTTTGGGTCTTTCCCCACTGGCACCTGCATGTGCATAGCACAGAATCCACGGGCCAGAAGTGGGCAGAGTGCTGTGGGCACCCAGGGTAAAGAGCAACTCTAATGACAAACCTCAGAGGTGGCTGTGAACTGGGGAGGAGCTGAAGGGAAGAGGAGAGGGAGGTGATCAGCTCCTTCTGTGTGTCCTCTGTTGCTGCTCCTTAAGGGTGAATGACAGCCACTCAGGGTTAGGGTGAGTCTGTGCATACTGCAGGTAACCACTAAGTGTACGGCAAGGCTGGAAGGCTGGCTGGTGCCACAAGCTATGGGAGGCAGGGCAGACTTCAAAGACCAATAGTGGTAGCAACTTATCCACCCAAGTGCTCTTAGCAGAGACACTGCAGCCAGAGTGAGGCACAAGATCTGCAGGGTGAGGCCACAGCAGCAATACAACTCTCAATGGGCTCTCCTTGGGTGCTCAATTTTGGGGTCACTCTGCGAGCAAGTCCACATCAGCCCACACTCATGAAGTGTGGGAGTCACATGGAGCAGCACCTGCTGGTGGCCCGGCTGGTTGCCAGTGTGCGTGTGAAGGTACTTGGGGGTCTTCTCAACTGAGACCCCAGAGATGATCAGTTCTTGACTGAGTATAAAACTGTTATTTTATGTCATCCAGGTTTTAATTTTGTGTGAAACCAGTCTATTGGCCTGGGAACGTGGCTTAGTGGCAGAGTTTAAAGTATGTGCTTAGTTGGGTGCTGTGGTGCACACTTGTGATCCCAGTGGCTCAGGAGGCTGAGGCAGGAAGACCACAAATTCAAAGCCAGCCTCAGCATTGTAGTGAGACCCTGTATAATAAATAAATAAGTGGGCTGGGGATGTAGCTCAGTAATAAAGTGCCCCTGGGTTCAATCCCTGGTAACCCCCCCCCCAAAAAAGGGCATGTTTAGTATGCCCAAGGCCCTGGGTTCAATTCCCAGTATAAAAAGCCCCCAAAACCAGTCTATTACTTCATGTGTTATAGACAACTAACATTCGTGAAAAAATTTATAAGTGGCCCCAAATAAAAACATACTCCTTTTTAGCATTTAAAATGGTGACCCAAGAGGGAGCCAAGGAACACACAGCCAGGCACTCCTGGAGGACACAGGTTTTCATGGCCCCTTTCTTACTAGCCTTTCTGTGCTGCTTTGGGTACTCCTGTGGAGTCCACTATACTCTGGCCACATGATGCAATCCTGAATGTCCCAGAGAGCACAGCAGGACACTGGGAATGAGATGAGGGCTGGTTTGAGAGGGAAAGGTCGCTGGGAAGCAGCAGAGGCACTGGGAGCTTCTCTGAGGGATGTGCCCACCAGAGATGGGATGTGGCCCTGTCTCTGTCAGATCTGCTGCTGGAGCTCTGAGCCTACACCAATGAAGTGTGGGCTTAGGGCTCCAGCCCTAGAATGACAGTTCTTCATCTTTCCTTTACCCATCCCCACCTGAGGCGAGCTTACCTGGCATGTTCTCACTTGGCACCTCCGGAAAGCAAGTGTGGTTTTAAGCATCTAGGAGGCTCTGATCCCCTCTCCCACAGGAAGCAGCTTGGTTAGGAAGGCCCAGGACTGCTGAGCCCCTTGTTCTCTTACCCCTCAGGGCAGAACTGCCCAGCGCCTTTGTCTACCCCTCAGCTGGTCTCATACCATGATGCAGGCGTGGGCCTTGTGGTAGTAGGAGGCATGCATGCTCTGGAACCGCTCCTGGCCTGCCGTGTCCCAGAAGTCTGTAATGTGAACACAGCTCTGACTGCCTGATGGGGCTGGAGCAGACCCACACGCCTCACACATGGCTGCACAGGTCTCTGCGCAGAAACACAACACGTGTGGCAAGTGTCGTGTATGAGTGCACAGGGGGCACATGGGAAGGAACATACTTCAGACAATTCCATATGTCCTCAGGACACGTACCACGTGTGCTGAGAGGTAGGTGTACACTGGTGTGTGTGTTGAGGGGACACAGGGCCATGGGCCAGGAGGAGGGATAATGCAGACGGGAAGACCCAGAAGGAGAAAGGTAGGTGCCCCTCATCCCCATAGTCAAGATGCAGGGTCCTCCAAGGTTTCAAACTCCATGTGCCAGGAACACAGATGGTGAATAGTCAGCAGGAGGAGTGGCCTGGCCAAGGAAGGCCATGACCTCATGGAAGGTCAAACCCACATGAGAGATGGCCACATCTGCTATTTCTTTACACTGGCTGAATGAGAACCCCCGAAATGAGGAAAGCTACTGCCTTGTCAAGGCCTCTGTGTTCCTCTTTCCTTTGGCAGGCATAGATTCCCAACGTTCACCTTTCTGAACCTGGCCCTATATGCTGGTTCTTGCCTGGTGCTGGAGTTAGAGGCAGTGTGTCCCTGTGTGTCCCTTCCTCCCTCCCTGGCTCTCCCACCTCCTCCCTCCTTGACTCCCTCCATGGACCTCCTCAAACCTCTCCTCCTCTCCCACTTCCCTCCCCTTGAGGCTCAGTGTGGCCTGCGCCTATGCTGCTCACCCACGAGAATGGTCTTGCCGTCCACGGTGGCTGTGTGCTTGTATAGGGTCAAAGCATATGTGGACAGCTGCTGTGGCTGGCTGCACTCAGGTTAAGGAGCAAAGATGAATAACGGGAGCTAAGGAAGGCGCAGGGAGGGAGGTATTTGGTGTTTGGGGCAATGGAATGGGCCCTCTCCCTTCTTTTCTTTTTGGTTACTTATATTTTAATGAATGAATTTTGCAGATGGAGAATGAGGCTCTCACTGGCACATGCTCCAATGGAAGGGTGAGGGTGGTGGGGCCTGGGAGTGTGCCCTGGCCATCTAGCTCTGAAGTAAGCCTGGGCCAGGATTTCAGAGCAGCTGTCACAAATGGCAACATGGGGCTGAAAAATGCAACTGTGGATGCCTTCTGCATGGACAGAACTCTTGTAGCCTAGAAAGGAAACCCTAGCACTAGGCAGCAACATGGCTGTTCCATGGGAAAAAGCACCCACAAACCAGACAGCTGATAAGCTGTTTATGAACTGAAGTTGGTCTGTGTGTGAAACCCTAACAAAAGCCTTGGCATAATGCCTCCTGAAGCACAAAGATGCTGGATATTGTAACTAGCAGAGCCAGCAGTTAGTCTGGGTGCACAGGAGCACTTGTTATGAGGTGGACAAAAATACTAAGATTCCCAGCAAGGGAAGAGCAACTGACTTCAGCTGTATGGTGCCAGGTCAGGAAGCAACGGGCTCTGGAGGTCTTCTCACTCTTGGTTCTAAGTGGGCCCACCTGGGAGTTGCAGGGAAGGCCTCATTCCAATATAAGCAATGCAATAATTCATGGAAAGTGGGGGAAGACAGAAGCTTATATTTTACAAAGTTAATTCCTATCAGAGATTTATTAATTCTTATGGGGCCTGATCTCTGAGGTCAGAGATTAAGGGACCTGCCCAAGGAGGATCTGAATCCAAGCATTTGATCCAAATCAGGTGTTGTCATCCATTCTTACTGCCTTCCTAATATAAAATAAAGCCAAGTATGAGCAAGTTCCAAAACAGATGGCACCCATCATGTGATGGCATGCAGGTTACCCAGTGAGCAAGCAGTGAAGGAAAGCCAGGCATTCATTTGCCCACAGCTCTTCCCTGGTGGACAGAGGTGGAGATGCATCAGAGTGGGAAGAGCCACAGGAACGAGGGGCATCTCCAGCCTTGAAGGATACAATCCATTCATGAGAAATCTCTCCATGAGTCTGTAAAGGAGTGTTCAAGACAGTCATCAGGCAATGTCCTTTTCTTGTCCCTACTTTATCACCCCCAGGCTGACAACCTGGAATCCACATTTGGCTTCTCCTCTTCTGTTAACTCCTAGCCATATGGTTTCTAGGTGAAGTCCCCAACCAGGACTTGTGTCACTACAAGTACACAGACCAGTCCATGTGAGGCTCTCAGATCCATGATTTCTACATCAGCACACTATTTTATGCACAGGGAAACTGAGGCCAGGAAGACTGTATCCTCCACTCAAAAGCCATTTCCCTGAGATACTGGAGATCCTAAGAACTTTGCTCAAACACCACCCAAACAGTGAGATTGACCCTGAAGATTCTGTTTATAGTAGGGAAGTAGTTCTATACATTTTGTATTCCTTCCTTCCTTTCTACCTTGTACATAACAGCAGCTGAGGTGCTAGTTATTTTATTCCCCCTCAATCAGAATGGAATATGGACCAGAGCAGTTCTCAAGTTTGTATCTTGCTGCTGTATCCCCAATGTCTAGGGCAGAGCAGAGGCTCAGTCACCTCCGAACACACAAATGTGGGCACAGTCAATAAGCTTAACACAGATCCCCGAATCCAGGCACCTCTCTGAATCCTTTTCTGGCTTTCACATACACTGACCACCAACTGAAAAAAAAGAAAAGAAAAAAAGCCACCCTCCCCCCCAAAATATAATCAAGATTATATCACAAATAACACAACTATTTAAAAAAAAATTTAACATCCCTGTATTTTAAAACTGAAAGATAATCAAACATATAAAACCACTTATAGGGTTGTGGCTAAATGGTAGAGCGTTTGCCTAGCATGCATGAGGCACTGGGTTCGATCCTTAGCACCACATAAAAGTAAAAACAAATAAAGGCATTATGTTCATCTATAACTAAAAAAAAAAAAAAGAAGAAGAAGAATTATTATACTTTAGAACAGAGCAAAAAAAAAAAAAAAAAAAAAAAAAAATCCCCTGTATGGACAATAGGGAGAAAGTAGAGTGGAAAAAGGGAACAGGTCCTAAGGGATCTGTGAACTATAAAATGATATGTTTGTCACTGAAACCTCCTAAGGAAAGAAAAAAGAAGACCAGGCTGAAAAATAGAAGAAATAGCATTTTAAAAATTCCTAAGTTTCGGCCTGGGTTGTGGCTCAATGGTAGGGAGCTCGCTTAGCATGGGGGAGGCACTGGGTTTGATCCTCAGCACTGCATAAAAAAAATAAAATCATTGCATCCACCTATAACTAAAAAAAATTTTTCAAAAAAATTCCTAAATTTGGCAAAAGACATAAACCTATTGGAGTCAAGGGACTGAGCATATGTCAAACAAAATAAACCCAAAGATATCCACAACAAGACACAGCTTAGTCAGCTCCTAAATTCTAGAGACACAGAAAAAATATTGAAAGCAGAGAGAGAGAGAGGGAAGGAGAGAGAGAGAAGGAGGGAGGGAGGGGATGGAGAGGGATGGGGAAAGAGAGAAAGAAAAGGAGGAAGAAGGAGAAAGGGAGGAAGGGAGGAGACAGAGAGAAGGAGAGAAGGGAGGGAGGAAGAGAAAGAAGCAAGGTTTACTTACTTAGGGGAAAAACACTAAATGACAGAGGATTTCTCATCATAAACTATGGAGGCCACAGAAAATAGCACATAATTCTTTTTTTTTAAATATGTTTTTTAGTTGTTGATAGACCTTCATTTTATTTTTATTAATATGTGGTGCCGAGAAGCGAACCCAGTGCCTCACACATGCCAGGCAAGTATGCAACCTCTGAGCCACAGCCCCAGGCCCCTGCATATAATTCTTAAGTACTCAAAGAGAGGAACCACCAACCCAGAATTCTAAATGCAGTAAAAATTCTTGAGAGTGAAGGAGAAATTGAGATTTTCTTTCTTTCTTTCTTTCTTTACAATAAGGAGGAAGAAGAGATTTGTTTCCAGGAGGCTAGCCTAAAAGAATGGCTCACGGAAATTCTGGAAACAAAGGAAAATGATAAAAGGAACCTCAGAACATCAGGAAGAAAGAAAAAGGTAAGGAAAAATAATGAAACTACAATACAATGTCTTCTCTCCTTTAAAAATTTCAATTATTATTATTATTTTGGTACCGGGGATTGAACTCAGGGGAACTCGACCACTGGGCCACATCCCCAGCCCTTTTTTGTATTTTATTAGAGACAGGGTCTCACTGAGTTGCTAAGTGCCTCACCATTGCTGAGGCTGGCTTTGAACTTGTGATCCTCCTGTCTCAGCCTCCCAAGTGCTAGGATTACAAGCATGCACCACCACGCCCGGCTCAAATTATTAGTTTTTTTTTTTTTTTTTTTTAATATGTATTTGCTTTAGTTGTACACAATGCATTTATTTTTACGTGGTGCTGAGGATCGAACCTGGGCCGCACTCGTGCTAGGCGAGTGCTCCAAGGCTGAGCTACAACCCCAGCCCTGGCTCAAATTATTTTTTAATGGTTAAAGCAAACATTGTAACACTGATAGAGCTCTCAGTTATGTAGAGGAAATTTTTTTAAGTATTTATTTATTTGCTTTAGTTGTACACAATGTGTTTATTTTTACGTGGTGCTGAGGATTGAACCCAGGCTGCCCACGTGCTAGGCAAGCGCTCTACCACTGAGCCACAACCCCAGCCCCTGTAGAGGAAATATTAATACAGTTAAATAGGGGAGGGTAAAGGGACGTGAAAGCAGGCGGGGTTGTGATGCTTTACTCCAAAGGTCTGCAGGCTGGAAAGTTGCATTCACATACATAATACCTAAAACCACCACCACAGAGGCCACACAGAGAGGTACACTCAAAAACATTATAGATAAATGAAAATCAATTTTTTAAAAAGTTTAAGTAACCTATAGGAAGGCAGAAGAAAAATTCAAGGCCAGCCTGGGCAACTTAGTGTGATCCTGCATCAAAATAAAAAAAAACTACCCAAAAGCAAAGCACAGGAGTGGATAGCTTCATTGGTTAATTCTAGCAATCATTTAAAGAGTTTATAGCAATCCTTCTCAAACTCTTCCAAAAATTATAGATAGGAGGAACCACTGCCTATCCTCCTATCTAATTTTTTCTATGAGGCCAGCATTGCCTTGATCAAAGCTAGATAATGAAGGTCCAAGAAAAGAAAACTGCAGGCAGAAAAAAAAGCCTCAAAATACTAGTAACTCAAATCTAGCAGCACATTAAAAGGATTATGCACCATAAGTAAGGGGGATTTGTCCTTGGAATACAAGGGTAAGAAAACTAATCAACCCAATACACCACTGGAGTAGAATGAAGGAAAAATAATCAGATGATCATTTCAATGGATGTAGACAAAGGATAAGACAAAATCAAATACCACTTCATGAGAAAACAGTAAACTAGGAGAATTACTACATTTGTGGGTACACAGTTGTTCACAATAGTCTCTATACATTATTTTCATTTCTGTAAAGTGAGTACTCATGTCCTTGGGTTCATTTGTCTTTTTCCTCTTTTTTCCTAGTCAGTCTAGCTAAAGAGCCAACTTATAGTTTCATTGATTTTTTTATCTCTATTTTTTATTATAGTTCTTCTATTCTTTTGTTTACCTGCAGTCTAATTCCTCATCAGGGTAAAGCCATATATGAAAAGCTCACAGCTGACATCACACTCAGTGATGGGAGACAATTAAGCTTTCCCCCAACATCAGGAACAAGGGAAGGACACCTGCTCAGCACTGTACTGGGAACTCCAGCCAGCACACCTGTGCAAGAAAAGGAAGCAAAACTCTTCCAAAACAGAAAGGCAGAAACACAATTAAAGACACCCAAAAACCTGTTATATGTAATTAAAAAAAAATTTCAGCAAAGGTGAAGGATATAAAATTGACAAACAAAAAGCAATTATGCTTCTATTCACTTACAATGAATGACATGGAAAGGAAATAAAATAATTCCTTTTACAATCCCATGAAAAAGAATACTTAGGAATAAATTTAATCAAGGAGACATAAGACTTGCAACACTGAAAACTACAGAATGTTGGTGGAAAATCAAACCAGACTTAAGTAAATGGAAAAACATCTGTATTCATGAACTTGGAGACTTACTGTTTGGTAGATAATACCACCCAAAGCAATTTACACAACCAATGCAATCTCTTTCAAAATCAAAATGGCTTTTTTTGTAGAAACAGAAAACACATCCTAAACTCATATGGAAATTTAAGGGATTCTAAGTAGCCAAAACAATCTTGAAAAAGGAAAACAGAGTTAGAGGACTGACACTTCCCAATTTCACATCTAAACTACAAATGTGCAGTAATCAAAAATGTAGTGTAGACATGTAGACCAATGGAACAGAAGAGAACCCAGAAATAAAACCTCTCATGTGTGGTCAATTGATTTTTGACAAGGGTGTTAAGACCATCCAGTAGGGAAAGGACAGGCTCTTCAATAAATGGTACTCAGAAATAAGCAAAAGAAAGAATGTGGGCCCTTATTCTATACCATATGCAAAAATTTTAAAAAATCAATGGAAAAGATATAGAATGCTAAAACTATTAAACCCTTAGGAGAAAACACAGGGAAAATCTTCATGTCCTTGGATTTGGAATGATTTCTTAAATATAACACCAAAGGGGCTGGGGTTGTGGCTCAGCGGTAGAGCGCTCGCCTCGTGCGTGCGCAGCCCGGGTTCGATCCTCAGCACCACATAAACATAAATGCATTGCATTGTGTACAACTAAAGCAAGTAAATAAATATTTAAAAAAAATAACACCAAAAACTCAAAAGAAAATAAATGGGTAAATTGGAATCATCAAAATTAAAAACTCAGGGGGCTGGGGTTGTGGCTCAATGGTGGAGCGCTCGCCTTGCATGTGCGCGGCCCGGGTTCGATCCTCAGCACCACGTAAACATAAATGCATTGCATTGTGTACAACTAAAGTAAATAAATAAATATTTTTTAAAAAAATTAAAAACTCAGGCTGGGGTTGTGGCTCAGTGGTAGAGTGCTTGCCTAGCATGTGCGAGGCCCTTGGTTCGATCCTCAGCACCACATAAAAATAAATAAAATAAAGGTATTGTGTCCAATTACAATTATAAAATAAATAATAAAAAAATTATTTAAAAAATTAAAAAAGGCTGGGTGCAGTGGCACGTGCCTGTAATCCCAGCACTTGGGAGGCTGAGGCAGGAGGATCGCGAGTTCAAAGCCAGCCTCAGCAATGGCGAGGCACTTAGCAACTCAGTGAGACCCTGTCTGTAAATACAAAAAAGGGCTGGGGATGTGGCCCAGTGGTCAAGTGCTCTTGAGTTCAATCCCCGGTACAAAAAAAAAAAAAAAAAAAAAAAAAAAAAAAAAAAAAAAAAATTAAAAACTCTGGTGCATCAAAGAAACTATCAAGAAAGCGAAAAGACAACCCAAAGTATGAGAGAAAATATTTGTAAATCATATATTTGATAGGAATTTAGTAAGCAGAATAGCAGAATATATATAAGAAGTCAAATAACATCACAAAAACCCCAAACAACCCAATTTAAACATGGGATATTTCTCTAAAGTAAATACACAAATGATCAATAAGCACGCCAAAGGATGCTCAGCTTCATTAGTCCTGAGAAATGCCAATCAAAACCACAATGAGATGAATGGCTAATACCACAGAAACAGAAAAGAAGGTGGGTGAGACTGTGGAGAAATCAGAACCTCTGTGCATCGTCAGTGGGAGTGTAACATGATGCAGCTGCTGTGGAGGACAATCTGGCAGATCCTCAACTTTAAACACAGAGTCACCATGTGACCCAGCACTGTCACTCCCAGGTGTATACCAGAAACCTGACTGCAGGGAGTCCAACAGACATTGTGAATATCCAAAAGGTGGAAACAACTCAGGAGGAACAGATAAATAAGTTGGTGTATAGATGTGATGGAATATTATTGCCATAAAAGGAATAAGTCTATGTTATGGATGAACCTTGAAAGCACTATGCTATGTGAACTCAGCTGGTGCTGTGATAAGTCACAACAAAGGAGCTTTCTTACATATGGAGCAGGTCTGACTAGTGCCGACTAGTGCTGAACATTTGGACAGTGAAAGGGGTCCATACAGGACCTCCTGAGCTGGCTGGCTCAAGTGTTGCTAGAACATCTCCTCTCAACAGTATCTGATGCAGAAAGATGGCACACTCAGGAATGAAGGGAACCTTTCCAGGAGGCAGCACCCAGGTCCCAGGATGCCTGGGGGGTGGGAGCTATGTCATTAGAGCCCACACTCAACGGAGTCCAGAGGTGCTCATAGGGAAAATCACATCTAGAATAGTAAATATGCCACATGAGGAAAAAAGGGCACTTTGAGAAGGCCTGTTGATCTGTGCTGCCACTACTGTAATTTTCTAAACTTCAAGAAGGCAGTACGGTTTTAAGACCACCCTCTGGAACTGAGGCTGTGCAGAGATAGATGCCCCCAGATATTAGGAATATGGGCATTAATTAGCTTCTTTTAAAAAATTTTTTTTAGTTGTTGATGGATCTTTATTTTTTTCATTTATATGTGGTGCTAATAATAAAACTCAGTGCCTCACATATGCAAGGCTAACACTCTGCCACTGAGCCACAACCCCAGCCCATGAATTAGTTTCTTAAAGAGAGTTTTCTTCTGGGTTTAGAGATACTTAAAAACTTGCATAGAGTTCCTGAGTCACAGTGAAACTGAACCAAGATTTTTCTCACCCACCCACCATCCTTCAGATATATTGTTTCCATCCTGGTCTCTACCTGTGGGACATTTTACCTGTGATACTTCTAGGGGAAATGGGGCTAGCTTGTGTTCTAAACCTCATGGAAGTCAGTGCTATGGTAATCTTTGATGTCCTATTAATTACTTTTTTTGTATATTTTTTTTGGTTGTCAATGGACCACTATTTTATTTACTCATTTATGTATGGTGCCGAGGATGGAACCCAGTGCCTCACATGTGCTAGGCAAGTGCTCTACCACTGAGCCACAACCCTAGCCCTATTTATGACTCTTACTGGTACTGCTTTAAGTGAGGATGGAGTTGAATATGGGGGCTGGCAGGCCCCATTGGATCTCACACCAGGTTACATTCCCCCAAAGGTCTATTGGTTATTAAGCTAACAATCTACTCCCCACCTGCCTTCTAATCATGTTCTCTCTTGTCAGTTCTAGACTCCAGTCGGGTTAAAGGGACTGTTATTTATTGGACAACTTTCCTAAACTACAATCCACCTCACTTCTGTTGTGTGGGACATTGTTAAGGAGGTCAGAGCAACCGTAAAAATACTAAAGTAGAGCTGCAGCGTGTGAGTATGGAGTGGGGAAGAGAGGGAACACGAATTCATGAAGATGACCTAAAAACAGCAAAGCCCCTACCGAACTATTCACAGCTACCTGAGTCCAAGGTAGAAAATGAGGTAGGCTGGGAGCTCCTGGGAGGTAAGACTAACACAGACATCTAAGCAGGGACAACTCTACTTCATCCTGAGAAGGCACAATGGGCATGTGCCCTCACTAGTCCCAAACAGATGAGAAGTGGGACGTCTCATGGAGACACGTGGCCAGCACTGCTTCACTTCTCTAGGCAGAGAATTCCACAGTGGATCAGGTAGGTACTGAAATCAATAGAGCAAATCGATTGTGATTGCTACCCATACTTCTCAGCCTCAGTGAGTTGCTCCAAGAAAGCATCTTTACCACCTTTAACCAATCTGTCACTTTCTTCTTTCCAGTCCCACTGCCTCAGGCCAATAATCCCTCAGCCCACACACTACATAGAGAAATTCCCCAGTTTTCACCTCCTCATCCTGGACCATGTCAGTAGTCTCTAGGGTAACCTGCTCTAAACCTTCTGTCAGGACTCATGGAAACACCCAAATTCCTCTGTCCTTTTGACTCACCCCCCCACTCCCTCAACACACGCATATGTTGATGTGATTTCCTTGTTCCCCCATGCACACCTGGGTTCCAGCCAAGACTGCTCCCTCACCAGCCCACAGAAGCCATGGTCCTCTGCCTCTGGAGGACTTTTCTAACAACCCAGATCCATTCTGGGCGTGGTCTTCCTTCCCTAATCTCCCAACATACTTGGACTTGCCCACCGCACTGTCCCCCAGGCAGATGATCTTCACGTTGTCATCAGCATCATATTTCTCTTGGTCCAGCTCATATGGTTTGGTTCTTTCCCCTGCCATTGGCTCTCAGTTGTAGAGGCCCAGCTAGGTGGTCTTATCACTGTCTGGGAAGGTCAAAAAGAGGTTGCTATTAGAGATAAGAAGTCCCCTCAACCAAATCTATTTCTTCTTGCTGGATGGGAGAAAGGAGCCCAAGGACTCGCATCTTTCTCCCTTTGCCACTGATGTAACTGCCATATGCTAGGCTTCAGGGTTGTAACCTTTGTCCCATAAAATTCTATGTCATCTCCCTACTGCAATTATGGTCAGGCCACACTTCCCACCTGCCATAATAAAACTTTACAAGTTCAACATATGGGTTTTCTTACTTGTCAACCAGTGACAAAAATAGTACCCATGCTACGTGATAAGTATGAGGCATTGCCTGGCAAAACCATTCTGAGTTCTCATCACCAAATAACATATACTACATAGCCAAAGATGCCTAACCCTCATTCCTGACTATCTGCCCTCACACCTCTCACCTCCCCTTAATCTTCCATCCTGCTGCATTCAGCAGCTGCCTCTCTGTCCTCAACATGGATATTCTTCAAACCCTATTCTACAGGAGATATTTTTTAAACCTCTAGTAGTTTCAAGCATCTCCTAAATGCTGATGATACTAAACAATAACTACATGGAGAATGCTTCCCTTAGTGCCAGATTCAGACATATAATTGACCACCAGACCTGTAAATAGGAGATGAAGGCCTGCAGGCAAGTTACACGTTAACACAAGTAATACAGTCCTGTTGCTCTTCACATTCCCATCTATACAAGACACCGCCACCATCCAGTGCCAACACCTATGTATAACATCATCTCTAGCCTGTTCTACTCCCATCACACCCAAATATGGCACTGCAAACATTCCTAAGATCCTGAGCTAGCTAGGCACACAGAAATGATACTCTGATGATGACCTAACGGCACTTTGCACTTACTTAGCATTCACCCTGGGCAGACCTGGCACTGGGTTCAGAGGTGTGCACACGGGTTGACTGTAATGCCTCTGCACAAGCAGGAACTGAGCCTTGCTTACTGCGGTAATTTCAGACGTTAGCGCAGTGCCTGGGAAGTGGCAGATGCTTGGTGAGCATGGTGAGGGCTCTGCTCCCTCCACTTCTACTCTGTGGGCACAGCGACCTACATGAAAGCTAAACCTAACCTAACGCTGTGTGCTCGAAGATCTTCAATGGCTGATGCTGTCCTCGAGATGTAGGGGACAAGCTCTCTTGCGTTCGACAAACACTTCTGGGCACCCACCCCTGGGCCGCGAGAACCCTTCCCAGGCCCTCCCTCTGCCCAGGGCCCTCGAACGGCCTCCGAGGGGCGGGTCCTACAGGCCAAGGCACCCCCGGGAAGCCTCATCCTCACGTGAGATCCAGGGAGACGGCTGGAGATACCAGGAACGCCACAGCCCTCTGGACCCGTAGCCCCTCCGGCCCACCAGCCGCCTAGCTCACGCTGCACCGCCCCCTGCTTCCGCTGGGCAGCGTCCCTGCAGCTGCTATGCAACCGCACCAGGACCCCGAAGAGGGCTGCCCGGCCGAGCGCCCGAAGGACCCCGCCAGGGCGCGGGGTGGCTGGCGTAGTGCCTAGCGGCTGGCTGGACTCCTGCGCACCCTGGCTCTGCTGCTGTGGGTCAGGGGTAGGGTCTGGGGGTGTGGGGTGTGGGGTGTGCGGGTGGGGGTGGAGGGCTTGGGCCGGGACAGGGCTGGGTATAGGCCCCCAGGAGTAGAGGGAGGGCCATTAGCTTTTGGAGGCATATGACCAGGAGGTTGCTACAGGTTGTAATTCTTTGATGGGTAAATTTGAGCAAATTTCTCGACTTTCTGTCATCGACACAGCCGGTCATTTAGCACATACTAAAGGAGTAAATCAAATAGGGCTAATAAAGAGAGGGTTTGAAAGAATTTTTATGTTGAGTATATTGATTATATTGATTTATATTGATTAATATAGCAAAGTAGTTACCCATAAGCAGAAAAGCCAGGAAAGGTGGCTCTGCCCCATTGGCAGAAGGGCAAGGAAGTCAAAAGATAAACACGTATAGAGCTGGGGGATCAGAAATTCGCATATTTATAGTTTACATAGCAATATTCATGATTATGTTGCAATTTCTTAGTCCACCTGCACCGTTTTACACATGATCATAAATGTGTGTGTGTCTCAAATCGTTAAGTCTTCCCCTTCGGTGTTTCTTTTAACATGGAAGTGAATTCAAATGAGACTCCTGGTTACTTTTGGTTGTGGTCAGATCTGCTTACATCAATTGATTTTTTTTTTTTTTTCTTATTTTGAACATTGAATACATTTGGCTAGGGCTTTTGACCATCCATCTTGAGCATAGAGCATTTAGTGCCTTTTGTCATCAGTTTATACTCCTGCCTCATTTTGACATTTGTAACTAAGCAAGACCCTAGATGGCCCAAAAGCCTAGTCTGCTGTGAGTGAGCAGGAATTAGGAAAGGGGCCTGTCACTGATTCACCTGGTAGGTTCCAGGTGCCCATGTGATAAGCTCTTGTGCCAGACACTTCCTAGGGACTATGTGCTACTATGCCCTAGAGTGAGAAAGCTGTGATATTGCAAAGGAGGCTCCGAGAAGGCTGGAGAAGCAGGGAGAAGGTGTGTTAAATACATGTAGGAAACCACAGTCATGAGCCAGGCAAACACAAGTTCTTTTATTTCAACGTAATTTCTAATATCTATAACACTCAAGTCACGTATCACACTTTACACAATTATGTATATATAATTGAGCAAAGGCAAAGAACAGATATGAATGCAGAGTCACTGTAGATAGTCAGGTAGAACTTGTCCAGGGTGCAGAGCCAGGTTCAGAATAGACAGCAGTTTCAGAGTGTCAGTTGAGATATCAGCTTGGAGTGGTCCATGCATCGTCATCATAGACAGGAGAAGCTGTACTCTGCTGAAGCCTGGGGATGGAGATTCAGAAGTTTATTGCTGTGGCAATTTTCCTGGGCAAGGCTAGTGATGATAATTGAGCAGGTGATGGGATCAGGGTGCCACAATGTCCAGTCTCAGGGCGTGCCTCCTTTTATGGGTCTCAAGTGAGGGGTTGCTTTAGTCCATGGCTTGGCATGGTTGATGAGCTCCTGAGCCTGGATTTCCAATATGAGTTTGATATGCCGGGGCATCCATGTGCTTCAAATGAATTCAATAAGTTCACAGGTGGTCATTCTTATTAGTATGATTAACTTATTTATTACTTAGTGCCTTATGGTTGTGCCTGGCAGATGGTGGTGGTTCACTTGTACAAACAAGGCACGGAGTCATTCCACCTCAGCACTTGAACTCAAAATTGGAGCTTTACAGGAGTCGGAGAAAGTGGCTCTGAACGCCCCCTGCTGGCCGCCTGGGCAGCGCAGGATGCTCAGTACTCTCTGCTCAGCGGTGCTTCTGCGCCCCTCGTGGCCTTTACAGTGAAGCTCTTAAATTTGTTCGGATTATTCCATGCCATGATTTTGGAACTCAAACAGAAATAGAGCCCACCATCCCACGCCTTAATCGGAATGGATGGAGATACAAGAGGCAAAGTACATGGTTGATAGGCAAAAGTCCATTGATCTCATAAATATCGGCAATCTTGTACAGGAACCATGGATTCGAAAGCTAGAATAAGAAAATGTTAAAAGCATTACCACTTAAAAATAGCACCACCCAAAACCGAAATTTTTTTTTTTTTTTTTTTTTTTTGGTACTGGGGATTGAACTCAGGGGCACTCGATCACTGGGCCACATCCCCAGCACTTTTTTGTATTTTATTAGAGACAGGGTCTCACTGAGTTGCTAAGTGCCTCGCCATTGCTGAGGCTGGCTTTGAACTCGCGATCCTCCTGCCTCAGCCTCCCAAGTGCTGGGATTACAGGCGTGAGCCACCATGCCCGGCTCAAAACCGAAATTCATAATGAGCCTTAAAGTACTATTGTGCTTCCAGAAAATCTTGAAACACAATAGAAAGAAATCAAATAAAACATAAATGCAGATTCTCTCAAACTTGATCTGCAGATTCAGTACAATCAGAGTCAAATTCCCAGCAAACTGTTTCTGAACCTAAAATAGTAGCACTGACTGCAAAAAGACAAACTTGAAGAACTCATAGATCTGGATCCCAGAACCTGTCAAAAAGCTAAATCAGTGAAGAAAATGCGATGCTGGTGAAAGAATAGACAAATGGAGCTGCACAGAGAGCACAAAACACACCCATTACATATGGGTAGTTGATTTTGTCAAAGGGATAAAGGCCTTTGCTGGAGAAAGGAACATCTGTTCCACAGATGGTGATGGAACACCTGGAAACCATATGGGAAAAGTGGACAATGGCAAACTTCATAAATTATACAGAGATCCATTCAAAATACTCCATAGACTCACATTTAAAATGTGAAACCATAAAAATTCTAGAAGAAATATGACCAATTGTTGCATGATGAATTTTTAAATGCAGCCCCATAATGGGGAGATGCCATGACCTGGGAACAAGTAGGGGTTGTGTCTACAGTGAAGACCAGAGCTTCCTTATCCTTATTACCCACCTGGGGAGATGAACATGACATTAAGATGCCTGGGGGATATGTCTATGCTGAGGTAGCACTAACCTTAACACTTAGGACCTACCCTGGCAGATGTTGCAGCCTGGGGGTGTCTGGGGGCTGCATCTAAGGTGAGGACTACCTTCTCCTGAGAACCTGCCCAAGGAGATGACGCAGCTGGGGACAGCTGGGGCCATGTTTACTGCGAGGACCAGAGCTTCCTTCTAGGGATCCACCCAGGAAGACACTATAGCTTGGCACACTTGGGGACATGCCCAGAGCTTCCTTCTTCTTGGCACCTACTCATGGATATGCCCACTGTGGCTTGAGGATGACTGGGGTCCTTGGGAAAAAAAGTAAGGAAAAAATTTTATTTCTACTGCCTCATGGGCTGAGGAAGAAGCTCTGCTCTATGACTTCCTTTCTCAGATAGTGTTTTAGCAGGACTTATGTTACAAATATATCCCTTATAAAGTCTTTTCTACTCATCATCATAGCATTTCAAAGTACTTTGCATGGATTGGGTGTGTTTCTGCAGAGATGTCTCAGGACACAAAAAGGAGAAACAGAGACGCATCTTCACGATGGTGCAGGGAAGGCATACAGGCCCCAGCACCTGGAGTGTCAATGGGCACTGATGAGAAGGGCTAATACATCTCATTGCTTGCATTTATTTCTGTTGTTTTGAATATTTATTTATTTGTTTTAGTTGTACACAATGCCTTTATTTTTACGTGGTGCTGAGGATCGAACCCCGGCTGCACACGTGCTAGGTGAGCGCTCTACTGCTGAGCCACTACCCCAGCCCTTATTTCTGTTTTTATGTTTCACTTTTTGCACAGTGATGAAGTACTTGAAAAATATTGAAAAGTTGATTTATCAATGTGATGATAATAATATTCTCACAGTGTGAAAGTACTTGAAAACATTGAAATGTTGATGTATCAATGTGATGATAATATTGTGGCTATTTTAAACCAATATTTTCATTATGCAACTAAAATTTTTATACAGAACAACCAGGCAGGGTGGTGTACACCTCTAATCCCAGTGACTCAGGAAACTAATGCAGGAGTGTCTCAAGTTCAAATCCAGCCTCAGCAACTTAGTGAGGCACTAAGCAACTTAGTGAGACCCTGTCTCAAAATAAAAAGTAAAAAGGGCTGAGGATGTGTCTCCATGGTAAAGCACTCCTAGTTCAATCCCTAGTACCAAAAAATATTTTTAATAGAAAAACAACAGACAATGGGGAGCTAGCTGGGTGAATCTGCACACAGTGGGGTGGGCTATCTTGCAAGACCCAGGGGCTACTGTGGTGATGGCTGTGTGGCTAGTTGCCAGGCTGCACTACTAGGAATCCTTGGGGGTACCAGGGTGAGCATGTGGCTTGCGGCTCCACAGCTGTGTGGGCAGAGCAGTGAGTTACATATCCAAAGTCCTCAGCAGCCCACACCCTCAGGAGCTTCTGCTGTGAGGGCTTCATGGGAGAATTCAAGACTATACTGCCAATAATTCCTGGAGGTGTCTGTTGCCGCCTGAAGCGTTTGGAGCAACGGAGCCGCGGGAAGAACCTCAGAAGCAAACTGGAGACAAACAGCTTTTTATTCTGATAACTTTTCTCTCTGGTTCTAACAACAACTAACACACGCCAAACACACCACTAAAATGGCGCTGACCCGATCAGCAATTTCGGCCAAGTCAACAAATCCCGTGAGACTACGGGTGGCAACAATGGCCAAATCTCCACGGCTCATAGTCAACTGCAATTCAAGTCAATCCCAAACAGGGCTCCTGCAGGTGTCTGAGCAATTATGCAGTTACAGCTCCCACAGTCCTTTGTGGAAAGTGTTCAGCAGGCAGTCACTGAACTACAGTATCCAGAATCCTTGGGATACCAGATCAAGCACACATTCTGAACCTTCTAGGGGTCTCCACAATGACGGCTGAGCCATAGAATGCCAGCCCACACTGCCAAGAATATTCATATGGCATGCAACTCCCAGGAACCTCTGGGGTGAGGGCTGCATGGGCAGAATGATAGCTTACACTAACCATAATCATTGTGGGCCTGCAGCTGTCATAGGCCTTTGTGATGAGGGCTGCAAGGGCAGAGTATTGGATCTCACAGCCCAGAATTCCTGAGCTTGCCCATGTAAGCCATAACCTGTAGGTCTCACGGCCCTCTGTGGTGAGGGCTGTGCAGGCAGAACACTGCACAACACTGTTCAGAATCCCTGGAGATGCCTGTACCTCTGAATCTCCTGTGGTGAGTTCTATGTGGGTGGAGCACCAGACTAGAATACTCAGACTCTTCAAGGTACTAATCCTGCAGCTTGGTGGAACTCCTGGCATAGGTGTAGGGGGGCAAAATGCTGGACTACATTCCCCACAATCCTCAGGGGTGCTGGTTATCAGGATCCCACCCTAGCAGTGAGCGGGCAAATCATGGAACTAAATTACAGTCCTAAAGGGGTGCAAGTACCTAGGATCCCCCATAAAGAGCCAGCCAAACACTGAACTACATAACATGCAGGAGCCCTGTTTGGGGAGATGGCTTGAATTGCGGTTGACTATGAGCCGTGGAGATTTGGGCATTGTCGCCTTCCATAGTCTCACAGGACTTGTCCCAGGATCTCGAGTGACTTGGCCGAAATTGCTGATCGGGTCAGCGCCATTTTGGTGGTGTGTGTGGCGTGTGTTAGTCGTTGTTAAAACCAGAGAGAAAAGTTATCAAAATAAAAAGCTGTTTGTCTCCAGTTTGCCTCTGAACTTCTTCCCGCGGCTCCGTTGCTCCAAGCACTTCAGGCGGCAACAATAACACACAACCCTCATGATATGAGGGCCAGGGTTAGGATAATGGTAACCATGAGGGCTAGAGTTTTGTCATTGTCTGCTGCTGGGAGCTTTCTGCACTCAGGAATGTGGGTAATGTAGTTCCATGCTTGGCCAACAAACATGGTCTGGGAATCTGAAGCTGAAGGCCACGTGCTTGCCCTAGTACCATGTGAATTCTCAGTAATGTTAGGTTTAGGGCCAGAATTAGTGGTTTGCTGGCTGTCCATGGGGGCATCTGTGAGCTTCTTCTATGAAAGTTTGCGATTAATGTAGCCCTGGGTTTTGCCTGCTCACTGCAGGGGATCCTGGGAGCTTCCTGTTTCCAAGGATTGTGGGTAATAAAGATCCTATTTGTCCACTCCCCATGGATATCCTGGGAGCTTCCTCTGCCACCTTAGGGTTATGGGTGATGTAGTCCTTCCTGGGTTTAACAGCTGGTTGTGGGGGGATCCTGGAAGCTTCCAACCTTTGGGAGTGTAGGTAATGTAGTTTCACATTTGGCCTGTTCACCACAAGATACACTGGATGCTTCCCTCCCATAGTATTGTGGGTAACATAGTTCCAGGAATGTTGCACACCAAGGGGAAACTGGGAAGTTCCACTACCAGTAGGATTGTAGGTAATGTATATGGGGTTTTGACCACTGACTGTGAGGAATCTTGGGAGCTTTCTTGCCTGAGAATTGGAGATAATGTAGTCCTGGGTTATGCTTGTTCACTGCAGGAAAGCCTGGGGGCTTCTTCCCCTCAGAATTGAGGATAATGCAGGATCATGGTTTGCCCACTCACTATGGGAGAATCCTGGTAGTTTCTTCTCCCTTAGGATTGTGGGTAATAAAGGTCCACAATTTGAATGCTTACTGTGGGATATCCTGGAGGCTTCCTTCCCTTAGATGGGAGGGTAACAGTTTATGGATTGACGGTTCACCAGAGGGTATTCCTGGGAACATCTTTTTTTCCCCCCTTAGTGGATTATTGTTATGGATAGAAAAAGGGTAAGAGAATAGGTATAGAGATAGGGTTACAGGATAGGGTTAGGGGTGGGGTGAATGCAAGGTTAAGAGTTAGGGTTACGGGCTGGGATTGTGGCTCAGTGGTAGAGCGCTCACCTAGCACATGCACAGCCTGGGTTCGATCCTCACCACCACGTAAGAATAAAGGCATTGTGTACAACTAAAACAAATAAATAAATTTTTTAAAAAAGAGTTAGGGTTAGGAGTTCGGGGTTAGAGTTAGGGATTAGGGTTAGGGCTAGGGTTAGGGCTAGAGCCATGTTAGGGATGGGATTATATTTCAAAGGATTATATTTCAAAGTTATGGCCCTCAAGTTCTGAGATAAGCCCTGCTAGGTTGAAAGAGAGTCATATTTTCAATTTAAGCCGTTTCTAGTAAATGTTTGGAGAAAGGGAAAACTGGGGTCTTTTCATCAGGTGTTGGTTAGTCAGTACACTGTAGCTTTCCTGGTGGCCCTGAGATTAGCTCAGGCATTCTTTTTAATGGAGGTGGTGGAGGTGGGGGTTTTGCACATAGGCACATACTATCCCTTATCTCTGGGATTTGTTTCCAGCAGGGTGTGTGGACTTTGGGGAGTAACCATCTATCTACCTGCCTCAGGAGGACAGGGCCCATGCATTCCCCTACCAGGATGGCTTCGCCAGACTCAAGAGGGCAGCTGCTCTGGGAAGTGACAGCTGTCAGCCTTCCCAGGAAACCTGCAGCATTCCTGGCCATCCCTGTCTTGGGCTGTGGCCTTCTCTGCAGTAAGCAGGGCCTTGAATCCCATCAAGGAGATGCCTGTAAGGGAGGCAAAGTTAAAGGTATGGGCCACATGAGGGCATTTTGCTTTCTCCTGTGCTGAACAGGGAGTGTTCTAGTCCTGAAAGTCAGAATCCTGACTCAGCCAGCTGCATCAGGCCCATTTTGGGAAATGGACTAAAGTCCCGGTAGCTGACCCATGGCTGGGACCTCCTGAGAAGGGGTGCCTATTGAAATTATCAGAGGCCCTTGATGGAGGTAAGATGTCCCTCCTTAGTCCCTATACTCAACTCCTGTGGGGAGAGATATCCACCCTCAGCATTCTGACAACCAGCCCCTCTCTTCCTCTCTCCCCTTTCTGGCTTTGTTCAGGCTTCCTGAGAAGAGGGATGTGCTCCCCAGTCTGTTCTACCCTCATTCCCTTAAAGGGTCAGCCTGGGCCCATGGACACAGGTGAGATACCTTCTTGAGGGACCCTCCCTGCAGAGATTAACGGGGACATCTCAGCTATTCCAAACTGTGGATGGCTGAGGGGGGGCTGGAGGAGATATTAGGGTGGTTTGTCCAGTTCTGGGATTTCTGGACCCCAGGACTTTGGGAACACGAAAAGTAGAGGTCAAACATTCAAACCATAACACTATCCTTTCAGATCATGGCATGGGATGGTGGGCTCTGTTTCAACTTAAATGTGCAAATTTATGTTGTAGAATAACCAAAACAGTGAATTTCAGAGGCTGTGCCTCAGGACTAGGCAGTGGCTCGGCCTCTCTCTGCAATACCAAACAAAGTAACAGAATCCTGCTCTGAATGTAGTTGCTGCCTGTGGAAAGAAATCAGCAAACGTTGTGTTGGGGGAATTAAGGTGTAGTAGAAGGTCTTCCACACTAATCAGAGGTGGGTCCTAGGTCCAGGTTCTCCCCAGCAGGTGTGGCCCTGTGGGGCTCCTGCAGTTGCCTCCAGGTCTGGCTGTTCTTCCCCAGGAGGTTCTTATGGGCAAGGATGCAAACCTGGGTCTTTGTCCCTGCATTCTCCTGAGTTTATCATCTGTATCTACAGGTGTTTCCATACAGAATCCACTTTGCCCTACTGTGGGGCACAGTGATCGGGGAAGCTAGCTCAGGTGTGGACTAGAGCAGAGGCCTAGGGGAGCTCAGAGACCCCAGGGCCTCCATGGCATGAATGTGCTGCAGATCTAGTATTCACTTACCTAGCATTCACATTCTGATTCAAAGACCCTGGCTCCTTTAATATAAGTAACGCAACAAACACCTAGGATGATTCCGAATGTGGGGTGATCTTGTCAGGGAGACAGGGCCCATCCTGATGTGTACAAAGGAGGACTGCAATAACCTGTTACCTAGTGCCCCTTGAGGCAGAGGCCATCTCAACACTATCCTTCAGCCAGGACCCTAAAGCAGCTTCCAGCCCCATCTGCCATCCTAGGCCCCATGTCTGCCATGGAGCTGAGCCATTACTGTCCTCCAGCAAGGTGAGGCCTTCCTATGAGTACCACATGTTTCCCTCTTCCTTCCGGATCCAGAGCTTGTGGCTGAGGAGGGCTCAGCTGGTGGTGTTGTCATGGATAGATGAGGTTAGCAAGGGTCAAAGACAACTCACTGCTGGATATTAGTGGACTGAGAGCTGGGATGGGGTTGTTGTAGGGCAGTGTCCCATCCAGTGTCCAGAGTATGGCTTGCACAGGACCAGGAGGTGCCAGGGGAAGGACAGGCCTTGGCATCTGGCAGAGGTGCCTCTGCATGTAATGCTGTGTTGGTATTCTGGGTGTAGTGGCCTGAAAGCCAGGCTTCCTATGGTGCCTTCTGAGGAGGCAGGCTACTTAAAATTTCAGGGGCACCTGGACAGAAATGTACCTGGGGAGCCAGCCATGCCAGCACCCCATGAGGAGCAAGTGCAGATTGTCAGTTTTCAACACAAGTTATAGAGCTTCATTTTGAATAAAAACCAGAGGTCTCCAGAATTTTCTTAAGGTTTCTGCTGAGATGAAACCAGTGCCATGCTTTAGTAGTGTGGTTGGTAGCTCCCTATGTTATAGGTAGTATTTGAGAAATGTCCAGGACTTGACAGTGGGTCTTTTCAGCTTAGCAGCCACAGATCAGAATTGAGCTCCCTGTGACTTCTGTGCAGTGAAGTCTTCCTTAGAGGGGGGAATGTTCCATGGCAGGCCACCTTCCCACCACCTGTGCACAAGGTCACTCTCCTGCACCCCATTAGCCTTCTGAGTGAGGTCTGGGCTGCATTCTGACATGCTTGTGTCCATGGGACATCTCCCTTGAGTACTGAGAGGGAAACCTGTCTGGGTAAGGCCCAGGGAGGGTAGACAAGGGTGGATTTCCCATTAAATTGTAATTCATTTTGTTTGAGAAGAGGGTTGTGGCCCCCAGCCTGTTCTAGCCTCACTCCCTTAAAGGTTCAGCTGGACCCAGTGGACACAAGTGAGACACCATGACCAGGTGGAGCATCCTCTTATGTGCCTTCCTGAGGCAACTTCCCTGCTGAGATTATAAGGGACATCTCAGCTGTTCCAAATTGTGATGGCTAGGGGCATCTGGAAGAAGTATGATAGGTGGTTTGTCTAGCCCTGGACTTTCTGGACTCTGGGGCTTTGGGGATTGAGTTTCTAACACATGAAATGTAGAATGCAAACATTCAAACCATAGCACCATCTTTTCAGATCACGGCATGGGATAGTGGGCTCCATTTCAGCTTAAATGTGCAAACTTATGTTGAGGAATAAACAGAACACTGAATCTCAGAGGTTTTACGTCAGAGCTAGGCAGTTGCTCTCTCTGCAACACCAAACAAACTAATTAAAAGAATCCAAGCTCAGAATACAGTTGAATTGCAACCTGTGGAAAGAGATGAAATTAAAAGTTGGGATTGGGGAATGAAGCTGTAGCATAAAATGCTCCAAGATATTCAGAGGTAGGTCACAAGGGCCCTAATGACAGACACCTCCAGGCTTTCCCTGGCTAGTGTGGTCCTGTGGAGCTCCTGGAGTTGTCTCCTGTCTGTTTGTCCTTCCCCAGAAGGCTTCTATGGGCAGAGATGCAGACTTGGGTTGTTGTGCCTGCATTTTCCTGAGATTAAAGACTATATCTACAACTTAAAAAAAATCTCTTTCCATAGGCATCAGCTGCATCCTGAGCGTGTTTATCAACTGCATCTACAGGTCTTTCCATACAAAACCCACTTTGCCCCAGTGTGAGGCACAAGGGTAAGGGCAGGCCAGGTGGATCAGGGCAGAGGCCTGGGGAAGCTCAGAGGCCCCAGCGCCTCCATGGCATGAAAGCACTGCGATTCTGTAATTCATTTACCTGTTGAGGCACATCCTGATTCCTTAATTTATTTGGTCATTCTGAATAATAACTGTATGCTGTATTTATATATGTTTTCAAGACATATTTTCTAAGAAGTTGAACTGTTATGCATTCCACCAGCAATGAATGAGAGTTCTGGTTCTACATCTTCCAATCAATACTGCATTGAAGAAGGTTGTAGCCATTTAATACACATGTAGTGCCCTCACAGCAGTGTGGGTCATTTCCCCTCATGCCAGGTGATGCTGAGCAGCATTTCTATGCTTCTTTGCCATTTTCATGTCTTCTTTGATGAGTTGTCTGCTCAGATCTTCGCCCATTTTTAATTAAATGCTTTGTTTTTTTATCATATTTAGGATACAAGTGCACCTTAGATATGTATTTTCCAAATATTTCCACCAGTCTGTGGCTTATGTTTTTGTTCCCTTAATATGAATTTTTCAGAGTAGATGTTTTCATTTAAATTTTTTTTTGGTACTGAGCATTGAGCCCAGGGGTGTTCTGCCACTGAGCTACATTCCCAGCCCTTCTTAATTTTTTTTTTTTACTTTGAGACAGGGTCTTCCTACGTTGCCTCAGGCCCCCTAATAGCTGGGACTACAGGCATTCACCACCATGCCCAGTGACAATTTCAATTTTAATTAAATACATATCATCAATTCTTTCTTTCACATATTTGTTTTGGAGCTGTATTTCAAAAAGTCAATATGAAACATGGTCATAAGTAATTTCTACTACAATTTTTATAGTTTCACATTTTCAGTATAAATCATGGACTATTTAGAGTGAGTTTTGTGAAACTTATAAAGGTTTTCCCTGTTCATTTCTCTCATAAAGTTTCCAAACACTCCATCACAATCTGTGCAGCAGATGCTCCTTTCTTCTTGAAGGTCTTTTTCCTTTGACAAAATAAGCTGCCTGTAGGTAGTGGGATTCTCCAATCATCTCCATTTGTCTACCAGTGTATTCCTTCACAGCATCATATTTTCTTCACTACTTCAGCTTTCTGACAGGTGTTGTGATACAGATGTGTGAGTTCTTGGTCCTTCTGTAGTCTGTGTCATCTATTCTAGGTTCAGAAATAGTGTTCTGGAAATTTGAGTGTGATTGCACTAAATCTGCAGATCAAGTGTGAGAACATTTCTGTAGAGACCTGAACAAGGAATATACTCTATTTGTTTATATTTGTTTGCTTTCGTTCAATTTTTCAAGGTTTTCTGAAAGTGCAGTTGTAATTTAAAACTTATTTTTTAAGTTTTCAATTTTGGGGTCGCCATTGTAAATGGATTTGCTTAATTTTTTTTTCTTATTCTAGTTTTCAAATTCTAATTTTTCCTATACAGTTTTGCGGACATATAAGAAATCAATTGACTTTTGCCTATTGACTGTGTATTTTGCTTTTTGCTATCCTTATCCTTTAGGATCAAACATGGAATGGTGGATTCTATTGCTGTTTGGTTTCCAAAATTATGGCCTAGAAAAATCAGAACCCTGAATTTCAGAGCTTCACCAGCACTGCCACAAGGGGGCGCAGGGCCACTGCTGAACAGTGAGCACTGAGCATCCTCAACCGCCCATAGTGGCCAGCAGGGGGTGCTCAGAGTGACTTTTTCTCATCCCCTTGAAGCATCTGTCTGCCAGGGATGGGTGTCCTGTGCCCACAGCAAACTTCCTTCTCAGGACTCACCTGGGGAAATTCTATGGCTGGGGATACCTGGGGTCTATGTCCACAATGAGGTAACCCTAAACTTCAAGACCTTCCCTAACCTTCACCCTTGTGGTCCACCAGGGGAGACCATGCCTGTGTACACCTTGGGGCTGAGTGTGGTGACAAAAGTTTCCTTTACCTTGGGACCCACACAGGGAGATGCTGTGGCCAGGGACCCCTGGGGGCCTTGTCCACAGTGAGGTAACTCTAACCCTAAACTTGGAACCCACCCAGGAAGGGACCATGGTTGCAGGCACCTTGGAGCCATGACTGTTGTGGCAGAGCCTCTTGGTACCCTCACAGGGCGATGCCTTGGCTGGGGACACCTGGGGACAATGTGTACCATGAGATTTCTTCCCCTTGGCATCTACATGTGGATGCTACTGTGGTTTTGGGATAAGTGAAGTCTATCTTAGGAAAAGGTGAGGAAGAATGAGGAAAAGCCTCTTGTCCACTATCCCATGTGGAAAAGCCTTGTGTCCACTATCCCTTGTGCTGAGGAAGAGGCTCTGCTGTATTTTTACTTTTGTAGTTAATTTTTTAGTGGGACTTAATTTTATAAAAGTACCCCTTGTGAGGCTTTGGCTGTTCATTGTAATAGTTTCCTAAAGTACATTTTATGGTGAGAAATTCCAGGACACAGAAAGGAGAAACTGAGACACAAACTCAGGATAGTGCAGGGAAGGCCTGGGGTTCCCAGCATGTGGAGACTCGCTAGTGCCTGAGGGCTAGGGCTAATGGTGCCTCATTGTTTATGTTTATTTTTATGATACACTTTTTCCAGTGTTAAAGTACTTGAAAAATATTGAAAAGTTGATGTATCAATGTGATAATAATATTGTGGCTGTATTGAAGACATCTTCCCACAAGGTGACTATGAGTTTTGCAGACAATACCAAGGCTTTCTGGGTAAGTCTGCACACAGTGGAGTGGCCTGCCTGATAGTTCCCAGAAGCCACTGTGGTGATGACTGTGCCTGACTACACTGCCCAGAATTCCTGGGATGCCTGGGCAAACATATGGCTACAGCTCCCACAGTCCTTTGTGGAGAGGGATGGACAGTCAATCACTGAGCTACACTACCCATATTCCTTGGGATACCAGGTCAAGCACATGGCCCAGAGCTTCCAAAGGCCTCCATGGTGGGGGCTGAGCAGCAGAATTCCAGACTGCAGGGGCACAATCCTCAGTGTTCTCTGAGTAGCCATGTGACATGCAGCTCCCAGCCTCTGGGGTGAGGGATGCATGCACAGAACAATTAAATACACTAACCATGAACCTTGGGTGCCTGCAGCTCCAGGAGGTCTCTGCAATGAGAAATGGACTTCACTGCCTAGAGTTCCTGAGCTTGCCTATGTGAATGTGCAGCCTGAAGCTCACATGGCTTTCCACGATGAGGGCTGTATAGGGAGAATACTGCAATACACTGCTCAGAATACTAGGGGAAAATGTGCAGAGTGCACCTCTGATAGTCCTCTGTGGTGAGAGCTGCATGGGTAGGTCACTGGACCATAGTACTGAGAACCTTCAGGGTGCCTGTGCAAGCATGCAGCCTGCAGCTTACATAGACATCTGGCAGAGGTGTGTGTGGGAAAAACACTGGACTACACTACCCACAATTCTCAGGGGGCAGCAGAAGCTCACAAGAGCGCTCCCTGTCCCCTGAACCCCACCCCATGAGCTAGCAAAATGTGGGACTATATCACCCACAATCCTAAGTGAAAAGAAGCTCTCAGGTTCCCCACAGAAAACCAGAAAAAGATTGGACTAAATTACTCACAATTTTCAGGAATTGGGGATGGGAGGCTCATATGAATTCCTCCACCAAGAGCTGAAATGTGGGACTACATTACCCATAGCCCTTGGTGGGGGACGGAAATCATAGGACTATCCTGCCTCCTTAGAGTTGGTAGAACATGGGATTAAATTATTCACAATCCTGAGGTGGGTCCCAGATTCCCCGACAGAGAGCCAGCAAAAACACTGGACTACATTACCCTTAGCCCTAGGAGCAGCAGCTCTCAAGAGCCCTCTTTCTCCCCTCATCCCCACCCTATGAGCAGGCAAAATGCTGGACTACATTATCTCTAATCCAAGGAGGGGGAAGTGGCAGTGCACAGAATCAACCCCTCTGAGCCAGAAAATACACTGTCCTAATGGGGCAGAAGTTGCCTGGGTTCTGAACACAGAACCAGCAAAATACTGGACTACATTACCCACAATCCAAAGCGGGTGGGCCAGCCCACAGGAGCACAGCCCTCAATAAACTGACAAAATGCTAGACTACATTACCCATAGCCCTCAGGGTCAGAAGCTTGTAGAATTCCTTCCACCACGTCCTGTGAGTAGGCAAAATTATGGATTTATTGACTTACAATCCTAAGGAAGTTGAATCTCCCAGGGTCCCCCTTGAAGATCCAGCAAAATGCCAAACTACATTACAACTATCTAGATTAGAGTGACAGTTCAGGTGTGGCTGGCTCTCCTTGGGAGATCCTGGGTGCTTCATCACCCTAAGGATTATGGTTGATGTAGTCCTGGATCTTACCCATACACCTCTGCCAGGAGACCCAGGGAAGTTGAATTACACATGCTTGACTTTATACACTGAGGATTCTGAGTAATTTTAGGGGTTGGGTAGTGCAAGGTAAAAATTAGCCACAGGGCTAGGTTAGTGAGATTTACATAACCAAGGAGTACCATCAAATTTCTGCCACTAGCCGGGCGCGGTGGCGCACGCCTGTAATCCCAGCACTTTGGGAGGCTGAGGCAGGAGGATCGCGAGTTCAAAGCCAGCCTCAGTAATGGCGAGGCACTTAGCAACTCAGTGAGACCCTGTCTCTAATAAAAAATACAAAAAAGGGCTGGGGATGTGGCCCAGTGGTCTAGTGCCGCTGAGTTCAATCCCTGGTACCAAAAAAAAAAAAAAAAAAAAAAAAAAAAAAAAAAAAAAAAAAAATTCTGCCACTAAGGACCATGGGTAGTAAATCCCCGGTTTAACCACTGACCGCAGAAATCCTGGGAACTTCCTCCCCTTAGGATTATGGGTAATGTAGTCCCAACAATTCCTGCTCACAGCTTGGTATTCTGGGAGGCCCTCCCCAAAGTATTAAGGGGTTTATGGCTCAGTTGAGGAATTCTGGGTAATTCCTCCCCCACTATGGAATTATGGGTAATATAATTCCACATTTATTCAAACTGTGGCGAATTGTTGAAACTTCCTCCCCTGTTAGAATTGTGGGTAATGTAGTTCCATGATTTATCATCTTTGTGCAGAGTATCTTGGGAACTTCCTCCCTCTTTTTTTTTTTTTTAAACTTTTTAAAAAAGTTTTATTTATTTATTTACTTTAGTTGTACACAATGCAATGCATTTATGTTTACGTGGTGCTGAGGATCGAACCCGGGCCGCGCACGTGCGAGGCGAGCGCTCTGCCGCTGAGCCACAACCCCAGGCCCTTCCTCCCTCTTAACATTATGGGTAATGTAGTCCAAATTGCCTGCCCACTGCTGAGCATTCTGGGAGCCTCTCCCTAAGGCTTGTGGGTAATGTAGTCCCATGGTTTGCCCTCTCCATGCAAAGAATTCTGGGAATTTCCTCCACAATAGAATTGTGGGTCATGTAGTCCTACGTTTTACACTGTGTGGGGGGGGGGACTTGTGGGAGCTTCCTCTCCTGTCGCCTTGTGGGTAATGTAGTCCCATGATTTATCTTATCTGAACAAAGAATTCTGGGAATTTCCCCTCTTTAGGATTTTTGAATAACATAGTCTCAACATTTCCTGTTCACCACTGGGTATTCTGTGAGCCTCTTCCCATAAGAATGGTGGGTGTAGTAGTCACGAGCATACCACTCGCTTATGGCAACTCTGGGAACTCCCACCCCCACCCCCAGTAGAATAGTGGGTAATGTAGTCCAATGATTTGCCCTCTTTTTTTCAAAGGACACTGGGTACTTCCTTTCCCTTAGGATTATGGGAAATATAGTCCCAACATTTGCCCACTCATCACTTGGTATTTTGGGATCCTCCTCCCTTAAGGATGGTGGGTGAAGTAGTCATGAGCATACTACTCACTTTGGGGAATTCTGGGAACTTCCTCCTCTCATAGAGTTGTGGGTAATGTAGTCGCACAATTTATACAACTTGAGGGGAATTGTGGGAGCTTTCTCCTTGTTAGAATTGTGGGTAATGTAGTCTCATAATTTGTCTTCTCTTTGCAAAGGATCCTGGGAACTTCCTTTCCCAAGGATTATGGGTAACATAGTCCCATAATTTGCTTGCTCACTGCTGGGTATTCTGGGAGCCCCTTGGTTTTGTGAGCTATGTAATCCCAGGTTTTCCCTGCTCACTGCAGAGATCCTGGGAAATACCTCCTCATAGAATTTTGGGAATTAAAGTTCCACTATTTGCTTGTTCACTGCTGGTTCTCCTGGGAGACTCTTCCCCTAAGAATTATGGTTATGTAGATTCAGATTTACTACTCACTTTGGGCAATCTCGGGTGCATCCAGCCTGTATGATTGTGGATATTGTAGTTCTAGACATAACCACTTCTGGTGGGGAGGGGGTGGGGAATTACCCATAATCCTAAAATGGAGGAAGTTCCCAGTATCCCAGTTCTTTCATTTTAGGATTATGGGTAATGTTCTGCCAGGTTTTCCCTAATAGCAGCAGGGACTTATGGGAGTTACTCTCCCCAGTTAGGATTGTGGGTAATGTAGTCTTGAGTTTAATCACTCACTGGGGCATTCTGGGAGATTCCTTCCCCTCTAAGGATTTGAAAGTGTTGTCTCAGATTTACCACAGGCCCAGGGGTTCCTGGAACATTCTTGCCTTAGTGTTATAAATAAGATACTCCTTTTTTTTTTTTTTTTTTTGCTTGATAACCATTGGCAATGCTGGGCGCTGCGTTTTCTCTTGGAATTGTGGGTTATGTAGTCCCTGGTTTAGTCTGCTCACTGAAGGGAATTAGGAGTTCCTAAGCCTTAGTCTGTACATGATATATTCCCAGGTTCACCACTCATGGCAGAGGATCTTTGGAACTGCCTCCCTTTAGTACTGTGGACAATGTAGTCCCACAATTTTTCTGCTTGTCACTGGGTACCCTGGGATTTTGGTCCCTTTAGGATTGTGGGTAATGTAGTCCCAAGCTTTACCTGATCACTGTAGGGAAATCTTGGGAGTTTCTGCCCATATTAGGATTATGGATAAAGTGGTCTCACAGTGAGGAATGTTTGGATCTTCCATTTTAGAAAATTATAATTATGGATAACTAAATTATGGAAAAATTATACCTGAGTTCAACCATTCACTGTGGGGGGTTCTGGGGCCTCCTTAGCTCCTTAGAATTGGGGGTAATACAAATCCAAGATTCACTTGTTAAATTCAGGGATTTCTGAGAAACTTGTTCAAAAATTACTGTGGGCACAGTAGTCCAATTTGACTACCCATTGGATAACCTTGGTGCTTACTACCCCTTAGGATTGTGGATAATGTAGTCCTTGGAATTGCCCCCTCACTGTTGAGGATCCTGGGAACTTCACAAGGATTGTGGATAATGTAGTCACTAATTTTGACTGCCAACTGTAGTGACTCTGCAAAACTTATTTACAAAAGATTGTGGGCTTTGTAATTCAATTTGATTGTGCACTGATGGGCAACCATGGTGGTTTCTGTCCCTTAGAATTGTGGGCAAGGTTGTCCTTGGAATTTCCCTCTTGCTATAGAGGATCCTGGGAAATTCCTCCCTAAAAACTGTGAGTAATATAATCCCCAAATTTGCCTGATTACTGCAGGGAATCCTGAGAAATTTGTCCATGTAGAATTGTGAGTAATGAATATTTGCAATTTTTCCATGCATTGAAGGAAAAATTGGGAGCATCCAGTGCCATAGCATTGTGGGTAATGTAGTCCTTGGAATTGCACCCTCACTGTGGGGGATCCTGGGAACTACCTCACTAAGTATTGTGATGAATTTTGTCTCACAATATGCCAGATGACTGTAGAGATTACTGGGAAAGTTGTTTGTAAAGGATTATTGGAACTGTAGTCAAATTTGACTGTTCATGATGGCCACTTGAAGGATCTCAACCCTTAGCATTGTGGGCAATGTAGTCCTTGGATTTATCTTTTCAATATAGAGGATCCTGGGAGATTGGTACCAAAAGATTGTGGGTACTGTAGTCTCACAATTTGCCTGAACATTCCAGGAATTCTGGGAAACATGTGCATGTAGGATTGTGGGTAATGTAGTCTTGCAATTTGAACTCTCATTGCAGGAACAGCTGAAAGCTTCAAGGACCATAGGACTGTGGACAATGCAATATTTAAAACTGCCACCTAACTGCAGATAATCCAAGGAACTGCTATGATATATGTGGAGAGCCAGGGAACACAGGCTGGATAAAGACTGGCCTCCTATGTCTTCTTGGCTCTACTTGGAGACCCAGAGAAATGGAGTTCTATCATGCCAGAACTCATAGTTCTGCAGGTCTGTATATGGAGAGCAAGGAAACTTGGTTTATATAATTGCATGACCCTCAGGACTGCTATTCTCCATGGGTATGTCAAGTGAATATTTGTTTTATGTTTCCAGGACTCTCAAGTCTGCTGGAATTTACATAGAAGACAAAAGGGACTGGGGTTATGTAATGACAGTACTCTCAGTACTTTGGAGCTCTTGGTAAAGAGCAAGGAAATGGGTTATATTGTTGGAAGGACTCCCAGAGCTGATGGACTCTCTGAGCAGAGAAAGGAAACTATGTTTCTATGGTTACAATAAACCTGGAGCTGCTGGGCTCTAGGTGGAGTAAAGGTAAAGTGGGATTCTATTGCTATCAGGATTTGTATGGTTACACAATTCAAATGAGCTCTATGTGGACAGAAGGGACCTTGGTTCTATGATGGCAGGGGACTGAAGTTCTATGGAGGTGGTCTCACAGGGTTGCTGGCCTACATGTGGAGAGTCAGATAATGGTACTTCAATAATTCCATGTCTCCCAGCACTACTACATTCTGTGTGGGAAGTTGGGGAACTTGGGTTCTATGGTGGCAGCCCACATAGAGTTGCTGATCAGCATGTGGGGAGAAGAAAACTGGTTTTTATAATGACAGGACTTCAGGGCTTTGGGGATCTGTGTGGAGAGCCAGAGTCTTGGATTATATGTTGGCAGGAACCACAGGGCTGCTGGAATCTATCTGAAGAGGGAGGGAACTTTGTTTCTATGATGGTGGGACATGTATGGCTGCTTAGCTGTACATGGAGAGGAGAAAAAGGATGCCTATAATGGCAAGATACATAGGTCTGCTGGAATCTACATTGAGAGTGTAGAATCTTGGTTTCTATACTCAGATTTTGTTTATTTTAATACTTGCGGGCCTCTGAGGGTTCACCTGGAGATCCAGGAAATTAATTCCATAATGGTAGGACTTGTAGTAATGTTTGTCTCTATGGATAGAGCCAAGGAACTAGGTTTCTACCACAGCAAGTCTCCCTGGGCTAAAACACCATACTTTTCAGAGGCAGGGACTTTGGGTTATACAATGGCAGGACTCTCACACCCACTGAGGTCTAAGCGGAGAGCCAGGGAAATTGGGTTCTGTGGTGCCAGGAGTCTCAGGGATGCTAGGTTCCATGAAATAGCCAAAAATGGTTTTTATAATGACAGGATATACAGTCCTTTCTTCAAAATCCAAGGAAGTGCTGGTAGCAGTGGCACATGCCTGTAATCCCAGGGTCTTGGGAGGCTGAGGCAGGAGGACCACGAGTTCAAAGCCATACTCATTAACAGTGAGGTGGTAAGCAACTCAGTGAGACCCTGCCTCTATGTAAAATACCAAAAAACGGGGCTGGAGATGTGGCTCAGTGGTTGAGTACCCCTGAGTTCAATTCCTAGTGCCATAAAATAAAAATAAAAATTAAAAAGTCCAGGGAACTGCAATTCTATTATAGTGGGACTATATGTCCTAATCTATGTGGAAAGCATTGGAGCTGGGGTTTTATTTATGGAAGGATTCCCAGGTCTCCTGGGGTCTATAAGAGAGACATGTAAGTGGGTTTCTCTGGTAGAGGGGCACCCAGTGCCTCTGAACTCTATGTTCAGAAAAATGGAACTGGGATTCTGTTGATGGTAGGACTCACAGTGATTCTGGGATTTACATGGTGAGCTAGGAAATTAGACATGATGACAGTAGTACTCACTGGGAATCTTGGCTTTCTGTGGAGCATACAGAACCTGGTGCTTTTATCATGGCAGTATAGCTGGGAGATAGTGACCTTGAATTGTGAAGAGCAGGATTTGCAGAGATGGTTAGCTCCACATGGAGTGTCAGAAACAGGATTGAGGGAGGCTTCTGGTTTGAGTGATGAGGCATACTGTAAGATGGACCTCAAACAATGGTGAGGATTTTAACTAAGGCAAGGACATTCTAGGCAACTAGAACAGCAAGAACCAAGGTGAAAAGAGAGGTGCCAAGTCAGAAAGATGCAGTATTTATTTAGTGGAGTGGTTCTGAAACTTTTTGTTTCAGAACACTTTTATACTCTTAAAAATTATTAAGGAGCCAGGTATTGTAGTCAGTACTTTTGTTTCAGCCCCTTGAGATGCTGAGGCAGGAGGATCACTGAGGTCTTGAATTTGAGACCTGGGCAACAGAGTTTTAGCCTGGGCAACAGAGCACAATCCCATTTTTAAAAAAATTGTTCATCACAAAGATCTTTTATCATAAGGATTACATCAATTAGAATTTATTGCATTGGAAATTAAAATGGAGCAAAGTTTAAGTTACTGTGTCAATTTTCTATGGCTGCTCAAAAAATTTGCCACAGACAGTGGCTTAAATGACAAAATTTATTATCTAGAGTTCTGTAGTAAGAAGTCTATAATGAATTTCAAAGGGCTAAAATGAAGGCATGCCAGACACAAATCTCTTGGTGTCTAGCTTCCAAGATCAGCCTCAGCTTCCTAAGTCCCTGAGATTACAGGTGTGTACCACCAAACCTAGCAAAAGATTCTTAATCATATCTACAAAATCCATTTTGTCATTTAAGACAACATATTGAAAGGTTCCAGAGATGCAACATGTATATATCTTTGAAGGACCATTATTCTGCTTATCACACTTAGTACTTTATTTTAAAATGATCAGCCAGGCACATTGGCATATAGTTATAAATCCTAGGGACTTGGGAAGTTGAGGCAGTAGCATCAAAAGTTTGAGGACAGCCTGGGACATGTAGCTGGACCCTGTTTCAAAATAAAACAGAGGACTGGGGATGTAGCTCAGTGCCCCACATCCCTGGGTTCACACCCTAGTACCACACACACACACACACACACACACACACACACACAATTATAAACCCATTACAAGTTAACATAACATTGTTATAAATAATATTCAAAAAAGTGAGAAGAGTGGTATTATTTCAATCTTATGCAAATATTTTAAAGTCTAGCATAATAAAAGTTCCAGGTCCTTGAAATTTGCATCTGCATTCAGTTTCTTGGGCTGATTTGTAAGCCTGGTAGTCTCTGGTAATATTCTGCTATACAAGTATGAAATGATGAGAATAAAAAGGCAAATAATGTATTATATCATGAAAAGTTTTCATTTTATGGACCCTCTGAAAGGGCCTCTGGTTCCATAGGGGCTCCTGGATTACACTTTTGATGGTTGTTTGAGTTTGTCTGAGCTACAGGGCATATATGTGAGTGATGAGCTTGGAACTATTGTTGCCACATTGATCTCCCACCTATGGTGGCCACTGGGTCCCAAAATATCTGTACAGTCTGAAAATTATACTGACATCCATAAAGGCTTTATGAGTTGGAAAAGATGTTACTACATTGTTTTTATTTTATTATTTTTTCAATAGTTGGGCTTGAACCTAGGGGCTCTTGCATGTTTGGCAAATGCTCTGCCACTATGCCAGATCCCTATTTCTCCCTGCCCTTTCTTTTAGTGTTATTTTGGGACAGAAGGTCTGTCTTGAACTTTCCAGGGCTCCTCCTGCCTCAGCTTCCTAAGTAGCTGGGATTACAAGTATGCCCTACAACACTGGCTCACTGCATGTTTTTAAATAGAGAAAGTTATGATTTAAATTTCCAGATTACTTTAGAAGAGTCCTGATAACAGTGGCAAAAGTAACAAACAAGAACAACACACATGGATTCTACACATGGAGGGTGAGGGTTAAGAATTTGACATAGTGAGGAATTAGGAAAGTAATATTTTATGGTGGAGATCTTGAAGCTCAAGAGGTTGCTAAAGATATTCAGGTGGAAGGTGTGGCTGTGACTGCACAAGGACTATGTAAGTGCTCATTGGCATTGAGAGGTTCAAGGATGAGTGTTAGAAAGCTCACCACACTGGCATCACCCTGCAAGACAGGGGGCCACATGGATGGGGTGGGCCTGCTAAAATCACCAAAGAAAATGGGAGGCTGTGCTGGAGGCCTTTAGGTGATGATATTTGAAACTTAGTATCACGTAATTACTAATGTACCCTAAAAAGCACAGACATATTCCTCCATAATTACCTGACTTGTGAATAATTTTCAAAGTCATTTACAAACAAGATTGGTAGCACAGTCAAATTCTATAAAATGCCACATGGTCATAAGTTACTAATGAGGACTTGAACTTACTTTGCAAACACAATGGAAGATATACAGGTTATTTACTTCTACGACACTGAGATAGGATACTGGTGGTATGACTGTTACACTGGAGCCTTAATTCGTGTTCAACAGTCACCATGTTGTGCTCTGATTAGGCTGGTGGAGTGGTTTCTACCTGTCTCTGCTTGGGCTCACCTGGAGGGTGTGCGGAGGAGGCGCACCCCGTCTGCAGCGAGCAAATGAGCTGACTCTGTTGTCTACCGACTCGCCCAAGTCGACTCCTTCCCACCAAACCTCTAGCAGTAGGGACGGCCGGGCAGCCTCTGCTGTAGCTTTCCCGAGAGAGTCCACTGCTGCAGCACAAGCCGGCAGCTCACCTGGGACCCCCAGCTCTGCCTGCGGGACTGCGCAGAGCGAAAGAGACCCCCACCCTTCAGCAGGAAGAGAGAGGGGCTGCGCGTGCGCAATGGCTGGGTGGCACTGGCAGACGCAGGCGTACTAGCCACTTCTTTCGCGCTTTCCCCGCTCTTCCCGCGCACGCCATTCACTCACTCGGGAGGTTGCTGTCCGTCAGCTGTGCGTGGTGAGTGCTTCGGCCCAGGTGAGCAAGGGCTCCCACTCACGGCGGTGTGGGAGAGCGGGTGGGCGTGGCAGGCGAGAAGGAGGCTTACACAGGGGCGCGGGGCGGGCGGGAGGCCAGGGCTGCTGCCACTGCAAATAGGGGCCGGGGCGCCCTGGGACTCGCGGGCCATGGCCAGCTTGGAGCCCTGATTGAGCCCGTGGGTCCCATGGTGAAGGTCACGGGGGGGGGGGGGGGAGAGCTACAGCTCCCGCTGACCACGGGGCGGTGGTCACATCCTTAATGCGGCGGGGTCTGCGCCGCCCGGAGCCCGCCCGCGTCTTAGGGGTCAAGGCTGTAATTAGCTGGAAGGACTCTTGGTGGCTGAGAACACCTCAGAGCGCGTCCTATTCTACAAAGCCAGAGTTGTCCTTGATGGAAATTAAACACCTGGTACTTGATTGAGGAAGGACAGAAGTCATGACCTTGTGCTCATTTCTCAGATTAGCCTAGGGACCTGCATCTCCGGGTGCTGGGACACTGTGCCTGACACTGAGGCAGCCTGGGCACCCCGTTTTCTTGCCCCCCTTCTCTCTTTCTTTTTAAAAATTTGAATAACTATCAAAGTAACTTTCTAAAATTGAAATTAAGAAACCTATTTCTTTTGCTCAGGGTTTTTGGAAATTTTTTTTTTTTTTTTTTTTTTTGCAGAATGTTATATTGATGTTATATTGGGTATATATGATGACACAACACCCAAGTTTACTGGGTTCCATGTGGACTACCAGGAAAATAGGTAGTAGGACTCCCAGTGCTTCTGTGCACCTATGGAATTCAGTGAATTTTCTTTCTCTAATGGAAGGACTTCCAGGGTTACTTGACTCTATCTGAAGTGCCAGGGAATTTTATTTCTGATATGATTATATGGAAACTGGAGATCTATGATGGCAGGTCTCACGGGATGCTGTGTTCTTGTCTCGGTGGAGAGTTGGGGAATGTTGATTCTAGTGATGGCAGAATTGCAAGGATGGTGAGTTCTATGTGGAGTTCCATGGAACTAATGTTCTTTGCTTGCAGGATTCACAGGGCTGCTTGGCTCTACATGGTGAACCAGGAAGCTGGAGGTTCATTATGGCTCAGTGTTCAGCACTGCAGCCTCTTCACGGATTGCCAGAGAACTGGAGATCTATTAAGTCAAGACACCCAAGGCTGCTGGAGTCTGTTTAGAGATCCAAGGAACTGGGATTCTATGATCACAGGACACTGAAAGCTGCTGGGCTCTATATGAAGTCAGGGAACTGGCTTTCTAAAGTTGCAAAACTGGTAGAAGTACTGAGCCTTTTGTGGAAAGCCAGAAAACATGGCATATAAATTGGAAGGAAACACAAGGCTGGACTCTGAACAAACAGGATATTGTTTTTCTGTTGATGGCAGTATTCACAGGTATGTATACATTTAGATTCAGGGAAATGGAGTTTTATGATGTAGGGTGAGCAGTATTGAGACTTATATGGAGAGAAAGGAATTGCTGTCTATAATCCCAAGGCACACAGGCCTGGTGTGTCTAGATGTAGAGACAGAGTACTTGTGTTCTTTCCTCGAAAGAATCACAGGTCTTCTGCTTGTGTGTGGGGAGCCTGAGAACTGAGATTCTACCATGGCCTGTCTCCCAGGTCTGTTGGGATAAATGTTGAATGCCAGGGAAGTAGAGTCTGTGCTGTCAGGACTCCCATTTTCAGGGTGTTTCATGCATTTCCATGGAAATGGGATTTTATGATGGGAAGAAAACGCTGGGCTGCTGAGCTCTATGTGCAGAGGATGGATGTGGATATCTATGGTAGAAGTACATTCAGAACTAACAAGCCAGGCGTGGTGGCGCATGCCTGTAATCCCAGCACTTTGGGAGGCTGAGGCAGGAGGATCGTGAGTTCAAAGCCAGCCTCAGCAATGGCGAGGCACTTAGCAACTCAGTGAGACCCTGTCTCTAATAAAATACAAAAAAAAAATGGGCTGGGGACTTGGCCCAGTGGTCAAATGCCCCTGAGTTCAATCCCCAGTACCACAAAAAAAAAAAAAAAAAAAAAAAAAAAAAAAAAAAAGAACTGCCAGGCTCTGCATGTAGATCCAGTGGGTGGAATTCTATAGTGCAAAGACTGCCAGGGATGCTTCTTTGTGTAAAGCAAGGAACTGGATTTTTCTGTTAGCAGAACTTGCAGAGCTGCTGGATTTATGAGGAAATTTCAGGCAACTCTGATACTCTGATGGCAGGATATGCAGTGCTACTAGACTCTATGTTCAAGCAAATCACTATGTTTCTATGTTGGCAGGACTCACAGGCTGATGGACTCTATCTGGAGATCCAGGGAAATGGGCTTCAATGACAGCAGGGCCTGGAGTGCTGCTGGTATTAAATGGAAGTCCCAGGAAGGTAAGTTTCTTTTCTTTTTTTTTTTTTTTTTGGTACCAGGGATTGAACTCAGGGGCACTTGACCATTGGGCCACATCCCCAGCCCTTTTTTGGGATTTTATTAGAGACAGGGTCTCACTGAGTTGCTAAGTGCCTCGCCATTGCTGAGGCTGGCTTTGAACTCGCGATCCTCCTGCCTCAGCCTCCCAAAGTGCTGGGATTACAGGCATGCGCCACCACGCCCGGCAGTAAGTTTCTAAAATGGCAGGATGCACAGTGTTCCTGGACTCTACGTGGAGACTAAGGAAAATTAGCTTTATGATTGGAGTTCTTCCTGTGCTCTACACAGAGATCCAGGTAGCTAGGATTCTATGGATTGCACAGTTTCCAGATGCTGGGCTCTATGTTTACAGTCACAGCATAGGGTTTTTTTTTTTTTTTTTTTTAATATCAGAATGTATGGGAATGTTGGTCTCTTTGTGGAGAAATTTTCTTTTTCTTTTCCCTTTTTCTTGGTGGCAAACCATTCCACTGGTTCTATGATGTGAGGATTTTCATGATTGATGGACTCCTGTTTGAGAGTCAGGGACTGGGGATCCACATCACTGAAGGGCTATCTATACATGGAGATCCTTTGAACTTGGGTTCTATTAATGGGAAAATTCACAGGCCAGATTTGCTCTCCTTGGTTATACATGGCATAGGATTTCAGTGGATAGGAGGATGTGCAGGGCTGCTGGTCTCTTTGTGGAGGGTTAGAATCATAACTGGTGTTCTGATGTGCATTTCTGATGGACTCTACATTAGGCGCCACATAATGCACATTCTATGATGGTACTGTTTCCTGGGAAGCAGGGTTCTACAGGGAAAGTCATGGTGCTGGAGTCTGTTATTGCAGAAATTGTAGTTCTGGATTGTATGTGGAGTGAGAAAATTGGGGTTCCATGATGACATGGCACCCTTTGCTGATGGATTGTATATAAAGAACCAGGGTTTGGGGGTTGTAGCAGGACACACAGGGCTCCTTGTCTCTACATCAAGAGCTAGGGAATTAGGGTTAGGGTCAGGGTTAGAATTAGGGGTTCCAGTTAGGGATAGGGATGGGGTATAGGGTGTTAGGAGTTAAAAGTTAGGTTAGGGTTAAAGGTCAGGGTCAGGTGTCAGGATTAAGGTCAGATCAATGTCAGTGGTTACTGTTAGGGTTAGGTATTAGGGTTATGGTTATGGATCTGTAATAGGGGTATAGGGATAGGGTTAGGTGTAAATATAGGGGTTAGGATTAGGGTTTGGGTTGGAATTAGAGCGAGAGGTTAGGATTAGGGTTAGAGGCAGGGTTAGGGTTTGGTGTTAGGTTTAGGCTTAGGGCTGGAGTTAGGTGTTAGGTTTAGAGTTAGGGTTAGGTTTATGGTTAGGTGTCAGGTTAGAGATAGGGGGCTTGTGTTAGGGGGTTAGGGTTAGTTTTAGGGTTTTGGTTATATTTGAATATCAGGTTTGGGTTAGGTTCTGGTTGTGTTTGTGGTAAGGGATTAGAGATTAGTGTTTAGGGCTTAGGTTTAGTGGTTAGTTTTGGGGTGAGGGTTAGTTTTAGGGTTATGTTTGTATTTGTGTATCAGGTTGTAGTTAGGGTTCTGTTTGTGTTTTTGGTACGGGATTAGAGTTTAGTGTTTAAGGTAAGGTTTAGGGGTTATGTTTAGTGGTTACTGGTAGGGGGTTAGGGGATAGTGTTAGTGATTAGTGTGAGGGTTAGGTTAGTGTTAGGTTTAGTGTTATAGTTAGTATTGGGACTTTGAGTTAGGGGTTAGTGTTAGGGTAAGTGTTAGGCAGTGAGAGGTGAGGTATTATGGGTTAGGGTTATATTATGGGTTAGGGTCAAGTGTTAAGGGTTAAGAGTTAGGTGTTAGGTTTAGAGATACAGTTATGAATAGGGTTAGGGTTAGGTTCAGTGTCGGGGTAGGGTTCATGTTAGGGTTAGAGATTGGGTAACGGTTAAGGTTAGGGTTTGATATCAGGTAAGGTTTCTGGATTGGGTTTCTGGTTCAGGTTCAGGGTTGGTTTCGGTTTCTAGTTTGGTTTTGGGATAGAGTTCATTTTCGGGTTTGGGTTTTGGTGTTTGAGTTCGGGTTAGTGGTTAGGGATTAGTAGTTTGGTGTTCAGGTTTGGTTTCAGTTTGTCCTTGACTTTCGCGTTAGGTGTAAGGTTAGGGTTTGGTGTCTGGTTATGGTTTGGGTTTGGGTTCCAGTTAGGTTTATTGTTATCATTTGGGCTTGGCTTAGGGTTCTGGCTTTGGTTAGTGTTAGGGTTTGGTTCGGTTTTGGATACAAGTTAGGGTTCAGTTTAGGTTTTTGATTTGGAGAGTGGTTGGGGTCTGGTTTTGAGATCGGTTGTGGGTTCGGGTCAGGTTCTGGAATCAGGTTTAGAGTTTGATTTCGGTTTTGGTTTTGCGTTGGGTTTGGATCAGGATCTGGGATCATAGGGTCTGGTTTTGGGTTCGGGATCGGATTTGGGTTAGGGTTCTGTTTCTTTACGGGATTAGGGTTTAGGGGTTTGGTTTAGGGTTCGTATTTGGTTTTGGTTTCAGTTTCAGGGTTCAGGATTTGGGATTGTGTTTTGTGTTAGGGTTTCAGTGTTCAGTTGGGGTTCGGTTTCAAGTTCAGGTTGGTTGTCATGTTTGGAGTTGGGTTCAAGTTCAGGTTTAGATTCTGGTTGGGCCTCAGTTACCGGTTTGGAGTGGGTTCAGGATAGGGTTAGGGATAGGGGTTGGGGTTAGTGTTAGGGTTAGGGTTAGGGTTAGGGTTTGGGTTAGGGGTTAGGGTTTAGGGTTAGGGGTTATGGTTAGGGGTTAGGGTAAGGGGTTGGGGTTGGCGTTGGGGTTAGGGTTAGGGTACTGGTTAGGGGTTAGGGTGAGGGGTTAGGGATTGGGTTAGGGGTTCGGGTTAGGGTTTAGGGATAGTGTTTAGTGTTAGGGTTCGTGTTAGGGTTTAGGGTTAGTGTTAGGGTTCGGGTTAGGGTTCGGGTTAGGGTTTAGGGTTCTGGTTAGGGGTTAAGGGTTAGGGTTTTGCTTCTCGTTCGGGTTCTGGTTCGGGTTAGGGGTTTTGGTTATGTTTCTGGTTCTGATTTGTGTTCTGATTCTGGTTCGTGTTTTAGTTCCAGTTCGGGTTATGTTTTTGGTTAGGGTTAGGGTTAAATTTCGGATTCGGTTTGGGGTTAGGGTTCGTGTTCTGGTTCTGTTTCCGGTTTGTGTTCATGTTCTGGTTTGGGTTTTGGTTCGTGTTTATGGTTCGGGTTCTTGTTCTGGTTCGGGTTTGAGTTCTGGTTCGGGTTAGCATTCGGGTTAGGGTTGTGGTTAGGGTTCGGGTTGGGTTCGGGGTTCGGGGTTAGGGTTCGGATTCTGGTTCTGGTTCTCATTCTGATTCTTGTTCAGGTTCGGGTTAGTATTGGGTTAGGGTTATGGTTAGGGTTCGGGTTGGGTTACGGGTTAGGGTTCCGGTTTTGGTTCTGGTTCTGGTTCTGGTTCGGGGTTCGGGTTCGGAGTTTGGAATTAGGGTTCTGGTTCTGGTACTGGTTTTTGTTCTGGTTCGGGTATGGGTTCTGGTTCGGGGTTCGGGTTTGGAGTTTGGGGTCTGGGTTCTGGTTCTGGTTCTGGTTCTGGGTTTGGGTTCTGGTTCTGGTTCTGGTTCTGGTTCGGGGTTCGGGTTCGGAGTTTGGGTTTCTGGTTCTGGTTCTGGTTCTGGTTCTGGTTTGGGTTCGGGTTCGGTTCTGGTTCTCGTTCTGGTTCGGGGTTCGGGTGTTCGGGTTTTGGTTCTGGTTTTGGGTTTGGGTTCGTGTTCTGGTTTTGGTTGTTGTTCTGGTTCTCGTTCGGGTTCGGGTTCGGGTTCGGAGTTTGGGTTCTGGGTTCTGGTTCTGGTTCTGGTTCGGGGTTTGGGATCGGAATTTGGTTGCTGGTTCTGGTTCGGGTTCTGGGTTTGGGTTTGGAGTTTGGGTTCCGGTTCTGGTTCTCGTTCTGGTTCGAGTTTGGGTTCTTGTTTGGGGTTCGGTTTCAGAGTTTGGAATTAGGGTTCTGGTTCTGGTTCTCGTTCTCGTTCTGGTTCGGGTTTGGGTTCTGGTTCGGGGTTCGGGTTCGGAGTTTGAGTTCTGGGTTCTGGTTCTGGTTCGGGTTCTGGGTTTGGGTTTGGGTTCGGGTTCTGGTTCTCGTTCTGGTTCGGGTTTGGGTTCTGGTTCGGGGTTCGGTTTCGGAATTTGGAGTTCTGGTTCTGGTTGGGTTCGGGTTCGGGTTCTGGTTCTGGGTTCGGGTTCTGGTTCTGGTTCTTGTTCTGGTTCGGGGTTTGGGTTCTGGGTTCTGGTTCTGGTTCTGGTTCTCATTCTGGTTTGGGGTTTGGGTTCGGAGTTTGGGTTCTGGGTTCTGGTTCTGGTTCTGGTTCTGGGTTTGGGTTCTGGTTCTTGTTCTGGTTCGGGGTTTGGGTTCTGGGTTCTGGTTCTGGTTCTCATTCTGGTTTGGGGTTTAGGTTCGGAGTTTGGGTTCTGGTTCTGGTTCTCGTTCTGGTTCAGGGTTCTGGGTTCTGGTTCGGGATCTGGGTTTGGGTTTGATTTCTGTTTCTGGTTCTCGTTCTGGTTCGGGGTTCGGGTTCTGAGTTTGGTTTCTGGTTCTAGTTCTGGTTCTGGGTTTGGGTGCGGAGTTTGGGTTCTGGTTCTGGTTCTCGTTCTGGTTCGAGTTTGGGTTCTGGTTCGAAGTTCGGGTTCGGAGTTTGGGTTCTGGGTTCTGGTTCTGGTTCTGGTTTGAATTCGGGTTTGGGTTTGGGTTCGGGGTTTGGGTTCTGGGTTGGGGTTGGGGTTTGGGTTCTGGGTTTGGATTAGGGTTCAAGGTTGGGTTCTGGGTTGGGGTTGGGGTTCGGGTTCAGGTTTGGTGTTGGTGTTGGGTTTAGGGTTTAGGGTTAGGGTTTGGGTTGGGTTTACGGTTTGGATTCGGAATTGGGGTTCGAGTTCCGGGTTCAGGGTAGAAGGTAGGGTTAGGGTTTGGGTTAGGGTTTGGGTTATGATTATGGGTTATGGTTTAGGGTTAAGGGTTAGGGGTTTAGGGTTAGATTATGGTTTAGGGATTTAGGGTTTTTAGGTTTTAGGGTTAGGGTTATGGGTTATGGGTTATGGGTTAGGGTTAGGGTTTAGGGTTAAGGTTTTAGGGTTAGGGTTAGGGGTTAGGGGTTAGGGTTAGGGTTAGAGTTAGAGGGTTAGAGGGTTAGGGTTTAGGGTTAAGGGTTTAGGGTTTGGGTTTAGGGTTTGGGTTTAGTGTTTGGGTTTGGGTTTAGGGTTTGGGTTTAGGGTTTGGGTTTAGGGTTTAGGGTTTGGGTTTAGTGTTTAGGGTTTAGTGTTTAGGGTTAGGTTTAGGGTTTTAGGGTTTAGGATTTAGGGTTTGGGTTAGTGTTGCCGCCTGAAGCGCTTGGAGCAACGGAGCCGTGGGAAGAACTTCAGAAGCAAAGTGGAGACAAACAGCTTTTTATTCTGATAACTTTTCTCTCTGGTTCTAACAACAACTAACACACGCCAAACACACCACTCAAATGGCCTGACCTGATCAGCAATTTCGGCCAAGTCACTCGAGATCCCGCAACAAATCCCGTGAGACTACGGGTGGCGACAATGGCCAAATCTCCACAGCTCATAGTCAACTGCAATTCAAGTCAATCCCCAAACAGGGCTCCTGCATTTCCCCCTTTTTGTTTTAAAAGAGGTAATGCTCTAGGACGTCTATGTGCAACCAACATTCTTACCCGTCATCGGATAATCAAGGCTGTGCCCTTGACTCCTGTCTTAGGTTGATATGTCGGCCACATGAGACTGTCCCGTGCGACTGTGCCTGTCTTAGGTTGTCCCCCTCTGTGGATCTTACCCGTCATTGGCTAACCAGCCATCCAATGGAGCCCTTTAGGATCGACTATATATGATGACTAACAGCCGTCCAATTGTGAGGAGATGTTGCGGCTTTAAGGCAACAAGCCTTTTGGTGATGAGCCAAATTGCATAGCATATCAAATTGTTTAAACAAATCAGCTGCCCTAAGTTCCATCAAGTAACACACTGAATTCTCTAGACAAATACCCGCAAGGCATTGTCCCGTAAAGTCCCAAACAATGAAAGATCAAAATGTCCATTTGTTATAACATGTTGATGTAGGAGGCCCCATGCATGTAGAGCAGAGGCCACACTGTTGGTGAGGTTGTTTGATGTTTGAGCAGCAGACGTCTTTTTTATGTTTAGACAATGCCACCGTAAATCTTCAGGGCCCGCTACCTAGAAACTCAAGCATCAATTATAAAAGGAAAGGCAGTGCTATTGTAGCACTGAGTCAAGAGGCGAGTTGTCAAACTACAAAATAGAATAATTAGATTAGAAAATTAAAGTTGATTTTTGTTCACATACATCGCTGGTTGAGCTTCTACAAACATAAGTTGGAAAAATGTCATATTTAGAACAAAACAAAGAAAGACTGAGGGTAATTACTGCATTAAAGATAGATTAAAGAAAAGGTAAAGGCACTTGAGAGAAATAATTTGTTAGCTGGAACCCTTGAGTCTCTGTATACAGAGCAATTTTTTACCTGTTGAGATAATTGAAATTAATGAGCTATTAAACAAGTGAAGTTAATAACAAATAAACAATCTTAAGTCAAAACACCCAAATATCAGGTTATATAGCACTAGTCATATTGTTTGCTAAAGAGAAGTCCCAGGGACACCTATAAATCAAAATTGAAAGTACCTTCATTTATAAAATTATTTACCTAAATTGAATACTCTTAACCTAAAATGAATTAAAGTTACTTGGATCCATATATATATATATATATATTTTTTCTTTTTCATAAGCGCTTTGTTCTTTGTGAGGTCACACTGGACAGACGAACAAACATACAAACATATATTTGTGACGTCACATTAACATGAAATATAGACAAATGTACAGACATAAAGACATGTATAAAAAGAAAAGAAAAAAAATACAATTGTGTGCACACTAAAGAGAGATCTCCTCGTCCTGGCCGGGAGGAATGACACTTAAGTTGTGAAATATTTTGAAGGACTCTTTTGAGGGAATCATTGTATACCTTCATCTTGGTCCTCTTGATTTTGTACCTTTTTTATTAATCTTGATTCTTCAATAACTTCATTTTGATCATTTTGATGTGGTACCTGTTTTATTATTAATCTAGATGGTATCCATATTGGAGAGGATTCATCTTTTGGAAAAACACAAACAGATCCTCTTCCCCAAATTAATACTGGATCTGGACCCTTCCATGTACCTGAAAGAACATCCTTCCAGTAAACCAAAGGTTTATGTTGTTGGTGTGGATTCCAATGTCTGTCTCCAGCAGAATAACCATTAGAGTCTAAAGTTAAAAAATTTAAGGTAAACAGGGCAACTGCCAATCTGTCTTTAGGACTTTTCCAATTTCCTTCTTTTTGTTTTAATAACATAATTTTCAGTGTTCGGTTTGCTCTTTCAATAATGCCCTGACCCTGAGGATTGTATGGGATGCCTGTTTTATGGGATATATTGAATTTTGCGCAAAACTGTTTGAAAGATGAGGACGTATATGCGGGGCCATTATCTGTTTTAAGCATTTTGGGGATGCCCAATGCAGCAAAAGCTTGCAAACAATGAGATGTAACATCTTTAACTTTTTCTCCAGAATGTAAGGAAGCAAAAATCATGCCTGAGCATGTATCTATGTTACATGAATAAATCGCAATTTTCCAAAACTTGGCTCATGAGTAACATCCATCTGCCACAAATGATTGGGCATTAATCCTCTAGGGTTAACTCCGAAATGAGGATTGGGCAAATGTGTCATACAAGATTTACAATCTTTTACAATTGTTCTGGCTTGCTCCTTTGTGATTTTAAACCTACGTTGCAAGGTGGTGCTGTTGACATGAAACTGGGAATGAAATAAAGTAGCTTGTTGTAGTGCTGAAAGTATAAATACTGTTTTTGTAAGTTCATCAGCCTTTTGATTACCTTCATGGAGGGGACCAGGCAAATTAGTATGTGCTCTAATATGGCCTACGAATAGAGGTTCTTTTCTTGCCCACAAAAGTTTTTGTATTTGATAAAACAATTTAAAGGCTGGAGTATGAGGTGCTATTGGTCCTGCTAACTCTAATTTTGGGACGGCTTGTACAATATAGTGGCTATCTGAAAAAATGTTTACGGGCTGGTCCCTAAAATTTTCCAGAGCTCTTACCATAGCTTCCAGTTCCACTAGTTGAGCTGATTTGTGTGCAGTTATGTAAGTCATATTTTCTTTTTTAGTGACTACTGTAGCAGTACCATTTGAGGACCCATCTGTAAATACATTAAATGCCTTAGGAATAGGTTGATTTTTTATTACCTGTGGAAATATAATAGGATGATTAATACAAAAAGATAATATAGGGGACTTAGGAAGATGATTATCAAAATTTGCAGAAGTAGAACATTTAACTATAGCCCAATCATTATCATTGAAGCATAAGTATTCAATCTGTGATGATGAATAGGGAGTAATAATAGTAGCAGGGTGAATGCCAAATATTTTAGTAGAAGTCTTAAGTCCTTGAAGAATAAGTTTAGCCACCATGGAGGTATAAGATTCAATTATACTTTTAGGAGAGACGGGCAAATGTATCCATAATAAAGGCCCTTATTGCCAAAATACTCCTGTGGGTGTATATTGTGAAGAAATAATAATCAACATCAGTGGTTGAGTTAAATCAAATCTATCACAATGAGCTCCTTCGATGGCTTTTTCTACTAACTTTAAAGCTTTCCTAGCATCAGGAGTCAATGTTCGTGGTGAAGATGGATCAGGATCTCCACGAAGGATGTCAAATAAAGGTTTTAGTTGGCCAGTAGTGAGATTTAGTGTAGGGCGAAGCCAATTAATGTCTCCCAGTAGTTTTTGGAAATCATTGAGGGTGGTCAAATGTTCTTTATTTATTAAAAATTTTTGGGGTCTAACAAAAGTATCCATGATTTTAAATCCTAAATATAATATGGGAGATCTGGTTTGAACTTTTTCTTTTGCTATATATAATCCATATTTTTTTAAATTTTCTACCACATCACTGAATATATTAAATAAGATTTTTTGATTAGGGTGGGCCAATAAAATATCATCCATGTAATGTAGACACATGAGGTTTGGATATTTATTTTTAATGGGTTGGATAGCCTTGTCCACATATATTTGGCATATGGTGGGGCTATTAGCCATTCCCTGTGGTAAAACCTTCCATTGATATCTCTGATCAGGGCCATTATTGTTCATAGAAGGAATGGAAAAAAGCAAACCTGGGGGCATCCAGAGGATGTAGGGGAATAGAAAAGAAGCAATCCTTTATATCAAGAGTAATAAGATGGAAATTTTTTGGAATAGCTACGGGACTAGGAAGTCCAGGTTGAGTAGGCCCCATAACTTGCATGGTTTTATTGATTTGTCTAAGATCATGTAACAATCGCCATTTTCCTGACTTTTTCTTGATCACAAATATGGGGGAATTCCAGGGAGAGGTGGAAGGTTCTATATGACCTGCTTGTAATTGTTCCTGAACTAATTGGTGGGCCGCTTGTAATTTCTCTTTAAATAGGGGCCACTGAGGGACCCACACTGGCTTATCAGAAAGCCATGGTATTTTCAAAATTATTTTCTCAGTGGCCCCGAAAAAAAATATCTTTTTCCTTTATGACAATGATTACTTTTAGGGTTAAGATTACTCTGTACTTTTTGATAATGAGTTCTTTTATGGTTAAGATTACCCTGTAGGTTTTCACATTTAACATCTGCAGGCTTGGTTGCAAGGTGTACTCCCATTTGTTGCAAAATATCTCTTCCCCATAAAGTAACCGGTAGATTAGGTAAAACATAAGGCTGAAATGTTCCTTTATGGCCTTCATCATCCTCCCATTTTAAAATTACTGCACTTTTATCTGGGAGGTTATTATATCCCAAGCCTCTTAAACTGGTGGAAGCTTTTTGCAGAGGCCAGTGCTTGGGCCATTGGCGTAAATTAATAATGGAAGAGTCAGCTCCAGTATCTATTAATCCCTCCATTTCTATTCCTTGGATTTTTATTTTACACATAGGCCTCCTTGAACAGTCTCGAACCCAGCAAGCCATGGGACTTGAGTCAGTGGAACAAAATCCTCTATTGTTCCCTTCTTGAGGCATACCCATTTTAAATGAATTATGTAAATTGGGAAGGAGAAGCAACTGAGCAATTCTATCTCCTTGATTAACAGAAGTTATACTTTGGGGTGAGCTAAGCATTATTTTTATTTCCCCTTTGTAGTCTGAGTTTATTACTCCTGGGGTCACTTGCAAACCTAATAAGCTTTTAGGACTACGCCCGATAATAAGTCCTACAGTCCCTGAGGGAAGAGGTCCCCTGACTCCTGTGGGAATCAGTTGAACCCCCATTTCAGGTGTTAACACTATTCGGGCGGTGGAACAGAGGTCTAATCCTGCATTTCCTCTTGTTCCTCTGGCGAGGGAGTGGATGGGTAGTAGGGATTGTGTCGGGGAAGCATCTGAGTGGATGCTTGAGGATACTCCTTCTGCAATGCCCCGTACATTTGTGGGCCCCGGGGTATTGGGCCCCGTGCCCCGTTTTTTGAATTCCTGAACAAAGGATTTCCATGGATGTCAAATTTTGAATGGCATTTATTGGCCCAATGATTTCCCTTTTTA